>CM022300.1:228043041-229243041 GCA_011799875.1 Thinopyrum elongatum | reverse complement strand
CCCTTTAGGCCATGGGCGCGGGCGAACGACTGCCACCCTCAGGTCAAGTACACGAAGCTGGTGGCGGTGACTTCGACCTCCGCCCAGGAGGACTTGCTGCAGCAGCCGTCGGGCTACAGCCACAACCCGACGGGGCCGTTCGCCGCCAGCTCCCCCGCAAAGGGGCCCGGGAGCTAGATCCAGGTGCGTGGCAGGCTCTCCATCCACACGACAAACTCGCAGGCCGACTTGGCAGAATGTGCCCATGCCCAAAGTGGCCGGGCGCCGACACCGTTACGCCCCCCATGTCCGCCCGCATACTGCTTCCCGCGGCCCCGCCCGCGGATGGAGTTCTTCGCGCGGCTGCTGGAGCCGGCGCAGACCGCCAATGGAGGGCGCCCGCATCCTTGGGGAGGCGCCGTGGGTGTGGCGTCAGACTTGCGGGGACGACCGCACCCCCTCTTGGGCTGTGGTGGCACCGGCCCCTCCCGTGCCGGCTTGCCCTTCTCGGCGGCGGGGAACCTCCTCACGGGCGCCATGGCAGTAGTGGCGAGAGTTGAGGAAGGAAGGGTGAAAAGACATAGATGGATCAAGGGCTCTGCCCCTCGCCCTCTTATAAGCGATCGGAGAAGGCCAACCGGCGCCCCTTCACCTTCGAGCAATGATGGACCTACACCGTGCGCTAGACTTTTTGTCAGCCTGGGCGGTTGCCGAGGCGACGTGGGAAAGTGGGGGTATCCGCGTCCCGTTGAGCGCCACGCATTGAGCCTGCCCCGCAGGCGGTTAGGGCCTGCGTCGCTTCGCCCTCCCCTCTTTGCCTTCACCTCAAAGCCAGGCCGAGCATTCCATGGGCCCAGAGGCTACTGTCCGAGTTCTGGGACCAAGGGTACCCAGACCCGTCTGCCTACGGCCCAGCGCGTGGCTCCACCAACGGCCCGCCATGGCCTAGCAGCAAGACTTCACAAGCAATACCCTCGCGAGGGCCCCTGCCTCATGAGGCGAACTACATCAAGGCCTCCCGAGGAGTGGCCTCCCGAGGCTGCTTCCCGAGGCTGCCTCCCAAGGAGAGGACATCTATAGGCAAGCACCCCACCTCGCGAGGCATGTGGTGACGTGAGCCATGACGACCATAGTCAGAAGGGCGCCAGTGGGCGCCGTCCAGGACAATTTCCTCTTTGGTGCTAAGGAGGCAAGGTCGTACGCGGGTTCCCAAGGAATCCCCCGAAGGTTTCCATTCCAGTGCAACAAGACCAAGACCACGGGCTCGGCAGGACGGAGGTCATCACCGAGCCCACCACTGTGTCACGACCAGAAGCATTGCAGGCGAAGACCACCTTTAGTCAGGATAGGGTGTCCTCATGTCCCCCTTCGAAATTGGCCACTGTGGTATCCCTTCCCACCTAAGCCATGAGGGAAGAGGACCAAGGTCACTATAAATAGGTTAGTCTCCACCGTAGAGATGGATCACCCTCGAAGAGATCGATCACCCTAGGAAGAGAGATCCACCGTTGAACTCCCCCGAGGCAGCTCACGCTTGTACTAGTTCATACTCATCCTCCTCGTGAGGCAATCCACCACAAAGCAGGAGTAGGGTTTTACACCGCAAGGTGGCCTGAACCTGGGTAAACCATTGTGTCCACTTCTTCTTCCCGCTCGCTCGAGAACGACGGAGCCAGGCCATGGGGCGGTGAGCAGCGAGTCGCAGCTTGGCATAATCCTTCATTCATGCCCTAGAGTTTGAACCTTCTTTGGATCCGTGGAGACCCGATTCCGACACAACCATGTCCAGCATGTAGTCCATCCAAGATATGTCCCCTCTGAAGTGATATATCGATGAAAGTGGCTCTGTGCTGATGGGATACATTAGATGAAGTTTGCTGTAGCAAACTTGGGCTAGAAGTTGAGGTAAATGGGATGGTTACATGGAGTAAAAAGATTTCAAAGGGGTTACGGGTAGGAAGGACTACAATCCTGTGAAATTTGAAATGATTTGGACCAAGTTTGAATATAGTTGCTTCACAACTGCCAATCTAGTCCAAAAAATGAATTTGGATGTTGCACTCACGTAGATGATTGGATTGAGCTAAAATTTTGTGGAGAGGAGTTATTTGGGAATATGAAGGCAATGAATTTGGATGTTGCACTCACATAGATGATTGGATTGAGCTAAAATTTTGTGGAGAGGAGTTATTTGGGAATATGAAGGCACTGTAAAAGTTTCATACCATTTGGACATGCCAAAATGGTACTTCCTTCACAGTGGTCTTCTCTAGACAGAAACTTGAGAGAATTCTTGAGAATTATTGGCTCAACGAAATGAGCTCAATTTTTTAGGATGGAGTATATAGAGGTAGTAGAAGGTTCTGGCAAAATTTTAAAATTTATGGAGCAATATAAAATATAGTTGCTTCACAAATTGAAATAATGACCAGAAACAAAGATTGGATGGTGTGCTCACCATGGGCATGTAATATTGAATATTTTTACATATCCAAGGTCCATATGGTCCAAAGGAATTTTGAGAATTTTGTGGGAATTTTGGGAAAGACAGAAATGTAGGTTGCTTGACAACCTAGGGTAAAAAGGATTATTCTTTAATAGAAAAGGAATATTCCCAAGAAAAAAGAATTTGGGTTAGGGCTAAGATGGAAATGACATGACCTTGGGAAGAATTTGAGAGTGACAAGCCACTTGGAAGAGGAATCAAGGGTGATCTTCCAAGGTTTCAAGACCACACAGCCACAGAAAGGGAAATCCAAATCAAAAATCAAATAAATCCAAAAAGGAAAAGGAAGGGGCAAAAAATCAGTGTGTGACAAACCTCCCCCCCTTAAAGAAATCTCGTCCTCGAGATTTGGTTGCTCAGAGAACAAGTATGAATATTCTGACTTAAGGAAAAAGTTTCCAACTCGGGTATCCTTTTTCCTTTATATGATGTTCCCACAGAATTCCATATGAATGACTGCCTTGCTCTGGGGTGGTTTGCTTCACTGTATCCACATTCTGACAGGTCTTACTTCATATGCTACTCTGACTCCAATTCTTTTATATCTGTCGACTTAGCTAGGGTGCGATAGATTATGCTGACTGAAATACGTGCCCTTCTCACAAGTCCGAGAGTGGTTTGCAATGGACGTGTCATTCTTCTATCCTGCACTGACAACATTCCATGGAGTTGTGAACATATTTTCTTGGTGGACATGGAACCTTTACTCCTGGCATTGGGTTACTCACATCAATGCATGTCCTCCAGTTTCAAAACAATGCTGATAATCATAATCGTTCTCTTGGCAGAATCTGACTACTTGTGGGGAATTCTGAGCTGGCTCCACTGTCTTGAATATCCACTTCGTACCAAAGATTTGACTGTCACTTCTCATTGCCAGTATAAAGGAGTAAAGCCTTATAGCAATAGCTTCTCGAGACTCGACGGACTGTGGTCCTGGCGAAAGAATCATGTTCATGGCCGACTATATTTTTGCTGATTCCCATATGTCAGGGCATAAGCTTCAAGACTGTTGTTCAACATTCTGATTACTCAGTTTGTCGGTATATCCATGTGGTTAGTAGGCCATGCGATGTTTTAACATGGTCACTGAAGTAATCTCTTGAGCTGGCTTCTTGTCTGACATGACAGTCTTGGATATCCATTGTGACAATTCTGAACATATACGGTTGGCTGAGGGGGTTACCTCACTATGAAATCCTCACAAATGGAGTCGATCCCTTGGGTGTATATTCATGGTGATGGATACTGAATCAGACTGTCCTGGGTATTTGTACCATGTTGGTCATGCAACAGCTATCATACCTGTATTGCTGGTCTTGCTCCTGCATTATTGTTCTCTTTTTTTGAATCTTTTGTTCGGAAGAGCTTAGCCATATATATTCTTCGTGTGACCATAAGTACCATCAGGTGTAATATTCCGGCAATCTTAACTTATCCTTGTCCATGTCTCGTGTCTTAGGATATATGCCAGGTTCACGTGTGCTTGTACAGAGCTCATTGTTGTTGTCAATCATACAAGACAGTGACAAAGGTTAATGATATCACTTTGTCGGGTGTGAGGAAGCTGGCCTTGATAACCTCTGTAAAAATTGGTGTCCCAATGTTGCCTTTCTTCGTAGGTTGTTGGTTCTTGCATCACAAACTAAGCTGTATAACTGGCTTTCTTATTTTTGCATCACTCATGTGGTGGTTGGATTTTTACCTTCCTTCGGTAGATCCTGTTGAACACACTTGCATCCTTGTACGAGTGACTTGCATGACCTTGGCAACATGCTCTTAATATATAATGAAGCATGTATAGCTGAACATTTGATTCCTGAGGCAGACTTGTGTCCTGACTGATTCTTGCTTCTGACAAAACTATTGCGGATCTGATTCTTGGGATGCACTGCCAAATGCTGCCAACTCATGGTGTAGTATCTTGTACCAATGATGATGACTGTTTGTAGTGCTGTACCGAGGAAGATTGGATAGCTTGTGTTGTAAGCTATCGAGAGTATCTTGCTGAGGAAGGATGGATAGCTTATGCTCGAAGCTTTTGCCAAGCAGCTTGCTGAAGAAGACTAGGTACTGTACTTCAGAAGCTTCCCCTCCTGGTTGCTTGCTGTGGACGATTCGGTACCTTATGCCGAAAGCTTTTGCAAGTATTTTGCATGGGAAATCATCCACATATCATACCCGGGAAGGTTGAGGAGCCTTGCCTTGTAAGCTTCTCTGGTTGCTTGTGGAGGAAGACTGGGTTACTTACACCAGAAGCTTCTATCTGTGATATGCGGACTGAATGCCATATATATATACCCTTGATATTCATGCTTATGATTACTTATATGAAAGAATTTGTCAGACTGTCCTTCTTTCTGAGTACATGGACTCAAAATATACGGTTGGTCTTGCACATAATTTGTCTTCCGGCTAATTTCATCATTACTGCTGTGAAGATTGCACACTGATGTAGACCTGATGCTGTTAATCAAGCCAGGATATCAATTGCATTCAGACCAGATATACCCAATACAATACAGGTCGGCTGAGAATTCCATAATGTTTAGCTGAGCTTCCAAATATTTGATATCCTTATTGATTCTTCGAGTCCGGTGTCAGTGGATGAGCAACTTTCATAAGGGGAAGTAAGGTGACACCGAAGGCCCAAAGAAAGAATCAAAAGAAACTACTAAAACAAAAGCACACAAGGCATCAAGCTTACATACAAGCAACATCACATTTCACTGCTATTCACAACAATAACATGCATGCATACTTAATCACACAATTCTCGTGAGAACTCCGGTACCACGATCTAATATACTGTGGCGGTGTGCATGAAAGTGAATCCACTTGTGGAAGGAGTTGGTGTAAACAGAGCTACACCAAGCGCTGGCTGAACACCGGTTGTATCTGGACGGGCTTGGAGGTGAGGACAGACTTGGTGATCATGTAGCAGAACATGAAGGTCACGACCATATCATCATCAAGCGGACAGAAGGGAACTGTACACGTCCAAAGAATGGGTGACAGGGTAGGATAGCATTGAAAAAAAGGCTTGCTGGCATTGCCCTTTTTCTGATAGCAAAGATCAGTAAGGGTTGCCATAGCGGCAAGCTGAATGGCAAGATTCGGGGCAGAAGCATGTCTACCACCAAAATGATTGGTGTAGCTTGCATAAAGATATGGGTGCGATACCTACAATAACCCTGCAAATGGTGTCTGGAACACTTGGTACGTCGGCATCACTCCACTGGGACAGAGATGATGCCCAACAATGAAAAGTAGGTATGCAAACTGGAGAGGGCAGGTAGGGGATCGAAAACAATGCCATCTACACTCACAAGATCAACCGTTAGAGACAAGATAAAAATTCTGTATGCATGCTATGCAGCAAACAAATGCAACAATCAAATGTAGCAGACCGACTAGACTCTATACTACCGATTTCTAATGCTCGCGTGGACTAGGGCGTCCTACAGCTAGACTTACTCTGATACCAAAACATGTGGCACCCCGGCTCAGAGAGACCGAAACACCCCGTATTCCATCCCAGAGACCAAGTCTTTTGGAATATGGCACTGCTTGGCATAGAACAAATCAGCTCTTATTACAAATGATATGGTTCCAAGGGTTCTGATATACAAAGGATTACATCGGCACGGCGGCACTACGCCTACTACGGTAGCTCTATGCTAGCAGTGGGACAACTCGAGGAAGCGAAATAACATCTAGCAGCGGAACTACGACGACGGTGATGAACTCCACTCCGTAGGGACTCTGTCTGGGATGCAATCCTAGCTCGCTGTCGGCATGGAGCCGGCGATCTATGGGGCAAGGCAACCCCTTTGCTGGTTCAGCGAGGGAGTCAGTTGATGCGAAGAGCAAGCACAACAGGAGAGGCCATGATTTTTACCCAGGTTCGGGCCACTGAGAAGCGTAAAACCCTACTCCTGCTTTTATGTATTGGATGGAGGTGGAATAAAAATACACGAAGCACTCTTGTCGGGGATATACCCCGCGGTATGACCCGCCCAAGACTTGGCGACTCACTTGTAACACGGCCAAGCTTGGTGACTCACTAGTGACCTGATTGGCGGGTCAGATGGATGACAAGGCGCAAGGCCTAAAAGGCGGCTCGCTGAGAAGACCTGCTCAGGGTACGGTATCCGGTGGGTCGGCTTGAGAGGAAAGGCATAAGGAATATTTCCCTTACAAGGGAAGCAAGACTAGGACTCCACTTGTAATAGAGTAGTCCTAATCCTACTAGGACTCTTCATGTAAGCCGCCCCTTCAACTTATATAAGGAGGGGTAGGGCACCCCAAGAGGGACAACTTTTACAAGTCTAGATTGACAGACAAATCAAGAGCTCTCGAGATTAGAGGTAGCGAAACACCGCCCTTGTAACCGAGATCATCATCATCATCAATATAAATGAAGCAGGACGTAGGCTTTTACCTCCTCCAGCGAGGGGCCGAACCTGGGTAAAACACGCGTCTCTCGATTCCGACCAACCCCGTTCAAGCTACCACCTAGTTGCGATGGCTTCACACCTAAGTTCTCCTACGAGGACATCTGCCGTGAAAATACCACGATAGTTGGCGCCCACCGTGGGGCCACGCACGGTGGTTTTGAGTTCTTGAAGGGCTCCTTCCTAGAGATCGAAAAGTTTGTGATTGACTAATTGAAGAAGATCTGATGCGGAAGAATTGACACCATCACGATGGCGAACAGTCAAAGCGACAGATTCAAGATTCGTCCGAGTTCAAGAGAAGTTAGGGCTTGTGCGTGCTACAACAGCCCGCTGAACCCGTCAAGGATTTCCGGAATCAGCGGTCGGGTCCGATGACTATACATCAAGCATCTGTTTGATCCGCCATATTTGTGCTGTTGTTGTCCATATACGTTTCAAGACCCAAGGGCTTGAACTAGTAACTGCTGCTACTTCTTACCATAAAGTATCGCCCAGCGGGGCCATCTGCTAGCCGGCTCATTGCCCTCACGAGCGTACACAGTATGGCACATGCCTGTTCGCCACTGCATATTTGTGCCCCACGCGTGATTTATTGCTGGATGAAGAACAGACATGATAATGACTTGTCGCTGCTATTTTCTGGCATGAAGACCAAAACGAATCGAAGTGGTTATCAAGTGATACATCAGTTCTTGTGCAAAATCAATCAGGGAACATATTACTAGTACGAGCTGGATCAGAGTAAAAAAAGGTAAAGTCACGTGAGAATGACTGGTCAATCATCAAAACAATCATGACCAAAGAGGATGGGTGTGGGCATGGGCTTGCTTCACCGCCGCTGCGGCCATAGATGCGCCTCAAGCCAGCCTTCAAGCAGCTGGAACCCTCCACTGCAGCGCCAAACGACTGCCTCTTCAGCTATGGCTGGCCTCGAGAAGCCTGACTCCGAGTCGCGTTCCAGCGCCTAGCCGGATTCGGCCTCACCAGCGCTGCTTTCCGCGCCTGGCCTCCTCCTAAAACCGGCTCCCGCACCGGCTGTTTCCCTCACACGTACTGGCTCGCTTTCGCCTCCGCGAGTCACCTTACCTCTACGCCTCGCCTCGCGAGCCCTCCTCTACACGGCCGCGCTCAACCGGCCACGGCCGCACCTCTCCAACCCGCCACTGTCGTGAAACGAACCTCGTCGACCTGCCGGAGCACCCTCGCTGCAGCTTCCGAGTCGCCAAATCGCCTCCGCCACTGCGAGCGCCCCGACCGTCAAGTGGCCTTCGCCTGCGAGCCGCCCCAGCTGATCCGGCCTTGCGGTCGTGTCCACCAAGACCCCCGTCTGCGAGCCGCCCTGGTCTAGCTTCACCTGCGCCGGGTCGTCGCCGCCGCAAGTCGCCTCCACCGTGGCTTATCCCCGGAGCAGCCCCGACCTCGCTCTCCCTCGAGCCAGGACGTCTCACTAAACCATCACAATGGCCAGTCGCTGCCGGTCCGGTGTGCCTTCGTTCCACCTCTCCTCAAATCGCCGCCTTCGTTGGCCTCGCGCCTGTCTCGAAGCCGCCACCGTACAAACTTCAAATAGCTGTTCCTGCCGCCTCGCCGGGGGGCCTCGCCTCCAGAGCCACCGCCGTGGTTCGCCACACCACCTACAAATCGCCGCCACCTGCGAGCCATCCGAGCCGCCGGCCTTGCTCCACCTCTGCCGTGGTCGCACCGAGCCGCTCCGGCCGAGCTGCCTCGCTTTCGCCTTTGAGCCGCCGGACCCCTCCGCCGCAGTGGTCATGGCCTCGCCTCAAGACAACCCAACTCCGGTTCCAACCTCGCTGGTACCTCTCTGCAGCCGTGTCAAGTCGCCTCCGCGGTTCCACAAGTCCGAGCCGTCTCGCTGCTGCAACCCGCGCCGCCGCACCTCGGATTCGCCTCGTCAGCCGCCGCCCGCGCCGGCCGGCTCCCAGGCCTCCCGAGTCACCCGCATCGCCTTCCACCATCCCAGCTTGCCTCGATGCCACAGGCCTTCACCCGCGGCCGGCCCCGTCGCGGCTCCGTCCGCGCCGTCTCCACCTCATGCCGTTGTTGACCCGCCGGTGTGCCCCTGCGCCCGATTCCATCGTCGAGCGACCTCGCTGACCGCCGCCTCACTCATTCGCCACGAGCCGCCCCATTGGCTGACTCCAAGTCGCTGCCGTGGGCCTGCCCTTGCTGCCTCTACGAGCCGCCTTCGCCGGAGCGGCCTTGAGCCACCCGCCTTCGAGCCGTCGCCGGCCTCAACGCGCCGCCTTCAAGCCGCCTACTCCGCCGGGTCAACGGCCACATCACGAGCTGCTGTTTCATCAACCCGCTTCGTTGACCCGCCACGTCAACTCGTCGCCTCTGCCACAAGCTTGACTCCACCTTGCTGGTACAGGAGAAAAGATACAGCAGCTTCAGCAAATATTCGCTGAACTTTGAGAACCAGAGTGTTGTTACCATAAACTTTAAGTGGAGGCAACTCGAGGATCGTTTCCGTGGCCTTGAGCAGTTGCTTAAGAAAAACATCAGTCATTTAAAGACATCAGGTGATATCTATGTAAGTCTATTTTATTAGCACACATTGTTTTCGTCAAAGAACAATTACTTTTGTCTGTATATTTTTATATACACGACAATTCTCCACTGCAAAAATGGCTTATACCACCGGTACGGAGCACGCGCCAGCAACATTCTGCACCGGCATTTGTCTGTGCCACGCTATTCAATGGACATTTGTGCGAGCCGCCGCTCCTGCGGTCCGGTCTACATCAACACGCGGTGGACTCTCCAGTCCGCGCCGGCTTATAACGCCCGCGGGTGACTCATCCGTCTGCGCCGGCCTGCAACGCCGCTGCCGACTCTCCCATCCGCGCTGGCTTACAACGCCCATGGGTGACTCATCCGTCTGCGCTGGCCTGCAACGCCGCGGCCGACTCTCCCGTTCATGCCGGTTTGCAACACGGCGGCCGACTCCGCTGTCCATGTCGGTTGGCAACCTTACATCCGACTCGCCCGTGTACGCGCTGCCTCCAACGCCGCGGCCGTATTTACCGACCTCCTCGCGATCTGGTCTACATCAAAACAGCAGAGCCGCACCCGTCTGCACGAGCTGCTTAGTGAACACATGCAAGTCGCCGTCCTGCGGTCCGGTCTATTCCAAAAACTATGGAACAAATCATAACATATTATCAACCTCTGCCAGCGCTGGATGGCTCGATAGACAGGCGCATAATTCGCCGCCACTACAGTTTGGTTAACTTCAACAGCCAGCCGGGATGAACCATTGGCCGGGTTACTAATGCCACTAATATGGGATCATTTATAACCCGCCACGGTAGATCTCAACCTTCCCCGGATTCACGTTGCGTTCTCACACGCTAAGGATATACAATGAGTGTCGCAAAAATCATCAACTCGCCACCTCACCTCCAGCTTCAACATATTCCAGCGTTCCGCTGTCAATTATATGTCGGCTTATGCCACGACCAAGTATGGAGAATCTCAAGCCAACTCCTCGAGTCGCCTTAAGACTTTGGGGCTACACGGATATGACTCGGCAGACTTGGCCGGTTTTTCACAAATTCAAGAACCCTGGGTCATTACAGGGAAGACAACCCGGTCCCAGGGGCTGCTGCCACATTGGTGAAAGGTTCCGGTTCAAAATCCGGTTCAAGAGAAATCTATCTCTCACAAAGTTTTTGAGCTTTCAATATCCGACTCAGTATCCGTTTAAAGGTTACCCAAAAGAACTTGCTGCCATGATGCGCGGTTCAAACATGGGTATCCTGCCTTATTGGCTTATCATATTATGATCAACGTAATAAAGCCGGCATCCTCGAAACTCGGGGCCCCTGTAGTTTCATCACATATATTGTGCATGAGTCTTTATTAATTGGTCATAAGGTCACTTGGGGGCTTCCAACTCCACGAGTTTAGCTATCTCACCCTCTTGACCCGGCACATAAATGCCACATTATCTTGGTTAAACCTGCCTGTCTGCTCGCAGCTACTCTAATCAGGTGATCCGCCATACTCTTGACAAGTCACTCACTTTGTGACCCTGAACTTGCAAGGTTCAAACATCGGTTATGTCACGAGAGAGCCGGCTTACAGAGAGCGAGGATACTCCAAGGGCTATCATGCCAAACGCTTCATTGAAGCGAGACTTAAGCCCCGAAAGCAAAGTCTATAACATCGAGTCTCGAAAGCCGACATTTCTTATACTCTGTTATCATACACATACATCCTCATACATTGCATCATCATATAATGCATCATACATGCATATACAAATTTGTCTATGTTGCAGGAGCCGGTTTTTTCAAACCAGGTTACATTGTAACCCTGCAGGAACAAACAAATTTTTAATAGCCTAAATGGCTGGATCTTCGTCATGGTTTATCATAACCAGTATTAAATGACTGAGATATCAATTCTTCTAAAATCCCGGGGTACAAATCCAGCCGGGTCACATATAATACCTGGTCATTTAATTGACCACGTTCTGGGTTATTCAACATATGCTTTATTACATCACTTATGGATTTCTTCATATTTGTCGGATTACATTGCAATCATGGCCAAGAATTTCTTTCATCACAAAGGCATAATCAGTTCACAGAGTGGATATGATATTATTCTACAATGGAAGGAATAGCCCCGACCCGACACTTGGGAGCTACATTATTCAAATCAAGATTACATAAAGTATGAAAGTCCCATGTCACTGCAAGCATGCACCACGGCATTTGGGGGCTAATGCGTGGTCATTTTGACCAGTCTCATTGAAGACCTGGCCCATCACATTACGATGAGCCGGCCCTTGGTGGCTGCCAATTGCTCTTGTCAGAAATTCAAAGTACATATGGTGACTCGAAGCTTGGAGGCTAATACAAACTGCTTTTCAAATAATCACATTGTCAGCAGACCCGGCTATCTCAAGAAGATAAGCCGGCCCTTGGGGGCTACAGGTCGTTCTTTATTCAAGTACGGATTCAAGGAAGACCCGGCCATCATTTATTGATGAGCCGGCCCTTGGGGGCTACACATTGCTGCTCAAGTTTACATAATCAGATCTACAAAGTCCCTGCTCATTATTGCATAATGACCCGGCCCTCGGGGGCTACACTAGCTGAATTTTTATGAGCATAAGACAAATACAAAGTCCCAGGTTGCTGCAGGCAAGAAAACCCAGCACTTGGGGGCTACAACAATCAGTTGTTTAAATAGATCATAAGGTCCAAATTGAAGACCCGGCCCATCACATTATGATGAGCCGGCCCTTCGGGGCTACACATGTGAAGTGCAAAGCTTTCAGTTCATGATTGAAGATCCAGACGGATAACCCAGATTTCTCCAAAGTTGCAACATTCATATTGAAGCAAGTCTTAAGTTATCACTACGTTCCCCTCTTAAGACTTGGGGGCTACATAATATATATATTGGAATTGAAAGTAAAAATTCAGATTGACCTGGGCTGAGAAGACCTGGCTTGGAAGGACACATCCTGCAAAAACTTGGCTTTAAGAACCTAGGAAGATTAATTACATGACCCGGCATCATCAATCGTAACCCGACAAATATTGACTCGGTCAAGTGTATTCACAAAGAAATGACAAGGACTTAAGGATGAACAGATGCCGGCTCAGAAGAACCTTCGACCCAGTGCACAACCTGTCAAATTTGTTCTTGTTTTTATTTTGCAGGATAAGTTTAACATGGATAAATCAGAATTAAACTGGGGGCTAATGTCAGGGATATACCCCGCAGTATGACCCGCCCAAGACTTGGCGACTCACTTGTTACGCGGCCAAGCTTGGCGACTCACTGGTGACCTGGTTGGCGGGTCAGATGAATGACAAGGCCCAAGGCCTAAAAGGCGGCTGGCTGAGAAGACCTGCTCAGGGTACGGTATCCGGTGGGCCAGCTTGAGAGGAAAGGCATAAGGAATATTTCCCTTACAAGGGAAGCAAGACTAGGACTCCACTTGTAATAGAGTAGTCCTAATCCTACTAGGACTCTTCATGTAAGCCGCCCCTTCAACTTATATAAGGAGGGGTAGGGCACCCCAAGAGGGACAAGTTTTACAAGTCTAGATAGGCAGACAAATCAAGAGCTCTCGAGATTAGAGGTAGCGAAACACCGCCCTTGTAACCGAGATCATCATCATCAATATCAATGAAGCAGGACGTAGGCTTTTACCTCCTCCAGCGAGGGGCCAAACCTGGGTAAAACACGCGTCTCTCGATTCCGAACAACCCCATTCAAGCTACCACCTAGTTGCGATGGCCTCACACCTAAGTTCTCCTATGAGGACATCTGCCGTGAAAATACCACGACAACTCTGCCCCTGCAAGTTACTAGGAGAGAGCAGCTGCACGGATATCTATGCGTGTGGGTTGCAAAGTTTTGAACCCCTGTAAAAGTTGCCCTGGCCCTCCTTTTATAGCTCAAGGGGTTACCATAGTGTCAAAACAGTCATTACAGTGTGATTAGACTGATGCAGGTCTATCATACCTAACTCTGCCAGTTAGGACAAAAGTGCATTAAATGCACTGCTAGGTGTCGTGTGGAGGGTGAAGCCCGGCAAGGATGATGCACCGCTTATCCACCTACCTCTTGTTAGCCTGTCACGCCATTAGGATGGGTGTCAAAAAAGGTAATCATCCTCCCCAGCAAGCTGACATGCATGGACTGCCTCTACCTAATCACCTGCAGGCTCGCACCTCACCGACCAGTGACCAGCTGGCCAGAGAGGTGGAGCGCTGGCGTTTAGCGGGAGGTCCATGCTCGAAGGGCTTGCCGGGCTGCAACTTGCTGGCTCACTTGTGCCGGGGTCAGCAGCTTCTGTTAAGAATCTAGTGGATTGTCCCACACCTTGGTCTTCTTACTGCGCTTCTTGGTCTCACGAAGAGCGACTTCTCTAGTTTGGTTGTTGTATGAAACTTGATGCTTTCAAAGGAGCTGCAATTTGTCTGTGCATAAGCCAGGGCAGCAAACGCCCATGTTTGTTGCACCGACAGGAGCCCCCAGGGCTAGATCACACATGCTGCCGAGCACCATTGGGCTAGGCCCAATAATGCACACACTCACGTATTGACCTTGCCGGAGATGGCATTGTGTTTTTGAGATTTTCTTTTTTGTTCAGTCCCCAGCTTCATCCTGGTATCTTTTGTGTTCGGTTGATGTGGGCTGTTTGCGTTGAAAACCGGAGGCGCGAGCGCACATAGGAGACCGTTAGGGTGCATGCGCGTGATTTGGGGCAACGAGCATTTCCGCCATCACTTCCTCCTTTAACTGTCCCACCCTCTCTTTCCCATGATGCGGATGATGCGCGGGGCGTGTGATTGGTGCATAAGGGCGGTCGTGGTGGTAGTGCTCTGATTAGAGGAGTCAGAGCACCAGATTGGTGGAGCTGGGCGGTCTATGGAGCAAGACGCCAGCCAGGGATGCAGAGGGTTGGATTGGAGGAGCGGGGCGGTCGCCCCTGGGTAGTGGAGAGCCAGCCTCCACGCTCCCGGCTATAAAAGGAGGGGTGCGGGGGCAGTGATGCTTATCCACCTTCTTCTCCTTCCTCCCCTTGCTACTACGTCCACCATGGCGACAGGAAGAGGCCGGGCTCGTGCTTCGGCCATGGCAGCGAGAGCTTTTCGTCGACACCATGCTCCGGCTTCGGCCGCGTCTGCGAAGGCTGGTTCCAACGCGCGAGGCGGGGTCACGGGGCGAGGTCGGGGTCGATGCAGCGCCCGCGGCCAGAGTGGACAGAGCGGCGCGCTGGTTGTTACCCCTCCAACTGCACAACCCCAAGCAGAGGGCCATACGGGGGACACAACGCTCAAGTTCATCGTCGAGCCGCACGATCCTACCCGCAGTCATTTGCGACTCACTCGCCCTTTTGCCAAGGTGATGGAGGTTGACCAGCCGCTCGGGCTATTGCTGCGTGCAAGCGGATGTTGCAACGGTGCCGTGTGGGTGAACGTCGACTTCCCCATGCCTCGCGTCATGCTCCTCAGGCGCGGGCAGAAATCTTTCGCTCGCGCGCACTACCTTGGGGAGGGCCACGTCCTTCGCTTCAAGTTACTGGAGTCCAACACACTCACTGTCAAGATCTTCGGGCCTTCAGGCGCTCATCTCGGGTGCTATGTAGAAAGCTCAAGCGATGACAAAAGCTCCTCCTCGAGTGACAGCGACAAGGAGGACACCGATGGCGAAGACGGCGCTGGCGGGCATCCGGTCGTCAACTCCGAAGACGGCGACTCGGACTCCGATTGAACGCCGGCAGCACCGTCATCACCAGCTAGGTGTCGACAGCACCATCATCTGCAGATGGACCCCGGCAGAGCGATTTGCTGGGAGTGCTTCGCCTAGACGCCACCGCCACCTCCAGCTGGACCCCGGCAGGCTCGTGGACTCCAGCTTCGTCTTCCCTATCGGGGGTTCTCTGCCTAACCGCTCCCTCCATCCTGGCTTCATCCTTCCTGCCGGGGAGGCGCTCTCCTGATCTTGTCGGGCTGCGTTCGTCTGGTCCTGGCAGGGGTGACCCGGGCATCGCCTAGGCGCTCCTTTTGCCCTTTTTGCAATTGAGATAAACCATAGGAGGAGAGGGACAGGAAAGGCATTACGGAGCACTTTCCTTTTTCCAACAAAAATATGTATGTTGTTGCTGTGTTTGAATAAAATATAAATATTTCCCATCTATATTTCGCATTTGTATGATTTGCACTTGTCGTCCCACGCAATTTTCAGAAGAAACCTGCCGGAAACGCGTACTTGCCTTAGACGTTTAGAAGGGCTGACCTTTAACAGTCTTTTGCAAGTAGGATATCCGGCAAGGCTTCTCACAGGCCTTAAACGTAGCTACTACTAATCCTTGTCGAGAAAACTCGAGCCAAGTTTAGGAGCATGGGTGGAGGCTGGCCCCTTGCCGGCCTTAAACGCAGCTACAACAAATCCTGTCGAGCAAGACTCGAAGCAAGGATAAGAGTGCGAATGAAAGGCGCGGCAAGGTCTCCTCGCGTGCAAGTTTCTCATACCTAGGCATAATATAGATGACGGAAATTCCAAATGAGACAAACTTTTGACTTATCTTTTCTTTGTTGTACTTCTTATCCTTTAGATAAGGAGAGGCCACCACAGGTCCAAGTGAGCGATTCCATCCTCTCCCCGGGAAAGTTGCTCACGAGGAATTCTTCTGTCTCTGACAAAAAAAAGTAAGAAGAGAAAGAATGGCATAGGGCCCTTGGCAGCATGTCAATTATCTTATCTAAACAAGTGTAATCACATGTATATCATGCTATAGCATATAGATAAAACATGCATGCGAGTTTTTGGAAAACACTTGGTTTTATTCAGATATGCACAGGGTCTGCGCCTGGCTTTGTACAAAGGGTTACAAGCCTCTAAGGCTATGCTTGTACAAAACGGATTGCCAGGGCAAGGCCCGGAAACCGTGCCTTACGGGTAGAACTTGCGAAGATGCTCAATATTTGATGAGTTTTGCACGCAAATGCCATCTTCGGTCTCCAGATGGATTGTGCCAGGTCTGGTGACTCGTACTACCCAGTAAGGGCCTTCCCACTTCGGCATCAACCTGTTTGTACCCTTGGCAGATTGAACACGCCGAAGGACAAGGTCGCCTTCCTCAAGGCTCCGGGCATGAACCTTGCAGCTATGGTAATGGCGCAAGGCTTGCTGGTAACATGCAGCACGCACAATAGCCCGAAGACGATCTTCCTCGAGGAGCACGGCATCATCATGCCGGAGCTGCTATTGTGCTACTTCATCATAGGCAAGTACTCGAGGTGACCGTATATGAGTTCCGTGGGGAGTACCACTTATGCACCATAAAGTAGGGAGAAATGTGTCTGGCCAGTAGCTCGATTTGGTGTCGTTCTGAGTGACTAAATAACCACCGGCAACTCATCAATTCAGTGCCTCCCGCACTTGTGCAGCCTATCAAAAGTTCTTATCTTGAGCCCGCGTAATACTTCAGCATTTGTTCTTTCTGCTTTCCTGTTGCTCCCTAGGTGAGCAACGGATGCAAAGCATACCTTGCTTCCAAGGCTTTAAGTGTATTGCATGAAGGCGTGGCTCATGAACTGTGTGCCGTTGTCAGTGATGATCCTGTTTGGCACTCCAAACCGGCAAACCAATCCCTTGAAGAACTTGACGGCTGACTGTGCAGTCACCTTTCTCACTAGCTCTACCTCAAGCAACTTTGTGAACTTGTCGATGGCGATGTACAAGAACTCAAAGCCCCTGGTAGCACGGGGGAAGGGGCCCAAAATATCGAGCCCCCATACCGAGAAGGGCCAGGATAGAGGAATTGTCTGGAGGGCTTGTGCTGGTTGGTGAATGCTCTTTGAATGGAACTAGCATGCTTCACATCTGGTTACTAGCTCAGTTGCATCCTGGAGGGCAGTGGGCCAAAAAAAGCCTTGCCGGAAAGCCTTCCCGATAAGGGTTCTTGCTCCTATATGAGAACCACATACGCCTCCATGTATTTCTATCAACAACTTAAGTCCATCTTCCCGGGAAATGCATTTCAATTTCACTCTGTTTGGTCTTTTTCTACATAGAATGTTATCCACAAACTGGTACATACTTGACTAACGGGCTACTTTCTCAGCTTACTCTTGTTCTTCGGGAAGTTCTCCTGTTTGGAGGAATTGAACTATATGTTGTGCCCATGTTGGAGCTTGGGGCTCGACAACAAGGACTAAAGGCATTTCTTCGGCCGCGGGAGCGCTGATCTCAATAACGAGAATCTAGGATTCCGCTTGAGGCCGTTGCTCACTGGCAGGCGCATCACTGCTTCTGGCAACTTCTTTGCCGGCGCCTTCCGGGAGCTCTACCGGAAAGTATTTGCCCGTGCATATCTTCCTCCTCTTCTTGGCACTTGTTGACGGAGTAATCATGGGTTGAGTCAAGTGGAGCTCATAAGTTCCTGGTTCCATAAGTAGCTTTTGGGCAGTGCACTTTGATAGTTGATCAGCGATGCTGTTTTCCGCATGAGGAATGTGCTCTGTTTCCAAGCCATCAAAGTGTTCTTCCAACTTTCTTACTTCATTTACGTATGCCTCCATCAACGGGCTCTGATAATCCTTGTTTACTTGTTTTACCACCAGCTGCAAATCTCCACAGTCGACCAGCTTTTTGATTCCCAACTCTACCGCAATTCTGAGGCCGCCAAGCAGTCCCTAATACTCAGCAGTATTGTTGGTAGCTTCCTCACGGGGGAAATGCATCTGAACCATGTACTTGAGATGCTCTTCGGTGGGCGTGATAAGCAGCACTCTGGCGCCAGCGCCTTGCAGCGAGAAAGCACCATCGAAGTACATGATCCAAATTTTCTTAGTTTCCCTGCCGGGGAGTGTTGATTCCTGGATCTCGTCATTTGGCGTCGGCATCCACTCTACAATGAATTCAGCCAATGCTCTACTCTGAATAGTTGATGTACTTTCAAACTTGAGCGCAAATCTCGATAGCTCCAGTGCCCATTCCGCTATCCTGCCGGTTGCCTCTGAATTCCTTAGAATACGTTGCAACAAAAAGCGGGTGACCACCGTAATCTCATGCACTTGAAAATAGTGGTGCAGCTTTCTTGAGACCATGAGTAGGCCGAAAAACAGCTTCTGCACACCCGAATACCTTGACCTAGCCCCCTGTAAAAAGGGAACTAACAAAGTATACTGGCCGCTGCACCACTTTCTTCTTTGATGTAACATGCCCCTCAGTTGTTTTCTCTTGCGCCATTTTTTCATTCCCGGCACCTAGCCTTGCTGGGGAAGTCACTATTTTATCAAAGGAGGGTTCTGTCTAAGTTGTTTCCTCGTCATCAGCCTCCCTCTATGCAACTAGTGCAGCACTGACCACTCGGTTCGTCGCCGCTAAGTATAGCAGCAACGGCTCTTGTGGTTTAGGTGCGACTAGAGTTGGCGTCGAGGACATGTATCTTTTCAGGTCTTGCAGTGCAGCCTCCGCTTCCGGAGTCCATTTTACCAGACCTGCCTTTTTCAAGATCTTGAAAAACGGCAGGGCATGCTTAGCAGACCTTGAAATAAACTTGCTCAGAGCCGTGACACAACCGGCAAGACGCCTCACTTCCTTGATGGTCTTGGGTGCTTGGATCTACTTGATAGCCTTAATCTTGTCGGAGTTCGCCTCGATCCCATGCTGATATATAAAGAATCCAAGGAGCTTGCCGGAGGGGACACCAAACACACACTTCTCGGGGTTGAGCTTCATGTTGATCTTCCGCAAATTGAAGAAGGCTTCCTCCAAATCTTGAATCAGGGTGTACTTGTCTTTGGTCTTGACCACAATATCATCCATGTAGGACTCTATTTTCCAGTGTAACTGTGGCTCAAACCCGCTCTGGACTGCCCTTGCGAACATGGAACCCGCACTCTTCAGTCCGAAAGGCATCCGTACAAAGCAGTACGTGTCACATGGAGTGATGAATGCGGTTTTCTCTTCATCTTCCTTGGACATGAATATGTGGTGATATCCGGAGTAGGCGTCAAGAAACGAGAACAAGTCACAGCCGACAGTGGAGTCCACCATCAGGTCGATGCGTGGCAAGGGGAAAGGGTCCTTTGGGAATGCCTTGTTGGGATCAGTGTAATCAATACAAAGTCCCCATTTCCCATTTGCTTTGCACATGATGACCGGATTCATCAACCAAGTTGGGTGTAGCACTCCTCTAACCAGGCCGGCTACCTCGAGTTTCTTGATCTCTTCTGCTATGAATTATTGCCATTCCAAAGCTTGCTTTCTGACCTTCTGCTTGATGGGCCGAGCATGGGGGCAGACAGCGAGGTGGTGTTCAATTACCTCCCTAGGAACACCGGGGATGTTAGATGGTTGCCATGCAAACACATCTACATTCGCCCGCAGGAAGGCAATGAGCGTGCTTTCCTATTTGTTGTCTAGGGTGGCACTGATGGTGAAGGTACCATCAGCGCCATCTTCCCTCACTGGCACCTTCTTTGTCGCAGGTGGAGTGGCCTTGGATCTCTTGCCGGTAGAACTTTCTGGCAAGTCCTCGACGGGTGCGCAACACTCCAAGGAGGTGCGCTTCCCAGAAGCCTCACTAGATGTCTTGCCTGGCTTTTTGCCATTCTTCTACTTGGTGGGAGTTGTTATCTTGTCGGCTTCTGTTGCGACCGCTTCTCTATATAGTTTGTCCGTACAAATGACTACATCTTTCTGGTCTGAGCTGATGGAGATAACACCCATCGGCCCTGGCATCTTCAATGTGTTATAGGCATAGTGGGATGCTGCCATGAACTTGGCCAAGGTAGGACGACCAAGAATTCCATTGAATGGCAAGGGTATCCTAACCACGTCAAACACGATCCTCTCGGTTTGGTAGTTTAGATCCCCGCCAAATGTCACCGGTAGCGTGATCTTTCCCTTAGGTTGGCTCCTTCCCGGGTTGATTCCTTGGAACATCCCCGTTTTCTTGAGCTCTTCCTAAGGTATCTGTAGCCTCTCGATCACCTCAGGGGAGATCAAGTTCAAGCCAACCCCACCGCCAACTAACATTTTCGTAACCTTGAGGTTGTGTATCGTTGGCGAAACCAACAATGGCAAGCACCCGACCGCAGTTGTGCGATCAGGGTGGTCCTCGGCATCGAAAACAATAGGCGTGTGGGACCACTTGAGGGGCTTTCGTGCATCTGCTGCTGACTCCACTGCATTAACTTCACGCGACCATTGCTTGAGCTGGCGATGGGAGGAGTGCAAAGATGCACCCCCGTCAATACACATGGCTTCTGTTGCCTTCTGTAATTCCTGTTCGCTAGATTCATCATCCCCATCTTCACTTTCCTCATCCTCTTCTTTCTTCTCTCTGCCGCTGGCTGGCTTTTCTTTCTTCTGGCCAGTGTTGCTGCGGCGTCTGCCACGACCACCGCAGCCCTTCTTGTCGGATCCACCTGTACTATCCTGGCCCTTCTCCTTGTCCCGCTTCTCATACTCTACCTTCTATTTCTAAACTAGTTCCTCGACTTGGCGGCACTCCTAGAGGTCGTGGCCTTTGGTATGGTGGATCTTGCAGTATGGCCCGTCGGACTTGCAGCCTTTTTCTCCTAACGCAGCGACCTGGCAATTAGCGCATGTAGCTGCTTCCTTGCCGGTATTTTCTGTTTTGGGTTTTTTGGCGGGGCTGGAGTTGTCGGATCCTTCTACAGCCATAACCGACTTGCTTCTACGCTTCCTATTACGCCTTCGACCTTTCTTTCTGGGGGCAGTCGCGTCGTCATTGTCGTAATCATCTTCTGCAGCATCATCCTCCCCCGGAAGCCTTCTCCCATCTTCAGCGTGCGCACACTTGTCCGCCAACGTATAGAGTTCACTGATGGTTTTCGGCAGGCAGATATGCATCTTCTCCCGCATTTTCTGACTGCGCACATTCATGTGGAATGCGGCAACCACAGCGGTTGGGTGGATATCCGATATGCTGCAATGCATGCGGCTGAACCTCTAGATGTACTTGCACATGCTCTCTCCTTCCTTCTGGGGATCACTTGCAAGTCGCTGGGCAATCTCGAACCTTTTTGTCCCCCGGTAAAAGCACCAACAAACTTATTGCAAAGATCTGACCATGAGGAAATGGAGTTTTCTGGCAAGTTCATCAGCCAAGACCTCACGTTAGGTTTGAGCACCAACGGGAAGTAGTTGGCCAGGATTTTCTCGTCTCTTCCCCTAGCAGCTTGCATGGCAATCGTATAAATGCCCAAGAACTCGGCTGGGTTCTGATTGCCATCATATTTTTCCGGGACCTTAGGCTTGAACGCGCGGATGGACGGCCAGCGAACTTGCTGCAGCTCGCGTGTGAAGACAGGGCACCCAACCTCGTAAGGTAAGTACCCGCCAACAACGGGCGCTAGCACATCCACGACTGGACCGTTGCACTTGTCTGATTGACGGGGCGCCTCCCGGCACTGCTGGGTAGTGGTACGAGCGTCTTCTGCTTGTTTGTCAAGCAACACTTGCCTCTATTCTTGCTGCGTCTGCGGATCTGAGGAAGCTATTGATGCATCATCGGGCTATGCATCTTGCCGGGCCCGCTGAGAGTGCCGATACTGCTGCTGAGATTGTTGTTGAGGAGGTGATTTCACCGTAGGTGCACCGCCTGCCACGCGGCCTTCAGTTTGAGGCGCAGGCGCAGTTGGCGGCCGCTGCAAAGGCTCCGCCAACTGGGACCTATTCGCATCAGCAAACTCGATCAAACTCCGGATGATGGCTCTCCACTCATCCATCTTGTGGGCTACTGGAGGATAATCCAGCAACATCCATGCTCACGCCATCGCATCTATTGTCATTGAAGGCATGTTGGAACGCGAAGAGCACGACGTTGCTCGACTCCTGGCAAAGCCAGCAGGAGCATCGTTGCACTCTTGTTGTCGCATCGTGGGAGCAATGGCGAGTTGGCATGGTGGAAGCTGCACCCGTTGGTCTTGGGCTTGCTCGATGGGCGATTTGCCGTGCGGACATTGTTGGGGAGGCACAAAAACAGCGCTCGGTGTCGCATCGCGCTCATCTTGCGACGGGAATGGCGTGTGTCCCGGGGTCGCTCCCCTGGCCATCGCCGGTGCTGCCGCGGCAGGAGGGTCGCGGTTCACGCCTGACTGAGTGGGGTCGCTCTGGTGGCTGTGTTCGCGGACGCGAGGAGGAGGCGGGGGCAGAGCGCCCGCGTCGCCCGCACCATGAATGTCGTCTTCGCCTGAGCATCGAGGTAAGCATCCGCCTCCAGCCTCCCCACCGCCTGCTTCCGTCATGGTGAGATAAACAACCGCTCCGTCTACGCCGGTCGCGCCCACCGTGGCGTCTGCTCCATCTGCAGCGGCGGTGCCACCTGCGCCGCCCCAGACAAAGGCGATGGGTGCTGGGACGTCGAAGGCTTGGTTGCCACGGAGCCCTTCTTCTTGGGCGCCATGGGTGGTGATGATGATGAACTCCGAAGAAATCGATGTGCTGCCTGCTGCCTTGGTTCTCGCCAATGCTGATCCCTACCTGGTGCACCAAAGATGTCGGCGTGGAGCCGGCGATCTATGGGGCAAGGTAGCCCCTTTGTTGGTTCGGCGAGGGAGTCAGTTGATGCGAAGAGCAAGCACAATAGGGGACACCATGATTTTTACCCAGGTTCGGGCCACTGAGAACCGTAAAACCCTACTCCTGCTTTTATGTATTGGATGGAGGTGGAAGAAAAATACACGGAGCGCTCTCCCCCGGCAAGTTACTAGGAGAGAGCAGCTACACGGATATCTGTACGTATGGGTTGCAAATTTTCGAAGCCCTGTAAAGGTTGCCCTGGCCCTCCTTTTATAGCTCAAGGGGCTACCATAGTGGCAACACAGTCATTACAGGGTGATTAGACTGATGTAGATCTATCATACCTAACTCTGCTAGTTAGGACAAAAGTGCATTAAATGCACTACTAGGTGTCGTGTGGAGGGTGAAGCCCGGCAAATGTGATGCACCGCTTATCCACCTACCTCTTATTAGCATGACACGCCATTAGGACGGGTGTCAAAAAAGGTAATCATCCTCCCCAGCAAGCTGGCATGCATGGACTGCCTCCACCTAATCACCTGCGGTCTCGACACCTCGCCGACCAGTGACCAGCTGGCGACAGAGGTGGAGCGCTGGCGTTTAGCGGGAAGTCCATGCTCGAGGGAGTTGATAGGTCACGACATGCCGGCTCGCTTTTGCCGGGGTTAGCTGCTTCTATTGAGAATCTAGTGGCTGTCCCACTAGTTGGTCTTCTTAGTGTGCTTCTTGGTCTCACAAAGAGCGATTTCTCTGGTTTGGTTGCTGTATGAAACTTGATGCTTTCTGAAGGAACTGCTGTCGGTGTCAAACCTGGTAGATCTTAGGTAGGGGGTCCCAAGCTGTGTGTCTAAGGATCGATGGTGACAATGGACAATGGGGACACGATGTTTACCCAGGTTCGGGCCTCTTAATGGAGGTAAAACCCTACGTCCTGCTTGATTATATTCGATGAGTATAGGGGTTACAAGAGTTGATCTACCTCGAGATCGTAATGGCTAAACCCTAGCTATCTAGCCTATGATTATTCTGATTGCCTCTACGGACTAAACCCTCCGGTTATATACACACCGGAGGGGCCTAGGGTTGTACAGAGTCGGTTTACAGAAGAAGGAAATAGTACATCCGGACACCAAACTTGCCGTCCACGCATATAGGAGTCCTACCCAGACACAGGGGATGGTCTTCTGCTTTATCTTCACGGCCCATCAGTCCGGCCTATATCGAATAGACCGGACACCCGAGGACCCCCTAATCCAGGACTCCCTCAGTAGCCCCTGAACTAGTCTTTGATGACGATGAGTTCGGCACGCGGATTATCTTCGGCATTGCAAGGCGGGTTCCTTCCCACAAAATTTTTAAGTTAGCTCCATGCATAAAGAAACTGTATCCGGCTCTGCATAACCAATACAACCCTTAGCCACGAAGGCAAGATGTCAAAATAGAAACAGTGTCTTTTACTGACAACTTTTTCGGCGAAGTGTCACACTTGACTCTTTGAACCGTATTCGCACCTCCCATTTTGCGTTTTGAGGCCTAGCCCTCATTGGCATGTCCCGTCAAAACAGAGATCATGCCCATCCATTACGGGATTCTCATCAATGTGGTTTGGGTAACCCAACCATGCCTTACACACGATCTTGTTGGTAACAGGCGAGGTTTACGGCTTGAGAAGGGGACGTTTGGTATTTTCACCATCTATAAGAGGATAAAGATCCCTCCTTTTTCCCCACGCCTTCTTCTAGCTCCTGTCTTCTAACTTCCCAGCTCCAGCGCCCACAACTTCTATCTTTCCCACCACTGCCACCCTCCCCAGCAATGGCCGGGTCTAGTTCCAAGGGCAAGTGGGAAGCCTCCTTCGTCACCTAGAAGGACATCAAGGAACTCCGGAGCACAGGCTATCTGTCCGCGGATATCGCGCATAGGCTCCCTGACAAAGATCAGGTTATCCCTACTCCGGAGCCTGGTGAGAGGGTCGTGTTTATCCCCCATTTCCTTCGAGGGCTAGGGTTTCCCCTCCACCCCTTCGTCTAAGGTCTCATGTTCTACTACGGGTTAGATTTCCATGATCTAGCCCCAAATTCCTTCCTCCACATATCAGCGTTCATCGTCGTCTATGAGGCTCTTCTCCGCATCCCCCCACACTTCGGCCTGTGGCTCAAGGTCTTCAATCTGAAGCCGAAGGTGGTTGACGGACAGCATGCGGACTGTGGCGGGGCCATGGTAAGCAAGCTCCCCAACGCTGTCTGGCCCAAAGGGGCATTTGTGGAGACAGTCAAAGTGTGGCAACAGGAGTGGTTCTATATCACCGAACCCCGCGACGCCAAATGGGCGGCCACGCCTGACTTCAGATCCGGACCCCCTACGAGACTCACCTCATGGACCGCCAAGGGCCTTGATTAGGGGTCCAAACCGGAGGTGCAGATGCTACAAAAGCACATCTCCAACATGTTAGGTGCAAACACCGTTCTCACAAACGTGATTCAGGTGATGCTCTTCCGCCGCACTCTTCCCTGCCAACTCCGGGCCTCCCCCATGTGGGAGTTCAATCCGGAGGAGCCACGGACCCTGAAGCACTTCTTCAGCACCGCGCACGAAGACATATGGAAGTAGCTCTTCAAGGCCCAGAAAACATGGCCGAAGAAGACCGAGGACATCGGACTCGACATCGAGAACCTGGCCTCAGCGGTAAGCATAACTTTTCCAAAGACTTATCCGGTCAATACTTCAGATATAATGTAGATTACCTTGCCTGCCTTTCGTACAGGGCTGGACAGCAAAGGCGGAGTGGATCAATTGTCCGGCACCGCTGCCTGAGAACCCGGCCACACCCCAACTAACGGAGATGCTGGTCCCGGCGCCCTATCAGGCGCCGGAGAAGAAGGCCAAGAAGAAGAAGGGCAAGGAGGCCAAGGGTGGCCCTCGCCACAAGGGTCCTTCGGACACAGTGTCCGGAGAGACCGGATCCCTCTCTTCCCACGAAGAAGACGAGGAAGAAGAGGAGGAGGAGGTGGAAAGCAACTCCCCTCATAAGGGGAAGAAGAAGAAGAGGGCGGCCTTCGAAGACCCGGAGGACGAGGCACCCAAGAGAGGGAAGGTGACCCTCCCGGACAGTTCGGACCCAGAGTCCAAACTAGTCCCCATGAGACCTCCCAGGGTGAAGCCCCTGGCCGAATCGTAAGTATTCAGAAACTTACTCATTTATCTTCGGTCTACTTGCTATTATTGTATAAGTTATTTTTGTTATTCGCCTTTCAACCCTCCCCGTGAGCTTCCGCAAACCCCATTATCATAGGGGAACTCTCTGCCACCCAAAATGGTAGAGAGTGACACGCCGACGCGAGCCCCCTCACCTATCATCATGGAGGACACCGAGGTGTCATCCCAAAGGACCTCTCTTGGCAGAGGGAGGGCGAACGAGGCCGTCGAGAAAGCGCCCGAGGTTAATACCTCGGTCGCCGAAGACCTAGGGGAGGCGACCCCTATGATAACCGACGGTGGGGACCCGCAACAATCCGGGCCCCAGCCGAACACCATTCTGGAGACCAACACGGCTCCGGGATTGGATAAGCAGCCTCCTTTGAAAGAGGGGGGAGGAGCATCAGCTCCATCGGCGAGCTCCACTAATCCGGAGGCAGCCAACGCTCTGGAGGAAGCACTGCAGTGTGCTTCCATCGTGGCAGAGCACCGCACCCTGATGGGTGCGGTGGTGGAGAAGGTTCAGTCTACTAAGAGCGGACTGAATGTAGCCTTCACCAGCCTACTGACAGGCTTTGAGGTATGCGACATAATGTTCTAAAAACTTTTCTTATAGAGGAATATACCTGTGTACAGACAGTAGCCCCTGAGGCTCTGTTCGGTTAAAAGAAACTGGACAGAGGATCCATATAGTATTCGGGAGAGTTAACCTGCTATGCTGTTATTGTAACAGGCTTCCCTGTTGGCGGCAACCGCCCAGGCCGCAGAAGTTTCGGAATTCAATTGGAAGCTTCAGGTGGCCAATGAGGAAATCGACCGCATTAATAAGCGGATCGATGAGACGCAAGGTATGCGTATAATGTTAAAAGTTTATTTTGATATCAGAAGTGATATGTATATTTAGAGATTAACACATGGAATGCCTTGATTATAATCACAGATGGCGCAGCCGAGGTCGAGACCCTCAAAAGCGCCCTTGCCTAGGCCAAAAAAGAGGCGGAGGCGAATAAGGCAGCCGCTGACAAGGCGGCTGCCGAACTGAAGATCGAGCAAGATGCCCGCCACCAACACGAAGCTCGGGTGGCCGAAGTAGAGCAGGAGCTGAAGGATGCCATCAGCAAATGCGAAGCTTTGGAGCAGAAGACTTCGGACCAGTCGACCGAGCTCGCCATGGCTATCCATGATGCCAAAGAGGCGCGGATCGAGTCTCGGAGTGCTCATGAAGAGATCCATCAGGCGAGGCAGATAGCGGCTGGTAAGGCCTTTCTTTTGCAGAGTATCTTTGGAGGTCAGAGGTTTGCTTTGCTCACCTGAGTATGGAGTTCTCCAGGCGCGTTTGCGGATCTTCTGAGAAGTGCCGCCGATGCTGCATAGTTCTTCCGAGCCCAGGAGGGGAACTCGACCGAGAATGTGTTCTTGTCGCAATTTCTCGCGCCGGAACACCCGACACCTCTGAACGACTAGCTGAAGCAGCTGACGGAGCTGCATAGGGTGGCCGGTTTGGCCATGAAGGACCTGATAGTCCAGCTCTGGACGGCCGAACCAATCCCTAGTAGCTACTTCGGTTTGGTGAAGTGGCTTATCGACGCGCAGCCTCGGATTGATGCATTGAAGTGCTCGGCCTGCATAGACGGTGCCCGGATGGCCTTCGCCCGCGTCAAGATGCAATGGGCAAAGATGAAGGCCATCGAAGTGGCAACCGCAGGCCCGCCCGAAGGCAAAGATCACCGGAAGCCGGAGAGGTACTTCGATGACGTCCTAGAAGGAGCCCGAGTGATCGAGGGTCAATGCTCTAAGGATGTTATATTTGATTGAGTGTGTTCGGGTTGTACAAACAATGCGATGAACCCATGCTGTTTATATATCTATGTTTGAGCCTTTTGTTTCAAGTGGTTTTTCCTCCTGTGCGGCCGTTTATTGTTTTATTTCTGAAAGTTGCCAGTTGTCGGCTTCAGCCCCCATGTAGATGCTACAAGGGTGTTCGGCGTAACGCGTGACCACACTTTATCCAACGTCTTGGTTCGTAAAGGAGGTGTCAGCGTGGTGAACTAGGCAATCAGACTATGCGGCTTTATTACGTTCACTTAGCCATAGGAGTTTGACTGTGGAGCTAAGTACTAGCCCCTGGTGCGTGTGCGGCTATCCGGACTACGGTGCCTTTTCCACGCGGCTGGACGAAGACCAGCCCCTCGTATAACACGGAGTGAATCGCTAACGATTTGTAGTATAATACTAAGTCGCCGAATCGCCGACCAGCTCGCGCTTATCATGACAGTCAATTTTTGGCTTTGTCTACTGAGGTACTTGACCGGATGAACCAGAAATACAATCGCAGTAGTTCTCCCTTTACTACCTTAGCCGAACGAGCGGAACATAAGGTGGTAAGCACAGGAGCCGGGCAACCCAACTATAGACAAAAGACAGGATTCGGAACTGATGCATATAATGCAATATCTGGGACGCCGAAGTGTACCCTATAGGTGTTCGGACTTTGAAATGTGCAGAACCGAATACAGCCCCTGGTGTTAAGGCCGGACTAAAGCATGTGTGGCAGTCTAAAGTAGGGAGGGCATACAGATGACAAAAATAAATGAGTGCCAAACAAAAGTGGTGATCAACTGCTTCTTTTATACCCTGATGAGTACGTTGAGCCGTGTTATTACAGATAATGCCATAAATATCAAGGCTATTTTACATGCCAAAAGTTTACCCAAGGAAAAGGTTTACACAGGGACTAAAAGTAGTGGTTTGAAGATCCCAATGGTGCCCTGCCGCACGTCTGCACCGTTTCTCCTTGGTGGGAAATCCTTTAAGAGGAGGAGGTGATGGTCGTCTGTAAGAAAGAGGGACCTGGAAAAGAGCCTCCGTAGATCAGGTAGGTTTTTAACGAACCTATAGCGGAAAAATAGTTGAGGTCCGAATAGGGTCAAACCGTACTATGGACCTTTTCTGCAGTGTGCCTCCGGCGCTGCCCAAGGTATTTTAAGTGCGTACTTATGTATGCGTGGTACGTATGCCGCAACCTTATGGGGCAGTCGGCGGAGGCTAAACTGCTATTTAAGCTCTGGCTCACTCAGGCTATCGCATTGTAGTGCAGATCGGACTCGCTTAGCAGAGTCGTGGGTCTTGATGATCGATGGGTTGTCCGGCTTGATGAGGTCGCCCTGTATTTCGGCTACTAGGGCTGCAGTATGCTCCTCAGTACGGAGGGAGCACTCCATATTCCCATTTACTGCGATGACGCCATGAGGTCCAGACATTTTGAGCTTCAGATAAGCATAGTGCGGGACCGCATTAAAGCGGGCGAAGGCCGTTCGTCCGAGCAGTGCATGATAACCACTGCGAAAGGGGACGATGTCGAAGATCAAGTCTTCGCTTCGGAAGTTATCTGGAGAGCCGAATACGACTTCCAGTGCTAAGGAGGCCGTGCAGCAGGCCTCCACGCTAGGTATCACTCCTTTAAAGGTAGTGTTGTTAGGTTTGATTCTTGATGGGTCGATACCCATCTTACGGACAGTATCCTGGTAGAGCAAGTTGAGGCTGCTGCCGCCGTCCATAAGGACTCTAGTAAGATGGCATCCCTCAATGATAGGATCGAGTACCAGGGCCGCCAAACGTCCGTGACGGATACTGGTTGGGTGGTCTCTGCGATCAAAGGTGATTGGACAAGCCGACCATGGGTTGAATTTTGGGGCGACGGGCTCTACGGCGTAGACGTCCCTTAATGCGTGTTTGCGCTCCCTCTTGGGGATGTGGGTGACATAGATCATGTTCACCATTTTCACCTCGGGGGGGAACTGTTTCTGTCAACCGGTGTTCAGCGGGCGAGGTTCATCATCGTCCTCGCTTTGAGGCCATTTCCCCTTATGTTCGGCATGTAATTTACTGGCTTGTTTAAAAACCCAGCATTTTCTGTTGGTGTGGTTGGCAGGCTTATCAGGGGTGCCATGAATCTGGCAAGGTCGCTCTAATATTTTGTCCAAGTTGGATGGACCGTCCCTATTACCTTTGAACGGCTTCTTCCGCTGACCGGATTTAGAGCCACTGAATCCGGCCTTTACTGCCGTATCCTCTGTTTCTTCGTTGTTGTTCCAACGCTTGTTTTTGCTACGTCGTGGCCTTCCATTGCCATCCCTAGCCTCAGAGGTGCCGGGGTCGCTGGTACTGTTGCTTCTACGAGCCAGCCAGCTATCTTCGCCCGCACAGAAGCGGGTCACGAGTGTAGTAAGAGCTGCCATAGTCTTTGGCTTTTCCTGACTGAGGTGTCGGGCAAGCCATTCGTCACAGATGTTGTGCTTAAATGCCGCTAGGGCTTCGGCATCCGGACAGTCCACGATTTGGTTCTTTTTAATTAAGAACCGATTCCAAAGTTTGCGAGTAGACTCTCTAGGTTGCTGGACTACGTGACTCAAGTCATCAGCATCCAGTGGCCAGACATAAGTGCCCTGAAAGTTGTCCCGAAAAGCATCATCTAAGTCTTCCCAGCTTCCAATGGAGTTCTCTGGGAGGCTATTCAACCAGTGCCGTGCTGGTCCTTTCAGCTTTAGAGGGAGGTACTTAATGGCGTGGAGATCATCTCCACGAGCCATGTGAATGTGGAGAAGAAAATCTTCAATCCATACGGCGGGATCCGTCGTTCCATCTTATTGCTCGATGTTCACGGGTTTAAACCCTTCTGGAAATTGGTGCTGCATTACCTCGTCGGTAAAGCACATGGGGTGTGCGGCACCTCTGTACCGGGCAACATCGCGATGGAGTTCGGATGACATCTGTGTTCGGTGCTGACCCCAGACTTGGTTAGGTTTGTCATGCCAGGCTTGATGGCCGTCATCTCGTGTGGGGGCACGTCCTCTTGATCCATAGATGGATCTAGTCTGGCCGGCTCTATTGGTCAGGTCCTGACGTAGGTCGTACGTGTAGCCCGGAGCAGCTGTCTCCTTGCCTCTACGACGAGGGGGCGCGGGCTGATGTTCGGCATAATTGGCCATTTTGTCCCGTCCACGTGGTGGTCGGTCCGGTTGATCGGCATGATTGTATTTTGACGGTATTGGCTCAAAGGCCTCCTTGTCAAATTGTTGCAGTAGCCTGCGCTTAGGATAGCTCTTTGTTTGGAGCTCCAAACCATATCCTTCTTCGGCGGCCAGGACCTTAGTCCATCTGTCGTTGAGCGTATCCTGTTTAGCTTGAATCTGTTGTTGTTTACTTTTCAGGCTCCGTGCAGTGGCGATCAGCCGTCGCTTGAAGCGTTCTTGTTCGAGGGGTTCCTCTGGGACGATGAAATCTTCGTCACCAATGCTAATATCCTCTTCGGAGATAGGTAAGTAGTACCTATCTTCTGAATCCCCGTGATCGGCAAGTTCGTCGGGGTTGACTTGACCCTCTTCCCTCTCATCCTGCTCGAACATAGGCTCAGCGGGGTGGTCGGAGTCTTCGGCGTTGTCCAGAGTGTCATTATCTCCGGTGCAGGTATTGCTTTCCCTTGCCCGACGCGATCATGGGCGGCGCCGCTGACGCCGGCGCTATGGTGGTTCGTCGACGGGCTTCTCCTCATCCGGATCTTGGGTGCCATCATCGTCCTTCTTTTCAGGCGTGTCCACCATGTATACATCATAAGTAGAAGTGGCCGTCCAATGCCCAGTGATGGGCGGGTTTTGGCCTGGTTCAACTCCGACATCGTCGTCCATGCCATCGATGTCTTCGGAGGCGTAATCTAGCATGTCGGTTAAATCCTCGACAGTGGCTATTAAGTGGGTGGTGGGTGGGACACAAAATTCCCTACTCTCAGGCCCCAGTTCAAGCTGGGCGTAGTTCAGAGGTGATACTTCCGTGATGGCGAGAGATCGCATTAGGTCTAGTGTTTCATTTAAGAGTGAAAGCTGGACAGGCGTCAGAGGATCTGCGGAGCTAGGTTCGGTAATAACCACTTGACCGAGCCTGATAGACGCAGACCTCAAGAGTTCGGAGTTGACATCCAGAGGTGAATCTGGCTTCCCGATGACGGGGAGAGTCCCGTTTGACTCCGGGTCCGCCGACGGCATGGTTGCATCTCGGTCTCCGACTAGAAGCTCCATAATAGGAGAAAGTCCGGCGGGGTTACCCCCCGGTCTTCGGACGAAGTGTTTCGCTCCGGATCTAAGACAAGGGCGGGCATGATAGTCGATCCCTGGACGGGATCTGATAGCGGATCCGAAGGGCCTTCTTTGTATGGGTGGGGAGCGGCGGCCGAGGCCGTGAACCCCTCGAAGATTAGATCTCCTCGGATATCGGTGATGTAGTTCAAACTTCCAAACCTGATCTGGTGACCAGGGCCGTAGCTGTCGACCTGCTCAAGGTGACCGGCCGAGTTGGCACGTAGCGTGAAGCCACCAAACACAAATAGTTGACCAGGGAGAAAAATCTCCCCGGAAACAGCATCGTTATCGACAACGAGGCGAGCCATCGATTCTTCTGTCGACAACACAACGGAACTCTCAATGAAAGCACCAATGTCGGTGTCAAAACCAGCAGATCTTGGGTAGGGGGTCCCAAGCTGTGTGTCTAAGGATCGATGGTAACAATGGACAATGGGGACATGATGTTTACCCAGGTTCGGGCCCTCTTAATGGAGGTAAAACCCTACGTCCTGCTTGATTCTATTCGATGAGTATAGGGGTTACAAGAGTTGATATACCTCGAGATCGTAATGGCTAAACCCTAGCTGTCTAGCCTATGATTATTCTGATTGCCTCTACGGACTAAACCCTCCAGTTTATATACACACCGGAGGGGCCTAGGGTTGTACAGAGTCAGTTTACAGAAGAAGGAAATAGTACATCCGGACACCAAACTTGCCGTCCACGCATATAGGAGTCCTATCCGGACACGGGGGATGGTCTTCTGCTTTATCTTCACGGCACATCAGTCCGGCCCATATCGAATAGACCGGACACCCGAGGACCCCCTAATCCAGGACTCCCTCAGCTGCAATTCATCTGTGCATAAGTCAGGGCAGCAAACACCCATGTTTGTTGCACCAACACTCCCAAACTCGGGATCCTCGACAAGCAAGCAAACACGGCATCACCTGCAATCTGGCATGACACGCCAGGTGAGTACTTTGAATGTACTCGCAAGCTCATAGCAACCAAAGCAATCAGGACAAACAACAACATGGCATTTACAGGTTAATTATTGAGTATGATACAACTAGAACAACATGGGAGTGAACATGGCATGTACATGGTGAACAATGATACAACTAGAACAAGATCAGATGGGCATGGCATGAACATATTGAACATGGCACAACTAGAGCCATATGAGATGAGCATGGCATGTACATAATTAATGACATGAACATGATGATGCTAGCACTATTATGCAGGGGGTCGATGTTTAAGGTCTCATGGACCAACTTACTGTCATGGAGGTTACCTCATAACCACCATAAACATCAATCATACTTACCATCGTGATCATCACAAGATCACCTCATCATCATCAATAAAACAATCATTATCATCTCTTGACCACCATAAAGGTTAACCAACTTCTTTCCCGTTCGAACCGGGGTTGTTTATTATTCAGGTTATTTTTACTGTTGACCAATAGTGTGACCTACTATGAACTGGGCCCATAACCGAAGGCGCGGCTATCGATAGATTATACACTCTGCAGAGGTTAGTACATTGTATCCACACCACAGAATTCATGGCCTCATGCTCCCATTCGGGTGGACCAACGACATTCCGACAAAATCAATCTATTGCAAGGCACTCTCCCGGCCTCTCCGACAAACTCCCATTTGGGCTAAGTCATGGGTGGCCCCGATGTCACCGCGTGACATGCGCCACCTTCGGGGCCGGCCACCGTGGTGGCAAAACAAAAATGGTCCCAAACGGGGACATCTGCACAGTACCAAACTCGGGCTCACAAGGCTTATGGCCGCCAACCTGATCAGGGAAATGCACGCACATAACCTTCCCTAGTTGGAGGCACCGGCGAGAGGCATGACCATAGACCAAATTAGAGCCCCCCATAAGGCAAGTCTGGCTGCACTGGTTAGCTCGATTCGATGGCACTATGACTCAGCCAATAGATTTCTTCAAGTTTGGTTAATGTCTAGCTAAACTTGAATGGTGATGAGCTGAGCCATAACAAAATAACATGATGAAATGACAATGCCTATGAGCATGATATCAACATGAGCATGGATGGAAAGCATAACCATTTAGCATATGAATCATAACAACAATAAGTCATTTACTTTACTCGAAACAAATGAGCATGGCATAACAATGATTATGAATATCACAACTATTATCATAACTATTCATGTGAGCATATCATTATCACTAGCAAAGGAAATGATTACAAGAATTGAGCATGAGAATAATAATACTAGCAAATAATCTTTTAACTAACAAGATGCACATGAACATGGCATAAAAATAGGCATGGATTCACAAGCATATATATATCGCATTCCATATAATTAAATGAGCAAACAATTATTTAAATATTCAAGTGAATGTCGGAATCAGGGCTCCGCGGACCCAACAAGGTTCAAACTCTGGGGCATGTACAAAGATCTAGCCTAGCCGCAGCCTCAAGCTCATCACTCCATGGCCTGGCCTCGTCGGGTTCATGCCAGTGGGGTAGGAAGGACATGGCAGTTTACCCAGGTTCAGCCCACCTTGCGGTGTAAGACCCTACTACTGCTTTGTGGTGGATTGACCTCATGAGGAGGTTGAGGATGAACTAGTACAATGGGTGAGCGACCTCGCGAGGGATCAGTGGGTGAGGATGGTTCTGCCTAGAGAAGACCAGAATCGGATCGATCCCCCTCTACGGTGGAGACTAGGCTATATTTATAGTGGCCTTGGTCCTCTTCCCTCATAGCTTAGGCGAGAAGGGATTCCACAACGGCTAGTTTGAAAGGGGACAAGAGGTACATCTTATCCTGATAAAAGGTGGTCTTCGCCTGCAAAGCTTCTGGCCATGACGCGGTGGTGGGCTCGGTGATGACATCCGTCCTGCTGAGCTCGTGGTCTTGGTCTTGTTGCACCAGAATGGAAACCTTTGGGGAACCCCTCGGGAACCCACGCAGGTCCTTACCTCCTTAGCACCAAAGAGGAAATGGTCCTCCACTGCGCCTGCTGGCGCCTGCCTGGCCTTGGTCGTCATGGCTCATCACTGCGAGCCTCGCGAGGCGGGGTACCTACATAGAAATCTCTGCTCCTCGGGAGGCGGGCTTGGGGAGCTGCCCCTCGGGAGGTCTTGGTGTCGTTTGCCATGCGAGGCCGGCGGGCCCTTGCGAGGGCCTTGCTCGTGGAGCCTTGTAGCTGGGTCGTACCGGGCCGTCGACGGGGTCACGCGCTGGGCCGTAGGCAGGAAGGTCTGGGTACCGCCGATCCCAGAACACCGACAGTAGCCCCCAGGCCCAAGGCCCGCCTGTCCTGGGTTCGAAGCGAAGGCGAGAGACGTAGGGCGAAGCGACGCGGGCCCCAATTGCCTGCGGGCCAGGCTTGATGCATGGCACGCGACGGGACATGGACGCCTCCACTTCCCCACGTTGCCTCGGCAACCGCCCTGACTGACAAAAGCCTGGAGCATGCTACGGGGCCATCATTGCTCCACCACGCCTTCGTCTTCTCCCCTTTCCTTCCTTAGCAAGTTCGCACCTTGCCGCTGGATCCAATGCCGCCACGGACCCATCGCATCACCATGGCCTGCGGGAGGAAGAAGCGCGGGGTCGCACCGGCGGTGGACCATCGATCAGGGCCGGAACCTGCCCTGGGTCAGTCCACTGTGATCAATCTTGATGGGTTGGACAAGGTCTTACCCGTGATTGCAACTGAATCCAATGAGTGGAAGTCGATGAGGGTCTGGCCCGCTTCCCTGCCCTCCACCGAATTGGAGGCCACCATAGTTGCCCTTCACCTTCATGCCCTCTTCTCCGGCTTGCTGCCCCCGTTCTCGGACTTTTTCAATGCCCTGTTGTCGCACTACCAGGTCCACGTGCTGCACTTCGACCCTGGATCCATCACCCTCCTATCCGCCTTCGCGTTCTTGTGTGAGGCCTTCGTGGGCATTGCTCCCTCGGTGGCGATGCTTCGCCATTTCTTCTCCCTGCAGTTGACCGCCGACGAGCGATGCTCCGGGTGCATGTCGCTCCATGCTGTGAGCGCGACGGCGGGTGAGGGCATCAATATGGAGATCCGCCCAGATGCGGAAGGCTTCCGGAAGCAGTGGGTGTACATCGATATGTCCCAGCGCAGCCCCCTGCTCCAAACCCCGTCTTCCCCGGCGATGCCGAGCTCAGGGTGGGCGCACGAGAGGCTCGTCGACCCCAGGCTCACGCGGGTCACTACGAGGCTGGTTGACCTGAGGGCTGAAGGTGTGACGGTGGCGATGGTGGTGAGGGAGTTCGTCCGACGGTGGATTGCTCCACTCCAACGCCATTCTCGCCCGATGTGGACCTTCACCGGTCGCGAAAATCCCATTAGGCTGTAGGAGGCCTCCCTGCCCCCTAGCGTGCTAGGAGAGACTTTGCCAGAGGGATGCCTCGCTTCGATGAGTGGGGGTTGCCTCCCGAGGGCCATGAGGGGCCTCGCGACAACCCCTTCCTAGTGGTCCCAGCCCCCAAGGGCCTCAAGGGCAAGGCACCCCCGTCGATTGCTGACGGACGCGCCGGACCATCTACCGTGGTTCACTCTGCCCCCGTGCCTCCGGACGGTGGTGGTGGTCCCCTGCCTAGGGACGCGGCCATCACCTCGAGCTCGCCGGAAAGTCAGTGCCCCCGTGGTGCCAGCCCCTAGGGTCCGCGCCTCCTCGAGGAGGAGGTGGCCCAAGGGCGTCGCCGACTCGCCCTCGCGGACCTTGAAGAAAAGGAAGTGGGTCGCCACTGACGAGTAAGTTTTCGCTTTCCCTGACCTCTGCTCATCAAGCCCTCCTGAGCCCTTGTGTCTCAGGTTTCTGCCAAGCGAAAAAGCAAGGGTGCCCCCGTCACCATCCCCCGGAGCGTCGACGTGCCCAGCGGCCGAGTCCACGCACACCGGAGAGGTCACACTTCTCCCCAGGAGGCCCCTGGTGGTTCACGAACTAGAGCTTTCGAAGAGGCTGAGGCCAAGGACCGGAGGCGTGAGGCTGCCGAAAAGCGCGAGCAGGAGCTTCTGGCTTCCGTCGCGACCCTAGAGCGGCATGCCCGGGAGTGCGAGGTTATCGTGCTTGTCCCCTCAAGAGGGTTGCTGAACCACGAAGTGGAGCTCTGCGCTCTAGGGGAGGCGCTGGAGCTGGTGGCGTCAGAGCAGGACCTGGAGTGTGATCGGCTGGAGATAATGGAGCACCAAGTGATGACCGCCGAGGCCGCCCTGGCCTCTCGGGAGGCGAAGGTTCACACGGGGATTGACGAGGGGATCGCGGGGGCACGCCGAGCCCACGCCAAGGATTATCGCAAGAAGTTGGAGCTTCAGGAGACCCCTTTCTGCGAACAGCGCGCCGAGCTGAAGGGCGAAATTGATGACCTTAAGGAGAGGTTGGCCGACGCGTAAAGGCATCAGAAGGCCGCACTGGACGCCCAGGCGGTGGCCGAAGCCGAGCTGTCCTTCCTCTATCAGCAGGTGGGGGATGTCACTTCCCTGGCGGAGCGAGCGTCTGACGAGGCGAACCGGGCTCGTGGACTGCAGCACATATGCTCTGCAATGTTCCAAGACCTCGAGGGAAGAGCCCGCCGCGCCCTGAGCTCCGTTTGCCATGATAGCGTGTCCAGTCCGCTCGTTCCTGATGACACTGGCTACCTTGCCTTCTTTACCAGGATCGTGGGGCGTCTTGAAGGAGGGGCAGAAAAGGTATGCCTACTCGTCGAAGAGAAGAGCCGTGACCTCCTCGCGTGAGCATCCTCACGCTTCTTCAGTCATCTTCTTTGCGTTGACCCCGACTTCGACTTCGAGGCCGTGACAGCCCCCGTGCCTGAGGTGATTCAGGGCGCCCTGGAGGACTGGGTGGAAGATCACGTGGATGACCTGATCACGGAGTTCACCCCCATCGGTGGCGAAGGTCGGCCTGAAGTCGATGAACGTGGGGCGGAAGGCAGCGATGGCGGCAGTGTGTCCCCTTAAGTTGTCTTTTTCCTGTTTGCCTGTCAAGATTTTGAACATGACCCCACGGGGATGTAAAGGGTATTTGATGAAGGATTCCTTAACGATGCAAGAAGTAACATTGTACTCCCTTGATCCGCCTTCCCTTTGCTCAATCTTCGCCCGCAGCCGCCGAGCAGGGGTCGATGTCACTGTCATGCCGGGTCACGATGCCCTGGCGAGGCCAGGGGGTAGTTGCTCCTGAGGTTAGGGCCTCGGGCAACGTGCGCCTACTGGCTCGCTCGAGAGCATCGTGCGAGGAATTAGGCACCAAGGTCTTGGTGAGGTGCGCATAGAGGCAAGCCTACAGCCGAAGCACCACGCTCGGGCTAACTTAAACGCACACACCGGCCCCAGCCCCCGCTCGCGGGACGATCGAGAGGTGGGCGTCAGGCAGCCATTGCTACACTTGTAAAAACTTGAGGAAGAAAAAGACTGCAGAGAAACCTCAACCCCTCTTTTCTTAAAAAAAAGTACGCGAGAACTCCAAGCTTTATTCAAGAAAACCGCAAATGGATTACACAAAGCAAAGGAAAATGCCACGTCCGGCACCTAGGCTAGTCTTCCCACCAGCGCGGAGCATGGGGCCTACACTTGGGCGTGGGCACAGTCATTGTTCGATCGTTTCCGCCAGCGTGGAGCATGGGGCTTCCACTGGGGTGTGGGTGGCAGCTCCCGCGGGGCCGTTGGGTGGCGCACCAGGAGCTCTGGGGCGTGTACAACTACAACCCCACTCATTATTACGTGAGAGTGTCACGGGTAGAACTTGTGGAGGTGCTGGGCGCTCCACACGTTCCGCACGGGGAACCCGTCCGCTGTCTCCAGGCGCGCGACGCCAGGCCTAGAGATACAGGCGACCCCGGACGGGCCCTCCCACACGGGCAAGTTCTTGTGGCAGCCCTTTCTTGGGAGGGCCCATCTCAGGGCGAGGCATTCGACTTCGAGGGCCGTGAGGGCGGGCGTTGCGGCTGTGATAACGCCGCAAGGCCTGTCGGTATCTTGTGGTGCAGAGGGAGGCCTGGCATCGGGCTTCCTCGTGGGGCGCGAGGTTACTCCCCCATGTGGCGTCCTGGCCCGCGGGGCACCATACTTGATCTCAAGCAGAGGGACCGTCTCGGCCTCATGGATGGGGAAGAGCGGGGTCTCGCTGGTGCTCAGTTGCGATGGTACAGGCGAACCGCAACACAGGCCACAGCTGGCCCAGCCAACCCCTGCCGCGAGCCTCAAGGCCCTCTTGGAGCTTCTAGTTTCAAGGCCCCTGGGGACCTCCGCGCGGGAGCGTGCGGCCTGGTCGCTACTTTGCGGGTGCGCCACTGGGGCATAGTACATCTGCGTTCCAAGCTAAGCACAATATGACCAAAAGTTGCTTGTAAACTGGGAACGGTTGTCGGTGACGATGTGGTTAGGGACGCCAAGCCGACTTGCGAGGCTCTTGATGGATTTGACTGTCGAGCCAACTGAGATGGCGCATACGGGCTCCATCTCCGCCCACTTCGCTACTCAGAGGTAATGGTGGCCACTTGCCACCCGAGGAAGGAGGCCTCAGCGCGTCTAGCCCCCGGGCCGCAAAGGGCGACGGGGGTGGGAGCGTCTGGAACCCCTGCGCCAGCTGGTGAATCTTGTTTCACGCGGAGCTGGCGGATCTCGCAAGACCAGACCAACTTCGATGCCGCTGTGCAGTGTCGTGGCCCAGTAGAGCCCGTTGTGGACATCTTGCACATGAGGGCGCGTGGCAGAGAACGATGCCCGCAATCTCCCCTGTGGATGTCCACCAGCAGCTCATGTCCTTGATCCTCTGGAATGCACCTTAGCGAGGCGTCGCTGGGACGCCTGCGGTACAGCTCGCCGTCCTGCATGTCGTAAATAGTGTCCTGTCAAACCACGCGCTCTGCATCTACCTCCTTCCCCGGCAGGGCGCCGTGAGGTGAGCACGCCTCGAACTCCTCGGTCCGGTGGCCCGCATGAGGCGTCGGTGCCAGGAGCGGGCGGGCTCCCGACGCAGGGTCACAGGCCGAATCGCCTGTGAGTGGCGTGGGAGGCAGCCCCTCTTGAGGTGGTCCCTGACGTCGGGGGCGCGGCTGGCGGCCTCCCTCAGGCATGCTGCTAGGTGCCCGCCCCCTGGCTCACACTCCCTGTTGGCGGAGTCGATGAGGAGCCTTTTAGAGCGGTGGTAGAAGCCGGCGCCTGAGATCTGGAGACCCCCACCGCCGGCAGCTGAGATCAACCCCCGGACCCATTGCCTTGCTGAACGTCACCGCCCCCGCCTGACCGTGGCTGCCCCGAAGCGGCCCGCCGCAACAGTCCTCATGTGAGGCTACCGAGGCTTACTCCGATCGGTGCCCGGGGAACCACGGTTCCTGAGTTGGAGGAGGGGCCCCGCTTCCAGACCCCCTGCCGTGCGGCTCCCAGGTCCACCTCAGAAGGACGAGCAGACGCAACAGGGGCAAGCCCGGGGCTGCGGCAAGGGCCGTGACACAGGCAAAGGGTGAAAAGGCTCCATGACCCTGCAAGCGGCGTTGAGAAGCTCGGTGACATGGTCGAGCCAAGCGTCGTAGTCATCGTTGGCTAGACGGTAGCGCATCAATTCATGCGCCATGAGGAGCATGGCTTGCATGCCTGCCAGCCCACAGCGTGCTCGGCGAGGCGACGCTGTGGCGGGGGTGAAGGAGGGAGTGGCAGTGCGGCCATCACGCTACACAGAGGGTGGTAGCGAAGAGTCCTGCCGCTCATGAGCAGCAGGGTCAATGGTAGCGTTAGCTGCAGGAGAAGCAGAGCGGTGCGGAACACCGCGGCCCATGGGCACCGTCTGGGAGACGCGAGCATCCCGGCGCTCGGCGCGAACTCGTCGGGCGTCGGCCATGGAAGCGGTGAAGCAGAGACGAAGTGAAGCGCAAGGGAGTTTCGACACCCCCCTACCTGACGTGCCAAATATCGGAATCGGGGCTCCGCAGACACAACAAGGTTCAAACTCTGGGGCGTGTATGAAGATCTAGCCTAGCCGCAGCCTCAAGCTCATCACTCCAAGGCTTGGCCTCATAGGGTTCGTGCCAGCCGGGGAAGGAAGGACACGGCAGTTTACCCAGGTTTGGGCCACCTTGCAGTGTAAGACCCTACTCCTGCTCTGTGGTGGACTGGCCTCACGAGGTGGTTGAGGATGAACTAGTACAGTGGGTGAGCGACCTCGCAAGGGCTCAGTGGGTGAGGATGGTTCTGCCTAGAGAAGACCAGAATCAGATCGATCGCCCTCTACAGTGGAGACTAGCCTATATTTATAGTGGCCTTGGTCCTCTTCCCTCATAGCTTAGGCGAGAAGGGATTCCACAACGGCCAGTTTGAACGGGGATAAGAGGTACAACTTATCCTGACGAAAGGTGGTGTTCACCTGCAAAGCTTCTGGCCATGACGCGGTGGTGGGCTCGGTGATGACATCTGTCCTGCCGAGCTTGTGGTCTTGGTCTTGTTGCACCAGAATGGAAACCTTTGGGGGAACCCTTGGAACCCGCGCCGGTCCTTGCCTCCTTAGCATCAAAGAGGAACTGTCCTCCTCTACGCCAGCTGGCGCCCGCCTGGCCTTGGTCGTCATGGCTCACGTCACTGTGAGCCTTGCGATGAGGGGTACGTGCAAAGAAATCTCTGGTCCTTGGGAGGCAGGCTCGGGGAGCTGCCCCTCGGGAGGTCTTGGTGTCGTTCTCCTCGTAAGGCCGGGGGTCCCTCGCGAGGGCCATGCTCGCGGAGCCTTATAGCTGGGTCGTACCGGGCCATCGACGGGGTCATGCACTGGGCCATAGGCAGGCAGGTCTGGGTACCCCCGATCCCAGAACACCGACAGTGAAAACCACGACTATTGCAAGTCCATCATGCAAGTGGCTATTGTGGATTGCCTGGGGATAAAGGAATCATCGGGAAGAAGTCACCGGAAAAGTTTCTCTCCCGGCGGAGCTGTTTAGGGGAAAAGGATAAAATGTTAATTTTAAGAATGTTAGAACATCATGGACATGGTATCAATGGAAGGGGCTCCACAAATAGAGAACATGGGCTTTTGAATCACCTGAATCGGAGTTACGGTTGTGGAGATACGACCGTTCGTTGGTTAGGCAGAAAAAAATTAAAATATGTGCTTTTCTGCTGCCAATGGGTGAACGTCCGCTATATAAGGATTTGGGCCGGCGGGGTAAAATAGAAGGCGCACTTCGGCAGAATACGCTTTGAGCATATGGAAAACGCATTCTCTGCCGAAGCACACCAAAATACGCTTTCTCCAACGGAAAACGTAATCTCAAAATGAGCTTCCACTTATACTCGCACAGGCCCGGGGTCAATGCGTCTGTTAGGCTGACCGGTGGGACCCGAGCGAAGGTGGGGCCTGCCTGGCCCTTCTACCTCCGTGCGCGCATTTGGCCGAAGAAAGGGCTATCCCCGACGGCAATAGCCGGCGGCACAGGCTACCGTTCGAGGCGCCCGACCTACCAGCAAGCTCAGCAGGGCGAGGCAGTCTCGTACAAGTGGGACACGGCCACCGACAAGCTTGGGGTAGAGTGGAACATCGGCCGCGGTGAAGCATGGTGTCGGCGAGGCTTGGGCACAGCGCAATGAGGCACCAGAGGAGGAGGAGATTGTCGAGGAAGCTCCAGGGCTCGGGGGGTTCCTCAGGTGAGGTCGGGATGGAGAATAGGGCCCTGCATTGCCTGAATTTAAGCCTCACGGGGCGACAGCCATGGCGGCCATTGGAGGGTAGGGGAGCTCCTCGAGCTCGATTGAGTGGCCAGGGAGAGCTGGAGGAGGGTGGTGAGGCTTGTGGTGAGGAGAACTGAGGCCGGGGACGGCTTAAATAGCCGCGGCGTCGAGGCCGTGGCCGGGGACCGTCGTGGACGCATGGACGCATGGCCGTGGCTCTGGCTCGACCGCGTACACGTGCGCTCCCGGCCAAGCTTGAACGATGACTAGAGAGGGCCATAGGAGCGCCAGGGGATTAGGGAGGGGCAGACGCGGTGCGGGTGAAGTCCGCTCAGGCACATTGCCATGGCCGGGGCTACCGTGGCGCGCAGGGGAGGAAATAGGAGGGGGAGAGGGGTCCAGCGCGACGACATGGATGCCATGGAGCTCAGGGACATGATGGGGCGCACGAGAAAGACGAGAAAAGGAGTGGCCCGAAGCAAAATGACATTCTGGACGCGGCCAAACGAGCAGAGCACGCGCACTGCCATGCCAGGAGCGCGGTCACCGCGTGCACCGATGCTTGCACGGTGACTAAGCTCGGCCAACCGTGTCCAGCGTGTAGTCCATCCAAGATATGTCCCCTCTGAAGTAATATATCGATGAAAGCGGCGCTGTGCTGATGGGATACATGGATGATATAGTGGTCAAGACCAAAGACAAGTCTACACTCGTTCAAGATCTAGAAGAAACTTTTGCAAATCTGCGTAAGATCAACTTGAAGCTCAACCCTGAGAAGTGTGTGTTTGGCATTCCGTCCGGCAAGCTCCTTCGATTTTTTGTATCTCAGCGAGGAATAGAAACCAACCCCGACAAGATCAAAGCAATAGATCAGATCCAAGCCCCAAAAACCGTCAAGGATATGAGGCGTCTGGCTGGCTGCGTTGCTGCGTTGAGCAGGTTCATTTCGAAATCTGCTGAGCGCGCCTTGCCGTTCTTCAAAATCTTGAAGAAGGCAAGTCCAATGAAATAGACCCCGGAGGCAGAGGTTGCACTACAGGATTTGAAAACATACCTTTCCTCTGCACCAACTTTGGTCGCACCTAAACCACAAGAGCCGCTACTGCTGTACTTAGCAGCAACGAATCAAGTGGTTAGTGCTACCCTGGTGGCATAGAGGGAAGTCAGTGTCAAAGAAGCTGATGCAGCAGAGTCGCCGAGTGGTGAACCAAAATCACCCCTGGCAGGGTCTAGCGTTGACAAGGAAAAATAGACATAGGTAGATGCTGGTAACCAGAAGACGTTAGCAAAGAAGAAAATGGTGCAGCGACCAGTTTACTTTGTCAGCTCCCTCCTGTAGGGGGCTAGATCAAGGTACTCTGGAGTGCAAAAGCTGATCTCCAGCCTCCTCATGGCCTCGAGGAAACTGCGCCATTACTTCCAAGCTCACGAGATCACAGTTGTCACCTGCTTCCTACTACATCGCATTTTGAGAAATCCAGAAGCCACCGGCAGGATAGTTGAGTGGGCACTAGAATTGTCAAGTTTTGCTCTGAAGTTTGAAAGCACGGCAACTATCCAAAGCAGAGCACTGGCATAATTCATTGCAGAGCGGACACCAACGCCTGACGAGGAAGTGCCAGAAACAGCCTTCCCCGGTAGGGAGGCCCTATAACACCTCGAGACCGACGCTCCAAACGCCTTCCAGTTATTTCGTGTTCGCCGTGTGTTTTATTTTGGCTTGTTGCATTCCATCATGGCATCATGAGCATTGCATCCGCATGTTTTCATAAACTTGTAGTCATTCGTAGTTGCCGCTTCTCTCTTTGTCTCTGCTGACCTCTCAGATCAACCGGACCGCTCTCTTCTCTCTCTTCTCTGAGCCCATCAAAACCCCTTGTCTCCGTGGCCTTTCGTCAAACCCCTCGCGCGCGTCCGAATACTTCCCTGAACCCGAACCGGGCTGTCGTTACCGATGGGTCCGTATCATCCCCAAACATCCCTAAAACATCTTCGGTTTCTTATTTGAACTACCTAACCTATTTATCTCGGCCTGTCCGATTATGATCGGAGGGGCCAAATAGTCCCACCTTTGACCACCTACTATATATATCTAGACAAACCCTAGCCCTAGCTGTCCCATCCGTCCATTCCGCCCGCCGCCGCCAGCCCACCTGGTCTCCTCATTGTCTTCCCCCACCGAGACAACCACCGTCCATCTCGAATCCACCTCCCTCCAACCGCAGCCTTCGACCACCTCCCGTGATTTCCGTGCCACCAAATCCCTAGCAAATCGTAGCCTCCTCCTTGCCGCATCACCCGCAGTCAACAAGCTCATCCCGAGCAAGGGCCTCTGCCTCCTCTTGTCCCAGAGAAGAGGACCTTCTCCTGGAGTCCCTCCCATGCTCTCCTCCTGCAGCTCGCCTTGCCGGAGTTCGCTGCCACCGGAGTACCACCACCAGTGACCTCAACCGCCAGGCTGTCGCCCTCTCCCTGCTCCCCGTGCTCCCTCCTTTCTCTTCTCTCCCATCCTCACTTCTCACTCTCAACTCCCTCTCATCTCTCTCTCTATAAGGACCCACCATGGAAGCGCCCGTCGCCCCGCCAAGTACGTCGCTAGAGCACCGCGGCGTCCGCTTGTTCCCCTGCTTCAAACGGCAGAACGCGGTGCCATGCCTGCCTCCTCTGCCTCGAGCTTGTCCGTGATGACGCCGACAGGTTCCGGCCCTGCCTTGAGCGCCCCCGCACCGGAAGCTGCCTCCCGCGCCCCTGCATCGATCCGCCAGAGCCGCTCGCTCGACCCACTCCCGTTGACTGTCCTGCACCCTCGCCCAGCGACGCCTGCAGCCCAGCCTCTCCACCAACCGGCCTGATGGCCCATGGTGAGCCCCCCCCACCCCCCGGATCTAGCGCCCAGCCAGATGCGGCCCAGTTCCTATTTTTTTTAGTTCTGCGAATTTAGCTATTTATCCAGAGACTGTCAGTTTTACAGAAAAGTCCTTCAAGTTCATGCATTTAATAAAAAAACAATCGTGCATCATATTAAAATGACTCATATATGTAAAATGCTTATATTGTTGTGTAGATTAATAATTTCCAACTTTCATGCATGATAAAAATGTTTAAAATTGTTGTTTGCATTAATTTGCATAAATAACATGCTAAAATGGTTTATTTCATAACTAATTAACCGTAGCTCCGAATTAAATAAACTTTATATGTAAATGGGGTAGAAAATGCATAGTTTAACATGGTGCACTTACTTTGCATGTTTAACAACTCTAAAATTGTGTATAGGGTAGAACAGTAGCAAATCCAAAATATGCACATGGGGATTTTTCGGAATTATTGTTTGTTATTTCCGGCCTCATTTAAACTTGCCTAAATGTATAGTTTACTTATGCTTCATCTCTTGCCATGTTAACCAACATTTAACATTGTTGAGTAGCATAACCGAGAGTGAACTAAATATTTGAATGTGGTGTTTCGTCAATATGCAACTCGTTGCATATTGAGCTCCACTTAACTTGTAGTATTGTTTGTTACACTTTGCCATGCCATGTATCATTAAACCGGACATGCATCATACTTGATTGTGCATCATGCCATGATTATGCTTGTTGGTTTACCATGTTGTTTGCTTCTTTCTGGTGTTGCTTCTTCTTGATAGTTCCGGAAACGTTGCGATTGTGAGGATTTGTTCAACTACGTTGGTTCATCTACTTCATGGACTCGGTCTTCATCCTAGCAGGATTTCAGGCAAGATGATCATTACCCTGAATACCACTACTATCTTTGCTTGCTAGTTGTCTCGATGCTATCGCTATGTCATGCTACCTACCACTTGTTTATCAAGCCTCCCAATATGCCATGATAAGCCTCTAACATTTTCCACCTTCCTAGCAAACCGTTGTTTGGCTATGTTACTGCTTTGCTCAATCCCTCTTATAGCGTTGCTAGTTGCAGGTGCAGTTGCAGGTTGTTCCATGTTGGAACATGGATATCATGGGATATCACAATATCACTTATTTAATTAATGCATCTATATACTTGGTAAAAGGTGGAAGGCTCGGCCTTTTGCCTGGTGTTTTGTTCCACTCTTGCCGCCCTAGTTTCCGTCATACCGGTGTTATGTTCCTTGATTTTGCGTTCCTAACATGGTCGGGGTTTATGGGGCCCTCTTGACAGTTCACTTTGAATAAAACTCTTCTAGCAAGGCCCAACATTGGTTTTACCATTTGCCTAATAACAACTAAAACTTGCATAGGGACTTTCCAGACCCCGAGGATAATTAATCAACAACCTGGGCCAGTGCTCCTCATGAGCGTTGGTCCAAAATAGAGCACCTTGCGGCGCCCCCTTGGCAACTTGGGTCTCAGCCAACCGTAAGCTTCGCTCATCCGTCGTGGCCTGAGATGAGATACGCGCGGCTACTATCAGGGTGTCGGCACGTCGGGAGGTCTTGCTGGTTTTGTTTTAGCATTGTCGAAATGTCTTATGAACCGGGATTCTGAGCTTGATCGGGTTGTTCCGGGAGGAGGAGTTTCCTCCGTTGATCATGAGACTTTGTGATGGACTATGTTGGGACACCCCTGTAGGGTTTGATCTTTCGAAAGCCATGCCTGCGGTTATGTGGCAGATGGGAATTTTTAATATCCGATTGTAGAGAACTTGACACCAGATCCGAATTAAAATACACCAACCGCGTGCGTAACCGTGACCGTCTCTTTTTGAGTGAGTCGAGAAGAGAACACGGTGGGGTTATGTTTGACTCGTAAGTAGTTCAGGATCACTTCTTGATCATTTCTAGTTGCGACCGTTGTGCGTAGTAACTCTTCTTACTCTTGTACTCGTAAGTTAGACACCATACAATGCTTAGTGCTGCTGCAACCTCACCACTTATCCATTCCCTACCCATTAAGCTTTGCTAGTATTGATACCCATGGTAATGGGATTGCTGAGTCCTCGTGGCTCACAGATTACTACAACAACAGTTGCAGGTACAGGTAAAGCGATGCTCTGACGCGAGAGCGATGCATGCTTGTTTTGGAGCTCTTCTTCTGCTTCTTCTTCGATCAAGGGATAGGTTCCGGGTCGGGAGCCTGGGATTAGCAGGGTGGATGTCGTTCTTTTTTTTTCGTTTGATTTCATCCGTAGTTGGATCCTACTCTTCTGTATGATGATTGATATGTATTGATGAACTGTTGTATTCATGTTGTAGCTTGTGGCGAGTGTAAGCCTCTATCTTGTATTCTCATCTATTTAGTACATGGTATGTTGTAATGATATCCACCTTGCTATGCGCTCGAAATGCGATTGTGCCCCAATCATTAATTCATCACGTGATTGCGATAGAATCACATCTTGGGCACTACAGGCCCCCAAGGAGTGGGTTATGTACTTTGATGGTGCTTTTTCGCTGCAAGGCGCCGGGGCTGGAGTGCTGCTTGTCGCTCCCACCGGAGAGCACCTCAAGTATGTCATCCAAATGCACTTCCCCAAGGAGGATGCTACCAACTACATGGAAGAGTACGAAGGGCTCCTTGCCGGCCTTAGAATTGCAATAGAGTTGGGGATAAAGAAGCTAGTCATCTGGGGTGATTGTCAGCTTGTTGTGAAACAAGTGAATAAAGATTACCAGAGCCCGCTGATGGAGGCCTATGTGGAAGAAGTGAGAAAGTTGGAAGAGCATTTTGACGGGCTACAAACAGAGCACGTACCCCGTGCAGAGAACAGTGTTGCAGATCACCTGTCCAAATGCGCTGCTCAAAAGCTCCATGTGGAACCGGGAACTTTTGTACTCCACCTAACTCAACCATCATTCTCTCCATTAGTGTTGGCCAGAAAGAGAAGGAAACTGAACAGCGGCAGACATTTCCCGGCAGAGCTCCCAGAGGCCGCTGGTGAAAAGACTGCTGGGGGAAACCTTATGTTGGTTGGTGAGTAGTGTCCTCCCGCGGAACACCAAGTTCTCGCCATTGAGGTTAGCACTCCCACAACAAAAGAGATGCCTTTAGTGCTTGTCGTCGAGCCACAAGGCATCGACATGGGCACAACACATAGTCCAAGTCCTACAAATAGGAGAACTTCTCGATGACTCAGAAGAATCTGAAAAAGTGGCCAGCCAATCGAGTATGTATCAGTTTGTGGACAACACTCTGTACAAAAAGAGGCCAAATGGTGTGAAGTTAAAATGTATTAGCAGGGAAGATGGACTAGCGCTGTTGGTAGAAATACATGGAGGTGTGTGTGGCTTGCACCTAGGATCAAGAGCACTTGTCGGTAAAGCTTTCCGGCAAGGATTCTATTGGCCACCGCCCTTCGGCATGCCACTAAGCTCATCACTAAGTGTGAAGCATGCCAGTTCCATTCCAAGAACATTCATCAACCTGCTCAGGCCCTTCAAACAATCCCTTTGTTCTAGCCTTTCGCAGTCTAGGGGCTCGATATCTTGGGCCCCTTTCCCCATGCTGCCGGGGGATTTGAATTCTTGTACGTTGCAATCGACAAGTTTACAAAGTGGCCCGAGGTAGAGCCAGTGAGGAAGGTGACTGCGCAATTAGCTGTCAAGTTCTTTAAAGGATTGGTGTGTCGTTTTGGAGTGTCCAACAGGGTGATCACCGACAATGGCACCCAGTTTACGAGCCGCACCTTCATGCAGTACATCCAGAGCCTTAGCAGCAAGGTCTCTTTCGCCTCCGTCGCCCACCCAAGGAGCAACGGACAGGCTGAAAGAATGAACGCTGAAGTGCTGCGTGGGCTCAAGACAAGAACCTTTGACAAGTTGCGAAAATACGGCAAGCGCTGGCTTGATGAGCTGCTAGTGGTTCTTTGGTCAACCAGAACGACACCAAATCTAGCTATTGGCTAGACTCCCTTCTCCCTAATATGTGGTGCAGAAGCAGTGCTCCCCACGTTACTCACATACGGGTCACCTCTAGTACTTGCCTACGATGAGGTAGAGCAAGAGCAGTTGCAGCATGACGATGCCACGATCCTCGAGGAAGATCATCTCCGGACAGCTGTGTGTGCTGCATGCTACCAGCAAGCCCTGCGCCGCTATCACAGACACAGGGTTCATGCCCAGAGCCTTGAGGAAGGCGACCTTGTCCTTAGGCGTGTTCAGTCTGCTAAGGGTGCAAACAAGTTGACGCCAAAGTGGGAAGGCCCTTACCGGGTAGTACGAGTCACCAGACCTGGCGCAGTCCATCTGGAGACCGAGGATGGCATCCCAATGCAAAACTCATGGAATATTGAGCATCTTTGCAAGTTCTACCCATGAGGCACGGTTGCCAGGCCCTGCCCCGGCAACTTGTTTTGTACAAGCATAGTCTCTAAGGCTTGTAACCCTTTGTGCAAAGCCAGGCACATACCTTGTGCATAGCAGAATAAAACCAAGTGTTTTCACAAAACTTGCATGCATGATTTCTTGTTTGCTTAAGTATGATCTTAATAGGATTACACTGGTTTTGGATAAAATGACTAATATGTCGTAAAGGGCTTCGTGCTGCCTTCTTCCTTTTTTTTCTAACAATGGCACATGTTCCCTCACGAGTAACTTCTCCGGGAGGGTGGAAGCAGGCCCGTATGTTTTGATCCCCGGCGATCCCCCTTGTTGGCAATCCCGATAAGGGGTACAACAAAGAAAGATAAGTTTGTTTCGTCTGTAAACTTTCTGCCATCCCATGTTGTGCATACTTATGAAGAACTTGCATGCGAGAGAGCCTTGCCGCGTCTATCATTCATGCTCCTATTTTTGACTCGAGCCTACTCGACAGGATTTTTTGCAGTTGTGTTTGGAAGGACCGGTAAGGGACCGGCCTCTGTTCGTGCTCCCAACCCGTCTTGAGCTCACTTGATGAGGTTTTGTAGTAGCAGCATTAGGGGCCGGTGAGAAACTTTGCCGGGAACTTTACTTGTAAAAGTGTGCTGAAGGCTAGTCCTTCAAAACATCTAAAAACATATATGAGTATCCGGTAGGTTCCCTTTCAAAAATCGCGTGAGGCAAACAAGTATAGATCGTACAAGTACCAACGTGGACGAAGGATTACATAAATTTGGTTCAAACTTGGCAAGTGCCTACATTTTTTCAATTTAAAAAGATAAGTGCTCTGTAATGCCTTTCTTGTCCCTCTCCTCCTAGGGATTACATTGAGAAGAAAGGAGAGCAAAAGAAGCGCCTGGGCAGAAGCCCAGCCTGACCCCGTCAGGACCAGCAGGACACGGCCTGACAAGATCGGGAGAGGGCCCCCCGACCAGGAAGAAGAGGCCGGAGATGGAGACAGTGGCTAGGTGATGCCTTGGTCACCCCCACCAGGACCAGAGGGACGCGGCTCAGCAGGGACACCGGCAGGGAAGACGAAGCCGGAGTCCACGAGCCTGCCAGAGTCCAGCTGGAGGTGGCGGTGATGTCCAGGCCAAGCACCCCTAGCAAATCGCTCTGCCGGGCTCCAGCTACAGATGATGGTGCTGTCAGCGCCTAGCTGACGGTGATGGTGCGGCCGACGCTCAGCCAGAGTCCGAGTCATCGTCTTCGCGCTTGATGATTGAAGGCTCGTCGTCGCCGTCTTGACCGTCGGTGTCCTCCTCGTCGATGTCGCCCGAGGAGGAGCTTTCGTCATCGCTCGAGCTTTCCACGCAGCACCCAAGGCGAGCACCTTAACGCCCGAAGACCTTGATGGAGAGCAGATCAGGTTCCACCAACTTGAAGAGGAGAACATGCCCCGCCGCAAGGGCATGGGCGCGGGCGAAAGTTTACCACCCGCACCTGAGAAGCATGAAGTGTGGCGCGGGGAACTCGACGTTCACCCACACAGCTCCGTTGCAGCAGCCACTCATGCATAGCCATAGTCCGAGCGGCTAGTCGACCTCCATCACCCTAGCAAAGGGGCGAGGGAACCGCAGCCGGCTGCGAGGAGGAACGCACAGCTTGACAATGAACTCCAGCACCGTGTCCCCCATGTGGCCTTCTATCAGTGTGTTAGAAGTTGGAGGAGGAACATCGAGTGCGTCGCTCCGTCCACCTCGACCGTGGGCATTGCGTCGACCCCGACCACACCCTGCGGCACCACCTTGTGCGTTGGATCCAACCTCTACAGCTGCAGTGGAGGCAGGAACAGGGTGCCAAGGAGAAGCTCTCATCGCCACGGTCGAAGCACGAGCGCGGCCTCTTCCTCTCACCATGGTGGAAGCAGGGTTATGGTAGGAGAAGGAAGAGATGGTAGATGAGCATTGCCACCCTTGCACACATCCTTTTATAACGGGAGCGAGGGGGGCCTAGCTCTCCACTACTTTGGGGTAACCTCCCCGCTCCCCCAATCCAGCCCTCTGCGTCCCTGGATGGCGTCCCGATTCGTCGGCTGCCCCACTACACCAATCCAAGGCACTGCGTATTCTGCCAAGGTGCACATTCCTACGCCCTGCGCGTCCGTCACCAACCCTGCGCAATGCATGTGGCGCGCGTGGCGGAAATGACAGGCGTAGTGGGTGAGCTAAAGGTAAATTGGCAGTTACCCTGGCTCACACGCGGGTGCCCTAATGGTTTCCCGTGGGCGCGGGCGTCCCCTGGTTTATGACGTGGACGACGCACGCCATCTGAGCATCGAAGATATGATGGGAAGCCTGGAGGTTGGCTCAGGTCCAGATTAATGAAGAAGCAAAGAAGATCTCAAAGACACTGCATCAATCTCGGCAAGTTCAAGACAAGTGCCTGTGCATTTGTTGGGCCTACACCAACGATGCCCGGCAGCACATATGGACCAGGCCCAGGGGCTCCAGTCGGTGCAACAAACATATGTGTTTGCCGCCCTAACTTATGCACATGCGTGCGACAAGCCATACATCAACTATCAATGGTTAACACAAAATAGGTCAAAGAAACCGCTCTTCCTAAGATAAATGAGCGCATTAAGAAGACCAGCCAGAGGGTTCCCAGGAGAGTGTCCCTTGTCGGGCAAGCAGGGCCAGCGGGGTCGAGGCTGTGCCTGGGACCAAGACCAGGCCACCCCGACAAGGTTTCCGGGACCGCCAAGTCCAAGATGAAACCCCAAGACAAGGGCCCGGCAGGCCCCGCGCCGGCGAACCTCCGCCAGGATGACACTGCTCCACCTCATCAAACCACCAGTCACTAATCATTGCGGTGTCAAGCTATCGAGCGGCTAGGTGGAACCTATCGTGCACGTGGCAACCTGCTGGAGAAGAGATTACCTTTAGTGACACCCATCCCAGAGGCGTGTCATGCAAATAAGAGGTAGTTAGGCAAGCGGTGGATAAACCTTGTCGGGGCTACCTCTCCACATGACACCAAGCGATGCATTTAATGCACTTTGTCCTAACTGCCAGAGTTAGGTATGATTATGATAGCACTGTTAGCTATCTAATCATACTATAATGACTGTTTTGCCATTGTGGTCGCCCCTTAAGCTATAAAAGGAGGCCCGAGGCAACCAAGCAAAGGATTCAATCTTTTGATCCTCTAGCACTTGTACGCGCGTAGCTACTCTCTCCGAGGCACCCTTGCCGGGCTTGAGCGCTCCTTGTCTTAGTGTACCCACAGATCAATCCACCAAAGCAGGAGTAGGGTGTTACACTACTCAGCGGCCCGAACCTGGGTAAAAGAGAGCTGGTCATGCCACATTGCTCTGTTGCCTCTGCTCTTTGTGCAATATGATCGCCCCCACCGAACCACGAAGAGGCATCATGGTCTCATAGGTGATCGTGTTCCTCCACGACAGCTGGCGCCTTGGCAGCTTCTGCTGCAACCGCATCTCTATAAATCTTCTTGATGCATATGACTGCATCCTCCTTATCTGAGATGATGGAAATGACCCCGATTAGCGCTGGCATCTTCAATGTAATATAGGCATAATGGGACACTACCATAAACTTAGCCAAAGCCGAGCGACCAAGTATTCCATTAAACGGCAAGGGAATCTTGACATCATCAAACACAATTTTTTCTGTTTTGTAGTTCAGTTCCCCGGCAAACGTTACCGGCAATGTAATTTTCCCCTTGGGTTGGCTCCCTCCTGGGTTGATTCCTTGGAACATCCCAGTTTGCTTGAGCTCTTAGTCGGGGATCTACAACCTCTCAATTACTTCTAGAGAAATCAAGTTTAGGAGGCCCCACCGTCAACTAACATCTTCGTGACCTGGAGGTTGCGAATCGTTTGTGAAACTAACAATGGCAAACACCCGACCGCAGTTGTACGATCAGGGTGGTCCTCGGCATCAAACATCATAGGCATGTGTGGCCACTTGAGTCGTTTCTGGGCGTCTATTGCTGGTTCTGCTGTGTTGACCTCATGCACCCACAGCTTGAGCTGGCAGTGATAAGAATGCAAAGATGCACCCCCGTCAATGCACATGGCTTCTGTTGCCTTATGGAATTCATGCTCACTGGATTCATCATCATCCTGTTCTTCACTTCTGTCGTCTTCTTCTTTTCTCTCATGGCCTCTAGCAGGTTTCTCTTTCTGTTGTTTGGCCTTGCCGCGGCGTCCTCCTCGGCCACTATGGCCCTTCTTGCCAGATCCACTAGCACCATCCTGGCCCTTCTCTTTGTCAGGCTTTTCATACTCAGATTTCTGCTTTTCGGCAAGCTGTTCAACCTGCCAGCACTCCTGGATGTCGTGGCCCTTGGTCCGATGGATCTTGCAGCATGGCCCATCGGACTTGCCAGTCTTCTCGCCTGCCATGGCTACCTGGCAATGAACGCACGCAGCAGCTTCCTTGCCGGAGATCTCTGTTTTAGTTTTGTTCACGGCATTGGAGTTACTGGGGCCCTCTCAACCATGACTGCTTTGCCCTTGCGCTTCATGTTGCGCTTCCGGCCTTTCTTTTTTGGGGTGGCGGCGTCATCATCCTCATAATCTACTTCGGCGCTGGCATCGTCCCCGGGAAGTCTTCTCCCCTCGTCAGCACGTGTGCACTTGTCCGCCAATGTATAGAGCTCATTGACGGTCCTCGGCAATTGGGCATTCATCTTTTCCCGCATCTTTCGATTGCGCATGTTTGTGTGAAACGCAGCAATCACAGCTGTCGGATGTACATATGGAATATTATTGTGCACATGGCTGAATCTCTGTATATATCTGCACAGATTTTCTCCCTCCTTCTATGGGATCACTTGCAAAGAACTGGGTCGTCCACGTCCCTTTTGGCCGCCGGTAAAGGCACCAACGAACTCGTTGCACAGATCTGACAATGAGGAGATGGAGTTTTCCGGCAAATTCATCAACCAAGACCTCACATTGGGCTTGAGCACCAACAGGAAGTAGTTGGCGAGGATCTTTTCATCTCTCCCCGCGGCAGCTTGCTTGGCGATCGGATAGATGCCCAAGAATTCTGATGGGTTCAGCTTGCCGTTGTACTTCTCTGGTACTTCTGGCTTGAAGGCCCGGATAGACGGCCAACGGACTTGCTACAGCTCAAGAGTGAAAGCAGGGCATCCAACCCCGTAATGTAGATACCTGCCAACAACAGGGTCAGGCTCATCAACAACTGGACCATTGCACTCGTCGGATTGGCGACGCACTTCCCAGCGTCGTTCAGCGTCGTTCAATGGTGGTGCGGGCATCCTCTAACCGCATGTCTTGCAGCACCTGCCGCTGATCATGTCACGCCCGTGGATCTGAGGAGGCCATCGACATTTCTTCGGGCTCTGCAGTTCGCTGGGTTTGCCGCGGTTGCTGACATTGCTGCTGCTAATGATGTTGCCGTGGAGATGACTGCACTGTTGGTGCAGCACCTTCAACATGGCCACCAGTTTGAGCTACTGGTGCAGTTTGCGGACGCCGTGAGGGCTCTGCTTGGTGTGATTTGCTTGACTCATCAAATCTAGTCATGCTCTGGATTGTGGCTCTCCACTCATCCATCTTGTCTATCGTTGCAGGAAAGTTTAACAGCATCTGGGCTCGCGCCATTGCCTCTGCTGCTGTTGTGGGCATAACCAGATGTGAAGAACGCGACGTTGCTCAACTCGTGGCAGTGCCAGTAGGAGCACCTTAGCAATGTTCTCGCCGTGGCTCAGGCGCGACAGTGGAGTTGGCGCGGTGGAAGTGGCGCCTAAGGATCTTGGGTTTGATCAATAGGCAACTTGCCGTGCGGACGCTGCTGCCTATGATCAACAGCGCCGCTCGGGGTCATGTCATGCCCATTTCGCAATGGTCGTGGAGTGTGTCTTCACGCTACATCTCTGGCTGCTGTAGTGGGAGGATCTTGGCTCACGACGGACCGTGCATTATCGCTCTCATGGGTGCACTCGCCGGTGCGTCAAGGAGGTGGGTTTTGTACATCCGCACCGCCCGCGCCGTAGTGGTTGTGTTCGTTAGCGGGTCGAGGATGTGGACTGCCTCCAGCGCCTCCGCCTTCCTCTTCGGCGCGGTGGGCACGGCGACTGCGCCGCCTATGCTGGTCGTGCCAGCCACGGCATTCATACCGCCCGTGTTAGCGACGCCGCCAGCGCTGCCCGCGGATGCATGCGAGAGAGCTATGGAGGTGGAGGGATTTGTCATTGTGATGCCCTTCTTCTTGGGGCCCATCAACGATGAAGATGGTGATGAAGCTGATGAAATCGATGTGCAATCTGCTGATTCTGGTTCGCGCAAGAGATCCCCCAACTTGGTGCGCTAAAGATGTTGTGGGTACGACCATCTATGGTGCCATCCAGCCCCTTCGTGGTTCGGCTAGGGAGATGCACAAGCACAAAGAGCAGAATCAATGGAGAACATAAAGGTTTTTACCCAGGTTCAGGCCACCGTGAGGAGTAAAACCCTACTCCTGCTTTATGTATTGGATATGTCTGGGACAAGTACAAGGAGTGCTTTCCCTGGTGAGGTGTAGAGAGAGCGTCTACACATGCAAGTTGTGCTAGGGTCGATCCTTTGATAAGGCTGCCATGGCCCTCCTTTTATAGCTCAAGGGGTTACCATAGTGGCAAAACAGTCATTATATATTGATATGATAGCAAATAGTGCTTATCATACCTAACTCTGTCGGTTTAGGACAAAAGCAATAAATGCTCCATTAGGTGTCATGTGGAGGAGGAATCCCGGCAAGGCTTCTGCGCCGCTCGCCCAGCTACCTCCCATTAGCTTGACACGCCTTTTGGACGGGTGTCAATAAAGGTAATTCTTCATCCAGCATGCTGACACGTGCCCGACAAACCTCACCTAACTACCTGTGGGCTCGACACCTCACTAACTAGTGACTAGCTGACCGATGAGGTGGAGCGCTGACAGCTAGCGAGACCTTTCCGGCCATGGAGCTTGTCGGGCCTTCACCTTACCGGCTCAGCTTTACCGGCAAGAGTTGTCTTTCATGTTGATCTTCATGCTTTGTCTTGATCTTCTCCCAGTAGCTTTCATAACTGGGCCTTGAATCTTGATCCTGGCCATTTCCAGCAAGCCTTGGCTAGTAGGGAAGCTACTACTGTCTGTGCATAAGTCAGGATATAAAATACCCATGTTTTATACACCGACAATATCCATCTTGTACACCTATTAATTTTAGACTAGTCTCATAACCCGTGCACATTACCACTTCCTATTTAAGAGACACTCAAAAAGATTTAAGTGAAGCATGAGGGTGCAAATGATTTCTATAAAACATAACCACCACCATGCTCTAAAGATATAAGTGAAGCACATGAGCAACTGCATAGCTCAAAAGATATGAGTGAAGCACATATAGTATTCTAACAAATCATGATGAATGTGTGTCTCTCTCAAAAGGTGTGTCCAGCAAACAATGATTGTGGCAAACTAACAAGCAAACAAAATAAAACTATGGCAGAAGACGCTCCAAGTAAAACTCATATCATGTCACTACGGCAGGATACTGCTAACGCGACACTACAATCAGAGACCCTTCGACGAACCTATGTGCGATGCATTAATCGCAAACGATGTTGTAAGAAAACCGTCAAAAATGATACAAACCATTTGCGATGTCGAAGACATCAAACATGATTTAGATTATAGTTGTGTATGCGATGTGTGGCATACAGTTGATCCACACGAACTATTTGCGATCAGCCAGAACAACAAAAACGGTCAGCCATATCAAGGTGTGTGCGATAGGAAGCATACAGTTTAGTCGGATGAACTATTTGCGATGATCAAGAAGAACACAAATGATTCGGTGCAAGATGTGTGTGATACCCGGCAAACAGGCCGGTAATCAGAATTGTGTGCGATAATTATAGACAGTGCATATGATTTTGTTGTGAATTGTGTGCTCGACAATGCACACAATTCAAGAAATCAACATGTGGGCGATAATGTAAAAGATCTCTGATGAATACGTATTGCTAACCGTCTGCGATGAGATTGACCGGGGAAACAGAGATAACTAATTAATATGAGCGAACGGCAATAGAGATATATATACAGTCTGCTTAATTTAGTCCTTCTTCTTCTTGTTGTTGTTGTTGCATGGCCCCGCGGCACCGTCATGGCGAGGACGCTTCTTGCCGCTGACCGTTGGCTTTTCATCGCCACCGTCGTCGTCATTGTCTTCCTCCTCCTTGTTCGACCATTCCACATCATCATTATCATCGTCCTCTGCTTCATCATCCGACGGCTCCTCGTCCATCTGGTTGTCATCTGACGACTTGGGCGGCGGCGTCCCTTCCATGATCCAGATAAAATCAAGGTCTGGGCTCGATGCCGGACTCATGGAAGACAAGGGGCATGATTCAAATGTTGACCTATAATCGTCCGCCAGACTGCTGGCGGAACTGTCATCCTCGCTGTTGCTCGACATGGCTGTGGTACGTATACAAACCGTGAGAAAGCGAGATTGCAGAATATGTGCAAGTGTGTAGCACGGCCATCCGGGACAATGATGATGGTGGACACTGAAGCGGGGTATGCAGAGAAGAGGAATGACAATTAAAGCGTGGGATTGACGTATTATATTGGCCCCTTGGCAGGCGGTTAGAATACTGATATAATCAACCACAAATATTAGTACCCCAATCGCTCCAAATTCCCGTGGTTGTGTAGTTCTTAACATCATAATTACGCACGCGGGTTGAAGCGGCCAAATGTGAAACAAGCATTTTTCATACTCCCTCCGTACCGGCGGCCAAGGTGGGGGGAAAACGAGAGAACTTTATTTATTTGCTAATCAATACCATTGGATGCAGAGAATTGACCATGGCATGTTATGCTAAGTAGTCTCAAGTCATTGAATGCATACACGCCCCACTACTCCTATTGGCTGATTTCTTTTTTCAGGGCAAAAAACAGGGAATGAGTTTTGGGATTATTTGGTTTTCGTAATGTGACTTATGCATCAGTAAGAAGGGAGTAGGATAGTTGGCAAGCAATAGATGGAGCTCTGCTTATTGATGTAGCTAGTAATAATCAAACAAAACCCCTAATCATCATTGCAAACATCGCATAGAAGATGGCTAATGCAACAACCACAACTACACATGCTAGTTTCTTCTTGTCTCTTGCTTTCATATGTTGCCTGTGATTGATTCTTTCTTGCTTCATTGTAGTGATTGTACACTCCACATCAGTCAGTTTCTTCTTCAACTTTATGTTATCTTTTGCGAGCTTGGTGATAACACTCCGAGCCCTGCCATGCCATTCTTCATCCAACCATTTAACAAAGGCATCATATCCCTGCCAATGTTAAATAGTATTTAGGATGAGCGGTGGCATTAACTCAACTAAAATGATGAACTTAGCACTAACCTCTAAGGGGCAACTGAGAAACCGTCTGCCAATGTCGAATCCCTCTGTGCGTACACGTCGAGCGGGAGTGTGTCCGAGCACACAACTTAGCTTTTGGTACTTCTCAGTGGCGCAAAACTCGGAGTCGAACTCATGTTGCGGGAGTCCGGAGTCATACTCCGAATCCGGTGGTTGATCGCTTTCCTGGGTATGTGGGGGGGGGGTCATTCTGGACTAGTTGAGTAGGGAGCTACGCGCTGCCCATTGCGCTGCCGAGAGCGGCGATACGAGCAGGAGGAGCCGCACCAAAACCATCAACACCACTCATCTGCATTCCCCCAATGTCAGCACCACCCGAGCGAATTTGGGGGCTAGGGATTTGGAGGCTATCTAGGGATTTGGGGGAAATGGGGAAACTGTGGGGATTTGATAATGGTCAGCAACTACTTATCGCACTCTATTGTATACGGCACACGGTTTGTACATGTCATTTGTGTTCGGTATTACAACTTCACACATGATTTCCACACCAAACCGTGTGAGAAGACAATGTAGGTGAGACACGGTTCCCGTGACATAACCATATGTGATGTACTACCCTATACATTTGGGGATGCAATAATTGAGTTAATACTTAGGGTAAACAGTTGCCCTGCGGATACCCGTCAAAAAATAAAAACAGTCGCTCCGCAGATAGAGATGGCGGCGGCGGTCGAGGCAGATGCTACCGGATAGGAGGTCAATCCTCTGTCGGTCGGTGGTGGCGGCATGATAGGAGGTCAAACATCGGCCGGCGACGGAAGATAGGAGGAGCTCAATCCTCGAGGTCGACGGTGGCATGATTGGAGCACATCCCTCGCGGTCGATGGCGGAATAGTGGAGCTCGAACTTCGGGCGGTTGCCCCACTAAGATTTGATCCTCGACCCAGCTGTCTCGGTGTGCCACGACATCGCGCTTCTCTGTCTGCTGGGTACAGGTTGTCACACGGCTAATTAATTAAGGTATTCTTTTTGTTGAGTGGCTTAATTAAGGTATTCAATTCATAAGGGTAGTACTGTAGTACTCTGCGTGTAAATTGACTGGTCATTAATTTTTGTCATCGCACAGCTGGATAACAATATGGATCACCCTTAGTAATTATGAAAATAAAATCTTGTGATTTATGCATGCATCTTTGGGCATCAATTAATCCATGTATTAATGTTGTTTTTTTAATTACCCCTCGTGTGGTGCAGATGGAACGATCTGAATGGATGAAGGGTCGAAAAAGCTCAGAGTTTATCAGTGGCATGATGGAGTTCATCAATTTGGCTGAAGGGACAAAGAAGAGAGTCTGTTATGACTATTACATCCTGTGTCCATGCGGTCGTTAAGCCAATTCAGAGTCACGTAAAGTTACAAACGTTGAGTTCCACTTACTGAAATAGGAATTCATGGAAGGATTTACACGTTGGACTAGACACAGTGAAGAGCTGGAAATGGATGAGTGTAACCAGGGTGACGAGATGCCAAACCCTGATCAGAGTCACAAGGATATTGAATCTAACATCGGGGTTGAGGCGTCAAGCTACCAACAGAACACATACAAGCCAAAAACACCGCTGAAAAACCAAGACGGCGACGCAGATGACGACCTTGATATTCTAGATTTTGCTGCTATGATTGCAGATTTCCAGGGCCCAGAAAAATATATGGTTGGGTACAAGGATCTGTCATCCATTGAGGCATACTCCAAGAAAGATTTGTATCCAGGCTGCAAAACGAAATATTCCAAGTTGAGTGCCACACTGGCGCTTCTTAGATATAAAGCAGCAAACGGTCTATCAAACAAGGGCTTCACAGAGTTGTTAGGTCTTTTCAAAAAAATCTTCTAGAAGATAATGTGCTCCCCAAAAGCATGAATGAAGCGAAAAAGTTCTTTGCCCATTGGAACTTGAAGGACAGAAGATACATGCTTGTGTGAATGATTGTATATTGTACCGTGGTGAGTACAAAGATTTGCGTGCATGTCCCACATGCAAGCATGCACGATACAAGCGCAGGAGAGCAAAGGACAAGTACAAATTGGACAACAAGATCAAGATAGGAATCTCGTTCAGGGTTGTTTGGTACTTGCATTTAGTTCCATGGTTGAGGCGTTTGTTTGCAAACCCTAGAGAGGCAAAGAGGTTGCGGTGGCACCATGATGAGCGAACTGCGGATAAATATATGAGGCACCCGAAAGATGGGGCTCAGTGGGAATTAATCGACAACAAGTATAAGGACTTTGTCAAGGATCCTAGAAGTATAGGGCTCGGGGAGTGTACTGACGGGATGAATCCATTTGGCGATATGAGCACCAAACACAGCACATGGTTGGTGCTCCTGTGCATATATAACCTTGCTCCTTGGTTGTGTATGAAGAAAAAATACATCGTGATGTCAATGATTATCCAAGGCCCGAAGCAACCTGGAAATGACATCGACATTTACTTCTAGCTACTGGTAGAAGAACTGCTGACATTGTGGGTAAAAGAGATTGTTGTAAAATGTTATGATGCTTACAAAAGGGAGTTTTTTGATCTACATGCGATGCTACTGCACACCATTCAAGATATGCCGGCATTAGGCAACACATCGGGGCAGAAAACAAGGGGAGATGTAGGATGTGTCACATGCATGGATAGGATAGTGAGCAGATTTCTTTCCAACTCGCACAAAACCTTGTATTTGCGTCATCGTAGGATCTTACGGAAAGATCATCCATACTGAAAGATGAAAGCTGAATTTTGATGGTACGACACAGGTAGGTTTGGGCCCAAGACCTTATCCTGGGAAGTTGGTACACAGCATGTCTAAACAAATTAAAGTTGTGCTTGGCAAGCAACACGCTTTGACGATGAAACAAACACCCAGGGGCAAGTGTTTAAGAAGAAATCGGTGTTCTGGCAATTACCTTACTGGGAGATTCTACATGTATGTCACTGCATAGACATTATGCACATAGAGAAGAACATATGTGAAAGCATCCTTGGTACTCTACTCAAGATTAAAGGTAAAACAAAGGATGGTGACGGTGCATGACTCGATATGCTTGGTGATCAACCAAAATGCAAGAATGAAGTAGAAGATGATAACAAATTCCTCCACGCTCGCCAGAGTTACAATTTCACTCCAAAAGAAGCAAAAGAGTTTTTTGACTATTTGTTATCAGTTAAGACACCCTCTTCCTACTCCGCAAACATCAGAAGTCTCGTGGATGTGAGCGCAGGTAAAATGAAGTTGGCACACATGAAGTCACATGATTGCCACGTAATGTTGACACAAATCCTCCCAATGGCCATCAGGAATATGATGGACACAAATATAAGAAACACACTCATTGATCTCTGTGATTTCTTCAACAAACTATGGCAGAAAGTGGTAGATCCTGAAGAGCTGGATTCTATGCAAGAGGATATTGCAAGAAAATTATCCAGCCTAGAGGTTTTTTCCCACCGTCATTCTTTGATGCCATGGTTCATCTCACTGTGCACCTTGTCGACGAGATAAAGTATTGTGGTCCTGTGTTTCTTCGCAACATGTATCCCTTCAAGAAGTTCATGGGAATATTGAAGCGCTATTATCGGAACCGATGCCCTCCAGAGGCAAGCATCCTACAAGGTTATACCGTGGAGGAGCTGGTTGAGTTTTGCACCGAATACATGAAACAAATACCTATAGGTTTGCCCCTCTCTCAACATGAGGGAAGGCTAGCTCATAAGCCGGTCCTTGTTGGCACGCAAAATGCTGCACCTGGAGATGAGACCGATAAAACCCATTTGACGGTACTGCTTAACATCCGAGCTCTCAATGCTTATGTGGACGAACACTTGGAGGTGATACGACGAAGCTTCTTACCCATGGTGCACACATTAGATGTTGAGATGAAGGCGCACAATAAGGACTACGCCAGATGGCTGGAGAATTGTTTGGCACACAGATCCATGGATGACATTGCTACGTGGTTGGCACAAAAGCCATCACCTACGGTATTATTGTACCAAGAGTATGACATAAATGGATACACGTTCTACACTAAGGAACGTGATGAGAAGACCTCATATCAGAACAGCTCTGTTCGAATAGAATGCATGACTCTAGATGAAGCTGATAAAAGGGTATACTATGGAACCATCATAGAGATTTGGGAGCTTAACTATGTGAAAGTTAAAGTGGCATTATTCAAGTTCAAATGGATCCCTCTTAGTCAGGTAAAGGTTGATGATTACAGGAAGACATGTGTTAACATGTCAAAGATAGCATATCACATGGACCCGTTCATCTTGCCAGTGATGCTACCCAGATTTTCTATGTGAAAGACCCCTTGCATAAGAACTGCCATGTAGTGATGTGCTACTTGTGAGCTGCGTTGGGATTTCCTCGAAGAGGAGAGGATGATGCAGTACAGTAGAGATAAGTATTTCCCTCAGTAAAGAACCAAGGTTATCAATCTAGTAGGACAGCCACGCAACACCTCATTAGCAGTACCTGCACACAAAATAACAAATACTTGCACCCAACGAGAACAAGAGGGTTGTCAATCCCTCGGTGGTTAATTGCAATGATCAAATCTCGTAGTGATAGGTAGATAAATAAAACACAAAATAAATTAAATTAAAAAAAATTGCAGCAAGGTATTTTTGTATTTTAATATATGATAATAGTACACCCAAGGGCCATAGTTTTCACTAGAGGCTTCTCTTTTAAAAATAGCATACGGTGGGTAAACAAATTACTGTTGGGCAATTGATAGAAAAGCGAATGATCATGATGATATCCAAGGAAATGATCATGTATATAGGCATCACGTCCAAGACAAGTAGACCGACTCCTGCCTGCATCTACAACTATTACTCCACACATCGACCGCTATCTAGCATGCATCTAGAGTACTAAGTTCATAAAGAACGGAGTAACACCTTAAGCAAGATGACATATGTATACGAAGTAAACTCACGCATGAATAAACCGCATCTTTTTATCCTTAATGGCAACAATACAAATACGTGTCTTGTCCCTTTCTGTCACTGGGATATAGATCACCGCAAGATTGAACCCATCACAAAGCACCTCTCCCATTTCAAGAAAAATCAATCTAGTTGGCCAAACCAAATTAATAGATCGGAGAGAAATACAAAGCTATAATAATCATGCATAAAAGAGTTCAAAGAAGACTCAAATAATATTCATAGATAATCTGATCATAAACTCACAATTCATCGGATCCCACCAAACACACCGCAAAAGTGACTACATCGAATAGAACTCCAAGAACATCGAGGAGAACATTGTATCGAAGATCAAAGAGAGAGAGAGAGAGAGAGAGAGAGAGAGAGAGAGAGAGAGAGAGAGGAAGCCATCTAGATACTAACTATGGACCCGTAGGTCTGTGGTAAACTACCCACACATCATCGGAAGGGCATCAAGGTTGATGTAGAGCCCCTCCGTGGTTGATTCCACCTCCTGTAGAGTACCGGAAAAGGCCTCCAGTTGGGATCTCTCGAGAATAGGAACTTGCGGCGGCGGAAAAAGTATTTTGGGTGGCTCTCTGTTGGTTTCCCGATTTTAGAGAATTTATAGAGGTAGAATTAGGTCAAACGGAGCAAAGGTGAGCCCACGAGGCACCAGGGCATGCCTACCCCCTGGGCGCGCCCTGGTGGCTCGTGGCCACCTCCTTTGTCTTCTGACTTCCTCCCGAAGCTTCTAGTGTCTCTAATGTCCGGAAAAAATCTCCAAAATGCTTCGTGGCATTTGGGCTTCGTTTGGTACTGATATTCTGGAAAACCAAAAACAGAAAAAAAAACAACAAATGGCACTGGGCACTAAATTAATAGGTTAGTCCAAAAAATGATATATAATTGCTTATAAATGCATATAAAACATCCAAGGCTGATACTATAATAGCAAGGAACGATAAAAATTATAGATACGTTGGAGACATATCAAGCATCCCCAAGCTTAATTCCTGCTCATCCTCGAGTAGGTAAATGAAAAACAGAATTTTTGATATGGAATGCTACCTAACATGTTCATCATGTAATCTCTCTTTTGTGGCATGAATATCAAGATTTGAATGATTCAAAGCAATAGTCTATAGTTTGACATAAAAACAATAATAATAAGGAATACTAACAAACAATCGTTTCTTTCAAAATATCAATGCTAAAGCAAGTTATCCCTACAAAATCATATAGCCTTGTCATGCTCCATCTTCTTAACACAAAGTATTTATCATGCACAACCCCGATGAAAAGCCAAGCCATTGGTTCATACTTTTTAACGCGCTTCAACTTTTTCAACTCTCACGGAATATATGAGTGCAAGCCATGGATATAGCACTATGGGTCGAATAGAGTATGGTGATGGAGATAATACGGAGAAGACAAAAAAGGAGAAAGTCTCACATCGACGAGGCTAATCAACGTGCTATGGAGATGCCCATCAATTGATGTCAATGCAAGGAGTAGGGATTGCCATGAAACGGATGCACTAAGAGCTATAAGTGTATGAAAGCTCAAAAATAAAACTAAGTGGGTGTGCATCCAACTTGCTTGCTCATGAAGACCTAGGGCATTTGAGGAAGCCCATCGTTGGAATATACAAGCCAAGTTCTATAATGAAAAATTCCCACTAGTTATATGCAAATGAAAGAATAGGAGACTCTCTATATGAAAAACATGGTGCTACTTTGAAGCACAAGTGTGGAAAGGATAGTAACATTGCCCCTTCTCTATTTTTCTCTCAGGTATTTGTTGGCCTCTTTTTTTATGGGTTCTTTATGGCCTCTTTTTTCCTCACTTGGGACAATGCTCTAATAATGAATATGATGATCATCACACTTACAACTCGATACTAGAACAAAATATGACTCTATATGAATGCCTCCGGCGGTGTACCGGGATGTGCAATGATCTAGCGTAACATGTATAAAAAATATGAATGGTGGCTGAGCCACAAATAATATGTTAGCTATATGATCATGCAAAGCAATATGACAATGATGATGTGTGTCATAATAAAATGGAACGGTGGATGTTGCATGGCACTATATCTCGGAATGGCTATGGAAAAGCCATAATAGGTAGGTATGGTGGCTGTTTTGAGGAAAATATAAGGAGGCTTATGTGTGATAGAGTGTATCATATCGTGGGGTTTGGATGCACCGGCGAAGTTTGCACCACATCTCAAGGTGAGAAAGGACAATGCACGGTACCAAAGAGGCCAGCAAATTGCGGAAAGGTGAGAGTGCGTATAATCCATGGACTCACATTAGTCAAAAAGAACTCACATACTTACTGCAAAAGTTTATTAGCCCCCGAAGCAAAGTACTACTACGCATGCCCCTAGGGGGATAGATTGGTATGAAAATACCATCGCTCGTCCCCGACCGCCACTCATAAGGAAGACAATCAATAATAAATCATGCTCCAACTTCTTAGCATAATGGGAGACTATACATGCATGGTTCAGGAATCACAAGCCTTAACATCAATATTCTTACTAAACCACATTTACTCACTAGCACAACCCACATATTACCACCTTTATATCGCAAAACTATTGCAAGGAATCAAACTTATCATATTTAGTGATCTACACAAAAGTTTTTATTATATCCCCCTTGAATACCTATCATATTAGGACCAAATCCATAGCTTGTACTCATTGCCATTACTATTATCAACTCTCAAAAAGATATAAGTGAAGCATGAGAGTGCAACTATTTATTTAAAATATAACCACCAACGTGCTCTAAAAAGATATAAGTGAAGCACTAGAGAAATTGCCTAGCTCAAAAGATATAAGTGAAGCACATAGAGTATTCTAACAAATCATGAATAATGTGTATCTGTAGGATCGAAAGTATGTCTAGAGGGGGTGAATTAGACTACTTGACAAAATAAAAATCTATCCTTTTCCCAATTTTAGTTGTGGGCAGATTTTAGCAATTATGACAAGTCAAGCAATCAACCTACACATGCAATTCTAAGAGTATAGCAGCAGAATGTAAAACATTGCATATGAATGTAAAGGGAAGGGTTTGGAGAAGGCAAACGCAATGGAGACACGGAGATTTTTGGCGTGGTTCCAGTATGTGGTACTATCGTACATCCACGCTGATTGAGACTTCAACCCACGAAGGGTAACGGTTGCGCGAGTCCACGGAGGGCTCCACCCACGAAGGGTCCATGAAGAAGCAACCTTGTCTATCCCACCATGGTCATCGCCCATGAAGGACTTGCCTCACTCGGGTAGATCTTCACGAAGTAGGTGATCTCCTTGCCCTTACAAACTTCTTGGTTCAACTCCACATCATGTCGGAGGCTCCCAAGCGATGCCCAACCAATCTAGGAGACACCACTCTCCAAAAGGTAATAGACAGCGTGTTGATGATGAACTACTTGCTCTTGTGCTTCAAATTATAGTCTCCCCAACACTCAACTCTCTCTCTCTTAGATTTGGCTATGGTGGAAGAGGGATTTGAGTGGAAAGCAACTTGGGAAGGCTAGAAATCAAGGTACAAATGGTTGGAATGGAATCTCTCGATCTCAACACATGAGTAGGTGGTTCTTACTCAGAAAAATGAATGGTGGAAGTGTAGGCACGTTCTAATGGTACTCTCTCTAATGGAGAAGGGGGTGGAGGGGTATATATAGCCTCCACACAAAATCCAACCGTTACACACTTTTGACTCATCTCGGTGGCACCGATTAGTTAAACTCGGCGGCACCGATCTGTTCAAAAATATGAACGTTAGGAATCTCAGTGGGACCGACTGGAACAACTCAGTGGGACCGATGTGCTAGGGCTTAGGGAAAACCTCGTCTCGGTGGCACCGATTGCATCATCTTGGTGAGACCGAAGTGAAGCAATAAGGCAACAAAGAGTTGGCAAGCCATCTCGGTGAGACCGATTGCAATTCTCGGTGAGACCGAAATAATTGCAACAAGTAACAGAGAGTTGGCAAGGCCATCTCGGTGAGACCGAGATCCATATCGGTGTGACCGAACTATTATGGTTTTGCTTGTGGCTATGTCAGAATGAACTCAGTGGCTCCGGATAGAAAGTATCGATGGGGCCGAGTTGGAGTTTAGTGTTTTGACATATTTGGATAGAGAAAGTGGCTGAGGGTTTTGGAGCAATATCACTAAGCACTTTGAGCAAGTAGACCATTAAGCAACACCTCATCCCCTTCTAATAGTATTGGCTTTCCTAAGGACTCAATGTGATCTTGGATCACTTAAACAAAGATGAAGAGTGTTGAGCTTTTGCCAATCCTTGTCCTTAGCATTTTTAGGGGTCCACATCTCTATGTCATGCCATGCCAATCATTGAACATCCTGAAATATTTATCTTGAATGGACATTATTTCAATGAGATATATGTTGTTATGAATTACCAAAACCACCCGGGGATTAGTTGCACTTTAAATCTCCCCCTTTTTGGTAATTGATGACAACATATAGATCAAAGCTTCGACAAATGATTAAATGAATGAAATACATCGTCGCTTTGAGAAGTATGTGATAAGCAAGAGCGCCCCCTAAATTTGTGCATTATTAAAATTTTGCATTTGAATGCAAATGCACAATCGATTAGGTTCATGGGTCACTCTTCCATGTCACATACATCTTGGTGGAGCGCACAAAATGATAAGAGTGAAATAACATGCACGCATCACCAAAGACGTAAGTGAATGATCAAACACAAATAATTGTAGGGATAAGCATTAAGCACACATTAAGCAAAGTATGATCAACCACATAGGAACATAGTATCTCACAAGCATCAAACAATGAAGTAGCATGGATCAAACGAACATAGTAGCAAAAACTAGATAAAACCAAAGAGCAAAAGTGAGACACACTCTCTCTCTCTCTCTCGAAGCCTAATGATCTATACAATTTCTCCCCCTTTGGCAACAAGTACCAAAAGCTCGAAAAGGTATTGGGCTATGCTCTCCCTAGGCACGATCCTTCGGAGCTCCTGAAGGGGTCTTCTGGCTTGTGGCTCCTATGTGCGTAGATGGCATTGAGAGAATTGTGTCTGCAAATGCCTCTGCTGAAGTCTGCTGAACTGGTGGATTAGACACTAGAGGTGGCACTGGAGCTGTAGTAGCAGGTGTAGAATGAGTAGGCCTTGTGTCTGCAACTGGCAGGGCTGAAGATCTGGATGCTATGGGCACAGTCTAGAACCTCTCAGTGGTAGGTCCCTCATCTCCACTGTCTTCTGCAGCAATCCTGCTTGCCTCAACATCTGCCTGCAGCTTCTCCACAACTGTCTGAACCTCGGTGATCTTCACATCAAGATCATGAATCTTTGTCTCGACAACCCGCTCTAGACTCTCTTGGTTCTTGGAGATGTTGGCCAGACCCCTCTCAATCCTCAGGGTGGCCTCTATCAGATATGTCATATGATCGTTCTTCGACTTGAGGTTTATTGGGAGCTGCAGCTTCCGGAGCTGCTTTTGCTACTGCTGCTGCTGCCTGGGCCTCCTCTTGTGCCTCAACAAATGTGGGGTGTGAGGCATCCATCACGATCTAGTAGATATGTGTCTTTACAAACTTTGGAGTTGATAAGCATCTGAATGTGTGGGGCATATCCACAAGACCTCTTTTGGTCAGCAGTTGTCCTCTTGACCGTATCTATAATCAAACTCATAACTTTGAACTTCTAGGGAGGGGAGTCAAACAAATGGAACAAATTGATGGAGTGGCCACGAATCATTTTGTCATCTCCAGACTTGGGCAAGAGAGTATGCCTCAAGATAGTGTTTGTGGTGGCCAACCCAACTAGAAAGTGCTTGACTAACCCAAGCTTGTGTATACCAAGATCTTTCTTGGGGATTTCCTTGTACATATTTGCCATTGAGTTGTGGTCCATCCCGGGCTTCCCATAAACATCAACAACATCTTCTTCTTCCTTAGGGCCATCAAGAAGTGCAGGCCACTCAGAGATGGTTGACTGGTACTTGTGTCCCTCAGTCCTCCATGCAATCTTCCCATATGGATAGAAGTGTGTTGTGGAGTAGAATTACATGATCATCCCATCGTTCCACTTGGTAAGTTTCTGACCAACAAAATTGTCAACACCTGCGAGCCTAAAGCTCTCATGAACATGGGGGAAATAATCTTCATTGGCATCAATATATTTCTAGTCCACCCACTTCATGTCACTGGCAATGGGCTTCTTATCAAGCAAAACTATCTCATAAAAGTCTTGTTGTTCTGTGGTGTGTAAGTGGTAGTCACAGGCAGTCCTTCTTCTGACAGAGTAGGGATCAACTTTCCTCCACTCTCTAAGTCCCTCATCCTTCCTAAGCATCATGTTTTCTGCAACAGGATGTGCATTTCCATGATTTGGGATCTTGGTCTTGAGCTTCCTGAGCACTAGTGGCTCATCATCATCCTGAACTTCTAGCACTGTGGCCTTGTTCTTCTCAGCAGCTGAAATGTTTCTCGCAGACCTTTTGGGAGCTGAAACCTTGGGCTTGGACATTGGTTTGGAAGGAGCAGTTGTTTTCATGGCATCAGACATCAATTTTTGAGTTTTGGCAGGAGGTGCTTCAGCTTCTGGTTCTTCCTCCTCCTTCTCATCAGTAGTGTGCTTTTGAAATTCAGCCATGGGATCAACAAGTTTGCACCATCTACCTGTTTTCCTTTCTTTCTTCTGTCCTGTAGCTTTGTCCACCTTGGACCGAGGAACTTTCCTGACAACAGTCCTTTCCTTGGCACTTGGCTTAGTGCTAGCTGCAGAGGCATACTCCTTTCTCAATAGTGCCTTTTTCTTGAAAGTGGCCTCACTAGCCACAAAGTCTTCATCCTCACTGTCTGAGGTTTTCTTCTTCTTTGTCCTAGTGGCTGCCTTAGGCAAATCTGGGGAGCTCCTCTCTCCCTCATAGTAGCTCCCATTGGGACTAGAGCCTTCACTTAGATCAACATTCTGCTCTGACTCATTTTGACTGTCACTGGCACTTGACATCTTGCAAAGCTGACCCTGTGAATAGATTGGTATAGGCAGAGTAGATGAGTTATCACAAAAAGCAGATAGTTTAAAAAAAAATTGAGTTCAAACTTTAGTTTTGGGTTTTCACAGAATGCATTTCGGAGCAACCGAGTTGGGCATTTCGGTGACACCGAAGCAGCTAACAGAGACTAAACACACAGTTTCGGATGGACCGAGACGTGGTTCGGTGGCTCCGAGATGCTAGAGTTTCACTGAAACTTTACTTTCACTCTCACCGATTAGTATGTTTCGGTAGAACCGAGTTGTACTTGTGCAATGGCCAAGGCCAAATTGGTGGGAGCAAAAATTCCTATTCGGTCGGTCCGAGATGCGTTCGGCGGAAACCTAACCCTAAATTTTTTGCTCGAGTTTGTTCTAACGAACTAATCTAGTGGATAGAAGTATTGCAGTCGTGGTAAGATACATGGCATTGTCCTTGTGCATTGAATTGGATAAAAGAGGCACGAGGAGATTGAATCTCACCCTAACTCGATGGAGATCCTCTATGATGGCAACGGCGGGATAGATTGCCGTTGACGGCGGCGGATTCCTGTGGCGAAGGCACACATGAGACGACGGCGATGATCCGGAGACCAAGGGGGTGGCAGCAATGCGGCGCGGGCGCGCGATGCTTGAAGAAATTTTCAACCGTACGGGCCGCTAGATATATATACCCATATGCTGTCGGTGGCACCGAGTGGAACAAATCGGTGGCACCGAGATGTGCAACTGCGTGCAGTTACAGCAACTCGGTGGGACCGAGTTGGTCTAATCGATAGCACCGAGATGAAAACCTTGATCAATATAAAAGCTTTTGGTGTGACCGAGTCTGAGTGTTCTGGTCTGACTGAAATGCAATTGAAGGTTTCGGAAGGCAGCCCTTGATGGATCGGTGGCTCCGAGTGCTCCTCACCCATAGGGTCCGAAAATAACTTGTTCAATTTTTGTGATATAGCATGAAAAGAATTTGAGACAAGAAGAGCATATATAGCTAGAGAAGGTTCTTAGGCATTCTTGTACATCCACTTGGCCAATAAAAACCAAGACTATCAAAACAACAAATGGATGTCCTCGAATGGAGAAAATATGCAACCAACATGCTCACACATGAAATATGTGTCAAAGCATGCACAACCAATTCTAGCATCTATCAAGTAATTGGCGATGACTAGGTCATCTATATATGAGTATATTGACTTAAGAGTCAAAAGAGAACATTTGATCATAGGTCATACTCATTGTTTAAGCACAAGTGGGGTTACCACTTTTACATAAAGCATTAATGTGTTCACACCATTAGAGTTGCTTTAGCTCAATTTTTAGAGCAAAGCTCCCCCTAGATGTGATATCCCCCAAAGAGGGATGAACTAACCTTGGGTTTTGTCGATGATGACTTCATGTAGATAGTGAAGATGTGGATGCTCATTGTTGATGTAGATCATTTGGAGCAATCCTTTGGAGTGTTGCACTTTCAATACCTACATGGGTTAGTCCCACAAGGAACAAACAAGGATATCCCTAGACATAGAGTGAATTGCACATATGATGACATCCATGAAAGCATTAGGTTACCTTATCCCTTGTCTTACCAACAAGAGGGTTTGTGACTCCACGAACTAGTGCAAGATATGAAAGTTGATTGCACAAGTCCTTGCCAAAATGAATATGAGTGAAGTATGTTGGTGAAGTCACCCTCAAGAACACTCTAGTTCTTATTCTTTGGGACCCACATCAACTTGATGGGGCTCCTTGGAGTTGTAGTTGTACTTGATGAAGTAGAGCTTGATGTAGTCTTGGGAACCCACTTGACCATGGCCTTAGGAGCTTCTTCAAAAGAGTCAATCTCTTCTTGAAGCTTGTCCTTGCCTTTTAGCTTGTGGTCTTGTGGTGGAAGATCGTCTTGAGCTTGTGCTCCCTCAACAGAAGTGGGGTCATACTTCTCTTATTGAGGAACAAACTTTGTCTTGGGGTATTGATCATCTTCCCATTCAACTCCATTGGCATTGAAATTTCGTTCAAAACCAACACCTTGATTCTTCCGGTGCCTTCCTTGCTTGCGAACAATTTCCTTAAATTGCTTACTCCCGGCAAGGATCTTGTAAACACCTTTCTCTATAATTCCCTTCAATAAGTTATTTTCTTACTCTAATGTAACTTGGCTAAAAGAATCATTAGTGGAATCAAGAGAACTACTAGAACCAACAATATTGGATTTAGCATGGTTATTGTTACTACTAGAAGAAGAATCTTTCTTGCTCTTGTTGCTAGATTTTACTTGTGGCATATAAGTAGACCAGAGGAGATGTTTGGCAATTTAAGAAGAACTCTTCTTTCAAGGATCATCATTGATTGATTTTAGAAACTCATGCTCTTGCTCTAAATTTAGCTTCTCGAAGTGTAGCTTCTCATGAGTTCTTAGGAGTTGTCTATGATCCTCTTGAGTTGTTTCATATGCTAACATAAGAGTGTTTAATTCTTTAGTTAGACGCTCAATCTCCTTCTTATCATTGTCATTCGTTTCATCTTGATTAGCATGATTACTAGCAAGTTTATCATTGTTTTCACTAGTTTTGTCAACAAGTAAATCATCATCACCTAGCAAATCATCTTCATCACTATTGAAATCAAAGTACTCGGGGTGTGATACCTTGGGGCCTTTAGCCATGAAGCACCTTACAATTCCTTCATTTGGTGAATCAAATATGCCGTGGGAGTTGGATGACACTAGTGCAAGACCGGCAACACCTTCATCTTGAGTATATTCGGAGTCGGAGTGATAGCTTCTCTCGGAGTAGTTGTCGGAGTCCGGACTGAACACCCATTCACCAACGTGAGCTTGATGTCTTCGTCTTGTATAGCTCTTTGATGATTTGTCCTTCCTTTCTGAATCCTTGCTTCTTCGAGAGGGTCTTCATTCATAACGATCGTCTCTACTCCTTCTCTCCCTTGGAGGTGATTCATCTCTTCTACTTCTCCTTTTTGGTCAGTCTTCTCTTTTCTTGTAGGGAGCCGTACACTCATTGGAGTAGTATCACGACTAGAAGATCTTTTGTCATTGTAGGACCTTGACTTGGAGCTTCTCTCTTTGCTTCTACTCTTGTAGAATTTGTTGAAGTTCTTCACCTATAATCTCAATTCTTCATTTGAGACTTGCTTTTCACTTGATGTTGTAGGAGAATCACGTGAAGCTTTGTAAGCACCACTTGACTTGTTGTGGAGCTCTTCCTTATCCTTGAGTGACATCTCATGAGCAACAATTCTACCAATGACTTCTGTGGGCTTGAGATCTTTGTAATTGGGCATCATTTGGATCAATGTGCACATGGTATCATATTTTCCATCAAAGGCTCTAAGAATCTTCTTGATGATGAATTTGTCGGTCATCTCTTCACTTCTTAAGCCGGCAATCTCTTTTGTGATGAGAGCAAGCCTAGAGTACATTTCAGTGACTCCTTGACCATCCTTCATCTTGAACTTGTCAAGTTGACTTTGAAGCACATCCAACTTGGATTCCTTGACAGACTCGATACCTTCGTGCATATCAACCAAAGTATCCCAAATTTCCTTAGCATTCTCAAGGCGGCTGATTTTGTCGAATTCTTCAGGGCACAATCCATTGAAGAGAATATCGCAAGCTTGAGCATTGTATTGCAACATCTTCAATTCTTCCGCGGCCGCTTCACGATCCTGTTCTTTACCATCTTCAAAGAATTCACCTTGCAAGCCAATACACACAACATCCCAAATGATGGGGTTATGACCAAGAGTATCCATTTTCATCTTGTGCTTCCAACTAGCAAAGTTTGTACCATCAAAGTAAGGACCTCTACGGTGATAGTTACCCTCGCTAACCGCCATACTCTCCTAGGTTGTGAAACCAAGGCTATGATCACCAAAGCTATGGAAATCAAGGTTAATGGAGACCAAAGCTCTGATACCACTTGTAGGATCAAAAGTATGTCTAGAGGGGGGAATTAGACTACTTGACTAAATAAAAATCTATCATTTTCCCAATTTTAGTTGTGGGCAGATTTTAGCAGTTATGACAAGTCAAGCAATCAACCTACACATGCAATTCTGAGAGTATAGTAGCAGAATGTAAAACATTGCATGTGAAGGTAAAGGGACACTACTAGGGAAAACCCTAGCAGTAGCGCGGGTTTTAGGTATATCAGCAGCGCGGGGTCCCGCGCTACTGATACGACGCTACAACTAACCTGTATCAGTAGCGCGTATTGGCCCACGCTACTGCTATACTTCGGTAGCAGTAGTGTGATCGGCGGCAACGCGCTACTGCTAATAGCTACAACGCTTTGTGTTAAGCCGCGCTACTGCTATACTTCGGTAGCAGTAGCGTGCTTTGCGGCAACGCGCTGCTGCTAATAGCTGCAGCGCTTTGGGTTAAGCCGTGCTGCTGCTAGTTTGATTAGTTTCCGATTTTTTTTCTGCATATTTGTTTTGTATTTGAACAGGCTTTATACAATAATCTTTAGCACATACAAATGTCATCATCATACACATACAAATGTAATCATAGCATATACATACAAAAAGTCTCATCAAATCATGTCATCATCATAATCATCATCCAACACAAAGTGGTCTCTCATCATCATCTCAAAAATAGCGATACAAGTCTCGAATACTTGCAACTACATCGTCATCCATCTAAACAATGATATACGTGAGAAGAGCTATCACTATGAGTGAGAGTGGAACTATGCAGTACATGAGGCGGCGGTTATGAGTCCTCTCTCGCGCTAGCGTGAACCTCAAGTAACTAGTTTTTGCTTCTTGTCTGCTTTTGAAGCCTTTATGGCTGGCGCCCGAGACCCCCTCCACTTGTGCCTGACACTCAGGTCACTCATCGTACACTCCCGGAACCTTCCCTTTGTACATGACATAGCACTGCTTCTTCGCCATCAAGAATCTAGGTACCTGATAGAGATGCATCTTCATCAACAGAATGTACAATCATATGCAACAAAATATACTTGAGCAACACGAATAAGAAAGGGTAGCAACTAGATGCAACATATAGTAAACATACAAATAATCAACGCAGTTTCATCGTACGCAAACTAATTAACTAGAGGTACGCAGGTCATCGTACCCAAACTAACAAAGTAGCGTTACGCAAGTTCGGCAGGGACCGTGGACATCACAAAGTTTCATCGCTACAGAAACTATACAAGTTTAACCGACACATATCATCATCATCGGCATCGTAAATCACTAGAAGTTCCATCCTTCCATATCATCAAGGATGGACGCTAGCTTCTTGAACGGCATGAGGTCCTGATGTTGCATGCCTATGCGAGTTCGGACGTCAGCACGCGATATAGGGCCGTGGTGGAACATCCCCTTCTCTTCGACGACTTCTTTCATGATGATCGTCGCAATGTCCCTCTGGATGCGAAAGAACTCATCTCTAAGTTTATAATCCGCTTCTCCATAAGATTCTACCCACTTGCGGATATGATCATCGTTTCTGCTTGTCATGCGAAGCTTTTGGTGATCCCTTCTGAACTCCATCATGAGATGGAGGAGGTAGAATCCATCATTCCTACTTGGTTTTGGGACATGGATGCAGCAGAAGTTAGTTTCATGCGAGAAACCCGTCTTCTTGTTCCTTTGTTTCCTGATCTGCAGGTAGCCACCCCTCAAGCTGAAGCCTTGAAGAGCATCATCTAGAATATTCATTACATGGGTGTAGTCCTTCATCTCGTAGTCTCTGGTAGGGTCGAAATACACGGCATGGGAGACTCGCGGGTAAAGAACGATAAGGACGGCGCACCCGTTGCTGTGGGGAAAAAAGACCTCAAATTATTCTCCATATGAGCGAGAAGGAATGATTGAAATGTACGAAAGGGTTGTCTGGCACTGACTTACTTTGGATGATAAGGCAGGAGGACAATTTCCTGGTCCTTATTCTGTAGCATGAAGTTTTCGAGGTACTCCCTAGTAGTTTTACGCTCAAAGTCGCCGAGACTCAAGAAGGACTCGTGCATGTAGTATGGAACCGCCACACCGATTTGCGATACTTCTTCTCTCTTCATGACAGAGCTCATATGTAGCGCAAAAAGGCGGACGATTGTACAATCGAGCCGCCTTGTCAGAAACATCTCGAAGATATGCTCAAACCGCAGGAAGAACACCTCCGCGGGCCGTGTGTCGATGTAGCACTTCCCCTCAGGCACACGAGCCGCGTATGTCGGATATCCTGGATCCTTCGAGGCTAGTAGGCTTTTCTCAGTCGATAGCACATGGTCATGCAGTCTCCTGAGATCCCCTGATATTGCCTCCAGCGGTTTCGGTGGTAGCATCGGCTCGCCCGTGACATGGAACATGGCCGCACCTTTGACAGGTACACGCTCTTCAAAATCCTCCGTCTGGCTACTATGTGCTCTGGCTTGTTTGTAGGCAGCAGAGCCTCTCTTCCCCGGTCTCTTCCTCTCCTTTTTCATGGGCTGACCTTCCAGACCCTTGCTTAACCCCTGCCCCAGTGTTGTTGGGCTAAGCACTATACGACCCGCGAGTTGAGCCTGTGTTGAGGCGGCATCTTCAGGCGTGTCCTGTGAGGATTGCATGAAGAGAGACTTCTTGCAATCCCTGCTAGGACGTTCCTGCCCGGGCAGATCATCCATATGCTCATCAGCATGCTGATAGCCCGAGTCGTCATATGGCTGACTCATCATATCTAATCACCATCATAGGCGCCTGTATTGAGGAACCGAAGAGGGTCCTCCTCCATCTCATCACGCATACTTTTTTCTACGAGGGCGATTACATCACCCACTATTGGACCCCCTTCATCACGTCGTCCGCCACTCTCACCCGGCACTACAGGCGCTGGTAATTGCGTAGGCGGGGTGGTGGTGTTCGTACCTGCTTCTTGATGTGTGGTTATTGGTGCGCTCTTGGCCGGCTCCAGACGAAGAAGATTCTTCGGCCATAGCAGCACCCAACCCTTGCAGTTTCCAATCCGCGGCACGGTCTCGTCGTCCTCTCCCCCTAGCCATACTGGAGGAGGCAAATCCTTGTGCCCCGATTTCACACTCGACAAGGTAACCCTGAAGTGCCCACAGGGCATCGGATGGCTGTAGAATGTGAGTTCCAAGGGCTTCGTTATCACCGCCTTTCCCACGTCCACCTTCTGGCCTTTGATCAAGTAGAGTATGGTGCACGGGGTTTCGTCGGCCTGCAAACACATGTCTGCGGCGTAAAACATCCGAAAGGCAACGAAAATGGAATATTCTAGATATATGTTGGTGCGACATGTAATTACCGTGAGGGCGTCGATCTCAGCCAAAGACGAAGGCCTGCCTAGCACGCCAGAGACTGAGGATGGGCTGCTATGAGCGGGTGCCGGTGCGGGTGCCGGTGCAGGAGCAGGCCCGGTTGCATGAGCAGGTGATGGTGCGGTGGTGTTGTTCACCGAGTTGCTCCCGACGAAACTGGGCATGGGGAAATCATGTACCATCTTGTCTGGATTTTCCTTCGTCCAGTTCATGATAGCCAGGATCAAGTTAGTAGCGAAATCATTTCTGCAGGCATGTACAGCTGTATCGACTGCCTGCTGTAGCAACTAATTTTTCTCCTAGGCTACTTTTTTCGCGTCCTCAGCTGCTTTTTTCTCGAACGCAAGCTTCACCTTCTCGTTGATGTCCGCCTGACTAAACTTCTTTTTCTGCTTCTCGGCCTTCGGGCCCTCGTTGTAAAACACCCTCCATGTGGTGCCGTCTCCAGCACCGTGCACACGTCCATATTGCGGCCGCTGGCCCAAAGGGAGTCCCCTAAGTTCGTTCAAGGCCTGGTTGAGAGGGGTGTCCCACTTGGGCCTCATCGGCGAAGTAGGGCTTTCGGCTGCAAGCTGGTGTTGCTTCTCCTGCAGAAGGAACATGAACCGTTTACGAATGTGTAGTCGACTTGATCAGAAGCTAAATGTAAGGTGGTAAAAGAATAATTACCAGTATTCTAATCAATTTCCTCGTGATCGGGTCCGTGTAAAAAACCTTCTTTTCCTTGTCCCACTTGTAGCGGACCCTGATGAAGTCACGCTCCAAGGGGTTGGTGAACTTCGCGAAGGGGTCTGGGAGACCCGCGGCTTCACGTTCTGCATCCTCCTTATCCCATATGGGCCTTTTGCCAAGGTAGCCACGACTTCCGAGGCGATGCTTCCCCGTGTTCCTTTGCTGAAGGCTCTTGAATTTCGCAGCCTTAGCCTTGGCTGCCTCGATAGCGCAAGTGTCCTTGAACTTTTCGAACTCCTCTACCGTAAGTGTCGGATTTTCCTCCAGAATCTTGGACAGGGGTTCCTCAGCCTCAATAGCTCGTTTCACCCTCCCTTTCCAGGAGGCCAAATCATTGCTGAACATGCCCATGGCGTGATTGTTAATCTTTTTCATCTTCGGATCATCCCACGGTTGTTCTACGCTATCATCCCGGTCGGGGAACTTGAATCTCTTGTGCAACTTCATCAGGAGCAACTGCCACAAATGTTCTTTACCCCTTAAGTCATCGTCGTTGATGCTCGCGCATTCCAGTAGGATGCATCCTACTTGGTTCCCATAGCACTTGCGAGGTTCTTCCGGCTCTAATGGCTCAAACTTGCCAGGGGCCATCTTTGTGACCACCAGTCGTTCGATGCCGAGTTTGTTAGGTTTTTGTATCCTCTGCTTCTTCTGCTTCTTCTTTTCGGTAGCGGCATCGACGCCGGTACCTTCCCCGCCGGTATCTTCCCTGTCGGTCTCGGCGCCGCCATCGGTGCCGGCGCCTCCATCGGTGCCGGCGCCGTCGGTGTCGAAGTCGGTGTCAGTACCATCATCGAGGCCGACCTGCAAACCTTGACTGTGCTTAGCAGACAAAAAGTCGAGGTACTGTTGTTCACCCTCATAATCCATCTCGTCTGCATCTTGGTCAGAAGGCCCGGTTTCTTCATTGTTCGACATGTTTCCTATGATTAAGTCTCCTCGTTTAATTCTAAAACTATAAAAAAATGAGAAATGACATAAAAAAAGATCTATGTTTGCCGGAATGTCGTTTCCCAGCAAATCCCGGCACTCCATATGCCTACTTTCTAGCACAAGTCATGCCAAAATTCACGGAAAATTTCGGCATGACCTTTGCTAAAAAGTGGACATATCGAGCGCCTGAAATTCACCGGAACAGAAATGAATCAACATTCCAGCGAAACATAGGCCACTCGGATCATTTACCCTGCACATAATCATCATTTTCCAAATATGACATGTCCAAAACATCACATGTCCAAATATGACATGTCCAAATCACATGTCCACATATCACATGTCCACTTCAAATTTGCATATAAAAGGAAGAAAAATATAGAACTTGAAGAAAAATGCAAGAAGTCATTTTTCTTCACAATATTTGAAACTAAATTCAGCCTACCTAAATTTGAAACTAAAAAATTTTGCTTTAACTAGGGTTCATACTAATTATGTTTTTTGAAATAGCAACTATTGCTTAAACTAAAAAATGCAAGAAACCTATATAATCAATTCTGTTTTTTCTTTTAACTACACCTAAAACACCTAACCCTAAATTTCTGTCCTAATTTGAAACCTAGGGTTCATACTAACTAGGGTTAATCCTAACTAAGGTTCATACTAACTAGGGTTCATACTAACTAGGGTTCAAATTGCACCTAGGGTTCATAATATATAGCCAAATTAACCTACTAGTTTGATACCTAGCTAAATTCATAACTAAATAGATAACCTAATTAATCTACTGCCCTAACTAAAACCTAAGTAAATTAACCGAAGAACCCTAGCTAGCAGAGAGAGGAGGAGCGGTGGGGGGCTTACAGAGGGTGCAGGGGCGAGGAGGTAGGCCCGACGATGGCCGAGGTTGGGAGGGGAGGAAGCAGAGGAGGGAGGCGTGGTGCGCCGGGGCCGGGGTCAGGGGTGAGGGCGAGGTAGCCAGGGTCGGGGGGTTGGGGGCGAGCGCCGGGGTCGGGGGCGAGGGCAGGACTCCGGCGAGGTCGAGGGCGCAGCGAGGGCACGGGCTCCAGCGGCGATGAGGGGGGAGAAGAGAGAGTGGGGATTTGGGGGATGAAACAGAGGCGGGAAGCCCGCTAGGGCGGGTTAAGTCAACATAGCAGTAGCGCGTTACCTCAAAACGCACTATAGCTAAGTTAGCTATAGCGCGTTTCGCTGAGAAGCGCTACTGCTACCAGAGGTAGCTATAGCGCGTTTCTCCAAACGGCGCTACTGCTATTTTGACTAGCTATAGCTCTCTTTTGGAAAAGCGCTACTGCTATAACCAGTACCTATAGCAAGTTTTCCTGTTTGTTTCTTATATATTTCTTTTCCTTTATTTTCTCTTCCTTTTCTTTTCTTCTTTTTCTTTTCTTCTTTTTCTTTTATTTTCTTCTTTTTCTTCTCATTTCCTTTTTTTCTTCTTTTTCTTCTTTTCTATTCCTTTTCTTTTCTTCTTTTCCTTTTCTTTTCTTTAAGGTAATCTTTTCTTCTTTTCCTTTTCTTTTCTTCTTTTCCTTTCCTTTTCTTTTCCCACTTTTCCCGAGAGCAGGAACGAAGGGAAGGTGATACAATGTATATAAGTAAGGCGATATATATTGCATCATTTGATGGTTAAGTATGTATACAAAATAGGAACATATATATTACATCATTTGACCCATGCATAACGGTTAAGTGTGTACACAAAATAGGAACATATATATTACATCATTTGACCAATAACGGTTCCTCAGCGTCAACGTTTTTGTTTTTGAGTGAGCTTCTTTCCCTTCTTGTTCGTTGAAGAATAATTGAGCCCCTCATTGTGACTTTTCCTTTTCCATGGAGTATGATCTTTCTTAGGTAATGTAGTATTGATTCTTCTTTTGACGTATACTTCATCGTCATTGTCATCTTCCCTCATTGGGTTGCCATACTAGTCGTAGTCTTCCTCATTGGTGACTCCATCCATTCCAATGATGTTCCTTTTGCCTCTCCTCATGACAACATGGCTGGGATTGCACGGGTCGGTTACGAAGAAGCATTGTGTCACGTGCTTAGCGTGTACCCATGGCTCGTTTTTTGCGATAGCGTTCATGGTACCGCTCTTGGCATCGGGTATAGTCATGGTAGTGAAATACCGGTTTTCTCTTTTGACATTCTTAGCCCATCTGACACGGAACATCGTCGCGTTGTGCAGTCCAGAGTAGTCAAGCTCCCAGATCTCCTCGACCCTTCCGTAAAATCTCTCTGTTGCGCCGTTGTCGCTGCCGGTCATGCATTCCATCGTCACCCCTGAGTTCTGATCATCACTGTCCATATCTTTGGCCTTCGTGTAGAACGTGTATCCGTTGATATCGTATGCCTAATAGGTGACGAGGTTGGGCGAGGGGCCATGTGCTAAGGCGTATATGAGCAATCCGTCCTTAGAGCCCTCTTCCGGGGGATTAGCAATAATATGCTCTTTGAACCAATGCAGGAAAGTGGAGTTGTGCTCTCTAGTAACTTCGGCGTCCGTCCTGCATACCCCCCGGTCACGATACTTCTTTGCGGTAGTTTCTTTGTGCAGTGCCGCGAAAGGATCTACCTAGTGTAGGTGTTGTAGCACTACCAAGTTTGCTCTGTCAAAGTCGTTGTGTCGATCTGAGTAGGCCACATGCAGTTCCCTGCGATCGTTGGAGTGACCTTCTCCTTCGAGCCTCCCATCATGATTGTTAACGGGCAAACCAACACCAGGCGGCCGGTCTGTGCCATATAGAAAATTCTCGCAGAAAGAGATGCACTCTTGTGTCAGATATCCCTGGATGATGCTTCCATCCGGACGGGACATGTTATGAATGAATCCTTTGATGATCCCATTCATCCTCTCAAATGGCATCATGTTGTGCAGGAATGACAGCCCCAGGTCTATTATGTCGTCCACAATATGGACACACAGATGCACCATGACGTCAAAGAACGCGGGCGAGAAGTACATCTCAAGCTCATTTAGTATGACAACGATCTCTGCCTGTAGCCTTCGGAGCTGCTTCACACTGATCGACTTTCGAGAGATGACGTCGAAAAAGTTGCAGAGACCAATAAGCGTGTCACGGATGTGCTTGTCCATTATCCCTCTAAGGGCAACAAGTAGTATCTGCGTCATCATCACATGACAGTCATGGGACTTCATCCCGCTGAACCTTTTCTTCTTCGTGTCTAGATATTTGCTTATCTTGCCACAGTAACCAGAACTAACTTTGATTCCGGTAAGGCACTTGAAGAATTGATCGATCTCAGCCGGACTTAAGGTGAAGCAAGAAGGGGGGCAATAATCCTCTTCCTTTACTTTTTTGCCCTTCTTCTCCCGCGCCTCTATCTCCGTCTCTGTCTCCTCTGACTTTTAACGGGGCGGCATGTGCAGATCTGCCTTGATTTCCAAATCTTGCAAGTCTTTTCTTGCCTTCGGCCCATCCTTGGTCTTAGCTGGTATGTTCATCAGTGTCGCAAGCAAGCTCTCAAGAACATTCTTACAGATATGCATTTGATAAAGGCAATGAGGTGTGTCAAGTTTGTGCCAGTACTCCAAGTCCCAGAAAACAGACCTCGTCTTCCGTACCTTCAGCAGTGGCTCCGGTGCCTTTTTCATCATCTTTCCCGGCGCGGGGTACTGTTCCCAGTTTTTCAACAGCTCATCGATTTTGGCGCCGCTCCGCTTACGTGGAGGTCCTCGATACTCAGCCTCACCATTGAATAGATCTCCACGGTTTCTCCACGGGGCATCCTTCTTGAGCCATCTTCGATGCCCCATGTACACGATTTTCCCAGACCCGCCATCTTTCCTTGATGTTAGCTGCTGAGACGTTGTATCATCCATGCACCGCGTGCATCCGCAATATCCATGGCACACCTGGCCTGCGACATATCCGTAACCGAGATAGTCATGCACCGTCGTGATCAGCGTGGCTCTCATATAGAAATACTCGCCTTTGCTGGCGTCCCATGTCAGCGCCGGTATTTTCCATAACGTGTCTAACTCCTCTTGAAGTAGCCCAAGATACAGATTATTATTATTTCCCGGTTGTTTCGACCCTTGAATTAGCATGCTCATGTGTATGTACTTCGACTTCATGCACACCCAGGGGGGATGTTGTACATCCATACAAACACGGGCCATGTGCTATGGTTGGTGTTCTGGTTGCCAAACGGATTCATGCCATCGGTACACGCGCCAAGCATGATGTTCCTTGCATCACATGCGAAATACCGATATTCGCTGTTGAACGCTCTCCACTGGCTTCCATCCACGATGTGTCTCAGCTTCAGATCATCTCCATCGTCGGGCTTCTTCCTCTCCGCGTGCCAGCGCATGAGCTTTGCTTCCTTGGGATCTATGAAATACCGCTGGAGACGGGGAGTGATCGGTAAGTACCATACAACTTTCTGAGGAGATTTCTTCCAGGCCTTCTTGTATCAAGAAGCATTGCACACCGGACAGCTAGTTTTTTCCGTGTGCTCCTTCCGATAAATTATGCAATCGTTGATGCATGCATGGTATCTAACGTGCGGCAGATCAAGAGGGCACATGATCTTCTTGGCCTCATCCACACTAGTAGGACATAGATTCCCCGCGGGAAGAACATCCTTTAGGTACTTGAGAAGCTCATCGAGGCTAGTGTCGGTCCATTTGTTTTTAGCCTTCATCTTCAGGAGTTCGAGCGTGAAACTCAAGCGGGTCACCTCGGGATTGCAACCATGATACAATGGAGTGTTCGAGTCTATCACCAGTTGCTGCAGCTTGGCCTCCTCTCTAGAAGTAGCTCTGTCAGTACTCATCTCCTTGCGAAGCAGTGCTTGAACATGAGGGTCCCGCATCATTGAACTTAGTACCGACGAATTCTGCGGCGTGGAGTCCACGTTCTCTCCGCCACCATGTCCGGCCCCTTCTCCGCCGCCATGTCCGGCCCCTTCTCCGCCGCCATGTCCGACCCCTTCTCCTCCGCCATATCCGGCCCCTTCTCCGTCGCCATGTCCGGCCTCTTCCCCGCGGCCATGTCCGGCCCCTTCTCCGCCGCCATTATCGATCATCTCTTCGTCTTGCCCCGTGTCGTCATTGCCTGCCCCGTCGGCGTCCTCAACATCATCATCCTCATCTTCCATTATCCACCGAGTATAGCCATCCATGAAACCAGTCATGAGCAGGCGCGCCATCACACGACCATCGTCATAGGGGTCGGGGCAAACTCGTCCTTTGCATCTTCGACACGGACATAAACCTCTGTCGGGTTATTTTCTATCATGTCCTGCACCGCCGACCGCAACCACCTATCCACCATCGTTCCACTGACCATTATGAACGCCTGCACAGTAATAATAAACAAATTCATACAAAAATTCGGCATGACCTTCCCTAAAAATAGGACATATAGAGTTTGCCCAGAATTCGCCGAAACGGAAATAAATCAACATTTCGGCAAAACATAGGCAACTCACAAGCACAATTCGGCGTCAACTCATGCCACACACACAATTTCTATCATATCGCCCGATTATGTCATATCGCACACACACACACACATATTTCCATTCTTGCAAAAGCATAAATTTTTAATCACCTACCTCGAGATCAAGCACGGTGATGATGATGCCGATAGGTGTCGCCACACACACCTATGGAATGATCAAAAGTGGACAAAGCTCTTCTTGACAAGGCTAGATCTAGTTAGGGAGGTACATAGGTCACTTCACTAAATGCTAGATCTACCTAGCTAGCTAGTTTGGGAGGAGACAAGTTCAACTAGTGGAGGGGGAAGGAAAAAGAGAAAGGAGATGCATTAATGGAGGTGGTGTAGTTAGCTAGGAGTAATAAAGAGAGAGAAAGATAGGTAGAAGAAGGAGAGTAATGGGGGCAGAAGTAGTGAGGAAGAAGCAAAGTGAGGGAGAGAGGAGGTGGGAGCTAGGGGAATGCGAGGAAGAAAGGATGGGGGAGGGGGAGGGGGGAGGAAAAAGGTGGTATGGCTGCGGCTTAGCAGTAGCGCTGGGCGTAAAACGCGCTACTGCTAATAAGATAGCAGCAGCGCACTTCTGGCAAACGCGCTACTGCTAAGCGGGGGCCGCCATGTGGCCAGGTTCAAAATTAGCAGTAGCGACCTGCAAAAAAAGCGCGCTACTACTATTACTTTAGCAGTAGCGCGGTTAACGTGGGCGCGCTACTGCTAAACCTAGGGTGGCGGGAACGGTCGGTCAATTTTAGTAGCAGCGTGGTTCTACCGAGCCGTGCTACTTCTAAGTTTGTAGTAGTAGCGCCTGTTTGGGGCACGCGCTACTGCTAATTAGCAGTAACGCCCCTTTCTGACCCGCGCTGCTGCTAAGATTCTGTGTATAAGATTTTCCCTAGTTTTGGGAAGGGTTTGGAGAAGGCAAACGCAATGGAGACACGGAGATTTTTGGCGTGGTTCCCGTAGGTGGTACTATCGTACATCCATGTTGATGGAGACTTCAACCCATGAAGGGTAACGGTTGCACGAGTCCACGGAGGGCTCCACCCATGAAGGGTCCATGAAGAAGCAACCTTGTCTATCCCACCATGGTCATCGCCCATGAAGGACTTGCCTCACTCGGGTAAATCTTAACGAAGTAGGCGATCTCCTTGCCCTTACAAACTTCTTGGTTCAACTCCACATCATGTTGGAGGCTCCCAAGCGACGCCTAACCAATCTAGGAGACACCCCTCTCCAAAAGGAAATAGACAGTGTGTTGATGATGAACTCCTTGCTCTTGTGCTTCAAATGATAATCTTCCCAAAACTCAACTCTCTCTTTCTTAGATTTTGCTATGGTGGAAGAGGGATTTGAGTGAAAAGCAACTTGGGGAAGGCTAGAAATCAAGGTTCAAATGGTGGAATTGAATCTCTCGATCTCAACACATGAGTAGGTGGTTCTTTCTCAGAAAATGAATGGTGGAAGTGTAGGCACGTTCTAATGGCTCTCTCTCTAATGCAGAAGGGGGTGGAGGGGTATATATAGCCTCCACACAAAATCCAACCGTTACACACTTTTGACTCATCTCGGTGGCACCGATTAGTTAAACTTGATGGCACCGATCTGTTCAAAAATATGAACATGAGGAATCTCGATGGGACCGACTGGAATAACTCGATGGGACTAATGTGCTAGGTCTTAGGGCAAACCTCGTCTCGGTGGCACCGATTACATCATCTTAGTGAGACCGAAGTGAAGCAATAAGTCAACAAAGAGTTGGCAAGCCATCTCGGTGAGGCCGATTGCAATTCTCGGTGAGACCAAAATAATTCGAACAAGTAACAGAGAGTTGGCAAGGTCATCTCGGTGAGACCAGGATCCGTATCGGTGTGACCGAACTGTAAGGGTTTTGCTTGTGGCTATGTCAGAATGAACTCGGTGCCTCCGGATAGAAAGTATCGGTGGGGCCGAGTTGGAGTTTAGGGTTGTGACATATTTGGATAGTGAAAGTGGCTGAGGGCTTTGGAGCAATATCACTAAGTACTTTGAGCAAGTAGACCAATAAGCAGCACCTCATCCCCTTTTAATAGTATTGGCTTTCCTAAGGACTCAATGTGATCTTGGATCACTTAAACAAAGATGAAGAGTCTTGAGCTTTTGCCAATCCTTGTCCTTAGCATTTTGAGGGTTCCACATCTCTATGTCATGCCATGTCAATCATTGATCATCCTGAAAAATTTATCTTGAATGGACATTAGTTCAATGAGATATATGTTGTTCTGAATTACCAAAACCACCTGGGGATTAGTTGCACTTTCAGTGTCCCTCTCAAAAAGGTGTGTCCAGCAAAGATGATTGTGACAAACTAAACAGCAAACAAATCAAAGACTCATATAATACACGACGCTCCAAGTAAAACTCATATCATGTGAAGAATAAAAATATAGCTCCAAGTAAAATTACCGATGGTCGGTAGAAGAAAGAGGGGATGCCTTCCGGGGCGTCCCCAAGCTTAGTTGCTTTGGAGTCCTTAAATATTACCTTGGGGTGCCTCGGGCATCCCCAAGCTTAGGCTCTTGCCACTCCTTATTCCTTCATCCATCGTGATCTCCTCCAAAACTTGAAAACTTCAGCACAGAAAACTCAACAAAAACCTTCATGAGATCCATTAGTATAACAAAGAAAATCACCACTTTAGGTACTGTTGTAAACCCATTCTTATTTATTATAGCATTATACCTACTTTATTCTAACTTAACCATGGCTTATACCCCGTGATACAATCCATAGATTCATCAAAACAAGCGAACAACGCAACAAAAAACAGAATCTGTTAAAAACAAAACAGTATGTAGGAATTTGAACAATGAGCATACTTCTGTAACTTCGAACATTCTGAAAAATTAGGACAACGTGGGAAATTTGTATATCAATCATGTGTAAAAACTTCAGAATTTTATCACGCTCCAGCAAATTTTAACAATTCTGCTACTGAACACAAAAGTTCCTATTTTTGCACAGAATCAAAGCAACTATCATCCCAAAGGCTTTACTTGGGACAAACATTAATGAAAACACAAAAACACAACCATAGCAGTAGCATAATTGTGTGCACACAAAGAAATAGAAAAATTATAGCTATTGGGTTGTCTCCCAGCAAGCTCTTTCTTTATAGCCATTAAGATAGGCTTGAGATTTCAATGATGTTCACATGAAAGATAGTAATTGAAACACGAAGAGAGCATAATGTAGCATATGCCAAACACATTTAAGTCTAACATACTTCCTATACATATGTATTTTATAAGCAAACAAATTATGGAGACAACAAATATCTAACATATGCATGGAAGAAGAAAGAAACAATAGCAATCTCGACATAAAGAGAGGTAATTTAGTAACATGAAGATTTCTATAACCATGTTTTCCTCTCTCATAATAATTACATGTAGGGTCATAATAAAATTAAAAAATATAGCTATCATATAGATTTTTCTCTTCATGATCCACATGCATAAAAGTTTTATAATCTTCCAAGATAGTGGGATTAACATCAACTAAAGTCATGACCTCTCGAAACCCACTTTTATCAAAAAAATCACAAGATTGATAATTCTCCAAAGTTGTGGGATCATTATTACCTAAAGTTGACGCTCTTCCAAACCCACTTTCAATATTATTTCAAACATTATTATCAATAACTTATTCATCATGAGGCTTAAATAAATTTTCAAGATCATAAGAAGCATTGTCTCCCCAATCATGATCATTACAATGAGTAGTGGACATAACAAAATCATCATCCCCAAGCTTGGGGTTTTGCATATCATTAACAAAATTGACATTAATTGAATTTATAATAACATCATTGCAATCATGCTTTTCATTCAAGGAGTTATCGTGAATCACTTTATAAATTTCTTCTTCTAACACTTCATCACAATTTTCAGATTCATCATCTTCAAGCAAAACTTCATAAAGATAATCTAGTGCACTCAACTCACTAGCAATTGGTTCATCATAATTGGATCTTTTGAAAAGATTAGCAAGTGGATGAGGATCCATAAGTCTTTAATTTTCTTAGTTCTTTTTCTGGTTTTTGGTGTGGTTACATGAAGGCAAAAAGCAAGCAAACGAGCAAAAAAGGCAAACGAAAAATATTTTTGCGTTTTAGAAGTGGGGGAGATGAAAACGAGAGATAAATGGAAAATAATGTAAATGCAAGGAGATGAAAGTTTATGCATAGGTACTTGATAGATGTTGATGATGTCTCCCCGGCAACAGCGCCAGAAATTCTTCCCGCTACTTGCGAGCTGCGTTGGGATTTCCTCGAAGAGGAGAGGATGATGCAGTACAGTAGAGATAAGTATTTCCCTCAGTTAAGAACCAAGGTTATCAATCCAGTAGGAGAACCATTCAACACCTTGTTAGCAGTACCTACACACAAAATAACAAATACTTGCTCCCAACATGAACAAGGGGTTGTCAATCCCTCGGCAGTTATTTGCAAGGAGCAAATATCGTAGTGATAGGTAGATAAATAAAACACAAAATAAAATAAAGTAAATAAAATTTGCAGCAATGTATTTTGGATTTTAATTTATGATAAAAGGACACCCTGGGGGGCATAGTTTTCACTAGAGGTTTCTCTCTTGAAAAAAGCATAGGGTGGGTAAAAAATTTACTGTTGGGCAATTGATAGAAAAGCGAATAACCATGACGATATCCAAGGCAATGATCATGTATATAGGCATCACATCCGAGACAAGTAGACCGACTCCTGCCTCCATCTACTACTATTACTCCACACATCGACCGCAATCCAGCATGCATCTAGAGTATTAAGTTCATAAAGAACGGAGTAACGCCTTAAGCAAGATGAGATGATGTAGACAAAGTAAACTCACGCATGAATAAACCCCATCTATTTATCCTTAATGGCAATAATACAAATACGTGTCTTGTCCCTTTCTGTCACTGGGATATAGATCACCACAAGATTGAACCCATCACAAAGCACCTCTCCCATTGCAAGAAAAATCAATCTAGTTGACCAAACCGAATCAATAGATCAGAGAGAAATACAAAGCTATAATAATCATGCATGAAAGAGTTCAGAGAAGACTCAAATAATAGTCATAGATAATCTGATCATATACTCACAATTCATCGGATCCCAACAAACACACCACAAAAAGTGATTACATCGAATAGAACTCGTCGAGGAGAACATTGTATTGAAGATCAAAGAGAGATAGGAAGCCATCTAGCTACTAACTATGGACCTGTAGGTATGTGGTAAACTACTCACACATCATCGAAAGGGCAGCAAGGTTGATATAGAGCCCCTCTGTGGTTGATTCTCCCTCCGGCGGAGTACGAAAAAGGCCTCCAAATGGTATCTCTCGAGAACAGGACCTTGCGGCGGCGAAAAAAAGTATTTTGGGTGGCTCTTTCTTGGTTTTCCGATTTTAGAGAATTTATAGAGGCGGAATTAGGTTAAACGGATCAAAGGTGGGACCACACGACACCAGGGCGCGCCTACCCCCCTGGACGTGCCCTGGTGGCTCGTGGCCACCTCCTTCGTCTTCTGACTTCCTCCCAAAGCTTCTAGTGTCTCTTATGTGCAGAAAAAAAATCTCCAAAAAATTTCGTGGCATTTGGACTTAGTTTGGTATTGATATTCTAGAAAACCAAAAACAGACAAAAAAGAGCAACTGGCACTGGGCACTAAGTTAATAGGTTAGTCCCCAAAAATGATAAATATAATTGCTTGTAAATGCATATAAAACGTTCAAGATTGATACTATAATAGCATGGAACAATCAAAAATTATAGATACGTTGGAGACGTATCATGATGCATGAGAATAGGAGGGTACTGGGCGTCAAGGATGTTGCTGATGAGGACAAGTACGTTGAATTTGCTGAGTTGCCAGCCAAGGGATCACGCACCAACCATATAGAGAGGTTTAGTATCATCAAAAAACCTAAGTTCATTTAGGGTCAACCTAATGATCCCAGTTCCCCCATGTACATGGGAATTAAGCTGGAACACTATTTTTTATGCCTATTCTGCAACTTAATTCGTTCAATTTAGAACTGTCACATGTACTGAATTGTGAGTTATGCTTGACCTTCTGTTGATCTAAGAACGGTTAATATGTTGACCTTGATATGTTGTCAGCCCAGGCAGTGAATTTCAACTATTTATGATTATATACCCTAGAGGTAGCACACTCAATTAATCTCACTCCAGTATGTATGAACAGAACATATGCAATCTGGTTTGCGAATAGCACATGGTTCATTCATAAAAGTCGTGCGCCTACCAAACTATTGCCGATGCCCCCCTAGTGCGCGCGATGTGAGTCATGCGTTCCGATTAGCCAGAACCTAGACCCCACGTATTGTATCTATGCACCATTGGATGCTCCCAAATCGAACGACAACCCTCATCCCTTTCATCAGCACATGCAATTGCGGTTAGGATTTGATTTATATGCAGAAAATGCATGGTAAATGCAAAATATGCCTTAAATATAGCAAACGAGCCCTAAAATGTGCCAGAAAAGCAAACTCGTTGTATAATGGTGATTGCGTACCATGGAAATTTTTATGAGGCGAAACGATGAATTCACCGGCCACTGGAGTTCGAATTGCCACGTCTCCTTTTGGAAACCATGTTCTTTCTTGTGAGATGCTCCGGTTTCCATGGAGCAATCATCAAAACTTGTGCCAAACTTTTCAAAAAAAATTCCACGGGGTCGTGAGAGCACGCCACGGTGACACACCATTTTTTGTGATTTTTGGACTCCATCTGCATTTCCTGTAATTAAAATACCAACAAGTCCTATGCCGGTAGCCGCACCTCGCTGCCAAAATATTCAAAAATTCTCCCCGCTCCTCGGACAATGAATCAAAACTCGCAAAGTGACACACAAATGATTTGTACACCTTCTTTCCTAACACCCACATGTAGTTGTAGTAGGGTTTTGATTTTATATGCACTAAATGCATGGTAAATGCAAAAAATGGCTTAAATATAGCAAGCGAGACCTGAAATAGGCTAGAAAATAAAACCTAGGGCATATTGGTGATTGCTTACCGTGGAAAATATTTCGAGGTGGAACGATGAAGTCACCAACAATTGGAGTCCGAATTGCTGCGTCTCCTTTTTGAAACTATGATCCTTCTTATGAGATGCTCCGGTTTCCAAGGAGCGATCATCAAAACTTGTGCCAAACTTTACCAAATTTTATCCATGGGGTCATGAGAGCACGCCACGGTGACACACTGATTTTCATGATTTTCGGACTTTATATGCATTTCCTGTAATTAAAATACCAACAAGGCCTACGCCGGTGGCCGCACCTCGCGACCAAAATGTTTGATAGTTCTACCTGTTTCTCGAACAATGAATGAAAACTCGCAAAGTGACACACAAATGATTTTGCTAACACCCACATGTAGTTGCAGCAGGGTTTTGATATATATGCACTAAATGCATGGTAAATGCAAGAAATGGCTTAAATATATCAAACGAGACTTGAAATGCGCCAGAAAATCAAACCTAGGGTATAATGGTGATTGCTAACCATGGAAAAATTTGAGGCGAAACGATGAACTCACTCCTTCATTCAAACAAAAATATGTTGTTAGTTGATGTAAATGTTTTCATATAACACACGGTTCATTCATGAAAGCCATTTGCCTACCAAACCATGGCCAATGCCCCCCCCTCACTGGTACAGCGAGGTGCTATACAAACGGTTTTTAACCCCTTTCTGCGACGGCGTTTGGAACCGTTGCCAAGTGAGTGACTGCGATAGGGGGGTCCTTCCCACACGACCCAGAAACGTCGGGGATAGGGAGCCTTGATGCATATAGTTGTCCCTATAAAACTGTTTCTGATATCTCAAATACCCCAAATGCTTCATCCTTGCTACTCGTTTGTGCTCGCATTGCCATCGCAGTCGGAGTTCTGTGGTTTTACCTAAAACCAGGCACATTCCAGGCATGGGAGTTTTCGAGGCATGTACCAAACTGGCTCTATGTTTTCGATGCCTGGCACATCACAAACAGTTCATGATTGTAAACCGTGTACGATAGGTTGACAATCATACACATTTAGTTTTCCCACACCATTTGTGATATTGTCTGACATCACACACGCTTTGCAAACGGCAACTGTGTGCATGGTTACACACGTTTCCTCTCCCTAAACCATGTCGGATTATCATGTATATCACACATGCTGTGCTTTATAGATCGTGTGCGCCGTAATGACCTGCAGACCATAATTTCACCTTAATTTAATTGCTGCTATTTAAAATTGTAGCTAATTTGAACTTGAAAGTAGGCTATAGCTTTATTCATATCCATCAGGTTCAAACAACCAATGCATTATTTGATTCACAGGTACATATGTTCAAGAATTACATAAGCACCAAATAAAGAATGATGAACCAGGGTTCTATACTTGTACTATTACAGATGGTAAAGAAAGAGGCGACAGACATTCTGGTTGCTGAACAAGGTGAAGCGGAATGGCTCTATTGTGCTCTCCTGGATGCAGAAGGCACGCACGAATCTAGTCCAACCCCTAGTGATGGGCGGCCGCCAATCATGTAGTTTGAGAGGTAATCTTGAGTAAACTGCTTCAGGATCCACTGCAAAGGAAAAAGATTCAAACATTGTCATCTAACACAACTCATTACGGGCAGTAAAAAGAAGGCTACAGAGTTCTTACTTACCATCCTGCAGTTCACTGTTGTCTTGCATAAAGTGTAAACAAATAGTTCGATTGACATCTTTTGACCCATTTTAATAACAATCTTTATCAGTTTCCTCACTTGATGCTGGTTCATGAATATCTCATTGCCCCATACGCAGAAAGGGTCGAAGTGTGGATCTTTGGCAATGACATATGTACCTAAAAGCACCAAGTTAATATTAGAAGCTAAACAACAATTGCAAAATGATGTAGGACAACACTCCCTCCATCCCATTATATAAGATATTATTACATGTATATCTAGACATCATCAGAACATTAAGGTAACACTCTTCCTTGTTGCTATGTAGCCTGGGATTGCATATTTAGTCATTCAGCACAATGCATGTTGCTATGTAGCATCAGATATATTAAATATGGCCCTAGTTAACCTACTGATAAATGGGTTACAGATATATTCAGTGAAATGTCCGATTCGACGATTAATCCCTTATCAGCCCCCAGGCTATGTGGTACTAGGTACCGATATCCTGAACAGTGAGTACATATAAGCAATGCGATGAAACTAACCTCGATGGAAAACAACACTGTTCTCAATATTGTCCTGTATGAGTACATATAAAGGCATGTTAAGCACAACAGGCTAAACATCAACCGAATATATCCAGGGTAGACAACATAGTCTACAAATGATAGCTTCAGTGTGCACGTTAAGCACGCTAGTTAAGCAAAACAAGAAGTGGAAAGGTGTGTTAACTGCATCCGGCATAACATTTAAAAACAAGCAAATAGTCATTCAAACTGGTATTGTGCAGGTCTAAAGTACACTAGTTATTGTTAAAAAACGAAAAGGCATCTTAACTGCAACATCCTTAACAGCAACCAAATATCGTAATTCATAGTGGTACTGTTGAAACTGTTATTGATGAAACTGAACTGCACGGCAAATAGTTGCACATATAGAGCATCACATTATGAAGAACTCAAATAAACAAGGCATAAGGACATCTCTAGCCGATCCTTTAAAAGTTAACGGACTAAAACCCTTAGTGGATATATATATATATATATATATATATATATATATACTAGTCAATCCCCTAAACTTAACGTTGTACACTTCAATTTGATCAAGTTCAAAGTTAGTTCAACCGGAAGTAGCATGCATTCAAACATAAACATAGATAGTTTTGCATAACCGAACATAAAACATAAATTTAAACTAAACTAAAATACTTTCGATCGAAGTGGAGGTCGAGCCAATCCTTCCTTGTCGGGTACGGTGTGCCGCGAGCCGGGTCCGGGCCGGTGCCGTCGTCGGGGTTGTTGGGGAAGACACTCCTCCACTCGTCGATGTCTATCTCCTCGTCCTCGCCTCCCACCTTGATGCCCTCCGCGCTGCCGTCCTCGCCGCCTTCGACCTTGTCATCGGAGGAGAGCACGATAACCTCTCCGCCCTCCACGCCGGCAAAGATCACCCACTCCGCCTCCATGAGCTCCGGGTGCTGCTTGCGGAGCTCTTGCATGTAGGCCTCATCGGCGGCCTCGGCCTCGAGGCGCTCCCACGCCTCGCGGTGCTCCCACGCCATAGCCGAGCTCACCACCCCTGGCTCCAACGGAACAAGGTCGATCGAACGTGTACCAAAGGGGAAATTGAGCCTAGCCGCCGCGCCATGGTAGTGGACCTGCCAGCGGTCGTACTCCATGGCCGCGAGCTCGGCCGTGTGGAAGCTACGGAGCAACCGGCGGGTTTGGGTCTCCTGATCCATAATCTCGGCGACCCACGTCCCCCACCGCCGCTACCGGACCCCGAGGTAGGACCTCGGCGGCGGCCGGGCCCGAGGGAGGATGAGGAAGTCCTTGAACTGGCGTAGGGGCGTGACGGAGGGTGGATCGGGCGACCGGCGATGGCAGATCGATAAAGAGCCCATGGAGGACGACGGGGATACCTCGGCGGCCACCTCGCCGGTGTCGGGTGAAGAGGCCGTGATAAACCTCTTTTGGGCCATTGGCTCCTGTAGCTCCCCGGCACATAGGCAGAGGTTGAGGATGGAGGCGGCGGTGGTGGCAATGGCGGCAACCTACCAATGGTTTCGAGCGAGGGAGGGGTGGTGTGTGTCTGTGTGAGCGGAGGTTTTGGGGAGTGTGTGGTGTGTGTGGAGGGGGGGGGCAAGGTGGTGTTTGAGGAAATACCGCGGCAACTGAAAATTTTACTAGGCGGGAGTAAAATGCCGGGCTACTGAAAATTTGGATCAAGGGCGAGCAGATATTTTTGAGATTGCGAGGGATGCAGAGGCGGGAGTAACAAGGCGGGGCTACTGAAATTTGAATCAAGGGCGAGCAGATATTTTTGAGATTGCGAGGGATGTAGAGGCGGGAGTAAAATGCCAAGGCTACTGAAAATTTGAATCAAGGGATTGAAGCAGAGCAGGAGTAACAGACATCGCACACGGTCCGCACATACTAATCATGTGCTATCAAACATTAAAACCTTCCAAGCAGTAGATATTTTTGAGATTACGAGGCAGTAGATATTTTCGAGAGTGGGAGGCAAGCCTCATGGGGCCCAATCTACTGTGCTGATGTGAGTGACTGCAGGGGCACAGGCGTGGCACACGGGTAGTCTGACCGAACCGTGTCTGTTGCATACCCAATCGCAGACGGTTTCTACATCCAACTCGTGTGCTTTTTATAAATTTGGCAAAAATAATAATGCGGGAGTGGGCCAGAACACGAACACACTTGCATGTGGACCAAATATATGTATGAAAAGAGTGTTTTGATGTTCGAATACCCAATGCACAACTTTGATGTGGCACCTGTCGCACAAAACCACAGTATTGCTAGTCACCCACCCCCTACGAATCACACTTCGTGTCGGCGGTAAGGGAATCCTAGCTACGAATGCATGCCCCCAAATAGCTAGGTCTGAAATCTCACCCTACCATAACACAAAACCTATAGGAGTCCATCATATATATGGTCAAACTTCCCCTTTCGCTTCCCGACAAAGGTGGACTGTGTGCCGACCCACAAATGTGTGCTTGTGGTGCGAGATGGGTGAGACCACATACGAACCACCTGCGGGTGGCCCTACTATATGTATGGAAAGGGTGTGGTGTGATATTTAACTACCATTCACAACTATGATGTGGCACCTGTGCGTCGCAAATTAACCGGACTTCCCCGACCCCACGGAGGTTGCAGGTAGTGCGAAGTAGCCCCCCACCCCCCCCCTCCCAACACACACACACATCGGGGGAGGGCATCTCACCAAGACGTATTGTAACACGGACCAAGCAAAATCCAACTTGGTCGTACAACCTCTCCCGCTCATTGTTGGTCAAAGTGATGGACGTCCACACGGCCCCGCAAAATGGGCTAGCTTGTCGCCGATAACCTTGCGAGGGAGTACTGTATGAAGACAAACCCACTCTGTGCATGTGGCCCAAGTATGTATATGGAAGTGGTGTGTGTGGTGTTTGAATACCCAATGCGCAAATTTGATGTGGCACCATGCTTTGGAACCGTAAAATCCCCACACTGAGCGAGGGTTCACGATGCATAGCATGCGCTCAAACTTAATTGGGCTTGGAATGATCGACCTACTATACGATAACTCGAAGCAAAGAAGAAGAATCCACCCTGGTAACCTTTCTCGTTGTTGGTCAAAATGATGGATGTCCACGCGGGCCCACGAATATATATAGGCTTGCCGCCCATAACCAAGCGAGTGAGAGTGTGTCCAAAGACAACCATTGCATGCGTGTGTCCCGAACATATTTATGGAGGTGTGTGATGCATGCATATGTGTTGAATACCCGTCCCAATGCACAACATTGATGTGGTGCATGCGTTGAAAATCACAGAGGTCCCCACACAGAGCAAGAGGTTCATGACGTGTCGTGTGCTCGCCCCCCCCCTCGATCCAGCGGGATGGATTCATGTGTACAGATGCGCTATTATATATATGTAATCTCACATCATGATCTATATCGTGAGACAAACAACAAATTAAGCCCCCTCCTAAGTCAAAGTAATTAACCTCTCTCGCTGTCGGTGAAAGTGATGGACCAAGCGGGCCAAGAGATGGAAGCATCATGGATAACCGCGTGAGTGAGTGCCATAGGACAACAACCATCGCTTGCACGTGTGCCAGAACATATATATGGAGAGGTGTGTGGTTGTGATGTTTTCAATACCTAATGCACAACTTTGATGTGGCATTTGCCTCAAAAACCGCAAAGTCCCCACACAGAGTGAGGTTCATGTGACACCTAGTATATATATGCTGGTCACCCCCCCCCCCCTCGACATGTACTATACACCTAGTAACACGGCCCTAAAGAATTAATCCTCCTTGTTCATCAAATGTACCTCTCTCTCGTTGGGTCAAAGTGATGGACGATGAACTTGCAGGCCCACAGAAAGTGAAGCGTATGTCGCACGCGAGTGAGCATCCTATATAGGACTATGTACCACCTTCTGCATGTGGCCCAAAGAGGTGTTTGTGTGATGTTTGAATACGCAATGCACAACTTTGATGTGGCACCACATATATAGGAAACCAAAAAGTCCCCACAGAGAGCGAGGTTCATGATGCGTGGCATGTGCTATATGTACACCCCCATTCGACGCGTGGTATATATGTACTTCTACTGTATAGCACAAACCAAAAAAGAATCATTCCTTGATGGTCAAATTAACCTCTCTCTCGTTGGGTCAAAGTGATGGAGGACAACCTCGCATGCCCACAGATGGAAGCGCCACACGCGAGTGAGTTCCTATAGGGCAACCACCGCCTGCATGGTATTGCATGATGTTTGAATACCAATGTACAACTTTGATGTGGCACCTGCCTCGGGAACCGGAAAGTCCCCACATGGAGCGAGGTTATGATGTACGCATATATATATAGTATTCATGTTGCCCCCTCTTTGACATGTACATACTCCTACCGTGCATATACGTAACACAAACCAAAAAAGAACCATCCTTGTTGGTCAAATTAACCTCTCTCTCATTGCACGTTCAACTGATCGACAATGACCTCGCGGGCCCACAGAGAGAGTCACACGCGAGTGAGTGTCATAGGACAAAACCACAGCGTGCATGTTCCCGTGTGTTATGTGATGTTTGAATACCCAATGCACAACTTTGACGTGGCACGTACATGCTTCGCAAATCGGAAACGCACTACACCATGATGTGTAGCCCCCTCACTTCAAGCCGGTGGGAGGGACTCATGTGTACTCACGTGCCCGAACTTTGATATGGAATCTCACCATGATCCACACCACACACATGCCAAGATGAATCCACCTTTTGATCAAATGCCTCTTGTTGTCGGTGGAAACTGAAAACCTTTGCGGGCTAACGAATGGGCACGTCGCTGATAACCGCACGAGGGAGTGTGTCCGAGAGGACCACCAATGCATGCATGTGGCCCGAACATGTATGTATGAAAGGGTTGTTTAATGCTTTAAATAACCAATTCACGACTTTGATGTGGCATATATGACTCACAAAATGATCAATAATCCCACACGGAGGCTCATGACTCGTAGTGTACTGCCGAACCCCTCCCCCCCCCACCCCATACACCCACAGACACACACATCCCGCACCACCACAGCCACTCTGAGGCATGTCAAACTTTTTCTGCAGTGAACATGTGACCAAAGGAGTGTCATGTTAAAATTATAAAAAAAACAGAAATCATTCGACCATTTTTATACATTGATTGATTTCCTAGGGATTTAATGTGCAAAAATCAAATTTGAGCTACATGTGCACCAAAATGGATTGCGAAATCATATGTGTGTCCCTGGGTGCATGTTTCCCAATGCAAGAGATTTCAAAACATTGAGAATATAGATTTTTAAAATTCAGTAAATCCAAAACTTAGTTGAAATTCATGAAACTTATCATGGTGTCATATATGGACACCAGTAGACTGTGATATTGTATTTTTTCGTCAAATTTGAGACACGTTTTTATATAATCTTCTTATAAACGGGAGATTGTTAATAACTGGCAACAAATATCTCATACGGATTATTTATTTGGACCATGTGCGTTAGACCGTGCCATGCTTCGGTTAAGCAGTAAAGCGGCAGAATGAATCATCAAAAAACAAAAAAATATACTTGCTGCCACGCGCCCCCTGTGCCGTGCGAGCAGGCGTGAGTTGACGGGACGCATGCGAGCAGTCCGTCGCGCAGGCAGACCGGGAGGCGTGCGTGCAGATGTGTGAATTGATGGGACGCATTTTTGTTGCACAGTGTCACCGGGAGGCGTGCGAGTAGCTGTGTGAAATGATGGTAGGAATGCCAGAAGTCCACCACTCAGGCTCACCCTGTCAGTGCAACAAACCCCAAGTGTGTTGCCCAGACTGTACACAAGCTCGAGAACAAGGTTGCAGCATCCGAGACCAGACCAAGCAGAAGAGATCAGCTCTTTGAGAAATCAAAGGGTGGATCAAGAAGACCAAGAACAACCAAAGGAGCAAGATACCACTAAGGAAAAACCTCCCTTGCCGGGCAGGCGAGCCTGGCGGGGACGAGGTTGCCCCGAAAATAAGTCTCAAGATTGCCCCGGCAGGCTTGCCGGGGACGCCAATGGCGGATTACCCTGCCAAGGCTCCATCGCTCCACCTCACAGCAACGCAAGTCATCGATCGGTGCGGTGTCAAGCCCCCAAGGGGCTAAGTGGCCGTTATTTGGCATGTGGCAGCCACTTCCAAAGGAAATCACCTCCAAATGACACCCGTCCAGGGATGTGTCACGCAGGCAGGCGAGAAGGTGGCCGAACGGCATGGCAAGGCTTGCCGGACTACGCTACAATGTGACACTAAGCGGTGCATTGAATGCGCTCTGTCCTGTCTGCAGAGTTTGGTATGATAGCACTGTTTGCTATCTAATCAATATGCAATGACTGATTTGCCATTGTGGTGACCCCTTGATCTATAAAAGGAGGGCCATGGAAACCTTAGAAAGGATTCGGACCCCCATACTCTCGTACGTGCGTAGCTGCTCTCGCCCCGAGGCGACCCTGCCGAGCTAGAGCGCTGCGCCTCCACCACCATCCATTCATTAATCCACCAAAGCAGGAGTAGGGTTTTACCCAAACCTGGGTAAAACTACCTGTCTCATTGCTGCCGTGCTGCTCTATGCTTTCCGCTCTTCGTGCAATGCGCTCATCCCCCTTTCCAAACCACAAGGGGCCGATGGCCCCATAGGTGGCCGTGTGAAAACCACGACATCTTTGGCGCGCCGGGTAGGGGGAAGCGCTTGCGTGAACCCGAGAGCGTACGCAGCGCGTCATCTTCATCATCATTCTCTTCATCAACGGCTTCATCATCCATGGCGCCCAAGAAGAAATCCGGTGCCGCAGCTCACCCGTCCACCTCGAAGGCCCCTTCGCACGCAGCCGCCGATGCCGTGGGGGCTATAGGGGCGCACAGGGACGTGGACGCTGTGGGGGACATGGCCGGCGCAGGCTGCAACGTCACCACCTCCCCTATGGCCGAAACGGGAGCAGGAGGCACCGGAGAAGGACAGCGCCAACAACATCCTAGTGGCCACGCTCCACAAGGTGCAGGAGGAGAGATCATCTCGTCCGCGCCGCTGCACCCCACCGAAGGACGCAGCCACAGCGGTGGCACTCACCCTGGGGCGAACCACAACCCTCCGGCCGTCCCTGCTGTGGGTGCGACCGCAGGGCAGGCGCCACCCCCGGGACGGGCTGGCCAAGCTGATGCGCCGAATGGAGCCACCGATCCCCAAGCACATCCACCTCATCACCACGCCACCCTGGCGACCGGCTCACGGCGACAAGAGCACGGCGCTGCCACTACTGGCACCGTCAGAAGCCAGGCGACGTTGTGTTCTACGTCGTCGTCTATGCGGAGCACTCCTTTGGAGGCCATGGCACGGGCCCAACTCCTGTTGAGATTTCCGCCGGCGGCCGATCAGATGGATGAGTGGAGAGCCACCATTCAGAGCCTGATTGGTTTCACCGAGGCGGGAGGATCACAGCGAGCGGGCCCGTCACGGCCTCCGCAGGCGGCGACAACGGCCCGAGCCGCTGGCCATACCGAAGGGGCCACCCCCACAGTGCAATCCCCTCTGCAGCAGCCAGCACAGGGGCCACAGTCAGAACCCCAACAAGATCAAGGCTATCAAGCAGATACAAGCACCCAAGACAGTTAAAGACATGAGGCGTTTGACTGGATGTGTTGCCGCGCTGAGCAGGTTCATTTCTTAGTCCGCCGAATGCGCCTTGCTGTTCTTCAAAATCCTGAAGAAGGCAGGGCCCGTGGAGTGGACCCCGGAGGCAGACGCTGCGCTATAAGATTTGAAGACCTACCTTTCCTCTGTTCCCACCTTAGTCGCTCCTAAACCACAAGAGCCATTGCTGCTACATTTAGCAGCGACCAATCAAGTGGTTAGCGCAGCGCTGGTGGCACAGCGAGAGGTAGATGAAGCAGCAGTCGCCATCGCCGTCTCCTCTGGAGAGGAAAGTGAACCCGTCCCGGCAAGGTCAGATGCAGTTCAAGACAAGGAAGAGCAAGCCAGCGGAGACAGTTCCAAGATCACGACAAGGAAGAAGGTGGTGCAGCGCCCAGTGTACTTTTTTAGCTCCCTGCTGCAGGGGGCTAGGTCGAGGTACTCTGGTGTGCAAAAGTTGATTTTTGGCCTCATCATGGCCTCAAGGAAACTACGCCACTACTTCCAAGCCCACGAGATCACGGTTGTCACCCACTTCCCCTTGCAACGCATACTCTGAAACCCTGAGGCCACCGGCAGATTCGTGGAATGGGATTTGGAGTTATCCAGCTTTGGTTTGAAGTTTGAAAGCATGTCAACTATTCAGAGTAGAGCACTAGCAGAGTTCATTGCGGAGTGGACGCCAACCCCTGATGAAGAAGTACTGGAGACAGTCATCCCCGGCAAGGAAGCGCCCCAAGAATGGATTATGTATTTTGATGGTGCCTTCTCCCTACAAGGTGCAGGAGCTGGCGTGCTTCTCGTTGCTCCCACTGGGAAGCACCTTAAGTACGTCGTTCAAATGCATTTCCCCCGAGAGAAGGCTACCAACAATACTGCAGAGTATGAAGGGCTCCTTGCTGGGCTCAGAATTGCAACAGAACTGGGAATCAAGAAGCTGATCATCCGCGGAGATTCGCAACTTGTGGTGAGGTAAATCAATAAGGATTATCAAAGCCCATTAATGGAGGCATACATCGAGGAAGTGAGGAAGTTGGAGGAGCGCTTTGACGGATTGCAAACAGAGCACGTGCCACGTGCGGAAAACAGCATTGCTGATCATCTGTCAAAGTGCACTGCGCAAAAACTCCCTGTGGAACCAGGGACTTTTGTTCTCCATCTGACTCAACCCTCCGTATCCCCAGCAACAACAGCCAGCAAGAGGAGGAAATTGAACTCCGGCAAGCCTCTCCCAGCAGAGCTTCCCAAAGCCCCTGGCAGAGAGCTTGGCGGGAACAACTCCCGTTCGATGAGTGAGCTACACCCTCTTGCCGAACTACCAGTCTTTGCGATCGAGGCATGCACTCCCATCAATGAGGAGGTGCCGCTAGTCCTTGTTGCCGAGCCCCAGGCTCCAACTTGGGCGCGTCACATTGTTCGTTTCCTCCAAACAGGAGAACTTCCCGAAGAACAAGAAGAAGCTGAAAGAGTAGCCCGGAGGGCCAGTATGTATCAGTTCGTTGACGACACACTATACAGAAGAAGGCCCAATGTTGTGAAATTGAAGTGCATTTACCGGGAAGAAGGAAAGGAACTGCTGGTAGAGATACACAAGGGTATGTGTGGCTCCCACATCGGATCAACGGCCTTGGTCGGGAAAGCTTTCCGGCAAGGTTTCTACTGGCCCACAGCCCTCCAAGACGCAATTGAGCTAGTCACCAAGTGTGAAGCCTGCCAGTTCCACTCCAAGAATATCCATCAGCCTGCTCAAGCTCTCTAAACAATCCCTTTGTCATGGCCATTTTTGGTCTGGGGGCTCGACATCTTGGGCCCCTTCCCCCGTGCTACTGGGGGCTTTGAATTCTTGTTTGTCGCAATCGACAAGTTTACAAAGTGGCCGGAAGTAGAGCCCGTGAGGAAGGTGACCGCACAGTCAGCTATCAAGTTCTTGAAAGGATTGGTGTGCCCCTTTGGGGTACTTGCTTGAATCATCACCGACAACCGCACCCAATTCACAAGCCGCGCCTTCATGCAATACGTTCATGCCCTCGGAAGCAAGGTCTCATTTGCCTCTGTGGCCCATCCCAGAAGCAACGGGCAAGCTGAGAGGGCGAACGCTGAAGTGCTGCGAGGTCTCAAGACAAGAACCTTTGATAGGTTGTAGAAGTGCCGCAGGCGATGGATCGATGAGCTGCCGGTGGTTCTTTGGTCCCTCTGTAGGACACCAAATTGAGCTACCGGGCAGACTCCCTTCTCCCTAGTCTATGGGGCAGAAGCAGTTATCCCCACGGAACTCATATTCGGGTCTCCTCGAGTGCTTGCCTACGATGAAATAGCGCAGGAACAACACCGGCGTGATGATGATGTGCTACTTGAGGAGACCCGTCTTCGGGCTGCTACATGTGCTGCACGCTACCAGCAAGCCCTGCGTCGCTATCACAGCCGCAGGGTTCATGCACGGAGCTTTAAGGAAGGCGACCTTGTCCTTAGGCGTGTTCAGTCCGCCATGGGTGCAAACAAGTTGATGCTAAAGTGGGAAGGCCCTTACCTGGTAGTACGAGTCACCAGACCTAGCGCGGTCCGTCTGGAGACCGGAGATGGCATTCAATTGCAAAACTCATGGAACATTGAGCATCTCCGTAAGTTCTACACGTAAGGCGCAGCTATCGGGCCCTGCCCAGCAGCCACCCTTTTGTACAAGCTTTGCCGAAGTTGCATGTAACCCTTTGTACAAAGCCAGGCACAGACCCTGAGCAATAGAGAAATAAAAGAAGCGCTGGGGGGCCCCCAAAACTTGCATGCATGCATAAGCATATCATGAGCATAGCATGATCATGTAGATGAGGTCGCATGAGGCATTCTTTTCATCTGCACTAAGTTACAGGGTTCTTGCCGTGGACTTGATCCCGAAGAGAAGAAATAAAGACGAGTCTACGTGACGATCCCCGGCAGACCAAACAGATAAGTTCCTTCTTATCCATAACTGTTCTGTAATTTGAAAACTTGCGCATATGAAAACCCCGCCACCTTCGAAACATAGGTGCTCCTACCCTTTGAATCGAACGCTGCTTCAGTTAGGGTGGTCGCAGTGGCCTTTGGCGGAAAAGGTTTGGCGGGGGGCTGGTCCCTTTTTGTGGTTTTGTGCCCGGCAGACCTAGCCCCACGGCAACAAACTAAGGGCACCGGCAGGATAGCCTGCCGGGGAAACTTGTTTACTTAAATGTATAGAGGCATTTCACCTATGCATGGATATGATACATGCACAAGTGCCCGGCAAAGCTTGCCTTTTTCATTAATATGCTGATAAGCAAGTACAGATCTTACAGAACACAAACATGGATAAAGAAGTTTACATAATTTAGACTAAAGTTTGGCCAATGCCTATACATTTTACACTGAAAAAAGATAAGTGCCCCATGGTGCCTTTGCTCCGCCCCTCTCCTCCTCGAAATCGCAGGGGAAGACGAAGAAGATGGAGGGAAGGCCTGGCTGGGATTCGGCGCCTCCCCAGGATCAGGAGGGCACCGTTCCCGGGCTGGGAGGATGAAACCAGAGGACAGGTGCAGGTGGTGGTGCTGCCGAGGCCCAGTCGGTGATGATGGTGCTGCCGGCAATCACGCCATGTCGGAGCGGTCGTCCTCGCTCTTGACGCGTCGTTTGTTGCCGCCTCCCTCCTCGTTGCTGTCGCTTGAAGAGGCACGCCTACCATCGCACGAGCCCCTGTCACGGCGACCAGGGCAGGCGCCAAACGCCTAGGGAGATCCCACAGAGAGCATGGTCGTCTCCATCGACCCGAAGCTAGAAAGATGCCATCCTGTGAAGAAGCATGCACGGGCACAAGGAACTCGCCCGTACGCAAGATAAGCAGCACCCAAAAAGGGGAGATCTGCCATAACCAATAGCGAACCACTTTCGCGGTCTCCCTTCAACATCACGGGCGAAGGGAGGATAGGCCACGTTCGACTACCACGCTTTGTGCCTATCATGGACTTCGATGTGGTGTCGCCCACGTGCCCCTTTCTAAGTTTGGGACCACGGACGGCCCGGTGGTGAGCACGACGAATTCACTACCCCCGGCGCTGCCGCCACGCCGCCCGCATGCCCACCTAAGGCCTTCTTCACCCATACTAAGCATCGGGCCGCCACTCCAAGCCAGACGCTTTGTGCAGGGACGGGGAGGGGACCCTATCTCGACAAAGGCGCGGCCGCGCCCTTCTTCCCCTTCTCTCACAATGATGAAGACACGATGCCAGAAGGCAGGGGATGGGGAAAAAGGGGTGCGTGGACAAGCACTTCTGCTCCCCCTCACCCCCTCTTTTATAGGCGGGCTGAGGCTGGGGGCTGATCCCTCGGCGGGTAACCGACGCCCCTCTCCACCAACCCAAGAAGACCGGGCCCCTGCCATGAAGGTCTCTCCCGCACCACGCGCCTCCGTTACCTACCCCACTCAATGCATGCAGCATACGTGGCAAGGGATAGGAACGTGGTGGGAACAGTGAATTGGCAGTTACTCACCCGTGCGTTAAAGTCATTCACGGGCCATTACAGGGATGACCCCACTACAATTGGCGTTACACGACGTGCAGGAAAACCGGAAACTGACTCAAGCTCAGATTAATGAAGAAGCAAAGAAGATCTCAAAGGGTGATCTACTGCAGCCTCCCCGCCTATGTACTAGACAGGGCCTACCTCGATAACGCTCGGGAGCGCGTTCAGGCCAGGCCTGGGGGCTCCTGTCGGTGCAACAAACCCCAGGTGTGTTGCCCAGACTGTACACAGGCTCAAGAACAAGGTTGTAGCATCCGAGACCAGACCAAGCAGAAGAGATCAGCTCTTTGAGAAATCAAAGGGCGAATCAAGAAGACCAAGACCAACCAAAGGAGCAAGATACCACGAAGGAAAAACCTCCCTTGCCGGGCAGGGGAGCCTGGCGGGGACGAGGTTGCCCCGAAAATAAGTTTCAAGATTGCCCCGGCAGGATTGTCGGGGACGCCGAGGGCGGATTACCCCGCCAAGGCTCCACCGCTCCACCTCACAGCTACGCAAGTCATCGACCGGTGCGGTGTCGAGCCCCCAAGTGGCTAAGTGGCCATTATTTGGCACGTGGCAGCCACTTCCAGAGGAAATCACCTCCAAATGACACCCTGTCGGCGTGCGACACCTATGGGACCCTCAAGGAATCCCTTTACGATTCGGCAGGGGGAGAGGTATGCACAAAGAGCATAACCAACGATCGACGCGGGGCGATTTTACCCAGGTTCGGGCCGCTAATCAGCGTAAAACCCTACTCCTGCCTTGTTTTATTATGAATGTTCTTGAGCCCAGGCTTCAGGAGCGCTTGAAATGAACTACCCGTTCAAAGAGCAGCTACGCATGCAGAATGGGCTAGAAGATCCTCCTCCCTGTAGCAGTTGCCTTGGGCCTCCTTTTATATGCTCAAAGGGGTCACCACAGTTGCAAAATGTATATACATTGAGGTGTAAAGCAGATACAGGGTTATCATACCTAACCACTGACGGATTAGGATGAACGCATTTAATGCACCGTGAGGTGTCCGTTTAGGTGTCCTCACTTTCTTGGGGATGGAAAAAGGGGCCATCCCATCAGCACTGCTTAAGCTCTCCTCCACTGGCGCGTTGCCACGCATCCAAAGAAGGACCCAGAATGTCGGGCTTGTTGCTGTGCCAGAGTCAGGCAAGTTAACAAGAGTTATCAGAGTCCATTAATGCAAGCCTACGTGGATGAAGTGAGAAAAATGGAAGAGCACTTTGACGGTCTGCAAATGAAGCACATCCCTCGTGCCGAGAACAGTATTGCTGACGATCTGTCAAAGGGCGCCGCCCTCAAGTTGCCTGTGGAACCAGGAACTTTTGTGCTCCATTTGACTCAACCATCCGTGGCGCCATCAACGCGGCAAGAAAAGAGAAGAAAGTTGAATTCTGGGCAGTACTTTCCGGCAGAGCTCCCCGGAGCCGCCGGCAAGGAACCTGCCGGGATCAACGACAAACCTGCCGGGGAACGACAGGCTCCGGCGGAACCTCACGCTTTTGCTGTCGAGACAAATGTTCCCCCCGGTGGAGGAGATGCCTTTAGTCCTGGCTATCGAGCCCCAGGCTCCAGCATGGGCGCAGCACATTGTCCATTTCCCTCAAACAGGAGAACTCCCGGAGGAACAGGAAGAAGCGGAAAGAGTAGCCCGTTGGTCTATTATGTACAAGTTCGTCGATGACGTCCTGTACAGAAATAGACCAAATGGTGTGAAATTGAAGTGCATTCCTCGGGAGGATGGACTAGAGCTGTTGGCAGAAATACATGGAGGCATATGTGGCTCTCACATAGGATCAAGAGCACTTGTCGGAAAAGCATTCTGGCAAGGTTTCTTTTGGCCCACCGCTCTCCAGGATGCAACTGCACTAGTAACCAAGTGTGAAGCGTGCCAGTTTCATTCGAAGAAATCGCATCAGCCAGCTCAAGCTCTTCAGACGATCCCTCTCTCCTGGCCATTTTCGGTCTGGGGGCTCGACATACTGGGCCCTTTCCCCCGTGCTACCGGGGGCTTTGAGTACTTGTACGTTGCTATCGACAAGTTCACAAAGTGGCCGGAGGTGGAAGCAGTGAGGAAGGTGATAGCACAATCAGTCGTCAAGTTCTTTAAAGGGATAGTTTGCCGTTTCGGTGTGCCCAACAGGATCATCGCCGACAACGGCACACAATTCACAAGTCGCACCTTCATGCAGTACGTCCAAGACCTTGGCGGCAAAATTTGTTTTGCCTCTGTTGCTCACCCGAGAAGCAACGGTCAAGCGGAGAGGGCCAATGCTGAAGTGCTGCGCGGTCTCAAGACCAGAACCTTTGACAGGCTGAGAAAGTGCGGAAGACACTAGATTGATGAGTTGCCGGCGGTTCTTTGGTCAATCAGAACGACACCAAATCGAGCCACCGGCCAGACACCCTTCGCTCTGGTCTACGGAGCGGAAGCAGTTCTCCCCACGGAACTCACGTACGGATCACCTCGAGTGCTCGCTTATGATGAGCTTAAGCAAGAGCAACTGCAGCAAGATGACGCTGTGCTCCTTGAGGAGAATCGTCTTCAGGCTGCTGTGCGAGCTGCACGCTACCAGCAAGCTTTGCGCCGCTACCATAGCCGTAAAGTTCATGCCCGAAGCCTTGAGGAAGGCGACCTTGTTCTTCGGTGGATTCAGTCCGCCAAGAATTCAAACAAGTTGACGCCAAAGTGGGAAGGCCCTTATCGGGTAGTACGAGTCACCAGGCTCGGCGCTGTCCGCTTGGAGACCGAAGATGGCATTCCAGTGAGCAATTCCTGGAATATTGAACATCTTCGCAAGTTCTACCCATAAGGCGCGGTTGCCGGGGGCCCCCGGCAACCCCCTTTTTTGTACAAGTCTTGCCGGCAAGGCATGTAATCCTTTGTACAAAGCCAGGCGCAGACCCTGAGCCCAGATGACTAAGTTTAAGTGTTGTGTAGTTCCTTATTGGTTTTCATGTTTATATATATATATATATGCTTGTTTGTCTAAGAAGTTGTATGACACTTGCTCCCGGTAAGTTCTAATGAACCGCCAAGGTTTCATATCTTTATTTTCTCTTCTTTCTTTTTCTCAAAAGACAGAAGGGTTCCTCGCGTGCATGTTTGCCGGGGGGAAGGCGGATATGGGTACCAATTGGCGACGTTCAGAATTGACGCTCACCGGAGGAAGGACAGCGACAGAAAGCTAAGTTCTTAAACTTAGGGCAAGTTTCCTTTATTGCAAAACTATTTTCCTTGGACGATTTCGACTTTTGTATGGAAAACCTACACGCGAAGGAACTCTTGTTGTAATCGGTTGCACCCTTATTTTGTTTCGAGTCCGCTCAACGATTTAAGTGGCTGCACTGAGAACGCCAAGGAGTCTTGCCGGCCGCTGCACCTCCAGCAGGCTGCTGAAGTCCCGCACCCAGTGCTCGCGGCAGGTTGCGCGCCGGCAAGTTTTTCAGTAAGCGTAGGGTGAACTCCATAGATAAAGGAATCAGACAAGGGAGATAGCATGCATGTACCCAAACATAAGCAAGTTATATTACACTAATACGTTGCCACAGTTCTAACTTAAGACTTAATTGTCTTTGGCATGGAATGGCGACGGCAAGAAGAGGTGGAGCAGTTAATCTCTGCGCTGGCCTTTGACCCTTTTGATTGAATCCACCTACTCAAGGATAGGCGAGACAAGCTCCTCAAGTGCCTCGAGATTTGCGTCCTTTGGCAGGCGGCCGAGCACGTTGGAGAGGTCGATGCCAGGATTATTATGCACCACCTTGATAAGTACCTTGCAGAGGACGGCCCGGCAAAGCTGGCGGGACACGTTGGCCAATTGGGTCGCCCGGTTAGACTGAAGCAGCTTCAGAGCATCAATGATGCTTTCGAAGAACATAGTCAACCTGGCGCTCGAGGATATTCTTTCTTCGGAGGAATACCTGATGTTTGATAGGCCCATGGATGATAATTGTGCCGTGAGTTTCTTCGCAGCATCGATGAGGCGTCCAGCCCAGATTTTCACCCCCTATTCGTAATCAACTAGGGCAGCGGTAGCGCTCTTGAGCAGGTTCCTCTCTTCCTGGAGATCTTTGCACAGGGCCTTCTCGCGGGGCCTGCCGTCCTTGAGAGACTTCTCCAACATGGTCAACTTCAGCCTCAGATCGGCAATAGCATCATTTGCTGAGGAGAGCTGCTTGGTCTTGTTAGACATGGCAACTTGCATCTCCGCCAGGGTGTGGAGGGTTTTTTCCCTGTCACCTTTGAGCGTCGAGAGCTCCTTGCCGTGTTCTTTAAGATCCACTTCCAGTTCTTGACTTTGTCACTCAGCTCATTCTTGGCGGCCTCTGCAGCCTCGGCATCATCGACGGCCTCCTTGAGCTTGCCGGCGTGATCTACAGTTAGAGCTTCGAGCGCCTCCTTGTGCTTCTGCTGCAGCTCCTGGGTCCGCCGCGCGACAAGCTTCTCGATATCTTCATCTTTGCTGCGAAGCTTGGCGGTGAGCACCTGCTCACGTGCGGCAAGGTCTTCCTCGTGAGCATCAAGCGCAATGCGACGCTGCGTTAGGAGAGCATCTTCAGCAGCAATTCTTTGCGTAGCCTCCTCTTGCGCCTTCTCCATGTCAGATTGTTTCAAGAGGATCTCTGTCCAGTTTTGGCTCACTTGTTCCCGGCTGGCAGTCAACTCTTGGAGGGCCTCGGCGTACTAGACTTGCATTTGTTTGACGTGCCTCTGAAAATCTGCTTCGGCCGCCTCGACAACTGCCATTCTAGAATCTGCTTTCTCTTTCCGAGCACGGTGAAGTGCCTGGAGCTTGCAGAAATTTTCGCCCATGGCCTGAAAGAGCTGATCCTCTTCAGATTTGCCACTACTGGCGCTTGGATCATCAACAATCTCGAGCCCAGCAGCGGTGATGATTTCTTCGTCAAAGACTTCCCCTTCGGCCGGTGCCCCAATGCTTGCCGTCCCCGGCAAGTTGACAAACAGGTTCTCGCCAACTTTGAGATATTTGCTGGATGAGGGGACTTCGGATGTTGACGGTTGATCCTCAGTAACGGCCTCACCAGTAGCAGGGGGCTCCATGGCCGGCGCAGCGCCTGGCGCTCCTGTGGCAAGAATGCCGTCAGTACGGTCACCAGCCTCCTTGCCGCCCTCTTCAGTAGACTCCTTGGCGGGTTCCTCCTGTGCAGTCTTGGCGGCCTCATCGGCAAAAGCACCACCGGCTTCTACAGTGGCATCCATGGCGGCCTCGCTGGCAGCGATTTTGTCGGCTTCGCGGCAACATCCCTGGCGGTCTCCTCGATGACAGCGTCGATGTCCATGTGTTCCATCTCAGGGAATTCTAAAGGACAAGGGAGAGAAACGGAATGAGATCAAGATTGAAGTTCAAGAAGACAAAAGAAAGAGAGATAAAGGAAAGAATAGCAAGCGCACTGAGGCAATTGGTTACCTACATCGGGCTATCGAGAGGTGGCCTCGCCCCTCCCGGCAACCTCGGTTGCCGGGGGTAGGACACCAGTATCCATGGTTGTCGGCTCCTCCTCAAGCAAGACAAGCTCGTCGGTGTGATCTCTTGCCGGGGATGCTCTTGAGGGCGATGTGGTTGACAGAGGTGGCGCAACGAGGGTATCTCCTGATAACTCCCTTTGTTGCCGTCCTTCTCCTGCAAGCCAAAAGATATCAGCGGCAAGGATAGGAACCTCAGCATTCACCAACGGAAAAAGAGTAATGAACTTACGTTGGGGGCTGCACTGGGGGCTGCGTCGAGGACTAAGATCCGGGCTAATGGTAGTAGTTTCCGACGCGCTCGTGAAGCCTGCCGGGGGCTCGTCGCCCGTAGAAGTCTTTGCCCTCTTCGCCATCCTCTCCGTCAAGGTTTCTGCATCACTGCGGAGACAATACAAGCAAGTCAATAAGATTGATCCAGAATTTGGAAGATAAAGGCTGTGGCAAGATACTCACTCTTCCTCTTCTCGCTCTGGACTGAAGTCGGAGATGTCGAAATCGACCTCTGTTGCAGTGTCTTTGTGGGGAGGCGGAGGAGGGGTCCTAGGTCACTTGGCTGTAGCAGGCACGGGGGGTTGGCGTGTTTCCACCACCTCAGCCTCCGGTGCGGTAGTGCGAGACACCCCTGCCGCCTCAGCAGTTGCCGCTGGTGTGGGTCTCGCATGCTGCGCAGGTTGCTGTCGAACTCCTTGCCGCGGCGCAGTCTTGCCGGCCGCTTCTTTGCCGGGAGCCTCGCTGCTCGAGGAAGGATGGCTTGCCGGGATGCCAGATGCAGCCTTTCGAAGAACACGCTTTGTCTTCTTCGGGGCTGGAAGCTCTTCTTGCGGTTCTTCTTCGGCCGCGTCTTCATCGGACAAGCTCTTAGCGGCTGTGCTGCTCTGTCCCCCGGCAGCCTTGTCCTTCCCGGCAGGATTTTCTTCCACCACTACCTCTGCGTCACTGGTTTCCCATTCTGTGAAGCTGGCGCTGCCAGCCTCCGTGGCAAGATTCACCTCCTCCGCCCTAGTGGCGATATATGCCACCTCTTCGTCGGTGGTAGCTCGGATGAGGTCTGCTTCTTCCCGGACGGCCCTCTCCATCAAGTTATCAAAGAACTTTTGTGCCTCTTCCTCAGATGGCTCAACCCATGTCGCGTCGAGACTGTGGGCGTTGAACAGTGGCATGGTGGCGATAATCGACCCCAGGGCAGAGTTGTTGCACAGAGGGACAATTCTTGCCGGCAACCGATGCTTGTTGTCGCGCTGGAATAGCCTTTGACGGAGAGCGCCAAGTTGCATAGCAGTCAAATTGTTGTTCAATCTGGGGCGCAGTCTCATGACGTCTGCTGCGTTTCGGTATTCCCAAGCTGGTCTCCCTTTATTCTGCAAGGGGGCAATGCGGCGGCGGAGGAAATCGAAGCCAATCATCTCCATTGTTAGCCCGGCAGCTTTCAGGCGAAGGATCCTGGTGGTGGCGATTGTGAGTTTTTCATCTTCAGCAGCGAGATCGCTCCAGCCACTACCGTGGACCGCTTTCTGCTGTTGAGGCAGATAGAACGGATGGGGATCTGCTTCCTTGATCCAGCACCACTCAGCCCGCCATTCGTCCCACTTCTCGCGGTAAACCCCTTCTGGGTATATTTCCTTATTCCAAGCCCTTGTGTCGGTGTACTAGAATAGGGGTACCCTAGTACCCCGTACTTGTGCACGGGCAGTAGTAGCATCCCGTGGCCAGGCTTGCGGGAGGACAGCCAGAGAGAAGCTCAAGATTATTAAGCCATTCAAGAACAAAGTATACAAAGCAAGAGTTAAGGCCCCGGCAAGAGGAGCTTGCCGGGAGGGACAGCTGAGGCCCAGCCTGGGCATTGCTGAAGCAGAGTACTTGCCGCGGCAAGGTACTTGCCCCGGCAAGTCATTGGCTGCGGCAAGGTATTGGCTGCGGCAAGATAGCGGCTGCGGCAAGGTACTTGCCCCGGCAAGTACCCTTGCGCGGCAAACTATGGGTTGCGCCAAGCTGTCAGGTGCGGCAAGGTCTTGCCGCGGCAAGCGTTACTGTACCACTGTGCTACTGTGCTGCTTCGGTGCCTTTGCCAGCGTGGCGCTCTGGGTCCTTCCAAGCGTGCGTGGCAGGGCACTGTGTAGACGACGGTGCACTATAGATAGCGGTGCAGCAGCAGGTGGGATAGGCTTTTCCCACGTCCAAGACGTCCGGGTACATGTATCTGGACAGCAAAGGCATGGGCATTTAATGCCCTTGTCCCCTGCCGTCAGTGGTAGGTAGGACATGTCATCCTAGTAATAATGGCCTTACTGTAGCAACTTTCCACCTCTACCTTTACTGTTTGCCACCTGTTGGTGACCCCTTTGTGCATATAAAAGGAGGCCCATAGGCAACGTAAAAAGCGGAAGAGGGGAGATGGAGAACTCCCGTGTTGTATGCAGCTACTCTGTACTGTAGTGCTCCTGGAGCTAGAACAATCATATAGATAATAAACCAAAAAGCAGGAGTAGGGTTTTACGCATCCGTGCGGCCCGAACCTGGGTAAATCTCTCTCGTGCACTGTCGTGTTCTTCGCTAGATTTGCTCTTCGTGCGACCGTCTCTCCCTGCCGAACGTAAAGGGGTCCTTCCCTGGGTCCCATAGGTGATCGCGGATTCGTCCCCGACATCTTTGCCGCGCCAGGTAGGGGCCAGGAGGTTGTGTGAACCTAATCTAGCGATTTGCGCGTTAGTTTTTGGGCCATCCTCCGTCTAATGGCTCCAAAAAAGAAGACTTCAGCCATCGGTGCGTCCACGTCCAACCCGCCTGCTCCCATGCAGGAGGGTGCCGACGTGATTGCGGCTGCTGGGGGGACTGGAGAGCGAGAGCTCCTATTACCTCCACCTGTTCAAAACCGGGCCAGCAACGCCAATCTTGGCGCTGCTGGGCCTGGGAACGCAGCGCTGCTCACTGCTGCTGGCCCTGCAAGTTCCAGAAATGGTGTTGCGCGTTCTGGAACGCCTGCGCCGGTTCAGACGCCGCGGCCTTCGCAAGAAGCCCGTGACAGGCAGCGTCCTGACGCCCCAGGTGCCAGGCGCTCCCTGGATAATGAACTTGCGCATCGATCTCGAGATGCGCGGGGTCACCATATGCAACAACACGTTGGCGGGGTCGAGGTGCGGTCGCCTGGGCGTGGAGATGCTCCTTCTAACACAGTTAGGAGTAAGAGCATCCCACAGTCCTCACGCCACTCGATACCTCCCTCACCAGCAGAAGCGTTGGCACGTGCGCAGCTGCTCCTGAACTTCCCTCCACCAGCAGATAAGCTTGACGAGTGGAGGGCAACCATTCAGAGCCTTCTCAGCTTCGCTGATGCCGACCCGGTGCGCGCGGCCGACAAGAGAACTGGTGACAATGCTGTCACCAACAAGAACGGCGAGGGGGCAACAACCGTACACTCCCCACCCAGACGGCCTCGGTCGCCAACACGTCGAAACGACGCCCGTGGCGATGATTCCACGGCGTCGTCTGACCCGCGAGCTCGTCGTGACCAACGCCTCGTTCTTCAGGAACGCAGAGGAGAAGACGCTCGTACCACTATCGAGCGAAGGAGAGAAGCGCATCGTCAGTCCGACAGATGCGCAGGGCCCGCTGTTGACATGCATGCGCCAGGGGATCCTGGCGACTTGCCGTACGCGGTAAGTTGTCCAGCGTTCACTCGTGAGCTGCGGCAGGTCCAGTGGCCCAATCGCAAGGCTTTCAAGCCTGACGTGCCGGAGAAGTATGATGGCAAGACACACCCGTCGGAGTTCCTCAGCATTTACACCATTGCGGTGCAAGCTGCCGGGGGACGTGACGACAAGATTCTTGCTAACTACTTCCCGCTCGTGTTAAAGCGCAACGTCGTCTCATGGCTCATGCACTTGCCGGAGAACTCCATTTCTTCATGGGCGGACATGTGCCATCAGTTTGTTGGTGCCTTTACTGGCGGTCATCAACCTCATGGCCAGGAGAGTGATCTTCATCTCATCCCCCAGAAGGAAGGAGAGCCCCTGCGCAAATACATTCAAAGGTTCAGCCGCGTACAGTACAACATCCCAGATGTTCACCCCGCTGCGGTTATTAGCGCGTTCCATCAGAACATGCGTAACCGCAAGATGCGGGAGGAAATGGCGATGACCAAGGTCAGAGACATTGGCCAGCTATATGCTCTCGCCGACAAGTGTGCACGCGCTGAAGAGGGAAGGAAACTTCCCGGTGAAGGTGTTGGTGCAGGGGGGAGCTCTGACAGCGAAGGTACCGCCCCGGCAAAGAAGGGCCGGCGGCGGAACAATAGGAAGAAAAAGGGCAAAGCTGTGCTTGCCTTTGAGCAGTCTAGCGGCAACGGCAGCGCCGACAAGGCCAAAGTCGAGGGCTCCGGCAAGGAGATTGCCGCGTGCGCCAACTGTCAGGCCTTGGCGGCTGCCGACAAGCAGGACGGCTCCGACAAGCAATATTGCAAGATCCATCGCACCAAGGGACACGATCTCCAGAACTGTCGATGAGTCGAGCAGGTTGTCGAACAGCAGGAAGCTGAGTATGAGAGGCGCGACAAGGAGAAGGCCCCAGAAGGTGCTGGCGGGTCCGGCAAGAAGCGCACTGCCCGAGGAGGGCGTCGCGGCAAGGCCAAGCAGCAGCAGAGAGACAGGCCTCCTCGTGGCCGCGACAAAGATGATGATGATGATGATCTAGATGATGAAGAATCCTGTGAACACGAATTTCAGAAAGCCGCAGAAGTCTTGTGTGTTGACGGTGGTGCTTCGTTGCATTCTTCTCACCGCCAACTTAAACAGTGGGCGCGAGAGATCAATGCGGCGGAACCATCTATTGACGCCAGAAAGCTTCTGAAGTGGTCCGACACGCCTATCGTCTTTGACATTGAGGACCACCCTGACCGCACAACGGCGGTCGGGTGCTTGCCGATGTTGGTTTCACCAACGATCCGCAACCTCAAGGTCACGAAGATGTTAGTTGACGGTGGGGCTGGCTTGAATCTGATTTCGCCCGCTGTGCTCCGAAAACTTCAAATCTCTGATGGCGAGCTTGAGGAAACTGGTACTTTCCAAGGAGTCAATCCAGGAAGGAGCAAGCCAAAAGGGAAGATCACACTGCCAGTGACATTTGGCGGCGAGCTGAACTACCGGACCGAGAAGGTCACCTTTGCTGTTGCCGATATTCCATTGCCTTATAATGGGATACTTGGCCGTCCAGCGCTCGCCAAGTTCATGGCAGCCTCTCATTATGCCTACAACGTGTTGAAGATGCCAGGTCCAGTAGGTGTTATCACAGTTCCCTGCGACAAGAAGGATGCGCTTATTTGCGCCGACAAGATTTACCGGGAAGCAGCTGCCGCAACTACTGCCAAGGCACTTGCCGCTGAAGCTCTCGGGCGGGAGAACAAGAGGAAGTCCGGCAAGAGCTCCTGTGCCCACTCCGGCAAGTGCACCTCTTCGGAGTACTGCGCTGCCGTCGAGGACGCACCAGAGAGCTCCACCGGCAAGTGTAAGAAGAACAAAGCCGCTCCGCCGGCGACAAAGAAGGTGCCCGCCAAGGAGGATGGCACTGGTGGTTCCTTCACCATCAGTGCCACACTTGACAACAAATAGGAAAACGCGCTCGTTGCTTTCCTGCGGGCGAATGTCGACGTATTTGCATGGCAACCGTCCGACATCCCCGGTGTTCCCAGGAAAGTAATTGAGCACCACCTTGCCGTTTGTCCCCACGCGAGGCCCGTCAAACAGAAAGCCAGAAAGCAAGCTGTGGAGCGGCAAGAGTTTATTGCGGAAGAAATCAAGAAGTTGGAAGCAGCAGGCCTCGTCAGAGGAGTGCTCCATCCTACATGGTTGGCCAATCCTGTTGTCGTGCGCAAAGCGAATGGAAAATGGAGGCTTTGTATTGATTTCACTGATGTCAATAAAGCTTGTCCCAAAGACCCATTTCCTTTGCCCCGCATAGACCAGATTGTTGACTCCACGGCAGGATGTGATTTGCTTTCATTTCTTGACGCATATTCAGGGTATCATCAAATCTTCATGGCTGAGGAAGATGAGGAAAAGACCGCATTTATCACACCCTGTGGCATATACTGTTTCGTACGTATGCCATTTGGTTTGAAAAATGCTGGTTCGACATTTGCAAGAGCCGTCCAGATTGCTTTTGAGCCTCAGCTGCACAGAAATGTGGAAGCCTATATGGATGATATAGTGGTCAAAAGCAAAGACAGGGCTACTTTGGTTCAAGATCTAGAAGAAACTTTTGTAAATCTGCGCAAGATCAACCTGAAGCTCAACCCCGAGAAGTGCGTGTTTGGAGTTCCCTCCGGCAAGCTTCTCGGGTTTTTTGTGTCTCAACGTGGAATTGAAGCCAATCCTGACAAGATCAAAGCCATTGAGCAAATTGAAGCACCGAAGCGCGTCAAGGATGTACGACGACTTGCCGGCTGTGTTGCTGCCCTCAGTAGGTTTATCTCCAAGTCAGCTGAGCGCGCCCTGCCATTTTTCAAAATCTTAAAAAAGGCAGGTCCATTGAAATGGACTCCGGAGGCGGAGGCAGCGCTGCAAGACTTGAAGAGATACCTCTCCTCTCCTCCAATACTTGTCGCGCCTAAACCACAAGAGAAGTTGTTGCTGTATCTAGCGGCAACCAATCAAGTGGTTAGTGCTGCGCTGGTAGAGGAGAGAGAGGTGGATGAGGAGGCAGTAACTGCGGCAAGCACGACCAGCGACAAGCTGGGGGCAACAAGTTTTGCTGCCGACAAGGATTCGTCTGCGCAGTCAGGCGAAGTGATACAAAAGAAGAAAATGCTGCAGCGCCCGGTCTACTTTGTGAGCTCTCTTCTGCAGGGAGCTAGGTCAAGGTATTCTGGTGTGCAGAAGCTTCTTTTCGGCCTTCTCATGGCCTCGAGAAAGCTGCGCCATTACTTTCAAGCACATGAAGTTACCGTCGTCACTCGCTTCCCGCTGAAAAGGATTTTGCAAAATCCAGAAGCGACGGGCAGGATTGTCGAGTGGGCGTTGGAGTTGTCGAGCTTTGGTCTCAAGTTTGAGGGTACATCAACCATACAGAGCCGAGTTTTGGCAGAGTTTGTCGCAGAATGGACACCAACGCCAGACGAAGAAATCCCAGAGACGACTCTCCCCGGCAAGGAGACAAGCAAAGAGTGGCTTATGTACTTTGATGGTGCCTTTTCACTGCAAGGCGCCGGTGCTGGCGTACTGCTTGTCGCACCCACCGGAGAGCACCTCAAGTACGTGGTCCAAATGCACTTTCCCAAGGAACAGGCGACGAACAATACTGCAGAATATGAGGGGTTGCTTGCCGGTATCAGGGTCGCGACAGACCTTGGGATCAAGAAGCTTATTGTCAGGGGAGATTCGCAGCTTGTCGTCAGGCAAGTGAACAAGAACTACCAATGCCCATTGATGGAAGCTTATGTAGATGAGGTGAGGAAGTTGGAGGAACGCTTTGACGGCCTACAAATGGAGCACGTCCCATGTGCTGAAAATGACATTGCCGATGGTTTGTCAAAGCGCGCCGCACTCAAATTGCGTGTGGAACCAGGCACTTTTGTGCTCCAACTAACTCAGCCATCCATGACGCCATCAGTAGGGCAAGGCAGGAAGAGGAAGTTGGCTTCTGGCGACTACTTCCCTGCAGAGCTCCCCGAAGCCGCCGGCAAGAAGGCTGCCAAAGCCAGCGCCAAAGATGCAGAGGGGCAACTTGCTCCGACAAGGCCTCACGCTCTTGTCGTTGAAGCGGGTGCTCCTAGGCAAGAGGCCGAGGGGCAACTTGCTCCGACAAGACTTCGGGTCCTTGTCGTTGAAGCAGGCGCTCCTGATCGAAGCGCTGAGGAGCAAGATGCTCCGACGAGGCCTTGGGCTTCCGTCATTGAAGCAACCACTCCCGACAAGCTTGTTGAAGGACAGCACGCTCCAGCAGGGCCCCAGGCTCTTGTCGTTGAAGCGGCTGTTCCCGCCAAGCTCGTCGGGGAACGGCCGGCTCTGGTAGAGCGACGAGCTCTTGCCGTAGGGCCTGATGTTCCCGCAGCAGAAGAAATGCCTTTAGTCCTCGTTGTCGAGCCACAGGCTCTAGCGTGGGCGCAGCAGATCGTCCGTTTCCTTCAGACAGGAGAACTTCCCGAAGAGCAGGAAGAAGCGGAGAAAGTAGCCCGACGGTCCAATATGTATCAATTTGTCGATGACATGCTGTGCAGAAAAAGACCAAACGGTGTGAAATTGAAGTGTATTCCCCGGGAAGAAGGACAGGAGCTGTTGGCGGAGATTCATGGAGGCATATGTGGTCACCACATAGGGTCAAGAGCCCTTGCTGGAAAGGCTTTCCGGCAAGGTTTCTTTTGGCCCACCGCCCTCCAGGATGCAACTGCACTAGTAACCAAGTGTGAAGCGTGCCAGTTTCATTCCAAGCAGATTCATCAGCCAGCTCAAGCTCTCCAGACAATCCCTCTCTCCTGGCCATTTTCGGTCTGGGGGCTCGACATCCTCGGCCCCTTTCCCCGTGCCATCGGGGGCTTCGAGTACTTGTATGTGGCCATCGACAAGTTTACGAAGTGGCCAGAAGTGGAAGCAGTGAGGAAGGTGACAGCACAATCAGCCATCAAGTTCTTCAAGGGAATTGTTTGTCGCTTTGGTGTTCCTAACAGGATCATCACCGACAACGGTACCCAGTTCACGAGCCACGCCTTCATGCAGTATGTCGAAGACCTTGGCGCCAAGGTCTGTTTCGCTTCTGTTGCTCACCCCCGAAGCAACAGTCAAGCTGAAAGGGCAAATGCTGAGGTGCTGCGTGGGCTCAAGACGAGAACTTTCGACAGGCTGCGCAAGTGCGGCAAAAACTGGATCGAGGAGCTGCCAGTGGTTCTTTGGTCGATCAGGACGACGCCAAATCGAGCTACTGGCCAGACGCCTTTTGCTCTAGTTTATGGAGCAGAGGCAGTTCTCCCCACGGAACTCGTATATGGGTCACCTCGAGTGCTCGCTTACGATGAGCTTGAGCAAGAGCAACTGCGGCAAGATGACGCTGTGCTCCTCGAGGAGGATCGTCTTCAGGCTGCTGTGAGAGCTGCTCGCTACCAGCAAGCTTTGCGTCGCTACCATAGCCACAAAGTTAATGCCAGAAGTCTCGAGGAAGGCGACCTTGTTCTTCGGCGCGTTCAGTCGGCCAAGAATTCAAACAAGTTGACGCCGAAGTGGGAAGGCCCTTATCGGGTGAAACGAGTCACCAGGCCCGGCGCTGTCCGCCTGGAGACCGGGGATGGCATTCCAGTGATCAATTCCTGGAACATTGAGCATCTCCGTAAGTTTTTTCCATAAGGCGCGGTTGCCGGGCCCTTCCCCGGCAACCACCTTTTGTACAAGTCTTGCCGTTGTTGCATGTAATCCTTTGTACAAAGCCAGGCGCAGACCCTGTGCATAAATAAAGCTTTTGTATTTCGCAGTTTTTGACGATTTCATGTTTACTTTTATTTTGCATGATTATCTGACATACTGTGCAGTACAGCCTCCCCGGTAAGCGTTAACGAGCCGCCAAGCTCCTATATCTTTATTTTCTCTTCTTTCTTTTTCTCAAAAAGACAGAAGCTTCCCTCGCGCACAAGTTTGCCGGGGGGATGGGATAATGATATGGACCAGGCGTCGTTCAAAGAAACTTTGCCTTGACGGGAAGAAGGCAGCGGCAAGCAGTGACAAGACCTTGCCGCGGAGAGATCAGCGACAAAGCTAAGTGCCAAAGTTTGAATAACCAAATTCTTTTTTATTTTCAAGGTTATTTTCCTTGAACGATACTACTCTTTGTATGGAAAACCTGTGCGCGACGGAACCTAAGCGTAATCGGTCGCGCCCTTACCTTGTTTCGAGTCCGCTCAACAACCTAAGTGGCTGCACTGAGCGCGACAAGGTTGCTTGCCGGCAGCGGCACCGCCAGCAGGCTGCTGGAGTCCCGCACCCAGCGCTCGCGGCAATGGTGCGCGCACCGGCAAGTTCCCTATAAGCGTAGGGCAAGTACACGCAAAGAAAGAAATTGCTCAAGGGAGATGACTTGCATTAACTTCAAAATATTGCATGTTATATTACAAGATAAGTTGCCGCGGCTTAAACAGATTGTTCTTTAACATGTCTAGCGGCGGCAAGGAGGGAGAAGAATGGGCTCTCTAATTGCGGTGCTCGCCTTCGACTCTCTGGATTTGGTCCACCCTCTCCACGATGGGCGCGACAAGGGCCTCTAGTGGCGCGGGGTCGTATCCCTTCGGCAAGCTTTTGAAGATGTTGCTGAAGTCGACGCCCGGGTTTCTGTATGCTATCTTCACCAACAACCTCTGGAGAACTCCCCGGCAAAGCCTGCGTGACTCGTCGGCCAGTTGAGCCTTGTGATTGACTTGGAGCTGTTGGAGTGCTTCTACTACTCCGTCGAAGAACTTGGATAGCTTGACGCTAGTTTGCGTGTTCTTGTCGGTGGAGTACTCGAAGTCCGGCACCTTCAGGGCAGTCAGCTCCTTGTCGATGTCCTCGGCGGCGCTGGCAAGCCTGTCTGTGAAGATCCCCACGTTATCCCTGAACTTCTTGTGGGTTGCAATAGCGTCTTGAAGCAGACCATTTTCCTTCTGGAGCTCTGTCATTAGAAGCCCTTCGCGCTTTCTAGTGGTGTCGAGCGTCTCCTTCAGCGTGGTCAGCTTCAGCTTCAGGTCTGCTCTGGAGTCGTTGGCGGCGGCAAGCAGATTGTTCTTCTTGGCTATGGTAACTTGCATCTCCGCCAAAGTGTGGGTCACCTTTGCCCTCTCACTTTCAAGCGTTGAGAGCTTGTCACCGTTTGCCTTGAGGGCGGCCTCTAGTCTTGCCACTTTCCCCTCCGTTTCCTTTCTGTTCACTTCTGCAGCAGCGACAGCGTTGGTGGCCTCCACCAACTTGCTGGCGTACTCTTGGGCCAAGGCTTCGATTTCCTTCTGGTGTTTTTGTGCCTGCCCCTGGGTCCGCTCTGCGACAAGTCTTGCCACCTCCTCGTCTTTCTGTCTGAGGGTTTCGGCAAGTTTCCTCTTGCGCTCGGCAAGTTCTTCTTCGTGGGCATCAAGGTCCACTTTCCCCTGGTTCAGATCACCGGCCTGAGCAGACAACTCCTTGGCGGTCTCCTCCTGTTTTTGTTCAATGTCTTGCTTCATTAGGAGGAGGGCCTGCCGTTCTTCGGCCAGCTGTGCCCGCTTGGCCTCTAACGCATTAAGAGATCGCGCGCGGACGTCCGCCAAGATCTCCGCGCGCCTCAACATGTCAGCTTCGGCCTTCTCGATGAGCGCCTCCCTGGAAGCTAGCTTCTCCCGTCGGGCGCGATGAAGATTCAGCAGCTTTTGAAGCAGTTGCTCCTCTTCAGACGTGCTGCTACTGCTGGCGCCTGGCACATCCACAAGCTGGAGCCCGGCAGCGGCAAGGATCTCCTCGTCCACAACATCCTCCTCGGTTGGCGCTCTGGAGCCCACCGTCTAGGGGAGGCTGACGTAGACGTTCTCGCCGACCCGGATGTATTTGCTTGGCGGAGGCGAGTTGGGCGCTGCCGCCTCGTCAGTGGTTGAAGGACCTGTGGTCGGAGTAGCGCCTGGCGCTCCTGTGGCCTCAGGGCCGTCAGTACGACCACCGGCTCCCTCGCCGGCCTCCTCAGCAGCCTTCTGGGCGGCCTCAGCTTCAGCAGCCTTGGCGGCTTCATCGGTGGGCGCCTTGGCGGTATTATCCTCGGCGACCTTGCCGGCCTCTTCGGCAGCATTGGCAGTTTCTTCGTCGGCAAGCTTGTCGGCTGCCAGCTTGTCGGCCTTGGCAGCGGCGGCCTTGGCGGCCTCGTCATCGACGGCCCCTGTGGTGTTCTCCTCGGTAGAAGAGTCAATGTTCATTGGCTCCACCGAGGAGGGCTCTGCCAACCCGAGAAGTAAGGCAAAAAGAGCTTCAGGAAGAAATTCAAGCAGAAAGAGTTTTACAGCAAGTGGGTTTACCCGTGTTGAGCTCAGGAGCGGTGGGCTCCCCTCCCTCGTCAATGTTTGTCATTGGGGTGGGGTCGCCAGCGCTGGTGCTTGGCACTTCGGCGCTTGCCGGCTCCTCTTTGTGGCTCGGCTCGCTAGTGGGAGCCCTTACCGGAGATCTTCTCCTTGGCGGTGTGGTCGAGGGGGGTGGTACTTCTGGAGCACCTTCAGATGGCTCCACTTGCTGCTCCTCTCCTACACGCCCAAAGATGTCAGTGACAAAATGCTTGTTCCTCAGCGACTGCCAGCGAAAGGTAGTTGAAATACTTACGCTGGGGGCTGCGCTGGGGGCTGCGACGAGGGCTGGGCTCCGAGCTGGTCGGCATGGTCTCAGACGCTCTCCCGGTGGTTGCCGTGGGCTCATCTTCGACGACCACCACGGTCTTGCTCGTCGAGACCTTAGCTCTCTTCCTTGTCCTCTCCGCCAAGGTTTCCTCCCTGCGGAAGCAAGGCCGGAGCGCGACAAGTGAGGATAGAAACAAAACCTTACAAAGATTGAGGGTCACGGCAAGGGAACTTACTCTTCCTCGTCGTCCTCTTCGCTGAGAGCGGAAAAATCAAAGTCCGCCTCCGTGTGAGGAGGGGGAGCTGGACTCCTTGGCCACTTGGCGGGGGTAGTAGCAGCGGTCTTTGATGACCCTGCTCCAGTTGCCGGGGCCGCGTGAGACGCTCCCGCAGCACCAGCCCTTGCCGTGGTCGGGCGCGTCGAACGGCGCTCCGGCGGTTGTTGAACCTCTTGCCGCTCAGCCACTTTGCCAAGCCTGCGAAGGCGTTTCCTCCTCCGAGGGGCTGGGGACTCTGACTGCGGTGGGCTTTCGGTGCCCTCCTTGGAAGAGGAGCCCTCATCCTCCGAGCTGCCTGACTCGTCGGCAGGCTGGCTTGGCCCGACATCCTTGCCGGGTGCGGCGAGCTCGCCCTTCCCGGCAAGCGTCCCCTGCTCGGCAAGGATCTCCTTTTGTGCCTCGTCGAGCTCCGCCAAAGTATAACCAAAATCGCCAGCTTCCCTGGCGAGCCTGTCCTCCTCCACTCTTCGAGCAATGAATTCTATTTCTTGCTCAGTGGTGTTGCGGACGAGCCACTCCTCCTCCCGGACCTGCTTTTCGACCGTGGAGTCAAAGAATCGCCGCACGTCTTCTTCGAGCGGCACGTCCCAAGTTGCTTCAACGCTGTGCGCATTGCAGAACGGCATCATAGCGATGATTGCACTCAATGTGGAGTTGTTGCAAAGGGGCACGATGTGCTTCGGCAGCGTGAACGCCTTGTCGCGCTTCTCTGGATCTGTCTCTTGCTTGAACAGTTCTCGCATGAAAAAGTCGTGCTGCAGAACTGTGAAGTTGTTGATCAGTCCAGGGCGCAGCCGCATGATATCGGCTGGGTTCTTCCAATCAGAGGCCGGCCTTCCTCTCTGCTGCAGAGGAGCAATGCGGCGGCGGAGGAAGTCTGCGCCAACCATCCCTATGGTGAGCCCGGCCTCCCTGAGCCGTATGATCCTGGTAGCGGCAATCTCCAGCTTTTTGTCCTGGGGATCCAGATCGCTCCAGTCCGTGCCACGCGCTGCTGGGGTCTTGTGAAGCGCACAGTATGGTGGCGTCTCGTCGTCAATGATCCAACACCATTCAGACCGGATTTCTCCCCATCTTGGGCGGAGATCCCCCTTCAGATAATGCTCCTTGGCGCCCAATCTTGAAACGAACGAGGCGCCAACAGTGAGAGGCTCCCCCTTTTCAGCACGGGGAGTGAAGTAATGCTTGAACAGCGCAGTGTTGGGTGCGACGCCGACGAAGTTCTCGCACAGATGCGCAAATATTGCCATGGTGGATACGGCATTCGGTGTGAGATCCAGCAGACGGAGGTTGAAGGTGTACATGACGTCGCTAAAGAAATCCGAGTACGGTGGGCAGAGCCCGCACCAAAAGTAGCAAGCGAAGAAGGGGTACTTGCTCACTTCGCTCTCGTCGGTGGCTGGGCGAACGCGGGTGGCCGGATGCGCCTTGGTCCTCGTGGCCCACATGCCTTGGAACTTGGCCTTCAGATCCGCCCCCGTGAGCGTCGGAGCGAAGAGCGCGTACTTCTGCCTCTTCAACTGCGCCTGGGTCTCCGTCCTTGAGGACTTCCCCGTCTTCCCCTTTTCTCCTTTGGGAGGCATGGCGAAGGCGGAGCTGAGGACCGAGGGAGATGCAGACGCGCGCGGTGGCGGAGAATTGGGAAACCGCTTTGTTTTAGAGCGGAGGAAGAAGAAGGCGGAGATTTGGAGATCGAGAATGGTGAGAGGGGTGTGTGAGTGCTTCTGCAGGTCCCTCCTTTTATGGGGAAAGATGCGGAACCATCCGCCCCTTCGTCATTCGAGATGGCTGCGCACGCTTCCCACGCTCCGCATTCAACGCGCGACGCGTGGGAGAGCATGCAATTAAACAGCATAGGGACGTTTCGGCTTATCCCAGCCACGCGTGCCCGTGCACTGTTTGGGCCTGGCCCAACAATGCCCGGCACATTGTGTGGCCCAGGCCCGGGGGCTCCTGTCGGTGTACTAGAATAGGGGTACCCTAGTACCCCGTACTTGTGCACGGGCAGTAGTAGCATCCCGTGGCCAGGCTTGCGGGAGGACAGCCAGAGAGAAGCTCAAGATTATTAAGCCATTCAAGAACAAAGTATACAAAGCAAGAGTTAAGGCCCCGGCAAGAGGAGCTTGCCGGGAGGGACAGCTGAGGCCCAGCCTGGGCATTGCTGAAGCAGAGTACTTGCCGCGGCAAGGTACTTGCCCCGGCAAGTCATTGGCTGCGGCAAGGTATTGGCTGTGGCAAGATAGCGGCTGCGGCAAGGTACTTGCCCCGGCAAGTACCCTTGCGCGGCAAACTATGGGTTGCGCCGAGCTGTCAGGTGCGGCAAGGTCTTGCCGCGGCAAGCGTTACTGTACCACTGTGCTACTGTGCTGCTCCGGTGCCTTTGCCAGCATGGCGCTCTGGGTCCTTCCAAGCGTGCGTGGCAGGGCACTGTGTAGACGGCGGTGCACTGTAGATAGCGGTGCAGCAGCAGGTGGGATAGGCTTTTCCCACGTCCAAGACGTCCAGGTACATGTATCTGGACAGCAAAGGCATGGGCATTTAATGCCCTTGTCCCCTGCCGTCAGTGGTAGGTAGGACATGTCATCCTAGTAATAATGGCCTTACTGTAGCAACTTTCCACCTCTACCTTTACTGTTTGCCACCTGTTGGTGACCCCTTTGTGCATACAAAAGGAGGCCCATAGGCAACGTAAAAAGCGGAAGAGGGGAGATGGAGAACTCCAGTGTTGTACGCAGCTACTCTGTACTGTAGCGCTCCTGGAGCTAGAACAATCATATAGATAATAAACCAAAAAGCAAGAGTAGGGTTTTACGCATCCGTGCGGCCCGAACCTGGGTAAATCTCTCTCGTGCACTGTCGTGTTCTTCGCTAGATTTGCTCTTCGTGCGACCGTCTCTCCCTGCCGAACGTAAAGGGGTCCTTCCCTGGGTCCCATAGGTGATCGCGGATTCGTCCCCGACACCTTGGAATCCAGGCGATAGAACCAGAGGGGGCCTCCCCTTTTGGGATACGAGGGAAAAAGTAGTGGCGGAAAAGAGCAGTATTGGGAACCACTCCGGCAAAAATTTCACAAAGATGAGCAAAGATGGACATGCACAGTACCGCATTCGGCGTGAAATCAAGAATATGGAAGCCGTATGTGTACATAATGTCATTGAAGAAGTTAGAAAATGGGGGACAGAGCCTGCAATAGAAATAAGCAGCAAAGAAGGGATATCTGTCTGACCCGCTCTTGGAGCAAGAACCTGGAATCACGCGAGTGGCGGGGTGAGCCTGTGTCTCCCTCGCCCACATACACTGGTACCGCCCCTTCAGAGCTTTCGCATCAAGCGACGGGGCGAAGACGACGTGCTTCTTCCGCATCTTCGCCAGCTCGCTCTCCGGGACATCGGCTTTCGTCTCCTTGCCCTTGCCTTTGCTGGCCTTGGGCAGCATGACGGATGCAGGGGCGGAAGCCGGGGATGGAGCGGGCGTGGAGGCGACGGGCGGATGAGGGAAGGCTTCGCTCTGAGCTCGAGAGAAGGAAGACAATGGCGGCGGCCAGATTGAGAAGAAGAGGGAGGTAAATAGGCTGTGCCTTTTGCAGTTTCCCTTTTTATGGGGAAGGTGCGAGGCCGCCTCTTTTACTCCCCAATGTGAATGCGCCTCTGCAGGCGCGTTGCAGTTGCAGCCTTTGACGCACGCTTCCCACGTCGCGCGTTCAGCGCGCGTAGTGGGGGGCACAGTAAACGGGATATTTACGAGCAGTTAATTCCCTACCTCATGTGCCCGTGCACTGTTTGGGCCTAGCCCAACAACGCCTCGCACTCGTGTGTGGCCTAGGCCCGGGGGCTTCTGTCGGTGTACTAATTATTGGGCCATTAGTACCCCGTACTTGTGCACGGGCAGTTGTAGCCATACTCGCGGCTAGGCTTGTCGGGGAACAGTTCGAGGTTGACTCAGGCTACCAGAGAGATTCTCAAGTCAAATATCTAAGGATCAGCAGATAAGGAGAGCTAAAATCCGAAAGCCAGCTTCCCCGGCAAGATCTTGCCGGGGTGGCCTGCGAAGCCCGGCAAGATTCGGCGTCCGGCAAGGTTCGACGCACGGCAAGATTCGGCGCCCGGCAAGATTCTGTTGCTGTGCCACCGCTCTGGCACAGCAACAAGCCCGACATTCTGGGTCCTTCTTTGGATGCGTGGCAACGCGCCAGTGGAGGAGAGCTTAAGCGGTGCTGATGGGATGGCCCCTTTTTCCATCCCCAAGAAAGTGAGGACACCTAAACGGACACCTCACGGTGCATTAAATGTGCTCATCCTAATCCGTCAGTGGTTAGGTATGATAACCCTGTAGCTGCTTTACACCTCAATGTATATACATTTTGCCACTGTGGTGACCCCTTTGAGCATATAAAAGGAGGCCCAAGGCAACTGCTACAGGGAGGAGGATCTTCTGGCCCATTCTGCATGCGTAGCTGCTCTTTGAACGGGTAGTTCCTTGCAAGCGCTCCTGAAGCCTGGGCTCAAGAACATTCATAATAAAACAAGGCAGGAGTAGGGTTTTACGCTGATTAGCAGCCCGAACCTGGGTAAAATCACCCCGCGTCGATCGTTGGTTCTGCTCTTTGCGCATACCTCTCCCCCTACCGAATCGTAAAGGGATTCCTTGAGGGTCCCATAGGTGTCCCACACCGACACACCCGTCCAGGGACGCATCACGCAGGCAGGCAAGAAGGTGGCCAAACGGCACAGCAAGGCTTGCCGAGCTATGCTACGATGTGACACTAGGTGGTGCATTTAATGTGCTCTGTCCTGTCTGCAGAGTTAGGTATGATAGCACTGTTTGCTATCTAATCAGTACGCAATGACTGATTTGCCATTGTGGTGACCCCTTGATCTATAAAAGGAGGGCCATGGCAACCTTAGAAAGGATTCAGACCCCCATGCTCTCGTACGCGCATAGCTGCTCCCGCCCCGAGGCGACCCTGCCGGGCTAGAGCGCTGCGCCTTCACGACCATCCATTCATCAATCCACCAAAGCAGGAGTAGGGTTTTATGCCTCACGGCGGCCCGAACCTGGGTAAAACTGCCCGTGTCATTGCTACCATGCTGCTCTATGCTTTCCGCTCTTCGTGCAATGCGCTCGTCCCCCTTGCCAAACCACAAGTGGCCGATGGCCCCATAGGTGGCCGTGTGAAAACCACGACATCTTTTGGGAGGTCAGACAGCCTTTGACTGCCGCCCGCCTCTCTCCCACTGGTCCGTATTAATTGCGCGCCTGAGCCGCCGGCCATAATAGGCGGCCGCACCCCCGGTCCACAATGGTCGCCATCGTCTGGACTCTTGAGTGTATGAGGATGCCGCCGAAGCGCACCATCGGAGTGAGTGGCGACGCCGGGGCTGGTGAAGCACCCGCGCAACGCGTGAAGCTGGGCACAAAGGTTGCCGTCGCTGTCGACGAGGTCTCGCGTGGGCAGCAGCACGACCTTGACTTCATCGATGCCATCGTGCCCCCCCCCCAGCCGGAGCCGGAGGTCAACCACAACTCCGGCAACGACTGCGACTCCGACGGAAAACCAGCTAGTCATCTATATACCCATTTGTGTGGCAAACATATCATGTGTTTTCTCTGGTTACTCCCCCCCCTCTCTAATTTTTTTGGAATACAAATCCTATGGTTATGTTCTCTCAGTCCGTGAAATCAGAGTAATTAAGATCCATTAGATGCACATAGTGTATTGCTTATTTGAATGTTATCCGTATAGGGTTAGTGATTAATTGTTTGTTCTATACAAAGGATTTTTGCTAATAATCTGACTAGAGTTAGCGTGCGTGCTAATAATTCGTGGCCAGATCTTGAGAATTGATTTTGAATGTCCTACATATATGTTTGTGCCTTTTTTTCTTCCAGATCTTGAGAATTGATTTTGAATGTCCTACATGTATGTTTCTGCCATTTTTTCTTTCAGATTGGTATGTACACAGATGAGGCTCCGGCCAGCGCCGCCACCGGATGTAGATCTTGGACCCGGCTGCGCGGCCAGAAGCGGCCACGCCGCCCTGGACCTGAGGAACCAGTAGAATCTCTGGCAGACCGCATCAGCGATCTCCCGGATGGCATCCTTGGGGAGATCATCTCCCTTCTCCCCACCAAGGATGGCTGCCGCACACAAGTCCTCGCATCTCGATGGAGCATTCTGTGGCGCGCCAGGCCTCTTAATCTCAACTGTCGTCAGCTATCTGTCGATGATGATTCTGAACTCCTCGGAGCCATCATCTCCTCCCACCAGGGCTCTGCATCCCAGCATGCTACCTGCTGGACATACCCTGCACGGTGGCCGCCTGGCTGACATCCCGTCAATTCAATAAACTCCAGCAGCTTGAGTTCTAGCATTACTACAGCGATAGGTTACCACCAAGAGCTGCATCTGTGCCCTCACCACCGATGCCCATCTCATGGTTTTCCTCCTCTCTCCACACCGCCACCTTGACACGGTGCCATCTAGCAGACAATTTGGTACAAATGCTTTGACTCCCACTGCTGAAAAAACTTGCGCTTGTGTTTGTTCATCTGTCGAAGGCCTCACTGCACAGCATCATCCACTCCATTTGCCCTGCCCTGGAGCATTAGGTGCTTGTTTTTGGAAATGGAATCCATATCCCTTGTCTCAAAATAAAGTCGCCTCACCTTGTAAGCATTGGAATTCATTTTGAAGGACAGGAGCTCATCATCGAAGATGCCCCTTCACTTCAAAGGTTGCTCCTTGATTGTTGTTATAAACCTTCACAAATAACTGTGGTCTCTGCACCTAAACTCGAGACCTTGGGTGCAATTCGTGATCCGTTTAAATGGTTCGAGATGGTGTTTGCCTCCACACCTATTGAGGTACTGTATATTATTCATGTGAACTTTTGTAATTTGCATTTTTCGTTTGTGCGCATAAGTTAAGTATCATCTTGGAGTACACTTTCAGTGCTAATATTATGTTCTATGATCAATGAAGAGCTTGTCCATCCTATCAGTGGTGGTGGATTCTGTCAAGACCTTACATATCAGTATGTGGTGTTTTGATCTCAACATCATTATTCCCTTGCTGCAATGCTTTCCATGTTTGGAGAATTTGTATATAAAGGTGACAATTTAACGCACATTGAAAGCCCATATATAATGTACAATAATTAATCGTTCAGCTATCGCTCTTTCATCATAATCTTTTTTAGACATTAACTATTTTCAATCTTCATCTCGATTTAGGCACTAACACATGGAGAAAAAGGTATAACCAATCGATGGTTCAAGAAGCACCGGGATTTTCTCATATCTCATGACATTCGTTTGAAGATAGTAACGCTGGAAGGATATGCATCCAACAGTACAAACACTAGCTTTGTCACATTCTTCATGTTGAATGCAAGGGCACTATTGTCCGTGAGAATTAAGTTTTTCAACAAGAAATTTCTCACGGAACTGTATGTGGAACAGCATAAAAAAAAGTTTCAGGTGGACCTAAGGGCTTCTGATCGTGCTTGGCTTATATTTACAACACCTTCTCATCATCATGGACCAGTAGATCTTTTGTACCGGGATCTTGATTTTATGGATCGGACCGATACATTTGATTGTGACTGCCAAAAACTTTGGTTGAGTTAGATGTTATTGCCCTGCTCAATCAGGGATTCTGTGTTATGTGTAAATCTGATGAACAATTAATCCTCGTGCTTTTGTACCTTTTGTAAGCTGGAGTTAGACATTGTTGCCCTTTTCAACTAGGGTTTGACCCATATTTTGTTTCATACTGGGCGTCTGTGTTCGTATAGGTACTACCTCTGTCGTGGTTTATTCTTTATTGCCCCCCTTCGTATTTTGTAGTACCAAACTTTGACCTTAGATTTAACTAAGAATATATTAATGCATGTCATTGAAAATAATATTGTTGGACGGCTATTCCCAGCTATGTTCATCTGCTATATGCAATAATTATGCGTGTGCTTGCTCGCAGTTTAGGCGGCCACGGCGCGCTCTACTCGCATGCCTCCGCGCGCTCTACTCGCCGTTTAGGTGCCCTTGGGTCGCGTCCCTCTGCGCGCTTTGCTCGCCGTTTAGGCACTAAGTCTCGCTCGGGTCGCTTCCCTCCACGCGCGCTCTGCTAGCGGTTGGGGCCGGCGCACGATCACGTTGGGGAAGCTTTAGTTATTTGATCTTAGATTGTGTTAATTAATTATACCTCCAGAGCCGGAATCATCCGGCTCTGGAGGTATAATTAATTAACCTAAACTATGATCTCCGGCGCCCATTCCCGTCGTGCAACTCCATCCTGTCGTCGGCCGTTGGGGGTATGCCGGTATGTGGGGGTAACTAGCTAACAAGTGGATCAGTAGCGAGTCACCGCCGGCGGCCATTGCTGTGATTATTTATAGCTAGCAGCTAGCTAGGGGATTGGGGATTTTACAATTCACCCCTGTGGAGCGTGGGAAGCCTTCGCTGGAGCGCGGGAAGCCTTCACTGGAGCGCGGGAAGACTTGAGCACACAACCTGACACAACCCGACAACCATATGCGGTGTCACGTGTTACTGCACACGTGTTAACATAAGGAAATGTATGTGTGTAACTTACTAATCATCGCACACGAGTACTCGCACACGCATCATGTGCGATACTCCTAGCCATCGCAAGCAACTAGTATGCATTTTTCAAAGTTTTTAGTAAACACAGAATCGCACACGAATTAACTCTAGTAACCGTCTGTGTTATATTTTCTCATAGCAAACAGTTCATCCGAGTGGGCTGTTTGCCGCGTATCACACACATCTTGTTTACACGAATCGTTTGTGTTTTTTGGCTCATCGCAAACAGTTCATCTATGTGAACTGTATGCCGCATATCACACACATCTTGTTAAGTTCAACCATTTCTGCTTTGTTCCCTAATCAAAAACAGTTCGTCCGAGTGAACCGAATGCCGTATATCACACACACCTTGATCTGGCTAACCGTTTCTGTTGCATTCCCTAATAGAAAACAGTTAATCTGAGCAAATTGTATGTCATATATTGCACACACCTTGATATGGCTGCCCGTTTCTGTTGTTCTATCTCATCGCAAACAGTTCGTATGGATCAACCGTAGTCCTGCATCGCACACGCAACTAAAATCTAAACCGTGTTTGATATCTCCGCCATCGCAAACGTTTTGCATCATTTTTGACGGTTTTTTTACATCACCGTTTGCGATTAATGCATCGCACATAGTTTCGTCAAAGGGTCTCTGATCGTAGTGTCGCATTAGCAGCATCCTGTAGTTGTGCCTACTGCGCGCGATGTGAGTCATGCATTCTCATTAGCCAGAACCCAAACCCCACGGATCGTATGTCTGCACCGTTGGATGCTCCCAGATCGAACAATAATCCTCACCCCTTTCATCAGCACATGCAGTTATGGTTAGGATTTGATTTATATGCACAAAATGCACGATAAATACAAAAAATACCTTAAATATAGCAAATGAACCCTGAAATGCGCCAGAAAAGCAAACATATGGTATAATGGTGATTGCGTACCATGGAAATTTTTATGAGGTGAAACAATGAAGTGAATGGCCACTGGAGTTCGAATTGCCACGTCTCCTTTTGGAAACTATGATCCTTCTTGTGAGATGCTCTAGTTTCCAAGGAGTGGTCATCAAAACTTGTGCCAAACTTTACCAATTTTTTTCCACGGGGTCGTGACAGCACGCCACGGTGACACACCGATTTTCATGATTTTCGGACTCCATCTGCATTTCCTGTAATTAAAATATCAACAAGGCCTGTGCTGGTGGCCGCACCTCACAGCCGAAATGTTTGAAAATTCTCCCCGCTTCTCGGACAATGAATGAAAACTCGCAAAGCAATACACAAATGATTTGTACACCTTCTTTGCTAACACCCACATGTAGTTGTAGTGGAGTTTTGATTTTATATGCACTAAATGCATGGTAAATGCAAAAAAATGGCTTAAATATAACAAACAAGACCGAAAATGGGCCAGAAAATCAAACATATCGTATAGTGGTGATTGCTTACCGTGCAAAAAAAATTGAGGCGGAACAATGAAGTCACCGACAATTGGAGTCCGAAATGCCGCGTCTCCTTTTAGAAACTATGATCCTTTTTGTGAGATGCTCCGGTTTCCAAGGAGCAATCGTCAAAACTTGTGCCAAACTTTACCAAAATGTTTCCATGGGGTCGTGAGAGCACGCCACGGTGACACACCGATTTTTGTGATTTTTGGACTCTATATGCATTTCATGTAATTAAAATACCAACAAGGCCTACGCCGGTGGCCTCACCTCGCGGCCGAAATGTTTGAAATTCTCCCTGTTTCTCGAACAATGAATGAAACTCGCAAAGCGATACACAAATGATTTTGCTAACCCACATGTAGTTGCGGCAGGGTTTTGATATATACGCACTAAATGCATGGTAAATGCAAAAAAATGGCTTAAATATAGAAAACGAGACCTGAAATGCGCCCGAAAATCAAACCTAAGGTATAATGGTGATTGCTTACCATGGAAAAAAATTTGAGGTGAAGCGATGAACTCACGTGTTTATTCAAACGAAAATATGTTGTTAGTTGATGTAAATGTTTTCAAATAGCACACGTTCATTCATGAAAGCCATGTGCCTACCAAACCATGGCTGACGCCCCCCTACTGCGCGTGATGTGAGTCGTGCGTTCTGATTAGCCAGAACCCAAACCCCACGGATCGTATGTCTGCACCATTGGATACTCCCAGATCGAACGACAATCCTCATCCCTTTCATCACCACATGCAGTTGCGGTTAGGATTTGATATGTATGCAGTAAATGCATGGTAAATGCAAAAAATGGCTTAAATATAGCAAAAGAGACCTGAAATGCGCCAGAAAATCGAACCTAGGGTATAATGGTGATTGCTTACCGTGGAAAAAAATTCAAGGCGAAATGATGAACTCACGTCTTTATTTCAAAATTGCCACGTCTTCATTTCAAACAAAATTATGTTGTCTGTGCAGACGGGCGCGTAGAGGCAACCATTTGCATAGGCCTCTCCGCGCAGTGACCGGAGCTCTTTTTTCACTTTTGTCACCGAAGCCGCCAACATCCCCCCACCGCCCTCCCCCATTTCACTCAGTAGTCCGCATATTCCACCCAAACTCAATCGCTAGCACCCTCCTCCACCAGATCCACACCAGAACCCTTTCTGGCGCCGGCGTGCTCAACCCAGCCATGTACCCGCTCTTCCATGTCAACCCTACCTCCACTGTCGTTCCCAACACACGGCTGCCCACGCCTCACCGTCTTCATTTGCTCGCCAACCGCCCTCGAGCTTATCAATTGTGTAACTTTCGCCTCTCTTGTGGTCCTGCCGAGTTTGCACAAAAACCTGTTAGTTAGTGCTCTCCATCGTGGTGAGGCATATTTCCTCGCAATCCCGCTTCCCAAATTGGCTATAAAATAATGGAGAGCGTATATATGTTCATTATCTACCTTCCTAACTAGTACATATAAGTTGTATTTGTTCCAATTAGTTATTGTCGATTTACAGATCATGGGCGCCCGAGTCACACAAAATTAAAAAATTAGCAGTACATTTTCAAAATTATTGCATGACATGTTTAGACAACTTGCTACCAAGTTGTTAGCTTTATGCTTATCCTCCTTTCTTGACTTTCACATGTGTTCTCTGTAGATGTCGAGTAGCATCAACAGCACTCATGCTTCAGGCGATGTATCTTCATCTGAGTCTAATAACCCTAGGTCTCCAGCAGATGGTCAGGGATCAAGTAATCTGGAACGGGGTAGAGCTACCGCAATCACCCTTCCGGTCAGGACACGGAAGAACGTTCCAAGAAAGCCCACACACTAGCCTAAAGGTGTATATGAAGTAAACGACATCGATTTAAATTCTTGGGCTCCAACTAAACCAGATAAAGCATGCATGAGGTTTAGGAGTGTGTGTGGATTTGTTGGCATGGCAAGGCTCAACATTAATCTGTCGGGGTTTCGGAAGGCTGACACAGAAACACGAAAAAGGATAGTCCGGGAGATCATGGATCACTTCAACGTTCCAGATCAGTGGAGAATGCAAGTGGAACACACTGCACTGAAGAAGGCCAGGGATGCTTGGAGAAACTGGAAGCACGTGTTGTACAAGTACTTGAGTGAAGGCAAGGACCCAATCCCCGCATACCCCCAAATTACAAAGGCAGACTGGGCAGAATTCAAATGGGTCAGGGCAACTACATAGTTTACTGAGAAGAGGGCCAAGCAATCGGAACTTCAGAAGAGGAACACACACCCCCACTGTATGTGTGTGGTGGGATACTACAACATGAAACCGATATGGGACCAGGAGGAAAAAGAAGCAGTAGCTGCGGGTGGGTGATACGTTGGTAATTTATGAAGTATTCATGCCATGTGTTACAATAGTTTTATATGGTTTTGGTGCACTTTTTAAATAAATTTTATATGATTTTCATGGACTAACATATTGACCTAGTGCCAAGTGCTAGTTGTTGTTTTCTGATTATTTTTTGTTTTCCAGAAAATCCATATCAAATGAAGTCCAAATGCAGCGAAACTTTTTGACGATTTTTTTGGAACAAAAGAGGCCCCCGAAGCTCTGTGGGAGGACCAGAAGAGCCACGAGGCCCCCACAAGACACCAGGGCTCGCCCACGGGGGTGGTTGTGGCCTGGTGGCTTGTGGGCCCATCTTAGCTCCTTTTCGCGTGATTCCAACTATGAAAATTCTTATAAATAGGGAAATCCCCAGAAATAAACCTAGAACTTCCTATCCGCCACCGCAAGCCTCTGTACCAAAGAGATCCCATCTGGAGCCCTGTTTCGACACCCACCGGAGGGGGAAATCATCACTGGAGGCCATCTTCATCATCCCAGCGGTCTCCATGACGAGTAGGGAGTAGTTCACCCTCGGGGCAGAGGGTATGTACCAGTAGCTATGTGTTTGATCTCTCTGTCTCTTGTGTTCTTGATTTGGCACGATCTTGATGTATGGTTTGCTTTGTTAATATAGTTGGATCATATCATGTTTTCCCTCTCTCTATATTATTGTGATGAATTGAGTTTTTACCATTGAGGTTTCACTATTATCGGATTGAATACTTTTTGGATTTGAGAACACTTGATGTATATCTTGCATGTGGATACTCATGATGACAATGGGGTGTTCTATTGATTCACTTGATATATGTTTTGGTATTCAACTCGCGGATTATCATGGCATTGGGTAATCTATGCATAGGGGTTGATACACGTTTTCGTCCCACTTTCTTCGGTAGAAACTTTGGGGCACTCTTTGAAGTTCTTTGTGTTGGATTGAATATTATGAATCTGAAATTGTTTGATGCATATCAAATAATCAACTCACGGATAATTCTGGTGACATTGGAGTATCCAGGTGACACTAGAGTTGGTTGATGCTTATCATATAGTGTTATTTTAGTACGAACTCTAGGGCTGTTTGTGACACTTATAGGGATGGCTTAATAGATTGATCAGAAAATATAACTTTCACTACTGGGATCAGCTTCTTTGCCGTCTGCCATGGTGGTAGGCAAAGGCATACATGCCGGACGGCAAAATGATTTGCCGTCAGCCAGCGGACGGCAAACAGTCCGGCTGAACGAGTGCCAGCAAAGGCCTACTTTGCCATCTGCTTCTTGGAAACGGATGGCAAAGTATTGTGTCGTCCGCCGTCGGAGGCCAGCAGATGGCAAAGATCATGGACGGCAGTGGGGTGGGGTGAGAGCCGTTAGGGGGTTAACGGCGCTCTTTGCCGTCTGCTGACAGACGACAAAGTGCTCAGCTCGGCCATCACTGAGAAGCTGCCACGTGGCCAGCTATGCCTTCCGCCAGCAGACGGCAAAGATGTTTGAATCTTTGCCGTCTGCTGGCGGACGGCATAGCTGGCCCTTTTTGCCAGTCCTATTTGGTCACTTTGCCGTCCGCCAGCGGACGGCAAAGATTCAAACCTCTTTGCCGTCCGCTGGCAGACGGCAAAGTGACCAAAATAGGCAACCAGTGTTCCCAGTTTCTACAGGTGGCTGCCACGTGTCCTCTTTGCCATCTGCTAGCGGACGGCAAAGCTCTTTGCCATTCGCTAGCGGACGGCAAAGAGGCTATATATCCCCTATTTTTGTTTGAATCCATTTAATTTGACAGGATTTCACACACAGATATACATGCATACATATCCAACATATAACAGCATGTCCAACAACATATTTCATCAAATCCAACATATATATCCAACAAAGTCCAACATATCCATATATACATACATAACCAGAAACAAGTTTCCAACAACATATCCATATAGACATACATATCCAAACAAGTTTTCATAAACAAAAGGAAGCACCAGAAGAATAGTACACTCCATGAATCCAAGCTTCCTCATGTAAAGCAAATCTGCAAATTGGGAAAGATGTAAGCTAGAAGAAGAAGAAGAAGACTAGCTAGAAGAAAAGGAAGAGGAGGAAAAGAAGAAGAAGAAGAATTTATCTTCTCTTTCTTTCTCTCCTCTCCTATTATTTATCTTCTTTTCTAACTAATGTAGGCAAAAATGCCATTTTTGGGCTAAGGTAGGTAAAAATGCTAAGTGTGTAGGTCAATTTAGAGCTAAGCTAGGCAAATAGGTCATTTTGGAGCTAACATAGGTTAAATGGATCATATTGGAGCTAACCTAGCTAAACTTGGTCATTTTTGAGCTAACCTAGCTAATTATGCCATTTTTTACCTAACAAAGCTTATTGTGTCATTTTAGAGGACAACAAGCTAAGTATATGACATTTATGAGGTTAGCAAGGTTATTATGCCATTTACGAATAAAAACAAGTAAGAGGAGGAAAAGAAGAAGAAGAAGAAGAAGAAGAAGAAGAAGAAGAAGAAGAAGAAGAAGAAGAAGAAGAAGAAGAAGAAGAAGAAGAAGAAGAAGAAGAAGAAAAAAAGAAGAAGAAGAAGTTCCTCTTCCTTGATTTTCTTCATCTTATTATGTCATTTGTAGACTAAATAGGCTAAATTATGTCAAAAATGGACTAAACATGCTAAATAAGAAGAAAAATACCGTTATCACGGAGGTGTAGAAATGGTCGGGGCTGCGCCAGTGGCAGACGAAGGTGAAGGACCGGTCGGGGTTCCGACATTGGCAGACGCAGAATGCTTGGTCGATGCTTGTCGAGAGCCATGCTGCACCAAAGATCATTTCCAATAATGTCTCGTTAGCATGATGCAAACTGAAACGTGAATACTAGTAACTAACGACCATTCAAATCAAACTCACCGTGGTCGCCGGAGCAATCTGGGGCATCGATGGAGGGGGCTGACCGTTTTTCTCGCACATGGTCTGCACATTTGGTTCTCACGAGTCAGTCATATTAGTTAGTAATGCGAACATTACGTGCATGATTGGGCTAATATGCACGAGAAACGTACCACGATGAGCTCGTATAGGGCCCGGTTAGACGCCTCGTTCCGGTTCCTCTCCTCCTCCAATAGCTTCGCTGTCCTCTCCTCCAACTCCCACTCCCTCTCCGCCGCCTCCCTTTTTGCCTCCTCCAAAAGCGCCTGGGTGTTCAATCTCTCTTTCTCAACCAAGGCCTGCAACACACCACTCCTCGTTAGCATTGTAATCATCGACGGACGCACACGCAATGTAATGGAGGAAAGGTGAGAGAGTTCGTATAACTAACCGCCATGGCGAGCTCCGCGGGCCGTGCACGAGGCGTTATCTCAGGATCAGAGCTACTCTGGCGCTTCTTGATCTGCGGGAGAGTCCTAGGACAACGTATCAGTCCATCACCAATGGCTACGGAGCCATGGGACCTCCCACCACCAGATATCATCACCAGCTCTATATCAAAAGGATCCTGGCTCGGGTTAAAGTCCTCGCCTTCCCCTCGTCTCTGTACTTCACAAGCTTGTGGTGGGAGGAGATGTTGGTGAAGCTCTCTGGATGATCTAGGTCAGACTCCGTGAATGGCTTGGCCTTCTTGTACGGGGCCATATGGGCCATGCCATAGAGGTCGAACAGATTTGGCACAGGCTTCTTGTGGTGGTGCGCCTGAGAGAGAGGAACAAAATATTAGTTAAGGGCTCAAGCTAGCGTGAAGAATGATATTGCTATGTAAATAGGTCATTTTGGAGCTAAGTAAGGTTATTATGTCATTTTCGAGGAAAATAAGCTAAGTTTAGGTCATTTTCGAGGTAACCAAGATTATTATGCCATTTTTTGACCAAAGTATGCTAATTATGTCATTATTGAGCTATCCAAGGTAGTTATGCCATTTTTTAGCTAACTAAAGCATATTTAGGGATTCTATAGAGCTATCTAAGGTTATTATGTCATTTTAGAGCTAATTATGTCATGAATGAACTAGCTAAGATTAGTTTAGGTCGTTATTGAGCTATCGAAGGTAGTTATGCCATTTTTTAACTAACTAAAGCATATTAAGTCATTTTATAGAGCTATCTAAGGTTATTATGTCATTTTAGAGCTAAATATGTCATAAATGAACTAGCTAAGATTAGTTTATGTCATTATTTAGCTATCCTAAGTAGTTATGCCATTTTTTAACTAACTAAAGCATATTTAGTTATTTTATAGAGATGCTCTAAGGTTATTATGTCATTTTAGAGCTCATTATGTCATAAATGAACTATCCAAGGTAGTTATGCCATTTTTTTAACTAACTAAGCATGTTAAGTCATTTTGGAAGGGATAAATGCTAGCATGAAGAATGAAACATGTAGTAAACCACATACCCAGTTATCCCCGTACACAAACAGGTTGGAGCTCCCTTGATGGTGTGGCACACCTTCCATTTGGTCGCGCTTATCCTTGGCCCTATGGTGTTCGACTAGCCATTGGGGAGAGCACCACGCATCCACCAATGCCTCCCAACAGTCCATCTTATCCACACACCATCTCGGGGGCACCTAAGTGAGTCAAGAGAAATTTCAGCGCTACGCCTATGAATCAAATCAAGAAAACTAAGTTCAAGGCCTTAAGGATAGGTAATTACCCGTATGTACTTCTCCTTACTCAGAAACTTGCCGCGACACTTCTTCTTGGCCCTCCTAATACCCTTCGAGGCATAGTAGTCTCTAACGGCCTGCACCCGAGCCTCGTGCCGTAAGTTCTGAAGTAGGCGCTTGCACTCGGTTTCGACAACCATAGACGCGGCCTCCTGCTCTCCCTCTGAAACCCTGTAGAAGGTCTGCAATCAAACAAGACAACACTGATTAGTACAATCACTAGGTAGTGTTGATTTTTAATTATGTAAAGGAGAAATTACCGAAAACCGATGGAACACAATGTCGGCCACCTTCTCGCACAAGACACCGGCGACCATCTCCTTCGGCGGGGCCGGGGCAACCGAGTACAGCTCCCAGCTCAGTGCTAGCTGTGGAACCTGACCCTCACCGGGCAACATGACCCACCTAGGGAAGTGCTCCCGGCAAAGCACACCAAGGACCTGGTTGGGCCTGCGGACACCACGAGGGTGTACCCAGCCCCTGCAGTATGACAAGGCCAATGCATTAGATATTAATTTGAAGGAACATGAAGGTAAAAGGTTAAAAAAATAGTAAATGCACTTACTTCAACCCTTTAGGCGCAATCAACCACCTCTGGTCGGGGGTCGTCGGCACGGGTGGGAGCTTTGTACAGCCACGCTTGTAGACCTTCTTGCCCTTCTCAACCAGCTCGTCGTCGCTGTAGCCATCATCTGAAAAGGTGTCCTCGCTACCATCAGTAGGGCCACTAGCCTCCGGAGTCCCGTGGGAAGAAGACTGCGGGATCGGAGTCTTCTGGGACGAAGACTCCATGACCGGAGTCTTCTGGGACGAAGACTCTGGGACCGGACTCACGTGGGGTGAAAGATCGGTGACACGGGTCTGGTGGGGCGAAGGATCGGCGACCCGAGTCTGGTGGGGCGAAGGATCGGCGACCGGAGGCTCATGGACTGGAGTCCAAGACGGGTCCACGTCAGACGAAGTAGTCCTGTGGTCGGGTGAATCAGCTGAGGGTGGTGGCGAGGAAGGCGTAGCAGCCTTCCTACCTCTCCCGCTGCCACGTCCACCTCTAGCAGCCTTCTTCGTCCTCCCCCGACCTCTCCCAGCCGAAGAAGAAGCGCCCGCCGCAACTGTCTGCATACTGTCTAGCAGCACTCTCCGGAGGGGCTGGGCTGGAATAATGGAACCACCCCTCCCAGTAGCGCTCGCAGGAGGCTCGGGGCGCTCTGGACCCTTGCCCACCATCCTGTCAACACATGCAATGACAAAAAGTAAACGAATTTAGTACAACATAAAAAATTTGAATACCTGACATGAACATAATAATATGTATATAATTTAAGTGTATCATCATCATGAACATAATAAAAAAATGAATACCTCACATTACTAATATTACACTGAATCGTCTATATATGCTCCGGGATCATTAAATGCATCATCATCATCACTATCAGTGACGTGCTCATCATCATCATCAATAAATGCATCAACATGTGGAAGGCCTCCTTTACGTAATCGTTCAAGCATTGACAGGTCATCTGCAGCAGTAACTTCTTCTTGTTCTGGCTCTTCTTGTTCCGGCTCAGGGGTGAAGTCGGATTCACTATCGTTGTCTACTTCAATGTTCTGGGGGGGAGTAGAGCGGTTCTTGAAACATTTTTTGGAAAGACGTGTTTCTTGGAAGAATTCTCCTTCGTCATATGTGTCTTGGTTAATGTGAGGTTCATAATCCTCTTCATTGGGGGGAGGTGGTCTAACATGTGGCAGCACTTCATTAACGACATCCCAACCACTGAGATTTGGATCACTTTGACAGGCCCACAGTAGATAGAAAACTTGGGTTGCCTGTTGAGCCGTAATATAGACATCGGGAACATCCAAATGGGTGCTTTGTTTGATTTTGACTAGCCCTATATGTTCATGAGTCCTTCTAGTCTCCCTCGGCTGGAACCAATAACATCTGAAGACTACGATGTTTGGTGGGTTTTCACCATAGAATTGAAGTTCATAAATTCCTTCAACTCTTCCATAATACTCGATATCTCCTTCGCCGATAGCAGAGACACAACAATTTGTAGACTTTCGGTCGGCCATAGATAGCTCTTTGCCATAGGTACGAAAGCGATACCCGTTGATGTCGTATTTGTCAAATGAACGGACCTTATAGTCAAAACCATTAGCTACTTGTCTCAATTTGGCATCCATAATCTCTGAATTAGCCTACAAGTTTAATACGAAAGGATTGTTGCATTAGTCGCAAATTAGCCAAAGAAATGAAATGGTCTAATGGAAATTACCGTTTTTTTGAACCAAGAGATGAAACCGGGATATTCGCCTCCTTGCTTTGCCAGAAGCTCATACTCTTCGACGGAATCCTTTTGGATCACCGCTCCATACGAGAATATGGCGACGTATCGACTGCATCAAATATCCAAGAATAAGAGCAGTTCAAAGGAATTAGAAGTTGCGAAACAATGTACCGAGATCTTACTCGATGTACGGCCGCACTTCTGTTAGGTTGTTGAAGAGATACAGCGAAATGGTCCGCCATTCTTCAACATCCAACGATACTGGTTTCCAACCATTGGCTGGTGCGAGATTCCCTTTGAATAGGATGAGGTTGGATCGACCCTTTTTAGGGTCGTCAGCATTGTACCGAGGCTTCGGATTATGCAAATGACGATTTTTGGCTTCGTAGTGTGCTGTCATGAAGTTTGCCGCCTCCTCATTGATGAATGCCTCGGCCATCGATGCTTCAATTCTACGTTTATGTTTACATTTTGCTCGAAGCGTCTTCTGCATCCTCTCAGTTGAGTAGCACCAACGATTTTGCACGGGCCCTCCCAATCATGCCTCGGTCGGGAGATGCAAAATCAAGTGTTGCATTGGATTAAAGAAGCTTGGCGGAAAGATCATCTCTAACTTGCAGATCAACTACGGCGCCAACTGTTCCATTTCTTCTAGGAGGCCAGGCAATAGTTCTTTCGCACAAAGAACACAGAAGAAATAGCTCAGCTCTGCCAGTACTAGCCATTCATCCTCAGGGATGAAGCCACGCAACATCACCGGCATTATCCGCTCAATCCATATGTGCCAATCATGACTTTTTAGACCAAATATTTTCAATTTTTCAAGACTCGCTCCCCTCTTTAGATTTGATGCATACCCATCGGGGAACATCAACTGCATTTTCACCCACAAAATAATTTCCTTCATAGCTGGCCTTCCAAGATTGAACCATGCCTTTGGCTTCGTCCCGTTCCGCTTTCCTTTTGGTTCTTGCATGTTTTGTAATGGTCTATCACATAGCTCCTCTTGATCGACTCTAGCCTTAGTATTATCCTTTGATTTCCCCTCTATGCCGAACAATGTACCAAAAATGGCTTCGGCGATATTCTTTTCAGTGTGCATCACGTCAATGTTGTGTGGGCAAAGGAGGTCTTTGAAGTAAGGCAGATCCCAGAAGCATGTCTTGTGAGTCCAGGCGTGTTCCTTATTATACCCCTTGAAATACCCTGGACGCTCTGGATCTGTCTCGAGAGCGTTTAACTGATCTAGGGTCTGTTGGCCTGTCAACGCAGGTGGTACAGAGTGTTTGACAACTCTACCTTTGATGAAGTTCTTCTTGTCTTTCCTAAACTTATGGCAAGGATCTAGAAACGGTCTATGCAAGTCGAAGCAAGTATACTTGTGCCCTGCCGTCAGCCAACAAAATTCAAGAGCTCCCTTGCATGTGGGGCACGGGAACCTTCCATGCACACACCAGCCAACGAATAGCGCATACGCCGGCAAGTCATGCGTTGAGTACATGTACCAGGCACGCATTATGAAGTTCTGTTTGCTAAAGGCATCGTATGTCTTGAACCCATTATCCCAAGCTTCTTGAAATTCGTCCTTAAGTGGCTGCATCTACACATTCATATTCTTCGCCGGATAGTTGGGCCCTGGAATTATCAACGTCAGGAAAATGTTCTTTCTTTGCATAATCTGCCCGGGGGGGGAGATTGAGTGGAATGACAAACACGGGCCAACAACAGTATTGGGCTGCCGTCTGACCAAACACACTGAACCCATCCGTGCTGACGGCGACTCGAGGATGCCTTGGATCTGCCGTTCTTTCCTTATGTAATGCATCGAAGCGCTTCCACGCTTCACCATTCGATGTGTGCACCATCATCACATTCCCATCTGCATCTAGTTCGGTTCTTTTGCCCGTTTTGTGCCACGTCATCTGTCTGGCCATCTCTTTGACCATGAAAAGACGTTGAAGTCTTGGTACGATTGGCATATACCGAAGAACATTAACGGGTATTTTGGTCTGCGTCTTCTCACCCATACCGTTGTCTACCACAACATACCTGGAAGACTTGCAAATGGGACAATAGTTCAAGTCCACATACTGAAGCCTAAATAAGACACATCCTTTCTCACAGGCATGTATCTTCTCATAGGGCATCTTAAGAGCACGGAGGATTTTGTCTGACTGGTACAGGTTTGGAAGTAGCACATGGCCTTTGGGTAGAAATCGTCCGAATACTGTCATCATCGCGTCGTAGCATTCTCTGCCCAAGTTGAATTGAGCCTTCAAAGCCATTATTTGTGAGATGGCATCCAGCTGACAAAGCTCAGTGTGCTCGTGGAGAGGACGTTTTGAGGACTCCAACATTTCAGTGAAGGCCTTTGCAGATTCCTCCATCTCCTCGTCCGAGTCCCGAGCATCGTCAAAGTCTTGCACCATGTCGTCCATCCCGGTACCATGCTCGTCGGTGCGACGACGAACCACCTCGGCTCTGGCACGTTGGGCAGACTCACCATGTAATGTCCAGACCCTGTAACCAGGCGTAAAACCAAACTTCTGCAGGTCTTTACTCATTTCAAGCTCGTCCCTCATTTTATAGTTGTCGCACCGGACACAGGGGCACCAGCTTAATTTCTGACCATTGGCAAATGCGGCTCTAACAAGCCCCTTGGTTTTTGTTAACCATTCCTCGGTCCAAACTTTCTGACTAGTGTAACTGATGTACATCCACGCACGATCACTCATATTGACTTCCTACTGGACACACAAGAAATATATACATAATTAAGCAAACCATATCCATCAGTTAATGGAGTTTGTCAGTTTTATTATGTCCATGCAACCTACACGCTAATAGGTAAAGATAGGTCCTAATCCCACCCGAGTATGTGTAGATTGGGTTCGTTTTCCCATGCTCTACTCCGGATCCGATGCAAAATTTCGGCAGCACCTCCCCGCTGTTCTCCTGATACATGTCTCGGCAATAAGCAGAGAGGATGTGTACCCGGAGAACAACAGGGAGTCACTGACAAAATTCTGCATCGGATCCGGAGCAGAGCATATGGGCAAACGAACCCAATCTACACATACTCGGGTTGTCCATGGATAACGTTGGACAATTTGAAAGAATCACGATTATAAATATGCAAATGCATGCATATTTATAGATGTAACCCTTTCGAACGGGAGACGCATAGTGGTTATGCATACTGATGATTGACACCTATAGCTAGCAAGTTTCATCGGCACGAAGACTGGAACAGAGCAAATGAAGGGGGAGGAGATGTCATTTGTGTGGGGGGTCGGGGTCGGGGTCGGGGTGGTAGGGGGGTCGGGGTGTGGGTCGGGGTGGGTAAAGTGGTAGTAGGTAGGGTTCGTAGGTAGGGTTTTTTGGTGTCAGTGGTGTGGGATAGGTAGGGTAAGGGGGTCGTCGGGGGCTGGGTGTCGGTGTCGGGGTCGGGGTGTGGGTCGGGGGGTGTGGTGTAAGGGGTGGGGGGTGGAGGGATGGGGAGTCGGGTTGGAAGGGGGTGGAGGGGGTAGGGGGGCGGGGGGCGGGGGAGGCGGGGTCAGGAGGGTCGTCGAGTGCGTGCGTGAGGATTACGGGGTCGGGTGTGAGCGAGCGTAGTCGATTGGGGGGAGGGGGGGAAAGGGGAGGTAGGAGAGGGAGGGGAAGGGAAGAGAGAAAGAGGTGAGGAGGAGGAGGAGGAGGTAGAAGAAGGAGGAAGGTCGGTGGAAGCGGAGAAATGACTACCGCCTCGCCGGCCTCTGATCTGATGAGCCATAGGATTTCTGTGGCATTTGCTTCTGCGTCGTGCAGGATCTGTGGAGGCGGCGGAGGCTGGGATGTGGGGTGTCTGCGTCATGCGGGGAGGAGGCTGGCGTTCTTCGTATTCTTCGTATGCGTTCTGAGGCTCGCTTGCGTTTCCCTGCTCCTGCCACACCGCCCATCGTCTTCTTTCAAACTAAAACTAAAAATAATCTAAATAAACTAAACTAAAAAACTAAAACTAAGACTAAAACTAAACTGAAACTAAAACTAAACTAAAACTATAACTATAACTAAAACAGAAACTAAACTAAAAGAAACTAAAAAAATAAACTAAAAAAAGGGGGGGAGAACTCACCTGCAGGGGATCGCCGGTGGAGGAGGCGCGGGGCGGCCGGTGGATGGGACGGCGGCCGTGGAGGAGGCGGCGGGCCCGGTGGAGGGGGAGGCCGGACGGCCGCGGCGGGACGGGCGGGGGGGACGGCGACGCAGGGGAGGGGCGGGGCGGCTGGACGGCGCGGCGCGGCTGGCCGACGTGGAATCGGCGGCGGGGGCGCAGTGGAGGTCGGGGCGCCGCAGGGGAGGGGTGGGGGGAGGGGGAGAGGGGGCAGACGGGGAAAGGGGGGCGGCGGCGGGTGGTGGGACAAGGGGGCGGCGGGTGGTCGGGGCGACGGGGGAAGGGCGGTGAGTGGGAGGGTGGCGGGGCAAGGGGGCGGCGGCGGGTGGCTGGTGGCGGGGGCGGCGACGGGTGGCGGTGGTCGTCGGGGAGAGAAGACAGAAACAGAGGGGGTGCTCGGCCATTAGTTAGGTCAACTCTTTGCCGTCCACGCTCCTTTGTTGTCCGCTTTATTCTCTTTGCCGTCTGCTAGCAGACGGCAAAGAGGGGGACCGTTAGGTTTTTCCTAAGCAGCTCGTTAGTGGGCCCACCTCTCTCTTTGCCGTCCGCCAGCTGACGGCAAAGAAATGGCTGATGGCAAAGAAGGTCTTTGCCATCAGCCATTTCTTTGCCGTCCGTTTTATGTAACCGGACGGCAAAGACCTTCTTTGCCGTCAGCCAGCAGACGGCAAAGAATTGGCAGACGGCAAATAAGCTAATTCCAGTAGTGTTTGAGGTGGTTTCGTACCCTACAAAAATTTCATCTTATGTTCTCCGCTAGATAAGAACTTTGGAGTGATTCTTTGTAGCACGTTGAGGGATTTTTATATGATTCAATCATGTTAGCATTGTTGAGAGATTGCACCAGTGAAAGTATGAACCCTTGGCATTGTTTCTAAGCATTGCAATACCGTTTGTGCTCAATTTTATCACTTGTTACCTTGCTGTTTTTATATTTTCAGATTACAAAAACCAATATCTACTATCCATACTACCCTTGTATCACCATCTCTTCACCGAACTAGTGCACCTATACAATTTGCCATTGTATTGGGTGTGTTGGGGACAAAAGAGATTTCTTGTATTTAGTTGCAGGATTGTTTGAGAGAGACCATCTTCATCCTACGCCTCCCACAGATTGATAAACCATAGGTCATCCACTTGAGAAAAATTGCTATTATCTGATACGTCTCCAACGTATCTATAATTTTTTATTATTCCATGCTGTTATATTATCATTCTTGGAAGTTTTACAATCATTTTATAGCAACTTTATATCATTTTTTGGGACTAACCTATTGACATAGTGCCCAGTGCCAGTTGCTGTTTTTTGCTTTGCAGAATATCCCTATCAAATGGAGTCCAAACGCAGCAAAACTTTTTGGAGATTTTTTTTGGACCAGAAGACAACTTGGGAGCCAAGGAAGGACCAGAGAGGAGGCCCGTGGGTCCCACAAGACATCAGGGCGCGCCATAGGCCCCTGACGTGCCCTGATGGGTTGTGGGACCCACGGGGGTCTCCTCCACGCCTCTCAGCTCTATAAATACCCAAATATTCCAGAAACCTTAGAGGAGTCGATGAAACACAATTCCAGCCGTCGCAAGTTCCAGAACCATGAGATCCAATCTAGAGCCCTATTCCGGCACTTTGCCGAAGGGGAACACGATCATGGTGAGGTTCATCATCCTCATTGGAGCTCCTCCGATGATGCGTGAGTAGTTCACCATAGACCTACGGGTCCGTAGGCAGTAGCTAGATGGCTTCTTCTCTCTTTTTGATTCCCAATACAATGGTCTCTTGGAGATCTATTTGATGTAACCACTTTTTGCGGTGTGTTTGTTGAGATCCGATGAAGTTCGAGTTTATGATCAGATCTATATCCATGAATATTATTTGAGTCTTCTTTGATCTCTTTTATGCATGATTATTTATAGCCTCGTATTTCTTCTCCGAATCTTTGGTTTAGTTAGGCCAACTAGATTGATTTTTCTTGCAATGGGAAGAGGTGCTTTGTGATGGGTTCGATCTTGCGGTGTCCTCACCCAGTGACAGAAGGGGTAGCAAGGCACACTTGTATCGTTGCTATTAAGGATAAAAAAGATGGGGTCTATTTCTATATGAATAGATCTTGTCTACATCATGTCATCATTCTTATTGCATTACTCTGTTTTTCTATGAACTTAATACACTAGATGCATGCTGGATAGCGGTCGATGTGTGGAGTAATAGTAGTATATGCAGGCAGGAGTCGGTCTACTAATCTTGGACGTGATGCCTATATTCATGATCATTGCCTTGGATATCTTCATAATTATTTGTTCTTCTATCAATTGCCCAACAATAATTTGTTTACCCACCATATGCTATTTTCCCGAGAGAAGCCACTAGTGAAATCTACGGCCCCCAGGTCTATCTTTTATCATATTGGTTTCAGATCTATCTTTTATCTTATTTGTTTGTAGATCTATTATTCCAAAAACCTAAAACTACCTTGCTGCACTTTTTCTGTATTTATTTTATTTCGTGTTTTATTCAGATCTATTTATCCAATCTCATACAAATTAATCTATCTTTTTACCGAGGAGGGATTGACAACTCCTCTTACGCGTCGGGTTGCAACTATTTGTTCTTTGTGTGCAGGTACCATTTACATAGTGTTGCTTGGTTCTCCTACTGGATTGATACATTGGTTTCACAACTGAGGGAAATACTTACCGTAGCTGTGCTGCATCATCCCTTCCTCTTTGGGGAAATACCGACACAGTCTTAAGCCACGTCAAAGGAATTTCTGGCGCCGTTGCCGAGGAGACATAATCAACATCTATCAGGTTCCTAATCACAAAGCTCATCACCTTGCAATTTACATTATTTGCCATTTGCATCTTGCTTTCATCTCCCCCACTTCACAAAAAATTGCCTTTTTATTCGCCTTCTTTTTCGTTTGCCTTTTTCTTGCTCGATCTTTTGTTTGCTTGAACTTATCATCATGAGTGACTTTGGTATGGCAGAAACAGATGATGGCCAAACTCCTAAAATTGGACAATCTGGCAATCTGGATGCTAAAACTTTTGTTTTGGGACAAGGGAACGTTATAGGAAAAGAAACTATCCAAGAATTTTTCAATTGTGTTGGAACTTTGACTTGTGATGATGTTCCTATAATTAAAAGAACTAAAACTTATGCGGAAGCTATTTCAGCACTAGTTCTGACACTTGAAAATAGATTTATTCGTACTCATCCTAACTTGCAAAGATTGTTCTATGAGCTACCTATTATGAAGGATCCGAAAGCTAAAAAGTTAGCCACCCTTGTACTTATGAATGAATTTGATCACATAGTACGGGAAGCTAGGGGATTTTTGATTTTTATGGCATGAACCATGAAAAACCGATAATATATGAGATCCTTTACAATAGTGATTATGTGTTGAGACATTTTCTTGGAAATAATAAAAAAAATATGAGAACCTTAAAAAGGAAATCCCCGTTTTGGATGTTATCCAACAAATTTTTAATGATGTTAATCAACAATATTCTTGGATTGTAGTCGGGAATCAAAGGGGATATAAGGATGGACAACTTGATAATGCTAAAATTTCTATGTACAATGTGTTTTAAGTTATATTTGAGAAACTTCCCGACAATACCACATCTATGGAGGATAAGAAGAAAGATGATAATACTTGAATCTATGCATCATGCCTAGCTAAGGGCATAAAATGATAGCGCTTGTTAGGAGGCAACCCAATGAATAAAATTTACTTTTGCCTTTTTATTTTCTGTTCTTGAGTGTTTGCACAATTATGACTTTGTTATGATTGTGTTTTTTATGTTTTACGTAGTGTTTGTGCCAAGTAAAGCCTTTGGGATAGCTTTGGGTGATAGTTGATTTGATCCTGTTGAAAAACAGAAACTTTTGCGTCCAGTAACAGAATTGTTAAAATACACAGAAGAGACAAAAAAATCTGATTTTTTTACACAAGATTGATATACAAATTTCCTCTGTTGTACAAATTTTTCAGAATTTTTGGAGTTACATAAGTATGAGTAAAATTCGCATCTTTGTAGATTGTTCTGTTTTTGGCAGATTCTGCTTTCTTTGCATTGTGTGCTTATTTTGATGAATCTATGGATTGTATCGGGGGGTATAAGCCATGGTAAAGTTAGAATACAGTAGTTATAATGCAAAAATAAAATATGAATGGGTTTTCAATAGTACTTAAAGCAAAGATTGGTTTTATTATACTAACGGATCTCACAAAGGTTTTGGTAAGTTCTGTGTGATTGAAGTTTTCAAGTTTTGGGTGAGATCTCAATGGATGAAGGAATAAGGAGTGAAAAGAGCCTAAGCTTGGGGGTGCCCATGGTACCCCAAGTTAATATTCAAGGAGAACCAAGCAACTAAGCTTGCGGATGCCCCGGAAGGCATCCCCTCTTTCTTCTAACAACCATCGGTAATTTTACTTGTAGCTATATTTTTATTCGTCACATATCATGAGTTTTGCTTGGAGCGTCTTGTATTATATGAGTCTTTATTTGTTTTGCTTTTTATTTTTTCACAATTATCCTTGATGGACACACCTATTTGAGAGAGCCAAAATTATGTTATAATTTGTTAGAATTGCTCTATGTGCTTCACTTAAATTATTTGAGCTATGAAATTGCTCTAGTGCTTCACTTATATCTTTTTGAGCACGGTGTGCTTTAATATTTTTGAAGAAATACTCTCATGCTTCACTTAGATTTATTTGAGAGTTAGTAAATTTTTTGAATAAATTCTCTCATGCTTCACTTATATTATTTTGAGAGATGAAAATTTTTATGCTCATGTTCCTCACTTAAATTTTTTTGAGCTTATCAAAAGCAATTGCAACATATGAAACTAGTCACAAAGTGATAGATATTCAAGAGGGATATAATAAAAAAATTCATGAAGATCATTGGAAAAAATAAACTTGATTCTTTGTAATAGTTTTGAGATATGATGATAGTAATATGTGAGTCATATTGGTGAGTAATTATGCTTTAGTAAGAATATTGGTGTTAAGGTTTGTGATTCCCTATGCAAACACGAAAGTCAATAGTTATGCAATGAAATTACATCCTACTTGTGGTGCATTATTCGGTGTTAGTTATGCTTAATGCTTGTTTATGTGAATTTTGTTTCTTGATTGGTTGCTTCTCAATCTTTTTGCTAGCCTCCACTTGTACTAAGTAGAAATACTACTTGTGCATCCAAAATCCTAAAACCAAGTTTTGTCATATGAGTCCACCATACCTACCTATATGCGGTATTTCCATGTCGTTCTAAGTAAATTTGTATGTGCCAAATCTAATTTTCAAAATGAATTTCCTTTTTGTGTGCCCGTACCGCTCATGAAGCGACAGGAGGTGGCCAACATTTTTCCATGCTAGATGTGTTATTCTCAAGATGAGTGTTTATTCACTTGTCATTGCACGAGGGTATGGCGGTAATAGGGATGCCTAGTCCCGAAATGAAAAAGAAATTTACTTTATGTTGTCAAATAATAAATTCTTTGGAAAGTGTTGGTATGGAAGGCACCCGTGGATACGGCTAGCCATGGATTGTGAAAGAATGGTGGAAAAGGAATAAACTTTATTTTTTGTTTGGGAACCGTCTATGATGTATCTAGCATGGAAAGTATTGGGAACTACTCGGTCGTTTTCATTGTAGGAAAAGCATGCCTCTAAAAAAATTATCTCTCAATTTAAGCTTTGAGCTCTGGCACCTCTACAAATCTCTGCTTCCCTCTGCGAAGGGCCTATCTATTTACTTTTATGCAATTTTTATTTTTATTTGAGTCTCCATCTTCTCTTATAAATCACCAACTAGGGAGCACTATGATCATACTTGAGCATTGGATGTAGCTAATATTTGAGTGTGTTTCATGAATGGATGAATGAATGATTGAGCATGATGGGCTAGGGATAACTTTCTTTAGTGTTGATATTTTGAAAGACATGGTTGCTTGTTGATATGCTTGAGTATTGAAGTCTTCATGTCAAATATAGACTATTGCTTTGAACCATCTAAAATTCCAAATGTCCATGCTACAAAAAGAAAAGAATATGTGATGAACATGTTAGGCAGCATTCCACCTCAAAAATTCTGTTTTTATCATTTACCTACTCGAGGACGAGCAGGAATTAAGCTTGGGGATGTTTATACATCTCCAACGTATCCATAATTTTTTTTTGTTCCATGATGTTGTATTATCATTCTTGGATGTTTTACAATCATTTTGTAGCAACTTTATATCATTTTTTGGGACTAACCTATTGACATAGTGCCGAGTGCCAGTTGTTGTTTTTTTGCTTCGCAGAATATCCCTATCAAATGGAGTCCAAACGCAGCAAAACTTTTTGGAGATTTTTTTGGACCAGAAGACAACTTGGGAGCCAAGGAAGCACCAGAGGGGAGGCCCATGGGGCCCACAAGACACCAGGGCGCGCCAGAGGCCCCGGGCGCGCCCTGATGGGTTGTGGGGCCCACGGGGGTCTCCTTCACCGCCTCTCAGCTCTATAAATACCCAAATATTCCAGAAACCCTAGGGGAGTTGACGAAACACAATTCCAGCCACCGCAAGTTCCAGGACCACGAGATCCAATCTAGAGCCCTATTTCGGCAATCTGCTGGAGGGGAACACGATCACGGAGGGGTTCATCATCTTCATTGGTGCTCCTCCGATGGATGCGTGAGTAGTTCACCATAGACCTACGGGTCTGTAGGCAGTAGCTAGATGGCTTCTTCTCTCTTTTTGATTCTCAATACAATGTCTCTTGGAGATCTATTTGATGTAATGACTTTTTGCAGTGTGTTTGTTGGGATCTGATGAAGTTCGAGTTTATGATCAAATCTATATCCATGAATATTATTTGAGTCTTCTTTGATCTATTTTATGCATGATTATTTATAGCCTCGTATTTCTTCTCCGAATCTTTGGTTTAGTTAGGCCAACTAGATTTATTTTTCTTGCAATGAGAAGAGGTGCTTTGTGATGGGTTCGATCTTGCAGTGTCCTCATCCAGTGATAGAAGGGGTAGCGAGGCACGCATGTATCGTTGCTATTAACGATAAGAAGATGGGGTCTATTCCTACATGAATAGATCTTGTCTACATCATGTCATCGTTCTTATTGCATTACTCCATTTTTTCATGAACTTAATACACTAGATGCATGCTGGATAGCGGTCGATGTGTGGAGTAATAGTAGTAGATGTAGGCAGGAGTTGGTCTACTAATCTTGGACGTGATGCCTATATTCATGATCATTGCCTTGGATATCGTCATAATTATTTGTTCTTCTATCAATTGCCCAGCAGTAATTTGTTTACCCACCGTATGCTATTTTCTCGAGAGAAGCCACTAGTGAAATCTACGGCCCCCGGGTCTATCTTTTATCATATTGCTTTCAGATCTATCTTTTATTGTATTTGTTTTCAGACCTATTATTCCAAAAACCCAAAAATACCTTGCTGCACTTTTTCTTTATTTATTTTATTTCATGTTTTATTCAGATCTATTTATCCAATCTCATACAAATTAATCTATCTTTTTACCGAGGAGGGATTGACAACCCCTCTTACGCGTCGGGTTGCAAGTATTTGTTCTTTGTGTGTAGGTATCGTTTACATAGTGTTGCTTGGTTCTCCTACTGGATTGATACCTTGGTTTCACAACTGAGGGAAGTACTTACCGTAGCTGTGCTGCATCATCCCTTCCTCTTTGGGGAAATATCGACGCAGTCTCAAGCCATGTCACTGTCCTACAAAACTCTGCACTTGGAGGCCCAACACGAGTCTACAAGAATAAGTTTAGTAGAGATCAAGCTCTTTTCTGGCGCTGTTGCTAGGGAGGTGAGTGCTTGAAGGTATATCCTTAGATCTTGCAACTGAATCTTTTTGTTTGTTGTTTTATCACTAGTTTGGTTTATGTAAGAAAACTACAAAAAAATGGAATTGAGGTTGCCTTATATACTTCATCTTTATAATGTCTTTCGCGAAAATGATGGATCAGAAAATTGTGCTTAGTTGATAGAAGAAGAATTCAATAAAATGTTTGGCATAAAATCCATGAATGATAAGCATGATTGCAATGCTGCTAGTGTGAATTCTTTGAATATCCATAATGCTAATGATATGCAAAGCCACAAGCTTGGGGACGCTGTGTTTGATGAAGATGATATTTTTAGTCCCTCGAGTTTTGATGAGAATATTTATTATGATTACAGCATGCCTCCTATTTATGATGATTACATATATGAAAATGGGTTTGGAAGAGTGTCAACTTTAGATAATAATTATCCCACTATTTTGGAGGGTGTTGAATCTTATTATAATGATAAAAGCGGATTTGGAGAGGTCGTGAATTTATTTAGTGATGAATCCACTATTTTTTATGAGGTTTCAATTGATTATGACAACAAAGTTCCTATCTATGATGATTATCATGATGACGTGGAGGCTATAAAGAATAATGATAACCATGAAACTTGTCATGGTGATTTTAATGTTCAATTTTATTATGTCAATCAAGTATCTCATGATAGTTAATTTGTTGAGTTTGCTCCCACTACTATTGATGAGACTAAATTTGCAAATGTGGAGAGAAATAAAATTTGTATGCTTATGATTCATGAAAAGAATGCTTTATGTGATAGCTATATTGTTGAATTTATTCATGATGCTACTGAAAATTACTATGAGAGAGGAACTTATGCTTTTACATATCTCAATAATATCAAGTTGCCTCTATTTATGTTGAAAGTTTGAAGTTATGCTTGTTTTGCCTTCCAATGCTACTTGATTCTTGCTCCCATAAATTGTTTTCTCAAAAAATCCCTATGCATAGGAAGTGGGTTAGGCTTAAATATGCTTGCCAGGTGTTTCATGATGCTCCCATTATGATTCAATTCTTTACTTTTATGCGAGCATCATTGAAATCATCATGCCTAGCTAAAAAGGCATTAAAGAGAAGCGCTTTTTGGGAGACAACCCAACACTTATACCTACTATTTTTGTGTGTTCACATGATTAGGCCACTGTATTAATCATGTTTTATAGCTTTTGTTTCAATAAAGTGCAAGGTAAAGCCTTTGGGATAGTGTGGATGATAGGTGACTTGATTCTGTGCAAAAATAGAAACTTTTGTGCCCAGTTATGGAATTAATGTGATTCATAGGAGCATCAAAAAATTCTGAATTTTATCACACATGATTTATATAAAAATTTCTTACATTTTCCTAATTTTTTAGAATTTTTGGATTTACAGAAGTATGGTCATTGTTTAGATCATTACAAACTATTTTGTTTTTAACAGATTTTGTTTTCAATGCATAGTTTGCTTGTTTTTATAGTTTCTATGGCTTGTATTATTCAATATAAATTGTGGAAATGATATAGTACAGTAGTCATTATGTGGAAACAATTATGAATCTTGCCTTAACAGTACTAAAGTGAATGATTTGTTCTTTATCATACTAACCTATCTCAGGAAGTTCAGTTAAGTTTTGTGTGATTGAAGTTTTCAAGTTTTGGGTGAGATGTCGATATGAGGAGAATAAGGAGTGGCAAGAAACTAAGCTTGGGGATGCCCAAGGCACCCCAAGGTAATATTCAAGGAAGACCCAAGCGTCCAAGCTTGCGGATGCCCCGAAAGGCATCCCCTCTTTCGTCTCCAATATTATCGGTAACCTCACTTCGAGCTATATTTTTATTCATCACATGATATGTGTTTGGCTTGGAGTGTCATTTTCTTTTGTTGAGATTTGCTTGCTGTTATTTAGAGTCATGTTTTGTATCTTTTACTTCAATAAAAGTGTCAAGTGTAGCCTTTACCATGCTTATTTCGCAAGTCTATATGTTGTTGTTTGAAAACACGGAGTTCTCTATCATTGTCTAAATTCTTCAGAAAGGTCAGAACGTGATAAAATCTTGAAATTTTTACACAGTAAGCTATGATAAATTTTGTATAGCATGGTAATTTTTCAAAAAAATTGGAGTTAAAGAAGTATGAATCTTCTTCTATCCTTTACAGTCTGTTCTGTTTAGACAAATTGCTGTTATGTTTGCTTATTTAATGATTCTATTTGAGGATAGGGACTTTTACATTACAGCCCTTAAATCGAACCCACTACTTAGATTTACCCCTAATTTCATAGTGTGCTCAAATTTGCCCCTCTACTATTATGTGGTATTATAGAAATACCCCTAAATGATGTTTTTGTCAGGTCTTCTCTACTTTATAAGCTTTGCAACGTCCCTCTGTAGCTGCTTGTGATGTCTGCTCTTTCGTAGCATTCCCGAGCATCTCCATGGATGACAGTTCCTATTTTGGGTGTTTATGTTTTCAGGGAAAATAAATATTTTCAGGGATGCTACAAAAGAACGGAAAGCACTAGTAGCTACACAGGGATGTTACGAAGCTTATAAAGTAGAGAAGACTTGATAAAAACATCGTTTAGAGGTATTTCTACAATACCACATAATGGCAAAGGGGCAAATTTGAGCACACTTTGAAATTAGGGGTAAATCTAAGTAGTGGGTTCGAGTTAAGGGCTGAAATGTAAAAGTCCCCTGAGGATATGAGTATTAGATATGCAGAGGCATTTAGTATGCAATGTTAAATATTAATTTTATCGATTTGTTACAGTAGAGAATGATAAGGTTTTGCATTGATTTATACTAACTTATCTCATGAGTTCTTGTTGAGTTTTGTGTGCATGAAGTTTTCGAGATTTAGGGAAACCGTGATACGAGAGGAATTAAGGAGACACAAGAGCTCAAGCTTGGGGATGCCCAAGGCATCCCAATATAATATTCCAAGAAGTCTCAAGCATCTAAGCTTGGGGATGCCCCGGTAGGCATCCCACCTTTCTTCATCAATCATTATCGGTTAGTATCGGTTGAGCCTAAGTTTTTACTACTTCACTTGAGATGTGCTAATCTTGGAATGTCATTTTATTTTATTTTATTTTCTATTTGAAGAAAATACTTAAGATCTGAAAATTTTTAAATGAGTGAGAGTCCTCACATAGCTACTTAATTGTTTGACTACTCATTGATCTTCACTTATAACTTTTGGAGTAGTTTGTCATTTACTCTTGTGCTTCACTTATATCCTAAGAGTGAATTGTTGAATGAATTGAATATCATAAAGTTGAAATTATATGGGCTTCATATACTTGTCTCTTGCCTAGTAGTAGTTTCACATTGGGTTTAGAAAGTAAAATCTATTGAAGTTTGACAATCATATAATTGGTCATACAAGCAATTCATAAATGATTAGTATATCGAAGAGAACTTTTGCATATAAATATATTATCTTGGACGTCTTTTATGATTGTTAATACCCATTAATTATTTTCAAACTTGAGCAAATTAGTTGAAGTTGGACAAGGAAGACAACGTAATGAGTTATGGTTGGGTATATTTGTATAGAAGTTCTATTGTTATGGATGCTCCAACATGTGGTGCTTGTTTAGAATCTTTTGCTAGCCAAAACTTCTGTACTAAGCAGGAATACTGCTTGTACATCCAAAACCTTGAGTCAAGTTTCTTCCATGAGTGTCCACCATACCTACCTATATACGGTATTACCCTGCCGTTCTAACTAAATTCGCATGTGCCACCTCTAATCATTCAAATAAGCATTTGTTCTGTGTGCCCGTACCACTCATGAAGCGGTAGGGGATGGTTAGTATCTTCCATGCTAAGCGGGTTATTCTCACGATGGGTGTTTATTCACTTGTCATTGCACGAGACAGGTTGGTAATCGGGATGCCCAGTCCCTTGATCAAAATGAAAAATAACGAAACAAGATCCCCTGGAAAGTTGATTGTATGGAGGGCATCCGAGGATTCGGCTAGCCATGGCTTGTGTTTGAATAGTTGAGGGGGAGTAAAGTTTACCTTTCCGCTTGGGAACTGCTTATAATGTGTTTAGCATGGAAGATATTGAGAACTCTCGATCATTATGTTGACAGGAAAGGCATGCCTCTCAAAATGTATTCATCTCTATTTTAAGCAATGAGCTCTGGCACCTCTGCAAATCCATGCTTACCTCTATGAAGGGCCTGTCTTTTACTTTATGTATTTACTTTTATGCAAGAGTCAATAGTATTCCTTCTCATTTCAACCTCAACTATTCTTTAGTTGGCAAGCATCATGTGGTGGGGAAAGATCCAGGCACATATAGCCATTCAAATATATCTGATCATGAATCATTATTGTTGACAATTATCTATATGATAAATGAGTTGGGAGGCAAAACATTAAGCCCTATCTTTCTCTGTGTTCCATGGATGCTATTTGTTCTAAAAATATGCTTTGAGTACTACCAATCATAGAAGACTATATGATAATTGAGTATGTGGAGCTCTTACTTAGACTTTGTTGAAGATAAGTTGAATTGCAATTGTTTGGTGACTAAGAACATAGGTTGTTAAGTTTCAAGAGAATGCATTCTTTGAACCATAACATGTGAATTGATTGCTACTTTATCATGATGAGTTTTATGAGAAAGAATTGTTGTTATGATGCTAGGAAAAGTGATTGAAATTATCATTGATCAAACTTATACACTATGCTAGCATTCACACTTCATAAATTACTTATTTTATCATTTACCTACTCGAGGATGAGCAGGAATTAACCTTGGGGACGCTGATACGTCTACGTGTATCTATAATTTAAGAAGTATACATGCCAATGTTTATAATAGTTTTATATGGTTTTGGTGCACTTTTTATATACATTTTATATGATTTTCATGGACTAACATATTGACCTAGTGCCCATTGCCAGTTGTTGTTTTCAGCTTGTTTTTGGTTTTCCAGAAAATCCATATCAAATGAAGTACAAATGCAGCAAAACTTTTAGATGATTTTTTTTGAACAAAAGAGAGCCCCGAAGCTTTGTGGGACGACCAGAAGAGCCACGAGGCCCCCACAAGCGACCAGGGTGCGCCCAGGGGGGTGGCCGTGGCCTGGTAGCTTGTGGGCCCATCTTAGCTCCTTTTCGCGTGATTCCAACTTTGAAAATTCTTATAAATAGGGAACCCCCAAAAATAACCCTAGAACTTTGACTCCGCCGCTGCAAGCCACTATACCAAAGAGATCCCATCAGAAGCCCTGTTCTGGCACCCTGTCGGAAGGGGGAAATCGTCACCTGAGGCCATCTTCATCATCCCGATAATCTCCATGTCCAGGAGGGAGTAGTTCACCCTCGGGGCTGAGGGTATGTACCAGTAGCTGTGCATTTGATCTCTCTCTCTCTCTCTCGTGTTCTTGATTTGGCACGATCTTTATGTACGGTTTTCTTTGTTAATATAGTTGGATCATATGGTATTTTCCCCCTCTCTATATTATTTTGATGAATTGAGTTTTTACCTTTGAGGTTTCACTATTATCGGATTGAATACTTTTTGGATTTGAGAACACTTGATGTATGTCTTGCATGTGGATGCTCGTGGTGACAATGGGGCGTTCTATTGATTCACTTGATATATGTTTTGGTATTCAACTTGCGGATTATCATGACATTGGGTAATCTATGCATAGGGTCTGATACACGTTTTCGTCCTACTTTCTCCGGTAGAAACTTTTGGGCACTCTTTGAAGCTCTTTGTGTTGGATTGAATATTATGAAGCTGAAATTGTTTGATGCATATCGAATAATCAACTCACGGATACTTGTGCTAACATTTGAGTATCTAGGTGACATTAGAGTTGGTTGATGCATATCATATGGTGTTATTTTAGTACGGACTATAGGGTTGTTTGTGAAACTTATAGGGATGGCTCAATAGATTGATCAGAAAAGATAACTTTGAGGTGGTTTCATACCCTACAACAATTTCATCTTAAGTTCTCTGCCAGCTAAGAACTTTGGAGTGATTCTTTATCACACGTTGAGGGATTGTTATATCATTCAATTATGTTAGCATTGTTGAGAGATTGCACTAGTGAAAGTATGAACCCTAGGCCTTGTTTCTAAGCATTGCAATGCCGTTTGTGCTCCATTTTATCACTTGCTACCTTGATGTTTTTATATTTTCAGATTACAAAAACCTATATCTACTATCCATACTACACTTGTATCACCATCTCTTCACTGAACTAGTGCATCTATACAATTTGCCATTGTATTGGGTGTGTTGGGGACACAAGAGATTTTTTGTATTTGGTTGCAGGATTGTTTGAGAGACCATATTCATCCTACGACTCCCACGGATTGATAAACCTTAGGTCATCCACTTGAGGGAAAATTGTTACTGTCCTACAAAACTCTGCACTTGGAGGCCCACCACGAGTCTACAAGAATAAGTTTTGTAGTAGACATTAGTGGGAAGCGGCCTTTAGTGAAATCAGGGGTGAACACGCTAGAGAGTACTTGCGGGCATGTGCAAGGAGGCGTGATGACAGAACTTATTACTTTGAAAACTCACATGACATGTATCCGGGGCTTCGAAAGGATATTGAGGACTCACTGATGATGCAGAAGACTCTAACACTGACAGATAGCCTGCAGATGGGAGGGGAGGCGGGCATGGAGGATGCTGCTTATTCCGCGACAACACCGCATAGCTGTGCATCAGCTGACCCCAGCGACACTGAGACTGCAGCTGCTCATGATGATGCTATATCTAATATATCTGGAATGAAAGACAGACTGAGGGGTGTGCTTACAGCATTATGAAGTTACATTAAAATGTGCAACAGCCTGGGTTAGCCCCCCTTCTTGGAAGGGGGCCTCTTGTTAGACAATGTTCCATTGAAGTCGGGTTGTGTGAAGTGCTACGTGACTGAAGTAAAGCCTGGATTCAATGAATTTGCCCAGAAGAATGTCCTAGGGGACTTTGATGAGCAAAGGACCTTGGGAGAAACACCATTACATCATATGCAGTGGCCACGAAAGGAAATAGACTTCATGGATGAGATCCCTCAAGCCCCGCCAAGAGCAACCAATGTTGCCCTTCAATCGGTGACTCTCTCGTTGCCAAAGCAGCTCTCGCGTGCTTCCCCCGAGGAACCTAATACTCACAATACGACGGCTGATGCATCAACCTATGATCAGCCCGCCCAACATTTTGTCGTACAGGCCATGTCATTGTCCGCCCCTGAGCAATCAGTGGCAAGGCCTGCAACTGCTGAAGACGCACCACCGGTACAGATGCCGGCCACTTAAGCAGCATGGGAAGACTCAGCGGCACCGCATGCTCAGCAGAGCAACCTAGTGGAACGGACTGCTAAGCAGTCTGATTCTTCGAAACCACCTGCTAAGCAATCCGGAGGTCCAGAACCGACTGCTCATCAGTCCGTCAGTTTGCAACCATGTGATCACCATACCTATTATCGGTGCAACAAACCCCAGGTATGTTGCCCAGACTGTACACATGCTTGGAGGCAAGCTCGCAATGTCCAAGTCCAGACCAAGCAAGGAGAGATCAGCTCTTTGAGAGATCAAAGGGCAGATCAAGGAGACCAAGACAAGCTAAATGAGCAAGACACCACTAAGGGAAAGCCTCCCTTGCCGGGCAGGCAAGCCTGGCGAGGTCGAGGTGGCCCCGAAGACAAGCCTGAAGACCGTCCCGGCAGGCCTACCGGGCGCGACGAAGGCAAACTACCCTGCCAAGGCTCCACCGCTCCACCTCATAGCGACGCAAGTCATCGATCGGTGCGGTGTCAAGCCCCCAAGTGACTAAGTGGCTGTTATTTGGCACGTGGCAGCCACTTCCTGTGGAAATCACCTCCAAATGACACCCGTCCAGAGACGTGTCAAGCAGACAGGCGAAAAGGTGGCCAAGCAGCCCGGCAAGGCTTGCCGGGCACACCACGATGTGACCCTAAGCGGCGCATTTAATGCGCCCTGCTCTATCTGCAGAGTTAGGTATGATAGCACTGTTCACTATCTAATCAGTACGCAATGATTGATTTGCCACTGTGGTGACCCCTTGATCTATAAAAGGAGGGCAATGGCAACATAGAAAGGATTCGGACCCTGTACACTCGTACGCGCGTAGCTGCTCTCGCCCCGAGGCAACCTTGCCGGGTAAGAGCGCTGCATTTCCACCACAACCCACCATCAATCCACCAAAGCAGGAGTAGGGTTTTATGCCTCGCGGCGGCCCGAACCTGGGTAAAAACTGCCCGTGTGATCTCTGCCGTGCTGCGCTATGATTCTCCGCTCTTTGTGCAATGTGCTCATCCCCCCTACCGAACCACAAGGGGCTAATGGCCCCATAGGTGGTCGTGGTTTCCCATGACATCTTTGGCGCGCCAGGTAGGGGGAAGCGCTTGTGCGAACCCGAGAAGCGTACGCAGCGCGTCATCTTCATCATCTTCTTCATCGACGGCTCCATCGTCCATGGCGCCCAAGAAGAAGCCTGGTGCTGCAACGCATCCGTCCACTTCGAAGACCCCATCGCACGCAGCCGCTGATGCCGCGGGGGCTATGGGGACGCACGGAGACATGTACGCTATGGGGAACGTGGCCGGCGCATGCGGCGTCATCACCACCTCCCCTGCGGCTGAAACGAGGGCAGAAGGCACCATGGAAGGACAGCACCAACAGCATCCCAGCGGCCACACTCCACGAGGTACGGGTGGAGAAATCATTTCGTCTGCACCTCTCCGCCCGGCCGAGGGGCACAGCCGCAACGGTGGCACTCGCTCCGGGGTGAATCGCAACTCTCCGGCCGCTCCCGCTGCGGACATGGCCGCAGGGCGTGCACCACTCCCGGAATGAGCTGCCCCAGCAGATGCGCCAAACAGAGCCACTGGCCCTCAAGCGCCTCAACCTCGTCACGACGCCACCCTGGCGACGGGCTCACGACGACAAGAACATGGCACAGCTACTACTGGCACCATGAGGAGTCAGGCGACGCTACGGTCTACGTCGTCATCCATGCCAAGCACCACTTCGGAGGCTATGGCGCGGGCCCAGCTGCTGTTGAGATTTCTGCCGGCAGCCAATCAGATGGATGAGTGGAGAGCTGCCATTCAAAGCCTGATTGGTTTCGCCAAGGCGGGAGGATCACAGCAAGCTGGCCTGCCACGGCCTCCCCAGGCGATGACAACGGCCCGCGCTGCTGGCCGTGCCGAAGGGGCGACCCCCATGGTGCGGTCCCCTCCATGACAGCCTGTGCAGGGGCCACGACCATAGCCACGCAAACAAGAACCCGACGACATCTCGATGGCTTCATCCGGCTGTCGAGCACATCGAGACCAGCGGCAGGCCCAGGAAGATAGGCGAGGGGAAGGCGCGTGTGTCACCAGCGAGTGGCGCCATGACACCCTCCGCCAGTCTGATAGGCGCAACGGCCCCGACATCGATGAGCCTACACCCGGTGAGGGTGGGTACCTACCTTTCGAGGTTGGGTGCCCCGCCTTCACTCGTGAGCTGCGGCAAGTCCGTTGGCCATCTTCCTGCACATTCAAGCCAGAGATACCAGAGAAGTACGATGGGAGATTGAACCTGGCAGAGTTCCTGAGCATCTACACCATCGCTGTTCAGGCTGCCAGGGGAAGAGATGAGAAGGTGTTCGCCAACTACTTCCCTCTGGCACTCAAGCCAAATGTGAGGTCTTGGCTAATGCACCTGCCGGAGAACTCCATCTCAACTTGGGCTGACCTGTGCCATGAGTTTGTTGGCGCCTTTACGGGCGACCATCAAGAACCAGGACGGCCCAGCGATCTGCAGCTCCTCCCACAGAAGGAAGGGGAAAGTCTGCGGAAGTACATGCAAAGGTTCAGTCGAGTGCACAGGAACATCCCAGATATCCACCCGGCAGCTGTGATAGCCGCATTCCAGTCCAACGTGCGGAACCGCAAGATACGTTCCAAAATGAACGTACGGCTGCCCAAGACTGTGAATGAGTTATACACTCTGGTGGATAAGTGTGCTCGCATAGAGGAGGGAAGGCGCCTTCCCGGTGGAGAGGATGGCGTCGACATCGATTCAGACGATGACGACGACGCCACCAACCAGAAGAAGAACAAGAAAAACAATAAGAAGCGCAAGGTGAAAGTTGTGATGGCCGTCGAAGGATCAAGCACACCTAGTATCGGCAAGAAGGCCAATGCCGAGGCCCCCGGTAAGGAGGTTGCCGCATGCACTGACTGCCGGGTGGCCGCGGCTGCCGAAAAGGCTGGGAACGGTGATGGGCCGTACTGCAAGATCCATAGGACCAAGGGCCACGACCTTCAGGAGTGTCATCAGGTTGAGCAGCTCGTCAAGAAGCAGAGGGCTGAGTATGAGAAGCATGATAAGGAGAAAAACCAGGATGGTGCTAGTGGGAAGGGCCGAGGCGGCGGAGTAAGTCACCCCGGCAAGGCTCCCCAGTCCCAAGGGAAACCCGCCAGAGGCCGTGAGAAGAAGGATTGCAATGATGAGAGTGATGGAGGAGATGAAGAGGAAACCAGTGAGCAGGAGTTCCAGAAAGCCACTGACGCCCTGTGCATTGACGGGGGTGCATCTCTGCACTCCTCTCACCACCAACTTGAACAGTGGGTGCATGAAGTCAATGCCATGGAGCCAGCGGCAGATTCTCGGAAGCCGCTCAAGTGGTCCCGCACGCCCATCATCTTTGACGAAGAGGATAACCCTGACCGCACCACCGCAATACGTAAAGGTCTCACCAACAATACGCAACCTCAAAGTCACAAAGATGTTGGTTGACGGCAGGGCCGGGTTGAATCTGATATCCCCAAAGGTCATCAGCAAACTTCAGATAGCAGATGAGGAGCTCAAGGTTACTGGCACGTTCCAAGGAATCAACCCCGGCAGGAGTCGTCCTAAGGGAAAGATCATGTTGCCGGTGACGTTCAGAGGGGAGTTAAACTACCGGACTGAGAAGATCGTGTTTGACGTGGTTAACCTCCCCTTGCCGTACAACGGAATCCTTGGTCGCCCAGCTCTGGCCAAGTTCATGACGGCATCCCACTATGCCTACAACACCTTGAAGATGCCAGGGCCGAGAGGAGTCATTTCCATTCCGTCAGATCAGAAGGACACAGTCATATGCGTGGACAAGATGTACCGGGAAGCAGTTGCGGCAGAGGCCGCAGAAGCCAGTGTTCCCGCCAAGGAAAGTAAGAAAGTGAAGAGAGCTAGCAAGGATGCCAGCAAGGAATCCGGGAAGCGTGCCTCTTCGGAGTGTGCTGCGCCTGTTGATGATTTATCGGATAGTTCCAATAGCAAGAGATCCAAAGCTGCTACACCTGCTGTGAAGAAGGTCCCGGCAGGGCTGGCTGGCGCTGATGGTACCTTCACTATCAGTGCCATCCTTGATGAAAAATAGGAAAGCGCGCTCGTTGCCTTCCTACGGGCGAATATCGATGTGTTTGCCTGGCAACCATCTGATATCCCAGTGTTCCCAGAGAGGTAATCGAGCACCACCTTGCTGTCTGCCCACATGCCCGGCCCGTCAAGCAGAAGGTCCAGAAGAAAGCTTTGGAGCGGCAACAGTTTATTACCGAGGAGATCAAGAAACTTGAGGTAGCTGGTTTGGTCAAAGGAGTACCGCATCCAACATGGTTAGCAAATCCAGAGGTGGTGCGCAAGGCGAATGGGAAATGGAGGCTTTGCATAGACTTCACAGATCTGAACAAGGCATGCCCAAAGGACCCGTTCCCCTTGCCACGCATTGACCAGATTGTGGATTCCACTTCCGGGTGTGACCCGCTTTCCTTTCTGGATACCACCAGATCTTCATGTCCAAGGAAGATGAAGAGAAGACCGCGTTCATAACCCCATGTGGCACGTACTACTTTGTACGGATGCCCTTCAGGTTAAAGAGCGCCGGATCCACTTTTGCAGGAGCAGTACAGATTGGCTTTGAATCCCAGCTGCACAAAAACATTGAAGCTTACATGGATGATATTGTGGTTAAGACCAAGGACAGATCAACCCTCATCCAGGATTTGGAGGAAACCTTTGCTAATCTGCGCAGGATCAACTTGAAGCTAAACCCAGAGAAGTGTGTGTTTGGAGTTCCCTCCGGCAAGCTACTTGGCTTCTTTGTGTCTCACCGAGGGATAGAGGCCAACCCCGACAAGATCAAGGCTATCAAGCAAATTCAAGCACCCAAGACAGCCAAGGACGTGAGGCGTTTGACTGGATGCGTGGCTGCACTGAGCAGGTTCATTTCCAAGTCCGCCGAGCGCGCCCTGCCGTTCTTCAAAATCCAGAAGAAGGCAGGACCCATGGAGTGGACCCCGGAGGTAGACGCTGCACTACAAGATTTGAAGACCTATCTTTCCTCCGTGCCCACCTTGGTCACTCCCAAACCACAAGGGCCGTTGCTGCTATACTTAGCGGCAACCAATCAAGTGGTTAGTGCGGCATTGGTGGCGCAGTGGGAAGTGGATGACGCGGGAGCCACAACCACTGTCCCCTCTAAAGAGGAAAGCGAACCAGTCTCGGCATGACCAGAGTCAGTCCAGAGCGAAGAAAGGTAGGGCAGCGGAAGCGGTTCTATGGTTGCGGCAAAGAAGAAAGTGGTGCAGCGCCCAGTGTACTTCGTCAGCTCCCTATTACAGGGATCTAGATCGAGGTACTCTGGCGTGCAAAAGTTGATTTTTGGCCTCATCATGGCCTCAAGGAAACTGCGCCACTACTTCCAAGCCAACGAGATCACAGTTGTCACCCGCTTCCCCTTGCAACGCATACTCCGAAACCCCAAGGCCACCGGCAGGATTGTGGAATGGGCTTTGGAGTTGTCCAGCTTTGGTTTGAAGTTTGAAAGCACATCAACTATGCAGAGCAGAGCACTAGCAGAGTTCATCGCAGAGTGGACGCCAACTCCTGATGAAGAAGTGTTGGCGACAGTTATCCCTGGCAAGGAAGCGCCCCAAGAATGGATTATGTATTTCGATGGTGCCTTCTCCCTACAAGGTGCAGGAGCTGACGTGCTTCTTGTTTCCCCCACTGGGGAGCACCTTAAGTACGTCGTCCAGATGCACTTTCCCCGGGAGAAGGCTACCAACAATACTGCAGAGTAAGAAGGGCTCCTTGCCGGGCTCAGGATTGCAACAGAACTGGGAATCAAGAAGCTGATCATCCGCGGAGATTCACAACTTGTGGTGAGACAAGTCAACAAGGATTACCAAAGCCCATTGATGGAGGCATACGTCGAGGAAGTGAGAAAGTTGGAGGAGCACTTTGACGGATTGCAAACAGAGCACGTGCCCCGGGCGGAAAACAGCATTGCTGATCATCTGTCAAAGTGCGCTGCGCAAAAACTCCCTGTGGAACCAGGGACTTTTGTTCTCCATGTGACTCAGCCCTCCGTACCCCCGGCAACAATGGCCAGAAAGAGGAGGAAACTGGACTCCGGCAAGCCTCACCCGGCAGAGCCTCCTGAGGCTCCCGGCAGAGAGCTTGGCGGGAATAACTCCCCTTCGATTAGTGAGCCACACCATCCCACCAGACCACCGGTCCCTGCGGTCGAGAAGTGCGCTCCTGCGAATGAGGAGGTGCCGCTGGTCCTTGTTGCCGAGCCCCTGGCCCCATCCTGGGCACGGCACATAGTCCATTTCCTCCAAACTGGAGAACTCCCTGAAGAGCAAGAAGAAGCTGAAAGAGTAGCCCGGAGAGCCAGTATGTATCAGTTTGTTGACGACACGCTGTACAGAAGGAGGCCCAATGGTGTGAAATTGAAGTGCATTTGCCGGGAGGAAGGAAAGGAACTGTTGGCAGAGGTACACAAAGGTATGTGTGGCTCACACATTGGATCAAGGGCTCTGGCTGGAAAAGCCTTCCGGCAAGGTTTCTATTGGCCCACAGCCCTCCAAGATGCAGTTGAGCTCATCACCAGATGTGAAGCCTGCCAGTTCCACTCCAAAAACATCCATCAGCCTAACCAAGCTCTTCAGACGATCCCTTTATCATGGCCCTTCTCGGTCTGGGGGCTCAATATCTTGGGCCCCTTCCCCCGTGCTACCGGGGGCTTTGAGTTCTTGTTCGTCGCTATCGACAAGTTCACAAAGTGGCCAGAGGTGGAGCCCGTAAGAAAGGTGACCGCACAGTCAGCTATCAAGTTCTTGAAAGGATTGGTGTGCCGCTTCGGGGTGCCTGCCCGAATCATCACTGACAATGGCACCCAATTCACGAGCCGCGCCATCATGCAATATGTTCATGGCCTCGGAAGCAAGATCTCATCTGCCCCTGTCGCCCATCCCATAAGCAACGGACAAGCTGAGAGGGCGAATGCTGAAGTGCTGCGAGGTCTCAAGACAAGAACCTTTGATAGACTGCAGAAGTGTGGCAAGCGATGGATCGATGAGCTGCCGGTGGTTCTTTGGTCCCTCAGAACGACACCAAATTGAGCTATCGGGTAGACTCCCTTCTCCCTAGCCTAGGGGGCAGAAGTAGTTATCCCCACGAAACTCATATTCGGATCTCCTCGAGTGCTTGCCTACGATGAAGTAGTGCAGGAACGGCACCAGCGTGACGACGCTGTGCTACTTGAGGAGAACCGTCTCCGGGCCGCTACGCGTGATGCACGCTACCAGCAAGCCCTGCGTCGCTATCACAGCTGCAGGGTTCATGCCCAAGGTTTTGAGGAAGGCGACCTTGTCCTTAGGCGTGTTCAGTCCGCCAAGGGTACAAACATGTTGATGCCAAAGTGGGAAGGCCCTTACCGGGTAGTACAAGTCACCAGACGTGGCGCAGTCCGTCTAGAGACCGGAGATGGCATTCAGTTGCAAAACTCATGGAACATTGAGCATCTCCGTAAGTTCTACCCGTAAGGCACGGCTGTCGGGCCCTGCCGGCAGCCAACCTTTTGTACAGGCCTTGCCGATGTTGCATGTAACCCCTTGTAAAAAAGCCAGGCGCAGACCCTGAGCAACAGAAATAAACGAAGCGCTGGGGGCCCCCCAAAACTTGCATGCATGCATAAGCATAGCATGATCATGTAGATGAGGTCGCATGAGGCATTGTTTTCATCTGCATTAAGTTGCAGGGTTCTTGCCATGGACTCGGTCCCAAAAAGAAGAAATGAAGATGAGCCTACGTGACGATCCTCAGCAAGCCAAACAGATAAGTTCTCTTCTTATCCTTACGTGTTCTGTAAGTAGAAACTTGTGCATATGAAAACCTCATCACCTTCGAAACTTAGGTGCTCCCATCCTTTGACTCGAATGTTCCTTCGGTCAGGATGGTCGCAGTGGCCTTTGGCGGAGAAGGCTTGGCGGGGGGCTAGTCCCTCTTTGTGATTTGTGCCCGGCAGGCTTAGCCCCACGGCAACAACTCGATGGTACCGGCAGGATAGCTTACCGGAGATAACTTGTTTACTTGGACGTATAGAGGCATTTCACCTATGCATGGGCACTGCAGTGGAAGGTGAAGAGGGCAAAAGGGGCGCCTGGGCAGAAGCCCAGCCTGACCCCATCAGACCCCTTGATGAGGGGCCTAACAAGAGCAGGAGGGCGCGGGCGAAGGTGATGGTGAAGAGAGCGGCAGGGACAGCCCACCAGCCGCCACCACCAGGGCCAGCAGGACACGGCAGGCTAACGGAGCTACAACCCACGAGGAAGCCTGCCGGGGTCCAGCTGGAAGGCTGCTCGAGGAAGCCCGAGACGCCATCCACACCTCTGCATCCAACTCCCCAGCAAATCACCTTGCCGGGAATGGGGTGCCTGTGCAGATATTGGTGCCCCGGCCTGACGGTGATGGTGCGGCTGGTGTTCAGCCGGAGTCGGAGCCGTCGTCCTCCCCATCGGCGCCGTCGTCATCGCCGTCACTATCCTCCTCATTGCTGTCGCTCAAGGAGGAGCTTTCTTCGTCGTTCAAGCTCTCCGCACAGCACCCTAAGCGAGCACCCGAGCACCCGAAGACCTTGACGGAGAGCAGGTCGGACTCCATTAATTTGAAATGGAGGATGTGCCCCTCCGACAAGCTATGGGCGCGAGCAAATGTCTTCCAACCGCGTCAAAAGGACATGACATGAGGGGCGGGAAAATCCACATCCACTCGCAGGCCGCCGTTCCCGCAACCCCTCATGTGCAGCTTCAATGCGCGCAGCTGTTCTCCCGGAGTGGGGAGACGGAGGCGGCCGCGCGGAGGCTTGTACAATCTTCTGATGAACTCCAGGGGTTGGTCTCCGACATGGCCTTCCATCGGGGGAGGGGCGGCCGGTGGGGGTGCAATCAGAGCGCCACCCCGTCCTCCTCGGCCCCGGGTGCCACAACGACCACGACCTCGCGCCCTCCCACATCCTCTCGTGGCGGGCTCCGCCCTCGCATCTTCGGAGGGAGGAGGGAGATGCTGTCGAGAAGAAGTTCTCGTCGCCACCACTGGAGCAACGCCGCACCCCTGACCTCTCACCATGGTGAGCGAGGACTGCTGCAAGAATGGAAGGAGAAGGATGTGTGGAAAAACGCCTTGCCCCATGTTCCCTTTTTATAGGTGAGCGGGGCAGGGGGCTCGATTTTTCTGTGAAGGTAGCCGCCCTGTTCGCCCAGTCCGGCTCCTCCTCGCCATTAACGGCTCGAGGAATCAAGGCCGCCCCCTGCACCAACCCGCGACGCCTGGCTTTCTGCCACGGCGCTCATTCTCGTGCCCTCCGCATCCGCCACCAACTTTGTGCAGTGCATGCAATACACGTGGCGGGGGCGCTTGGGGCGGGAAGGATAATGGGGTGGTAGTTACCGCCCCATGAATGTGGGACGTGGGTACCCCATGGATCATGGCCCATTATCTCTCCCACTACAATTGGCGTTATGCGACGCGTGGGAAAACTAGAAACTGATCCAAGCTCAGGTTTATGAAGAAGCAAAGAAGACCTCAAAGGACAAACCGCCACAAGCCTCCTCGCCCATGTACTTGACAGGGCCTACCCCAACAACACTCAGCAGTGCGTTCAGGCCAGGCCCGGGGGCTCCTGCCGGTGCAACAAACCCCAGGTATGTTGCCCAGACTGTACACAAGCTTGGAGGCAAGCTCGCAACGTCCAAGTCCAGACCAAGCAAGGAGAGATCAGCTCTTTGAGAGATCAAAGGGCGGATCAAGGAGACAAAGACAAGCTAAATGAGCAAGACACCACTAAGGGAAAGCCTCCCTTGCCGGGAAGGCGAGCCTGGCGAGGTCGAGGTGGCCCTGAAGACAAGCCTCAAGACCATCCCGGCAGGCCTACCGGGCGCGACGAAGGCAAACTACCCCGCCAAGGCTCCACCGCTCCACCTCACAGCGACGCAAGTCATCGATCGGTGCGGTGTCAAGCCCCCAAGTGACTAAGTGGCTATTATTTGGCACATGGCAGCCACTTCCTATGGAAATCACCTCCAAATTACACCCGTCCAGAGACGTGTCAAGCAGATAGGCAAAAAGGTGGCCGAGCAGCCCGGCAAGGCTTGCCGGGCACACCACGATGTGACACTAAGTGGCGCATTTAATGCGCCCTGCTTTGTCTGCAGAGTTAGGTATGATAGCACTGTTCGCTATCTAATCAGTACGCAATGACTGATTTGCCACTGTGGTGACCCCTTGATCTATAAAAGGAAGGTCATGGCAACCATAGAAAGGATTCGGACCCTTGTACACTCGTACGTGCGTAGCTGCTCTCGCCCCGAGGCAACCTTGCTGGGCAAGAGCCACTACTAGGGAAAAGCCTAGCAGTAGCGCGGGTTAAATCCTTAGAAGTAGCGCAGGTGGTCGCGCTACTGATACGGTGCCACAGCTAACTCTTATCGAGGGATAGCAGCCGCGTCGGTCTCCAACACGCGCTGCTGCTAATAGCTGTAGCGCCCTTGAACAAAGAGCGCTACTGCTAAGAACTCGCTGCTGCTAAAGCCATACCCGCGCTACTATTATTAGTTTCTGAAAAAAAAAATCTGCTCCATATTTTGTGCTGCTGAATTTTGTTTAGGGCTTTATACAATAATCTCTAGCATATCATACACATACAAATGTAATCATAGCATATAGATACAAATAGTCTCATCAAATCATGTCATCATCATCCAACACAAAGTGGTCTCTCATCATCATCTCGAAAATAGCGATACAAGTCTCGAATACTTGCAACTACATCGTCATCCATCTAAACAATGATATACGCGAGAAGAGCTATCACTATGAGTGAGAGCGGAACTATGCAGTACATGCGGCAGCGGTTACGAGTCCTCTCTCGCGCTAGCGTGAACCTCAAGTAACTAGCTTCTGCTTCTTGTCTGCTTTTGAAGCCTTTATGGCTGGCGCCCGAGACCCCATCCACTTGCACCTGACACTCAGGCCACTCGTCGTACACTCCCGGAACCTTCCCTTTGTACACTACATAGCACTGCTTCTTCGCCATCAAGAATCTAGGTAGCTGTTAGAGATGCATCTTCATCAAGAGAATGTACAATCATATGCAACAAAATATACTAGAGCAACACGAAAAAGAAAGGGTTAGCAACTAGATGCAACATATAGTACGCAAACTAATTAACTAGAGGTACGCAGGTCATCGTACCCAAACTAACAAAGTACCATTACGCAAGTTCGGCAGGGACCGTGGACATCACAAAGTTTCATCGCTACAGAAAGTATACAAGTTCAACCGACACATATCATCATCATCATCGGCATCGTAAATCACTAGAAGTTCCATCCTTCCATATCATCAAGGCTGGACCCTAGCTTCTTGAATGGCGTGAGGTCCTGACGTTGCATGCCTATGCGAGTTCGGATGTCAGCTCGCGATATAGGGCCGTGGTGGAACATCCCCTTCTCATCGACGACTTCTTTCATGATGATCGTCACAATGTCCCTATGGATGCGAAAGAAGTCATCTCTAAGTTTATAATCCGCTTCTCCATGAGATTATACCCACTTGCGGATATGATCATCATTTCTGCTTGTCATGCGAAGCTTTTGGTGATCCGTTCTGAACTCCATCATGAGATGGAGGAGGTAGAATCCATCGTTCTTGCTTGGTTTTGGAACATGGATGTAGCAGAAGTTAGTTTTATGCGAGAAACCCAACTTCTTGTTCCTTTGTTTCCTGATCTGCAGGTGCCCATCCCTAATGCTGAAGCCTTGGAGAGCATCATCTAGAATATTCATTATGTGGGTGTAGTCCTTCTTCTCGTAGTTTCTGGTAGGGTCAAAATACACGGCGTGGGAGACTCGCGGATAAAGAACGATAAGGACGGCGCGCCCGTTGCTGCGGGGAAAAAACACCTCAAATTATTCTCCATATGAGCGAGAAGGAATGATTGAAATGTACGAAAGGGTTGTCCGGCACTGACTTTCTTTGGATGATAAGGCAGGAAGACAATTTCCTGGTCCTTATTCTGTACCATGAAGTTTTGGAGGTACTCCCTAGCAGTTTCACGCTCAAAGTCGGCAAGACTTAAGAAGGACTCATGCATGTAGTATGGATCAGCCAAACAGATTTGCGAGACTTCTTCTCTCTTCATGATGGAGCTCATATGTAGCGCGAAAAGGCAACGATTGTAAAATCGAGCCGCCTTGTCAGAAACATCTCGAAGATATGGTCAAACCGCAGGAAGAACACCTCCGTGGGCCGTGTGTCGATGTAGCACTTCCCCTCAGACACATGAGCCGCGTATGTCGGATATCCTAGATCCTTCGAGGCTAGTAGGCTTTTCTCAATCGACAGCACATGGTCGTGCAGTCTCCTGAGATCCCCTGATAGTGCCTCCAGCGGTTTCGGCGGTAGCATCGGCTCACCCATGACATGGAACATGGCCGCACCTTTGACGGGTACACGCTCTTCCAAATCCTCCGTTTGGCTGCTACGTGCTCTGGCTTCTTTGTAGGCAGCTGAGCCTATCTTCCCCTGTCTCTTCCTCTCCTTTTTCTTGGGCTGACCTTCTAGACCCTTCCTTAACCCCTGCCCCAGTGTTGCCGGGCTAAGCACTGTACGACCCCCGGCTTGTTGAGCCTGTGTTGAGGCGGCATCTTCAGGCGTGTCCTGTGAGGATTTCATGAAGAGAGACTTCTTGCAATCCCTGCTAGGACGTTCCTGCCCGGGCAGATCATCCATATCCTCATCAGCATGCTGATAGCCCGATTCGTCATATGGCTGACTCATCATATCTAAGTCACCGTCATAGGCGCCTGTATTGAGGAAACTCATTGGGTCCTCCACCTCCATCTCATCATCCATTCTTTGTTCTACGGGGGCGATTACATCAGCCACTATTGGACCCCCTTCATCACGTCATCCGCCACTCTCACCCGGCACTACAGGCGCTGGTAATTGCGTAGGCGGGGTGGTGGTCTCCATACATGCTTGTTGATGTGTGGTTATTGGTGTGCTCTCGGCCGGCTCCAGACTAAGAAGATTCTTCGGCCATTGCAACACCCAACCCTTGCAGCTTCCAATCCGCAGCAGGGTCTCGTCGTCCTCTCCCCCTACCATACTGGAGGAGCCAAATCCTCGTGCCCCGATTTCACACTCAACAAGGTAACCCTGAAGTGCCCAACGGGCATCGGCTGGTTGTGGAACATGAGTTCCAAGGGCTTTGTTATCACCCCCTTTCCCACGTCCACCTTCTGGCCTTTGATCAAGTAGAGTATGATGCACGGGGTTTCGTCGGCCTGCAAACACATGTCTGCGGCGTAAAACATCCGAAAGGCAACGAAAATGGAATATTCTAGATATATATGTTGGTGTGACATGTAATTACCGTGAGGGCGTCGAGCTCAGCCAAAGATGAAGGCCCGCCTAGCGCGCCTGAGACTGAGGACGGGCTGCTATGAGTGGGTGCGGGTGCGGGTGTGAGAGGAGGCCCGGTTGCATGAGCAGGTGATGGTGCGGTGTTGTTGTTCACCGAGTTGCTCCCGACGAAACTGGGCATGGGGAAATCATGTACCGTCTTGTCTGGATTTTCCTTCGTCCAGTTGATGATAGCCGGGACCAAGTTAGTAGCAAAATCATTTCTGCAGGCATTTACAGCTGCATCGACTGCCTGCTATAGCAACTCATTTTTCTCCTCGGCTGCTTTTTTCGCGTCCTCAACTGCTTTTTTCTCGAACGCAAGCTTCACCTTCTCGTCGATGTCCGCCTGACTAAACTTCTTTTTCTGCTTCTTGGCCTCCGGGACCTCGTTGTAAAACACCTTCCAGGTGGTGCCATCTCCGGCGCCGTGCACACGTCCATATTGCGGCCGCTGGCCCAAAGGGAGTCCCTGAAGTTCGTTCAAGGCCCGGTTGAGAGGGGTGTCCCACTTGGGCCTCATCGGCGAAGTAGGGCTTTCGGCTGCAAGCTGGTGTTGCTTCTCCTGCAGAAGGAACGTGAACCATTTACGAATGTGTAGTCGACTTGATTAGGAGCTAAATGTAAGGTGGTAAGAGAATAATTACCAGTATTCTAATCAATCTCCTCGTGATCTGGTCCGTGTAAAAAATCTTCTTTTCCTTGTCCCACTTGTAGCAGGCCCTGATGAAGTCACGCTCCAAGGGGTTGGTGAACTTCGCGATGGGGTCTGGGAGACCCGCGGCTTCACGTTCCGCATCCTCCTTATCCCATATGGGCCTTTTGCCAAGGTAGCCACGGCTTCCGAGGCGATGCTTCCCCGTGTTCCTTTGCTGAAGGCTCTTGAATTTCGCAGCCTTAGCCTTGGCTGCCTCGGTAGCACAAGTGTCCTTGAACTTTTCGAACTCCTCTTCCGTAAGTGTCGGATTTTCCTCCAGAATCTTGGACAGGGGTTCCTCAGCCTCAATAGCTCGTTTCACCCTCCCTTTCCAGGAGGCCAAATCATCGCTGAACATGCCTATGGCGTGATTGTTAATCTTTTTCATCTTTGGAACATCCCACGGTTGTTCTATGCTGTCATCCCGGTCGTGGAACTTCAATCTCTTGTGCAACTTCGTCAGGAGCAACTGCCTCAAATGTTCTTTACTCCTTAAGTCAACGTCGTTGATGCTCGCGCATTCCCGTAGGATGCATCCTACTTGGTTCCCATAGCACTTGCAAGGTTCTTCTGGCACTAATGGCTCAAACTTGCTAGGTGCCATCTTTGTGATCACCAGTCGTCCAATGCTGAGTTTGTTAGGTTTTAGTATCCTCTGCTTCTTCTTTTCGGTAGCGGCATCGGCGCCGGTACCTTCCTCGCCGGTATCTTCCCCACCAGTACCTTCCCCGCCGGTCTCGGCGCCGCAATCGGTGCCGGTGCCGTCGGTGTCGATGTCGGCGTCAGTACCATCATCGAGGCCACCCTGCAAACCTTGACTGTGCTTAGCAGACAAAAAGTCGAGGTACTGTTGTTCACCCTCATAATCCATCTCGTCTGCATCTTGGTCAGAAGGCCCGGTTTCTTCATTGTTCGACATGTTTCCTATGATTAAGTCTCCTCGTTTAATTCTAAAACTATAAAAAAATGAGAAATGACATAAAAAAAAGATCTATGTTTGCCGGAATGTCGTTTCCCAGCAACTCCCGGCACTCGATATGCCTACTTTCTAGCACAAGTCATGCCAAAATTCACGGAAAATTTCGGCATGACCTTTGCTAAAAAGTGGACATATCAAGCGCCTCAAATTCACCGGAACGGAAATGAATCAACATTCCGGCGAAACATAGGCCACTCGGATCATTTACCCTGCACATAATCATCATTTTCCAAATATGACATGTACAAAACATCACATGTCCAAATGACATGTCCAAATCACATGTCCACATATCACATGTCCACTTCAAATTTGCAACTAAAAAATAGCAACAATTGCTTTAACTAAAAAATTTAAATAACAACAGTTGCTTTAACTAATCTGTCCACTTCAAATTCTGTTTTTTTAAATAGCAACAATTGCTTTAACTAAAAAAATTAAATAGCAACAGTTGCTTTAACTAATCTATCCTAGGTTTCATACTAATTCTAATTAACTAACTAGCACTATAAAATTTAAATAGCAACAATTGCTTTAACTAAAAAATGCAAGAAACATATATAATCAATTCTGTTTTTTCTTACACTAAAAAATAGCCTAGGGTTCATACTATTTCATAATAACTAGCACTAAATAGCAGAGAAGAGGGGAGGGGAGAGGGCTTACAGAGGGCAGAGAGAGATGGGGTCGGGGGAGACGACGCGGCACCGAGGTGAGGCGGGGTCGGGGGAGACGGCACGGCACCGAGGGTCGCCAGGGTCGGGAGAGACGGGGGCGAGCGCCGGGGTCGGGGGCAAGCGCCGGGACGGGGCTGAGCGCCGGGGTCGGGGGCGAGCGCCGGGGTCGGGTGCGAGCGCAGGGGCGCGGCGAGGGCAGGGCTCCAGCGGCGACGACGGGGGAAGAAAGAATTGGGATTTGGGGGGAAAAGTAAAGGAGGGAAGAAGCAGAGAGTGGGGATTTGGGGGGTTAAGTCGAGGTAGCAGTAGCGCGTTCTGGAAGAACGCACTATAGCTAACTTAGCTATAGCGCGTTTAGCCAGAAAGCGCTACTGCTATCATAGGTAGCTATAGCGTGTTTATCCGGACAGCGCTACTGCTAACTTGACTAGCTATAGCTCTTTTTCAGAAAAGCGCTACTGCTATAATCAGTAACTATAGCAGTTTTCCTGTTTGTTTCTTCTATTTTCTTTTCCTTTATTTTCTCTACCTTTTCTTTTCTTTTCTTTTCCTTTTTACCGAGAGCAGTGAACGAAGGGAAGGTGATACAATGTATATAACTAAGGCGATATATATTGCATCATTTGACGGTTAAGTATGTATACAAAATAGGAACATATATATTACATCATTTGACCCATGCGTAATGGTTAAGTGTGTACACAAAATAGGAACATATATATTACATCATTTGACCGATAACGGTTCCTCAGCATTGACGTTTTCGTTTTTGAGTGAGCTTCTTTCCCTTCTTGTTTGTTGAAGAATAATTGAGCCCCTCATTGTGACTTTTCCTTTTCCACAGAGTATGATCTTTCTTTGGTAATGTAGTATTGATTCTTATTTTGACGTATACTTCATCATCATCATCATCTTCCCTCATTGGGTTGCCGTAATGGTCGTAGTCTTCCTCGTTGGTGACTCCGTCCATTCCAATGATGTTCCTTTTGCCTCTCCTCACGACAACACGGCTGGGATTGCACGGGTCGGTTATGAAGAAGCATTGTGTCACGTTCTTAGCGTGTACCCATGGCTCGTTTTTTGTGATAGCGTTCACGGTAGCGCTCTTGGCGTCGGGTATAGTCATGGTAGTGAAATACTGGTTTTCTCTTTCGACATTCTTAGCCCATCTGACATGGAACATCATCGCGTTGTGCAGTCTAGAGTAGTCAAGCTCCCAGATCTCCTCGACCCTTCCGTAAAATCTCTCAGTTGCGCCGTTGTCGCTGCCGGTCATGCATTCCATCATCACCCCTGAGTTCTGATCATCGCTATCCATATCTTTGGCCTCCGTGTACAACGTGTATCTGTTGATATCGTATGCCTGATAGGTGACGAGGTTGGGCGAGGGGCCATGTGCTAAGGCGTATATGAGCAATCCATCCTTAGAGCCCTCTTCCGGGGGATTAGCAATAATATGCTCTTTGAACCAATGCAGGAAAGTGGAGTTGTGCTCTCTAGTAACTTCGACGTCCGTCCTGCATACCCCCTAGTCATGATACTTCTTTGCGATAATTTCCTTGTGTAGTGCCATGAAAGGATCTACCTCGTCTAGGTGTTGTAGCACTACCAAGTTTGCTCTGTCAAAGTCGTTGTGTCGATCTGAGTATGCCACGTGCAGTTCCCTGCGACCGTTGGAGTGACCTTCTCCTTCGAGCCTCCCATCATGCTTGTTAACGGGCAAACCAATACCAACACCAGGCGGCTGGTCTGCGCCATATAGAAAATTCTCGTAGAAAGAGATGCACTCTTGTGTCAGATAGCCCTGGACGATGCTTCCATCCAGACAGGACATGTTACGAACGAATCCTTTGATGATCCCATTCATCCTCTCAAATGGCATCATGTTGTGCAGGAATGACGGCCCAGGTCTATTATGTCGTCCACAATATGGACACACAGATGCACCATGACGTCAAAGAACGCGGGCGGGAAGTACATCTCAAGCTCATTCAGTATCACAATGATCTCTTCCTGTAGCCTTCGGAGCTGCTTCACACTGATCGACTTTCGAGAGATGACGTCGAAAAAGTTGCAGAGACCAATAAACGTGTCACGGGCGTGCTTGTCCATTATCCCTCTAAGGGCAATAGGTAGTATCTGCGTCATCATCACATGACAGTCATGGGACTTCATCCCGCTGAACCTTTTCTTGTTCGTGTCAAGATATCTGCTTATCTTGCCACAGTAACCGGAACTAACTTTGACTCCGGTAAGGCACTAAAAGAATTGATTGATCTCAGCCGGACTTAAGGTGAAGCAAGAAGGGGGGCAATAATCCTCTTCCTTTACTTTTTTGCCCTTCTTCTCCCGCGCCTCTGTCTCTGTCTCTGTCTCGTCTAGCTTTTTACGGGGTGGCATGTGCAGATTTTCCCTGATTTTCAAATCTTGCAAGTCTTTTCTTGCCTGTGGCCCATCCTTGGTCTTATCCGACATGTTCATCAGTGTCGCGAGTAAGTTCTCAAGGACATTCTTACAGATATGCATTTGATCAAGGCAATGAGGTGTGTCGAGTTTGTGCCAGTACTCCAAGTCCCAGAACACAGACCTCGTCTTCCATACCTTCAGCAGCGGCTCCGGCGCCTTTTTCATCATCTTTCCCGGCGCGGGGCACTGTTACCAGTTTTTCAACAGCTCATCGATTTCGGCGCCGCTCCGCTTACGTGGAGGTCCTCGATGCTCAGCGTCACCATTGAATAGATCTCCATGGTTTCTCCACGGGTCGTCCTTCTCGAGCCATCTTCGATGACCCATGTACATGATTTTCCCAGACCCACCATCTTTCCTTGACGTTAGCTGCTGAGACGTCGTATCATCCATGCACCACGTGCATCTGCAATATCCATGGCATACTTGGCCTGCGACATATTCGTAACCGATATAGTCGTGCACCGTCGTGATCAGCGCGGCTCTCATATAGAAATACTCGCCTTTGCTGGCGTCCCATGTCTTGGTCGGTGTTTTCCATAACGTGTCTAACTCCTCTTGAAGTAGCCCCAGATACAGATTAATATTATTTCCTGGTTGTTTCGGTCCTTGAATCAGCATGCTCATGTGTATGTACTTCGACTTCATGCACACCCACTGGGGATGTTGTACATCCATACAAACACGGGCCATGTGCTATGGTTGGTGTTCTGGTTGCCAAACGGATTCATGCCATCGGTGCACGCGCCGAGCACGATGTTCCTTGCATCACATTCAAAATACCGATATTCGCCGTTCAACGCTCTCCACTGGCTTCCATCCTTGACGTGTCTCAGCTTCGGATCATCTCCATCGTCAGGCTTCTTCCTCTCCACGTGCCAGCGCATGAGCTTTGCTTCCTTGGGATTTACGAAATACCGCTGGAGACGGGGAGTGATCGGTAAGTACCATACAACTTTCTGGGGAGATTTCTTCCCGGCCTTCTTGTATCGAGAAGCATTGCACACCGGACAGCTTGTTTTTTCCGCGTGCTCCTTTCAATAAATTATGCAATCGTTGATGCAAGCATGGTATCTAATGTGCGGCAGATCAAGAGGGCACACGATCTTCTTGGCCTCATCCACACTAGTAGGACAAAGATTCCCCACGGGAAGAACATCCTTTAGGTACTTGAGATGCTCATCGAGGCTGGTGTCGGTCCATTTGTTTTTAGCCTTCGTCTTCAGGAGTTGGAGCGTGAAACTCAAGCGGGTCATCTCAGGATTGCAACCATGATACAATGGAGTGTTCGAGTCTACCACCAGTTGCTACAGCTTGGCCTCCTCTCTAGAAGAATCTCTCTCAGTACTTATCTCCTTACGAAGCAGTGCTTGAACATGAGGGTCCCGCACGATTGAACTTAGTACCGACGAACTCTGCGACGTCGAGTCCATGTTCTCTCCTCCGCCATGTCCGGCCCCTTCTCCGCTGCCATGTCCGGCCCCTTCTCCGCCGCCATGTCCGGCCTCTTCCCCGCCGCCATTATCGATCATCTCTTCGTCTTGCCCCATGTCGTCATTGCCTGCCCCGTCGGCGTCCTCAACATCATCATCCTCATCTTCAATTATCCACCGAGTATAGCCATTCATGAAACCAGCCATGAGTAGGTGCGCTTCGACACGACCATCGTCATAGGGGTCGAGCCAAACTCTTCCTTTGCATCTTCGACGCGGACATAAAACCTCTGTCAGGTTATTTTCTTTCATGTCCTGCACTGCCGACCGCAACCACCTGTCCACCATCGTTCCACTGACCATCATGAATGCCTGCATGGTAATAATAAACAAATTGATTATAAAAATGTGTGCATGCATCAAAGTCATACAAATATTCGGCATGACCTTCCCTAAAAATAGGACATATAGAGTTTGCCCGGAATTCGCCGAAATGGAAATAAATCGACATTTCGGCAAAACATAGGCAACTCACAAGCATAATTCGGCGTCAACTCATGCCACACACACAATTTCCATCATATCGCCCGATTATGTCATATCGCACACACATACACATATTTCCATTCTTGCAAAAGCATAAATTTTTAATCACCTATCTCGAGATCGAGCACACGGTGGAGATGATGATGTAGTAGGGAGATCAAAAGTGGACAAAGCTCTTCTTGACAAGGCTAGATCTAGTTAGGGGGTACATAGGTCACTTCACTAAATGCTACATCTACCTAGCTAGCTAGTTTGGGAGGAGACAACTTCAACTAGTGGAGGGGGAAGGAAAAAGAGAAAGGAGATGCATTAATGGAGGTGGTGTAGTTAGCTAGGAGTAATAAAGAGAGAGAAAGGTAGGTAGAAGAGGGAGAGTAATGGGGGGAGAAGTAGTGAGGAAGAAGCAAAGTGAGGGAGAGAGGAGGTGGGAGGTAGGGGAAAGTGAGGAAGAGAGGATGGGGGAGGGGGAAGGGGAGGGAAAAGGTGGTATATGCTGCGGCAGCAATAGCGCTGGTCGTAAACCGCGCTGCTGCTAATAAGATAGCAGCAGCGCGCTTCTGGCACATGTGCTACTGCTAAGCGGGGCCCGCCATGTGGCCAGTTTCAAAATTAGCAGTAGCGTCACCCCAAAAAAGTGCGCTACTACTATTACTTTATCAGTAGCACGGTTAGCTAGAGCGCGCTGCTGCTAAACCTAGGGTGGCGGGAACGGTCGATCAATTTTAGTAGCAGCGTGGTTCCACCGAGCCGCGCTACTGCTAAGTCAGTAGTAGCGCCTGTTTTTTCCCCGCGCTACTACTAATTAGCAGTAGCGCCTCTTCCTGTACCGCGCTGCTGCTAAGATTCTGTGTATAAGGTTTTCCATAGTAGTGAGCGCTGCGTTTCCACCACAACCCACCATCAATCCACCAAAGCAGGAGTAGGGTTTTACGCCTCACGGCGGCCCGAACCTGGGTAAAAACTGCCCGTGTGATCTCTGTCGTGCTGCGCTACGATTCTCCGCTCTTTGTGCAATGTCCCCATGCCCCCTGCCGAACCACAAGGGGCTGATGGCCCCATAGGTGGCCGTGGTTTCCCACGGCACCGATGCGTCAGCACTGCCAGCTCAGCAAACCAACGCGTTGGCATAGCCTCCTCAGCACAACGACAAGTTCGCACCACATGTGCAGAAACCCAAAATAGCTTCAACGCCTGGTCAATGATACGTCTACAACATATCTATAAATTTTTATTGTTCCATGCTATTATAGTATCAGTCCTGGATGTTTATTATGCAATTACATATAATTTTTGGGACTAACCTATTAACCTAGTGCCCAATGCCAGTTGTTATTTTTTGCTTGTTTTTTGGCTTTTCAGGAAATCAATATCAAACATAGTCCAAACACAGAAAAAATTGGATTAATTTTTTTGTGGACCAGAAGAGACCCTAGAAGGTTCGGGAGAAGACCTGACGAGCCACGAGGGAGCGACAAGCTTGGGAGGCATGCCCCGGGGGGGCCCAGGCTTGTGGGCCCCTCGTGGCACCTCTTGACCTAATTCCACCTCTATAAATTCTAAAATATTCCCCATACATCAGAGAGCCACCCGAAATACTTTTTCCACCGCCGCAAGTTTCTATTCTCGTGAGATCCCATCGGAGGCCTTTTTCGGCACTCTACCGGAGGGGGAATAGACCACGGAGAGGCTCTACATCAACCTTGTTGCCCTTTCGATGATGTGTGAGTAGTTTACCACAGACCTACGGGTCCATAGCTAGTAGCTAGATGGCTTCTTCTCTCTCTCTTTGATCTTCAATACAATGTTCTACTCGATGTTCTTGGAGATCTATTCGATGTAATCCTTTTTTGCGTTGTGTTTGTTGGGATCCGATGAATCATGAGTTTATGATTAGATTATCCCTGAATATTATTTGACTCTTCTCCAAACTCTTTTATGCATGATTATTATAGCTTTGTATTTCTCTCTGATCTATATATTTGGTTTGGCCAACTAGATTGATTTATCTTGCAATGGGAGAGGTGCTTTGTGATGGGTTCAATCTTGCGGTGATCTATATCCCAGTGACAGAAAGGGACAAGACACGTATTTGTAATATTGCCATTAAGGGTAAAATGATGGGATTTATTCATATTGATGGAGTTTACTTTGTCTACATCATGTCATCTTGCTTAAGGCGTTACTCCCTTCTTTATGAACATAATGCTCTAGATACATGTTGGATAGCGGTCGATGTGTGGAGTAATAGTAGTAGACACAGGCAGGAGTCGGTCTACTTGTCTTGGACGTGATGCCTATATACATGATCATTGCCTTGGATATCGTCATGATTATTCACTTTTCTATCAATTTCCCAACAGTAATTTGTTTACCCACCGTATGCTATTTTCAAGAGAGAAGCCTCCAGTGAAAACTATCGCCCCCGGGTCTATTTTAATCATATATAAAAATCAAAAAATACATTCCTACAATTTATTTACCTTTATTTTTTATTTTGTGTTTTTTTATCTATCTATCACTATGAGATTTAATCCTTGTAATTAACCGCCGAGGGATTGACAACCCCTTGTTTGCGTTGGGTACGAGTATTTGTTATTTTGTGTGTAGGTACTACTAACAAGGTGTTGCATGGTTCTTCTACTAGATTAATAACTTTGGTTCTTAACTAAGGGAAATATTTATCTCTAATGTACTACATCATCCTTTACTCTTCGAGGAAATCCCAACGCAGCTCACAAGTAGCAGGAAGAATTTCTGGCGCCATTGCCGGGGAGACATCATCAACATCTATCAAGTACCATCACAAAAACTTTCATCTCCTTGCATTTACATTATTTTCCATTTGCCTCTCGTTTTCATCTCCCCCACTTCTAAAACATTTTCACAAAAACACAAAAATATTTTCCATTTGCCTTTTTGCTTTTTTTCTTGCTTTGTTGCGATGTCTCAAGAAAATACCAAGTTGTGTGATTTTTTCAATACTAATAATAATGATTTTAGTAGTACTCCAACTGCTCCTCCAGCCACTAGTGCGGGGTCTTGTGTTATTAATGCTGCTTTGCTAAATCTTGTTATGAAAGAACAATTTATGGTAGTCCTAATGAAGATGCTGCATCCCATCTTAACACTTTCATTGAATTGCGTGATATGCAGAAGAAAAAAGATGTGGATAACGATATTGTCAAATTAAAATTATTTCCGTTCTCACTATGAGATCGTGCTAAAACTTGGTTTCATCTTTGTCTCAACATAGTATTGATTCTTGGGATAAGTGTAAAGATGCTTTTATTGCCAAGTATTTTCCTCCCACGAAAATTACTTCTCTTAGAAATCAACTTATGAATTTTAAGCAACTTGAGCATGAACAAGTTTCCCATTCTTGGGAGAGGATGAAATTAATTATAAGAAATTGCCCTACTCACGGTTTAAGATTGTGGATGATCATACCAAAAATTTATGCGGGGTTAAACTTGGTTTCTAGAAATCTTTCAGATTTCGCCGCAGGTGGTACTTTTATGGATATCACATTAGGAGAAGCTACGAAATTGCTTGATAATATTATGGCAGATTATTCACAATGGCATACTGAGAGAACTCCTACTAGTAAAAAGTGAATTACGTTGAAGAATATAGTACTTTGAGTGATAAAGTTGATGCGCTTATGAAAATGGTTGCTAGTAAGAGTGCTCATATTGATCCTAATGATGTTCCATTGTCTACTTTCATTGATCAAAATAATGATCCCGTAGATGTGAATTTTGTCTCACGAAATAATTTCAATAGCAATGCTTATAGGGGTAATTTTAATCCTAGGTCCTTTCCTAGAAATTCCTCTAATAATAATGGCAATTCCTATGGTAATTATTATAATAATAGGATGCCCTATGATCTTAAAAGTAATAATAAATAATTTATCAATTCCCAAAAGGTTTTCAGTACTATGATAGAGGAAAAATTGACCAAACTTGATGATATGTCTGGAAGCATGGATAGAATTCTTCATGATGTGGAAAATCTCAGAACTAAAATTTTGCCACCCAAGCTTGATATTAATGAGTCCATTAAATCTATTTATGTTTCCATTGACGAAAGTAAAGAAAGAACCGCTAGGTTGAGGTCTAAGCGAGAATTCTTAGAAAAAGCAATTCCGCCCGGTTTTTATCGCAATCATGATGAAGATATTAAAATGATTGGTGTTACACCCATTGAATCTTTGTTTATTAATATAAAACTTGATGAAAAGGGGACCTAAGAAGAGTCAAATTTAGCTAGAAGGTGTCCCCATTGTTAGGAGGGTGAAAATCTTCATGAAAATTTTGATAAAACTGGGTTTGGTGAGGTCAAAACTTTAAATAGTTATGTGCCCACTTCTTTGGATTTCAAGGATTTCATTTATGATAGTTGTTCTTTAATTGATTGTATATCCTTGTCGCAATCCTTGCTAAATTCACCCAATGCTTATGAACAAAATAAGGCATTTACTAAACATATCGTAGAAGCGATGATGAAAGCTTTAGAAGAAAAGCTAGAATTGGAGGTTTCAATACCTAGGGAATTATATGATGAATGGGAACCTACTATTAAATTATAAATTATGAGTGCAATGCTTTATGTGATTTGGGTGCTAGCGTTTCCACAATACCAAAATCTTTATGTGATGTGCTAGGTTTTACCACTATGAATGAATGTTCTCTTAATTTGCACTTAGCGGATTCTACTATTAAGAAACCTTTGGGTATAATAAATGATGTTCTTATTCTTGAAAATAGGAATTATGTGCCCATTGATTTCATTGTGCTTGATATTTCTTGCAATCGGTCTTGTCCCATAATACTTGGTAGGTTGTTCTTACATACCATAGGTGCTATTATTGATATGAAAGAAGGGAATATAAGATTTCAATTTCCGTTAAACAAGGGTATGAAACTTTGCATTACGCCTAGCTAGGGGCATAAAACGATAGCACTTGTTGGGAGGCAACACAATAGTTATCTTTATTTTCTTGTTCTTTTTTTGTGTGCACAGAATTATGCTACTATTACGGTTGTGTTTTTGTGTTTAAATTAGTGGTTGTGCCAAGTAAAGCCTTTGGGGTGATTTGGATGATAGTTGCTTTGATTCTGTGAAAAAATAGAAACTTTTGCGTCCACTAGCCTAATTGTTAAAATTCGCTGGAGCTAGTAAAATTCTAAATTCCTTACACATGATTGAAATATAAATTTCTCACATTATCCTAATTTTTCAGAATTTTTGGGGTTACAAAAGTATAGTCATTCTTCGAATTAGTACAGACTGTTTTGTTTTTGACAAATTATGTTTTCGTTGTGTTGTTTGCTTGTTTTGATGAATTTATGGATTGTATTGGGGGGTATGATACATGGTGAATTTAGAATACAGTAGGTGTTATGCAATATTAAAATATGAATGGGTTTACAACAGTACCTTAAGTGGTGATTTGCTTGTTATACTAATTGATCTCACGAAGGTTTTTGTTGAGTTTTGTGTGCTGAAGTTTTCAAGTTTTGAGTGAGATCACGATGGATGAAGGAATAAGGAGTGGAAAGAGCCTAAGCTTGGGTGTCCCCGAGGCACACCAAGGTAATATTCAATGACACCCAAGCATCTAAGCTTGGGGATGCCCCGGAATGCATCCCGTATTTCTTCTACCAACTATCGGTAATATTACTTGGAGCTATATTTTTATTCATCACATGATATGAGTTTTGCTTGGAGCGTCGTGTATTATATGAGTCTTTGCTTTGTTTGATTTTTAGTTTGCCACAATCATCTTTGTTGGAGACACCTTTTTGAGAGGGACACATATTATTCATGATTTGTTAGAATACTCAATGTGCTTCACTTATATCTTTTAGCTAGGCAGTTGCTCTAGTGCTTCACTTATATTTTTTAGAGCATAGCGGTGGTTATATTTTAAAGAAATAGTCGCACTCTCATGCTTCACTTATATCTTATTGAGATATTGATAAATAGTAATGGCAATTAGCACGGGTTATGAATTTGGTCCTAACACTGGTACGCGTTGGTGCTATACAAACAGTTTTTAACCCCTTTCCGCGACGGCATTTGGAACCGTCGCCAAGTGAGTGTGGGTGATAGGGGGGTCCTTCCCACACGACCCAGAAACTGTCGGGGATAGGCAGCCTTGATGCATACAGTTGTCACTATATAACCGTTTCCGATATCTCGAATATCCCAAATGCTTCATCCTTGGTACTCGTTTGTGCTCGCATTGCCATCGCAGTCGGAGTTTTGTGGTTTTACCTAAAACAAGGCAGATTCCAGGCACGGGAGTTTTCCAGGCACGTACCAAACTGGCTCTACGTTTACGATGCCTGGCACATCACAAACAGTTCATGATTATAAACCGTGTACGATAGGTTAGACAATCACACACATTTAGTTTTCCCGCATCGTATGTGATAGTGTCTGACATCACACACGCTTTGCAAATGGCAACTGTGTGCATTGTTACACATGTTTCCTCTCTGTGAACCATGTCAGATTATGATGTATATCGCACACGCTGTGTTTTATTAACCGTGTGCGCCGTAAGGACCTGCACACCGTAATTTCTCCCTAATTTAATTGCTACTATTTAAGATTGTGCCTAATTTAAACTTGAAAGTAGGCTATAGCTTTATTCATATCCATCAGGTTCAAACAACCAATGCATTATTCGATTGACAGGTACATATGTTTAAGAATTACATAAGCACCAAATAAAGAATGATGAACCAGGGTTCTATACTTGTACTATTACAGATGGTAAAGAAAGAGGCGACAAACATTCTGGTTGCTGAACAAGGTGAAGCGGAATGGCCCTATTGTGGTCTCCTGGATGCAGAAGGCACGCACGACTCTAGTCCAACCCCTTGTGATGGCTGGTGCCAATCATGTAGTTTGAGAGGTAATCTTGAGTAAACTGCTTCAGGATCCACTTCAAAGGAAAAAAGATTCAGACATTGTCATCTAACACAACTCATTATGGGCAGTAAAAAGAAGGCTACAAGGTTCTTACTTACCATCCTGCAGTTCACTGTTGTCTTGCATAAAGTGTAAACAAATAGTTCGATTGACATCTTTTGACCCATTTTAATAACAATCTTTGTTAGTTTCCTCACTTGATGCTGGTTCATGAATATCTCATTGCCCCATACGCAGAAAGGGTCGAAGTGTGGATCTTTGGCAATGACATATGTACCTAAAAGCACCAAGTTAATATTAGAAGCTAAACAACAATTGCAAAATGATGTAGTACAACACTCCATCCATCCCATTATATAAGATTTTATTACATGTATATCTAGACATCATCAGAACATTAAGGTAACACTCTTCCTTGTTGCTATGTAGCCTGGGATTGCATATTTAGTCATTCAGTACAATGCATGTTGCTATGTAGCCTCAGATATATTAAATATGGCCCTAGTTAACCTAATGATAAATGGGTTACAGATATATTCAGTGAAATGTCCGATTCGACGATTAATCCCTTATTAGCCCCCAGGCTATATGGTACCAGCTACCGATATCCTGAACAGTGAGTACATATAAGCAATGCGATGAAACTAACCTCGATGGAAAACAACACTGTTCTCAATATTGTCCTGTATGAGTACATATAAAGGCATGTTAAGCACAACAGGCTAAACATCAACCATATATATCCATGGTAGACAACATAATCTACAAATCATAGCTTCAGTGTGCAGGCTTATGCATGCTAGTTAAGCAAAACAAGAAGTGGAAAGGTGTGTTAACTGCATCAGGCATAACATTTAAAAACAAGCAAATAGTCATTCAAACTGGTATTATGCAGGTATAAAGTACACTAGTTATTGTTAAAAAATGAAAAGGCATGTTAACTGAAATATCCTTAACAACAACCAAATATCGTAATTCATAGTGGTATTGTTGAAACTGTTATTGATGAAATTGAACTGCACGGCAAATAGTTGCACATATAGAGCATCACATTGTGAAGAACTGAAATAAACAAGGCATAAGGCCATCTCTAGCCGATCCTTGAAAAGTTAAAGGACTAAAACCCTTAGTGGATATATATATACTCCAGCAATTTTTGGCCGTTTCTAGTCGATCCCCTAAACTTGACGTTGTAAACTTCAATTTGATCAAGTTCAAAGCAGGTTCAACCGAAAGTAGCATGCATTCAGACATAAACATAGATAGTTTTGCATAACCGAACATAAAACATAAATTTAAACTAAGCTAAACTACTTTCGGTCGAAGTGGAGGTCGAGCCAATCCTTCCTCGTCAGGTACAGTGTGCCGCAAGCCGGTGCCCTCGTCTGGGTCGTTGGGGAAGACACTCCTCCACTCGTCGACGTCGATCTCCTCATCCTTGCCGCCCACCTCGATGCCCTCCTTTCCGCCTTCGACCTCATCGGAGGAGGAGAGCGCAATAACCTCGCCGCCCTCTGCGCCGGCAAAGATCGCCCGCTCCGCCTCCACGAGCTCCGGGTGCTGCCGGCGAAGCTCTTGCATGTAGGCCTTGTCGGCGGCCTCGGCCTCGAGGCGCCCCCACGCCTCGCGGTCCTCCCATGCCATAGTCGAGCTCACCACCCCTGGCTCCGGCGGAACAAGGTCGACCGGACATGTGCCGAAGGGGAAATTGAGCCTAGCCGCCGCGCCGTGGTAGCGGACCTACCAGCGGTCGTACTCCATGGCCGCGAGCTCGGCCGTGTGGAAGCTACCGAGCCGCCGGCAGGTGTGGGTCTCCCGATCTGTAATCTCGGTGAGCCATGTCCCCCACCGCCGCTGCCGGACTGGCATAGGGGCACGGCGGTGGGCGGATTAGGGGACTAGCGACAGTGGATCGATAAAGAGCCCGCGGAGGACGACGGGGAAACCTCGGCGGCCACCTTGCCGGCGTCGGGCGAAGAGGCCGCGATAAACCTCTTTTTGGCCATTGGCTCCTCGAGCTCCCCGGCACACAGGCAGAGGTTGAGGATGGAGGCGGCGGCGATGGCGGTGACCTACCAATGGTTTCGGGGGTGGTGTGTGTCTGTGTGAGCGAGGTTTTGGGGAGTGTGTGGTGTGTGTGGAGGGGGCGCAAGGTGGTGTTTGAGGAAATACCGCGGCAACTGAAAATTTTACTAGGCGGGAGTAACAAGGCGGGGCTACTAAAAATTTGGATCAAGGGCGAGTAGATATTTTTGAGATTGCGAGGGATGCAGAGGTGGGAGTATTTGGGGAGCGAGCTAGTGTGCTTGACACGCCGGTTATGGACTGTAGCCGACGCAACTTCTCACGTAAGCCATAGGCCTACTATACACCGACGGTGCTCCAGGATATTTTGTAGTGCATCTCACACGGTTGGTGATAATAAACTGTGTGTGATCTACTTGATTTTTCATCTTGATTTGAATTACATAATGGGATCACAGCTGCAATGGACGGTGTTTGAATTGCTAGAACTTTTATCTGAAGTGAACATGCAACTATAGGTGTGTCGTCAAAAAAATTGGAATTATTCAGGGTTCGTTTGGACATTTTTATACATTAACTTGGTTTTCTAGGCATTTCAGGTGCACAATTCAAAATTAAACTACATGCACATGCTCCGGTGCACCAACATGGGTTGTAAAATCATATATGTGTCCATGGGTTTATGCTTATGTCCCATGCAAGAAATGGGGATGAATTTCGAACACCACGGCGGCATGGTTCTCCGGTAAACATTGAGGTGCTTGCTTTTGTAATTCTAGTAAATATAAAACCCGTCTGAAATTCATGAACCTTGGCATGCTATCATGGAACGGCATCAACATGCTGGGGTAAAAAAAATATTGTCCCATTTGGGGCAGGTTATGGTATAAGCTTCTCGCAAACCAGAGCTTCTCTCACAACAAGCCTGATGGTTTCGGTAGGGAATGTGCCACCTTGGAGGACGAAACAATATATGTTGCCTCTTCTTACTTTCAAATTTTTTTCTCGTGACAACATAGAACAACAGGAGTGTTGTTCAATTTTTGGATTTTTTCGGGGATCGTTTGGACATTTTTATACGTTAACTGAGTTTTCTAGGAATTTATATGCATAATTCAAAATTGAACTACATGCACATGCTCCAGTACATAAAAACGGGTTGAAAAATCAAATGTTTGTCCTTGGTTGCAAGCTTAGGTCACATGCAAGAAATGAGAATGAATGTCAAACACCTTGACACTGTCGCTCAGCCGCTAACATTGAGATACATGGTTTTAAAATTCTAGTAAATTGAAAAGTCGTCTGAAAATCATGGAACTTGACATGATATCATGGAACGGCATCGACATGCCGTGGTAAAAATATTGTCCCATTTGGGGCAGGTTTGGGTATAAGCTTCTCGCAAACCACAGCTTCTCTCACAACAAGCCTAATGGTTTCGGTAGGGAACGTGCCACCTTGGGGGACGAAACGATATCTGTTGCCTCTTCTTACTTTCAAATTTTTTCTCGTGTCAACATAGAACAACACGAGTGTTGTGTCAATTTTTGGGATTTTTCGGGGTTCGCTTGGACATTTTTATACATTAACTAAGTTTTCTATGCATTCATGTGCATAATTCAAATTTGAACTACATGCACATGCTCCAGTGCATATAAATTGGTTCAAAATTGGAATGTGTGCCCTTCATTACATGCTTAAGTCCCATGCAAGAAATGAGAATGAATGTCAAACACCTTGCCACCGTCGCTCGGCCGTTAACATTGAGATACATGGTTTTTAAATTCTAGTAATCAAAAAAGCTTCTGAAATTTATGAAACTTGACATGCTAGCAAGGAACGGCATCAGCATGCAGTGGTAAAAATATTGTCCTATTTGGGGCAGGTTGGGGTATATAAGCTTCTCACAAACCAGAGCTTCTCACAACAATAGGGCCTACACAACAAGCCTCGTGGTTACGGTAGGGAACGTTTCACCTTTCTGGACGAAACGATATCAGTTGCCTCTTCTTGATTTCAATTTTTTTCTAGTGTCAACATAGAACAACATGAGTGTTGTGTTAATTTTAGGAATTTTTCGGGGTTCGTTTGGACATTTTTATACATTAACTGAGTTTTCAATGCATTTATGTGCATAATTCAAATTTGAACTATAGGCACATGCTCTAATGCATATAAATTGAATGAAAATTCAAATATGTGTCCTTGGTTGCATGCCTAGGTCCCATGCAAGAAATGGGAATGAATGTCAAACACCCTGCCACCGTCACTCGGCCGCAAACATTGAGATACCTGGTTTTTAAATTCTAGTAAATCCAAAACTTGTCTGAAATTCATGAAACTTGGCATGCTATCATGGAGCGGCATCAACATGCCGTGGTAAAAATTTTGTCCCATTTGGGGCAGGTTTGGGTATAAGCTTCTCACAAACCAGAGCTTCTCACAACAAGCCTAATGGTTTTGGTAGGGAACGTTTCACCTTTCTGGATGAAACAATATCCGTTGCCTCTTCTTGATTTCAATTTTTTCTCTAGTGTACAACATAGAACAACGGGAGTGTTGTGTTAAATTTTGGAATTTTTTGGGGTTCGTTTGGACATTTTTATACATTAATTGAGTATTTAATGCATTTATGTGCATAATTCAAATTTGAACTACAGGCACATGCTCTATTGCATATAAATTGGTTGAAAATTCAAATATGTGTCCTTGGTTGCATGCTTAGGTCCCATGCAAGAAATGGGAATGAATGTCAAACACCCTGCCACCGTCACTCGGCCACAAACATTGAGATGCCTGGTTTTTAAATTCTAGTAAATCCAAAACTCGTCTGAAATTCATGAAACTTGGCATGCTATCATGGAGCGGCATCAACATGTTGTGGTAAAATTTTTGTCTCATTTAGGGCAGGTTTGGGTATAAGCTTCTCACAAACCAGGGCTTCTCACAACAAGCCTGATGGTTTCGGTAGGGAATGTTTCACCTTTGGGGACGAAACAATATCCGTTGCCTCTTATTGCTTTCAAAAAAATTCTAGTGTCAACATAGAACAACAGGAGTGTTGTGTTAAATTTTGGAATTTTTCGGGGTTCGTTTGGACATTTTTATACATTAACTGGGTTTTCTAGGCATTTTATGTGCATAATTCAAATTTGAACTACATGCACATGCTCCAGTGCATATAAATTGGTTGAAAAATCAAATATGTGTCCTTGGGTGCATGCTTAGGTCCCATGCAAGAAATGGGAATGAATTTCAAACACCAGGGCACTGTTGATTGCCGACAAAACGTTGAGATACTTTGTTTTTAAATTCTAGTAAATCTAAAACTCATCTGAAATTCAATGCGTAGGCTCACCGGGAAGCGTGCGAGCTGTTCAATGCAGGATTTGTGCATCTCTTCAACGCAAACGGTTCAGATTGAATACAGTATGCAAAGCCAGACTTCGGCGCTAAGCCAAGAGAAAATGTGCCGAGCAGGATTTGTACATCCCTTCAACGCAAACGGTTGTTTCGGATGACCCGTGTGCAACCACGTACATTGGTAAGATTTGCATCTGTCATATTGGGTATGTTGCCATTTGTCAAACAGGAAAGATTGACATTTGTTGATCTAGTAACATTGCCATTTGTCAACCTTGTAACTCTGCGTTTTGTCAAAATATGCAGCTAAAAATCACTAGCACTATCTTATTTTTGCAACTAAAATTCAGTAATTAAGCATAGATTTCATTCAAAGATTAAGCAGTCGTTCTCACCGGGAAGCGAGACAGCCTTTGACCATCGCCCGCCTTGCTCCCACTGGTCTGTATTAATGGTGCGCCCGAGCGGCCGCACCCCCCATCCTCGCCACACACACAATCCTGTCTCTACGCCCGCATCCTCGACGCCGCTCTCAGTCCTCAAAGCCGTCAGTGTATAAGGATGCTGCCGAAGCGCCCCATCGGAGGGAGTGGCGACGCCGGGGCTGCTGAAGCACCGGAGCATGGCGTGAATATGGAGACAGAGGTTTCCATCGCCGCCGACGAGGTAGAGAACGAGGCTGCCAACAAGCAAAGGCGGGTCGAGAAAGAACCGCAAGCGACTCCAGCAGGCCTAGACTTCATCAGCAACCTCCCCGATGATATGTTGACAGTCATCATATCCCTCCTCCCAATCAAATATGGGGCGAGGACAACCGCCCTTTCCCGGCGCTGGCGCCCCCTATGGCTCCTCACCCCTGTCGACCTCCTCGACGCCCACGAGCTCTGCCATGGCTATCGCAAAAGCTTGGATGCATTCTCCTAGATCCTCAGCAGTCACCATGGCCCAATCAGAGGCCTTATCACGAGCAAGTTCCGTTCCAATGGCAAGGACCGAGCCAAGCTTGACGAGTGGTTCCGATCCCCCGCCATAGATCAGCTCAAGGAGCTCAGTTTTAATGATGGGCATATGCGCTCGCTGCCAACGTCCGCGCTCCACTTCGCGCCCATGCTGCGCCTCGCCAAGTTCATGAACTGCCATTCCCCCACCCCCCCTTAATGACGCGCCCGCTCTTTTTCTACCACGACTGAAGCACCTCGAGCTCGTTGCCATCTGCATCCCAAAGGATGACATGGAGCGCCTGCTCCGCGGTTGTACTGCACTCAAGTTCCTTCGTCTTCAGGTGATGAATTGGTCGAGTACCTTCCACATCACCTCCAGGACTCTCCGGACTATTTATGTGTGTTGCTGGTGCTACAACGAGAGATCACAAAAGGTGGACCATAATATGGTCATTGAGGACACACCTTCACTTGAGAGATTGCTTATAGTTGATCAACAAGGTCCAACAAGAATCAATGTCATTTCTGCGCCAAAATTGACAGCGGTGGGCTACTCGTCTGTCAAATACTACTACTTTCAGGTACAACAGTCGCCTTATACCTCTCCTTCTTGATATCAACATTATTTCTAGTTTTGAAGATGTATGTTCGTCTGTCATCCAGCAAAGCTTCACCCAAATTCTGGGCACAGTGAAGGTCTTGGCACTAGAATCTGTCGGCCCCAACCTGGACCAAGTTGTCAGTTGCCTGAGATGCTTTCCATGCCTGAAGAAGCTGTATATAGAGGTGATGTTCCTTTCCTATTAAATGTTAACCATAAGGGAGTTCAATTTTTTGCACCTTTTCCCAAGTTTACAATGACAATGTACTACGATTTCTGAAGGAATTTTGGAGGATTTCAGGACATACACCCCCCTACCCCATATTGGTTGCTTGATTCATATGGTTACAATCCATAAGCATTTCTCCTTTGGATTCATCTGTACTAGTTTTCTTAGGGAATTTTTCATCCAATCCAACCTCTTGTGAAGAAGGCTACATTTTTCTAGATTGTAATCAAATGCCCATGTTAAACATGTCAGATCGAAGATGGCACGTTGGTGCATTTTACAAATCCTACAAACCAAATAGGCGTGTAGTAGTGTTCAAAACTGCATGTAGGCACTAACACGTTCTCTTCTTTTGCAGATAATAATAGGCCCGGAGGTGGATAATGTTTATAACGACAATCACATCGAATGCCTGGATCGGCATCTCTCAAATATTACTTTGAACTCCTATCGAGGGACCTTACCGAAGATTACACTCACCAGGTTCTTTCTTGCTAGAGCAAGGGTGCTGAGGGTACTGAGGTTGAACACGCATTTAATTAGGAAAGATGAATGGTATGTTGATCAGAGCCGGCAAGTACTGCAGAATGGAAGAGGCTCCAAAAAAGCTAAACTTCGTATTGGAAGAGCATATGACAGAGTAATTGGAAGTCATTGTGTCAAACCCATACATGACTTGTCAGTGGCTAATCCCTTTGCAGAAATGATGAGGTTTGCAATGTTTGAATTTGGGCATTGTAATCTTTGAATTTCAACCTTGCAATATTTATGGTATTTGTTATATAACGTAATTGGATGTTTAATTTGGTATTGCAATCATGTCATGTTACAAGTATATATATGTTTGCTCGCCGTTCAACTGCTATATGCATATATATGGTTGCTCGCCGTTGAGGCGACCGCGGAGCACTCTACTCGCGTCCCTCCGTGTGCGCTCTGCCATCGGTTGGGCCTGCACACGATCATGTCGGGGGCCCCATATGCATGCGGTTGTGCCGCGCGCATTGCCACGCGATGCAGTTACGTGCGGCATGATGGAGTTACGCGCTGCAAATTAGAACTGCCATCAGGGTGTGCCGATATTCCAGGCCGTCCGGCTTCCCCTTTAATTCCCGCGGCCATTATAACCTTAGTCTCTTCAACCTTTCGATTGCGCCCCACAACACAACAAGCACACCCACGATGACACATAGAGAGGGGATGTCTAGCGGCGCTCCAATGGAGTTCGGCGAGCATAAAGTGGAGACCCACGTGAGGGAGACGGATCTCTCGGTGGTGTACACCATCGACCCGGCCGTGGTGGACGACTACATCAACACCGTTGAGCAGTTGCTTGCTTGAGACAAGTACAAGGTGGTCGGCATCGACCTCCAATACACCGCCGGTCATCCCAACATAGATCAGAAGGTTGTCGTTGCCCAGTTGTGCGTGCGCCATCATGTCCTCATCTACCACTACTACATGGCCACAGAGTCTAGCGACCGTTTCACCAGGTTTGTCAACAGCACCAACTACAAGTTCGCCACGGTGGAAACCACCAACGATGTAAAAGCGCTCAGGGTTACGGGCTTGGCCTGCCAGAACCTTGTCGAAATCCATGAGCACTACAGAGTCTGGGGCAGCACGAAGAAGGACTCCCTGGTTGAACTCGCCTCGGCCATCATCGACCCATACTACGAAAAGATGAAGCAGGATGCCAACAGAACACGTCCCGTATCCTGGCACGGGGCCTAGATGCGGCAACTGGATGAACCTCACCTCAGGTTCACGGCCAAGAGTGTGTACACATGCTACGAGATGCACAGGCGGATCGTTGACATGAGGAAGTGCCTTGTTACGGAGATCGACGAGGCCGGATCGAGCCACAACCAGAGCAAGCATCACAAGAAGTAGATGATGATCAGATGATCGTCTATCCTAGTTAATCATGCATGTAATATATAGTTTACTTTGGTATGTGGAAATGTCATGTGTGTAGTAGCCACCTATGTAATTATGCATGTAATAGTTTACTTTGGTGTGTACAAATGCCATGGTTGTAGTAGCCACCTATGTAAGTGGATGTTTAATTTGGTTATGCAACCACGTCCTTATAAGTGTGTATATATATATATATGTTGTTGTTCTGTATGCAATCCCATCGCACAACACACACGTCTTATTAGCAGCAATCGTCTGTGTTATTATCGGTCTTCGCACACATTTCTGATTACAGACCTGTTTGCCGCGTATCACACACATCTTGTTATATTGAACCATTTCTGTTCTCTTGTCTCAACGCAAACAGTTCATCTGAGTGAACCGCATGCCGTATATCGCACACACCTTGATCTGGCTGACCGTTTCTTTTGTGTTGCCTAATCACAAACAGTTCATCCGTGTGAACCGTATGCTGTATATCGCACACACCTTCATCTGGCTGCCCATTTCTTTTGTTCCTCCTTATCGTAAACAGTTAATTGAACTGAACCGTATGCCCTGCATCGCACACACAACTAAAATCTGAACCGTGTTTGATGCATCCGTCATCGCAAACGTTTTGCACCTTTTTTGATGGTTTTTTTACACCACCGTTTGCGATTATTGCATCGCACACAGTTTCGTCGAAGGGTCTCTGATCGTAGTGTCGTGTTAGAAGCATCCTGCAGTAGTGTAATATGATAGGTATTCAAGAGGGATATAATAAAAACTTTCATGTAGATCACTGAATATGATAAGTTTGATTCCTCGCAATAGTTTTGCGATATAAAGATGGTGATATGTGGAAGGTACTAGTGAATAATTTTGGTTTAGTAAGAATTTTGGTGTTAAGGTTTGTGATTCCCGAAGCATGCACGTGTAGTCTCTCGTTATGCTATGAAGTTGGAGCATGATTTATTGTTGATTGTCTTCCTTATGAGTGGTGGTCGGGGACGACCTATGGTCTTTTCTAACCAATCTATCCCCCTAGGGTCATGCGTAGTAGTACTTTGCTTTGAGGGCTAATAAAATTTCAAGATAAGTATGTGAGTTCTTTATGACTAATGTGAGTCCATGGATTATACGCACTCTCACCTTTCCGCAATTTGCTAGCCACTTCGGTACCGTGCATTGCCCTTTCTCACCTTGAGATGTGGTGCAAACTTCGCCGGTGCATCCAAAGCCCATGATATGATACGCTCTATCATACATAAGCCTCCTTATATCTTCCTCAAAACAGCCACCATACCTACCTATTATGGCATTTCCTTAGCCATTCTGAGATATATTGCCATGCAACTTCCACTGTTCCGTTTTTATGACACACATCATCATTGTCATATTTCTTTGCATGATCATACAACTGACATAGTATTTGTGGATCACCCACCGTTCATCATTTTTTATACATGTTAAGCTAGATCATTGCACATCCTGGTACACCACCAGGGGCATTCATATAGAGTCATATTTTGTTCTAGAATCGAGTTGTAATTTTTTAAGTTGTAAGTAAATAGAAGTGTGATGATCATCATTATTCATTATTAGAGCTTGTCCCATCTGAGGAAAGGATGATGGAGACTATGATTCCCCCTCAAGTCGGGATGAGACTCCGAATGAAAAAAAAAGAAAAAAAGAGAGGCCAAAAAGAGCCCAAGAAAAAAGAAAATAAGAAAATAAGAAAAAATGAGAGAAAAAGAGAGAATGGGCAATGTTACTATCCTTTCCACACTTGTGCTTCAAAGTAGCACCATGTTTTTCATATAGAGAGTCTCCTATGCTTTCACTTTCATATAACTAATGGGAATTTTTCATTATAGAACTTGGCTTGTATATTCCAATGATGGGCTTCCTCAAATGCCCGAGGTCTTCATGAGCAAGCAAGTTGGATGCACACCCACTTAGTTTTCTTTTTGAGCTTTCATACACTTATAGCTCTTACTGCATCCCTTGCATTGGCAATCCCTACTCCTTGCATTGACATGAATTGATGGGCATCTCCATAGCCCATTGATTAGCCTCGTCGATGTGAGACTTTCTCTTTTTTGTCTTCTCCATATTACCTCTACCACCATACTCTATTCCAACCATAGTGCTATATCCATGGCTTGCGCTCATGTATTGCGTGGGGTTTGAAAAAGCTGAAGCGCATTAAAAAGTATGAACCCATTGCTCGGCTTGTCATCGGGGTTGTGTATGATAAATACTTTGTGTTAAGAAGGTGGAGCATGACAAGGCTATATGATTTTCTAGGGATAACGTTCTTTAGCATTGATATTTCGAAAGACATGATTGTTTGTCAGATTGCCTGAGTATTTATGTCTTTATGTCAAATTATAGACTATTGCTTTGAATCATTTGGATCTTATTATTCATGCCACAAAAGAGAGATTACATGATGAATATGATAGGTAGCATTCCACATCAAAAATTCTATTTTTATCATTTACCTACTCGAGGATGAGCGGGGATTAAGCTTGGGGATGCTTGATACGTCTACAATGTATCTATAATTTTTTATTGTTCCATGCTATTATAGTGGATGTTTATTATGCAATTATATATCATGTTTTGGGACTAACCTATTAACCTAGTATCGAGTGCCAGTTACTGTTTTTTTGCTTGTTTTTGGCTTTTCAGGAAATCAATATCAAACAGAGTCCAAATGGAGAAAAACTATGGATTAATATTTTCTGGGCCAGAAGAGACCCTAGAAGGTTCGACAAGCTCGGGATGCGTGCCCCCAGGCTTGTGGGCCCCTAGTGGCACCTCTTTACTTTGTCTACATCATGTCATCTTGCTTAAGGCGTTACCCCATTCTTTATGAACTTAATACTCTAGATGCATGCTGGATAGCGGTCTATGTATGGAGTAATAGTAGTATATGCAGGCAGGAGTCGGTCTACTTGTCTCGGACGTGATGCCTATATACATGATCATTGCCTTGGATATTGTCATAATTATTCGCTTTTCTATCAATTGCCCAACAGTAATTTGTTTACCCATCATATGCTATTTTCAAGAGAGAAGCCTCTAGTGAATACTATGGCCCCCGGGTCTATTTTAATCATATATAAATATCCAAAAATATCTTGCTGCAATTTATTTAGCTTTATTTTTTATTTTGTGTTTTTGTTTATCTATCTATCACTATGAGATTTAATCCTTGCAATTAACCGCTAAGGGATTGAGAACCCCTTGTTTGCGTTGGGTGCAAGTATTTGTTATTTTGTGTGTAGGTAGTGCTAATGAGGTGTTGCGTGGTTCTCCTACTGGATTGATAACCTTGGTTCTTAACTGAGGGAAATACTTATCTCTACTGTGCTGCATCATCCTCTCCTCTTCGAGGAAATCCCAACGCAGCTCAGTAGTCCCGTGTAGCTAAACCATTTGCTCAGCAGTCCGCTGCTCGGCAGCCCGCCTTTCAACCATCCAGACCTTACACCAGAGGTGCTTCAAGTACCAAAAAGGAAGCGGGCAAAAAGGCTGCACCCCCGAGAAAGCGGGCCCCGAGACCGAGGAGGAATGAGAATGATAGCCTCTTACTTAAAGCACTAATCGTCCATAACCAAATTACCAGCAAGTTGTTGGAATCAGAGAGTAATATTGTTTCTTACATCATGGACGATGAAGAATTCAATATGATGCCTGCTAAAAATAAAGCAGGCATACTTCAAGCACGCAATTACGTCCCTGGCCAGCCATTTCTTGTTGGCGAATACTTGTTGGAGTGCAGTTCTAGTTGCCGCACATTACATAAATATTGCATGGATCAAATGTCAAAAGGTCATGGGGTTTTGCTAGTCCACTACGACAAAGATCATTTCCATCATGAACAGGGTTCCATCAGTGTGGGTTTCGAGGACTTACATCTCTTCTTCAACTTCAACGTGCTCAATGCCCAGTCTTGCCCATGGGTCGGTCCTGGGCCTGAGTTTTGAGCCCGAAGCACACGTCGGGTCAAGTCTGGGCTTGGCATTTTCGTGTTTTAGGAAGGGGCCCGGCCCGAGGCCCGAGGACCAGCGGGCTTTATCACTGTCGGGCCGGGATCAGGACTAAAAACAGGCCTGACGGCCGGGCCGAGCATTCAGTCCTAGGTTTTCTGCCTCGGGCTTTGTTAGGCCCGGCCCGAAGCCCGACCCGGCCCTGCAAATGGCCAGGTATACTCACAGTATAATATCACAACACAACTCTATGACTCAAATATAAACAAAGAAACAATATAATACAAGCCAGGGTCGTAAGACCCGATATTACATCAAGAGTTTGGTCTGACTACAGACCATTACAAAGGTGCCTTCAGAAGGTGAAAACAAACAATGACTCTAGATCGAAAAGGCACATGCCTCCTGCCTGGGACCTCCGAACTACTCCTCAACGCCAAACTCCACATAGTAATCATCCTCGGGATCCTCTGGCTCCTCGACTCCACCATCTGATCAGAGAAATCGGGTAGAAGGAAAAGAGGTGCAAAAGAACGGTGAGTACTCATCCAAAGTACTCGCAAAACTAACATCAGATCTATACTAGATAAGCATCGGTATACAAAGAAATGGGGTAATATCTGTGTACTATGCTACAGAATGCCAGAACTAGAGGGGGAAGTTCTATGTAACACATGGGCCATCATCTTGCAGCAATAGACGAGAGGAGAGCAGATCATCTTGCATCAAGGGAAAGGAGTATGAGCGCATACAATGCCAACTTGTAATTAACACATCAATACAATACCATGAGATCCTTCCTCGACTCCCTGCGAGAAAAGATCCACGGGCATTCCATATTTATTGAGCAATGTATATCATCAAGTATCTGGTTCAAGTTGTATAAGATCAGGATACTCTCATATATCCAAGCGTCCTGTTATCATGGAAACGGCTATTCGAATAGGTTAACTTCCCTGCAGGGGTGCACCTACCCGATACGCTCAATTACCTCTGGCCAGACACACTTTTCTAGGTAATCCCGGGCCTCGGGCAATCTACATGTCGTAGCCCTAGCTAGGCTCTCCAGATAGGTCAGCATGCCAGCCTACATCCTAAGCGTGAAGGGTAGTTCGGCCACTCACCCTAAGCACTCCTGCCCGTTGCATGAGCGGTCCAGCTTCGCCTGATCTGCAGGATATCTGCTAGTCTCTGTGCCGCATCTCTGAACTGACGTCTATAGAGCTTTTGGGAGAATCGTACGATGCCGAGGGTCCGATAAACCATTATCCCGCGCGGCGGTTAGTGCGTATATGTCAATGGAAGTCTCAGATCAAATAGCCAATCTTGTTAGTGTATTATTAGTAGCTCACGGACGCGAACAGGGTTGATGTCGCTCCAACTTGGTAACTCACGGACCACGACCAGGGACCAGGCCCACCTCGCTCCTGGATGGTCTCCGCCTGCCTGTCGCTCCACCAAAGTGCATGTTTTCGTGTAGGCTGTCGGGATAGGTCCCAAGCTACCACCACATCCCGGGTGGTACCGCTAAACATCCAGCCGCCATAGAAATCTCTCGCGGGTGCTCTCTAAGCCGACCCGACTTTAGCATTGGCAGTTGTCGTGACTCAGGTCCACACCATCAAGGTGAAATATGAGGAATCACCATCGAAGATTTCACGCTTGATATATTGCATGACAGAGACAGCGTCGAGAGTGAAATACGAGGAATCACCCTCAGTAAGATCACACCTGATGTGCTACACTGCAGAGTCATTTTCAAGAGTGATATATGAGGAATCACCCTTTGTAAGATCATGCTTGGTGCGGCTCTGCAGAGTCATACAATTGTAGGGGCCTAAAGGGGTGTTCAGGTCTCGATATAATGGTCAACTTGCTCGGATCACCCAGATAGTATAGCATGGCAAATCGGACAAGGGTTTAGGGCCACTGATGGGACACTAGCATATCTATACTAAGCATATAGGATAACAGGTTAAGTATCAACAACAGGTTAACAAAAGCAGACTATGCATTAGAATAGGAGCTATCGGAACAGCAATAGTAGCAAAATCTAATGAAAAATAAATGATAAAGAATGGGTGATATTGGAATGATCAAGGGGGTTTTGCTTGCCTGGTTGCTCTGCAGACGAAAACGGATCCCCACGAAGTAGACAATCACCAGATCATCAGTGGTCTCAGAGTCTACCGGAAAGGAAGTAAGGAGGGGAAAAACAATAAATAACAGAGCAATCAAATGCATCATAGGTGTATGTCACGGCAAAATGTGTTGGTGATATGCTCTAATGCATTACTAGGCATTTTAAAAGAAGCGGGAAAATATTAGGCTCCAGATATTATTTGGTATATTGATTCGGTAGCAAAAGTTCAAAGTTTGTTATGTTAAAGGGGTGTGGAAGGTATGTGGATGGCATATTCCTATTCATTATATTTTTCTGACCATTTTTCATATATAAATTATCTTCACCGGAGTTACGGTTTATTTTCTATGAATTTTCAAAGTTTTATAGATTTCTGGAATTATTTTAATTCGAAAATTTAAATAGAAATCTTTGTCACATGGGGTTGTGGTAGCTAGTGTGTATGACAGTGGGGCCATGGGTTGGGTTGACGCAGTCAATTTGACTGGTTAACAGATGTATGTGGCCCACATGTAATAGACACATTAGTTGACTATAGGGATTAAACAAACAAGGGCCCACACGTAGTAGGTCCATTAGCTCAGATTAAATCCTAACTAATTACAATTAGCTCTAACTAATTATATCCTAATTCCTAATTAAATGGGTCGGTCCCATTGGCAGTGGCACAAGCCGTGCCTCACATGGTCGTGCTTGCACGCACGCACATTGGCGTGTTACCATGGCCATGGCCAGTGGCAAGCATCGGGGTAGCCGGTAGCAGCAGAAGTGGCTGCAGCGTGGGGCGTGGGTGGCTGCAGCAATAGTGGGCGCAACAGTAGCAGGCGGCGACAAGCGACAGCAGCAGCAGTAGCCAGCAGCAGCGCGACGACAGGAGCAGCAAGCAGCAATGGGTAACAGCGAAGAGTAGTAGCAGCCGAGGAGCAGCAGTGCATGCGGCTGGGCATGGAGCACACACGGGCAACTGTTGGGGCATGCCTGGGCGAGGGCGAGGAGATGGGCGCGGTCATGATGACCGCGGCCACTGGCCGGAACTTGGGCGGCATGGTGCGGCACAACGGAACGACGAACAGATGGGGAGATGAGGGGAATGGGGGTGGCGCTCACAGGGGAGGCAGAGGACGCGTTCGGCGGGGCGGAGGAGCTCTGGTGAGGTAGATCGGGCGAGGCAGCAGCGGCCGTAGGCAAGGAAGACGCGTCGATCCCAGCGATGTAGTGCGGCTCTGGTCGAATGGATCCCCGCAAACGAAGAAGTAGATGATGGTGGTCCTCTTCGGCACAGTCTCATGGCACGGGGAGGAAAAGGTGACCACGGCGACAAGGTCGGCCATGGTGGGCGGAGCTAGGGCATGAGCGGGACAGAGAGCTGCGTCATGGGGGAAGGGGGAAGATCAATCTAGGGTTTCGAGGGGGGCACCAGCGCAGCTATGTAGGGAAGGGGAGGGCACGGATGCCCGGCACGTGGTCACGACCATGGGATGGCCGCAACGATCCCCTACCTCCCACTATAGCAGGAGGATGATGTTGGAGATATGCCCTAGAGGCAATCATGTATGATGATATTGCCTATGTGTTTATGAATAAAGATAGTCCTTGGACATTATCAATCATGTGTATCAGCAAGTACGTGACTTGTTTATGGGACTGTGCATTGTATGATGACTGTCCTAAAAGGTCCCTAGTCTAAAGGGCTGTGTGGATGCGCAGTCGACTAGACTAGCATATGACACGGTCGATGGCTCGGTCTCACTAGCCATGGAGCATTGGATGCTAACCGAATAATATGGACTCAGAAGGATCTGGCCGGATTCGACATAGTCGGATCCGAGTCGGACAGACCCAACTATGAGACGCAGCGATATGTCATCTGTGAGTCTCTAGTACAACATACGTTCTATGTCCTAAGACCTGAGCTAGCGCATGTACTCGGGATGGTGACAGCCCTGCTTTGGGCCGACCAAATGCTACTCCATGGCTGGGTAGTTACAAAGGTAGGTTTCGGGCTCTTCCAGACCCATGCTACGAGACATGGTCAAGCAAGATGGGATTTGCCCCTCCGATCAGGAGAGATATACTCTGGACCCCTCGTGTGATCCGACCAAGATAAGCATGGCCATGCGACAAGTATTATGAGATAATCCAGTTTGTGGTCAGCATCACTGGAACGAGAAAGAGGTCGGGCTAGCACAAGGATGACAGACTTGCCTTGAGCCCGACAACATATATCATGTGGCAAAGGGAACAGAAGAGTGACATGTTGTATAGGTTCGCCAACCGGCTTCATTGTCTACTTGGTGGTCGGCACGCCCTGCTAGAGGCCGCTACCAGCCGAGCAGGTTGGAGGTGATCTGACCTGTGACCAAGATGACTTGAACCTAAGGGGTCGCGTGCTTAAGGGAAGGAACCTGTGAGGCCCGATCCGACTCCACGAGTTAGCTGTGATCCTACTCGGACTCGGATCCCGGCCGAACAAATTTTGGGCTTTAGGGTCCGTGCAAGACCCAAGTGTTGAGCCCGCGATGGACGCCTATATAAAGTTGGGGTGCGGCACACTCATTCGGTTGATCGCTTCGGCGCTGTCACCAGGGCTTTGCATGTGTTGCGAATAGCCACCTTCACTCGCCGCTGACTGTGTGATCGGACCTAGCAGTCCGCCGCACGGTGTTCCTCCTGCATGCGCGGATACCGTTAGAGGTGGTGCACTTGCGCCGCTCCGGCGAACTTGTACGTGGGATCCAATGACTGGCTGTTCGAGAGAGATCGAACGAGGAGGAGACGATCCACGCGGATGCGCTACCCCAACTCTTCTTTCGCTGCACGGCACTGCACGTCTAGTGGTAACGATCTGTGATCCATAACCCGTAGCATGATCTTGGTTGTTCTGCACGTAGGAAAATTTTAATTTGCAGTCGACGCGCCCTACCGTAGAACCCAACAGATGAAGGAGAGGTGGAGATGGGCTGGGCCTCCACTGTAGGAGTGGCCTTAAGTGCACAGTAGGTTCTGTATATTTCCTTTTTCTTTTTCTGCTTTGTATTTTCTCCACTATTTTGCATTTTTATAAATAGCAGATGATTTTGTTAGACTTAGTATTTAGCACATAAATAGTAGGCAATATCTTGAGTTAGCACACAAGATTTCAAGTGGTTTGGAAATGCATAAACATTTATTTATTTTTGAAATGGCTATGTTAGTTGCTGTTGGACAACTTTATAGTTTGCTAGGGATAAATTGGTGAGTCAAATGAGGTTGGTGTCGACATGACAAAGGATTAGGGTAATTATATAATAATGCAAACAATTTAGTTCTATAGTTTGAAAAATAATAATTTGAATTGCAATTCAAATTTGAATTTGACTTTTATTTTTATCGAGTGGCAATTTGGCTTAGCAAACATGGTGACATGGCACCATTAGGTTGGAATTACTATAGCATGATTATTGGGGTGTTACAAATCTCCTCCACTAAAAGAAATCTCATTCCGAGATTTAAGAGGTCGAGTAAGAGGGAAAGGTTTGGTTATGAAATTCTAATGAATCTTCTTGTTCTTATTGCTCTCATTGAAGAGGTTGACCATTATGTTGATGTCTTCATTTTGCTGCACCAGGGCATCATGATGAAGTCATCATCCTTCCTTCGGAATCTTCATCATATTTACGAATAGGATAAGAGGGGAAACTCTATAGGGACAGATGTCTGGAAGGATTGGCATCCAGTAATTATCTCAGGCGGTGAAGGTATAAGGTATCTCTCGAATTGGAACGCGGGATTTATATCGAGAGCAATATAATAAGGTGAAAGAAGTTTCAAACAGATAGGCAAACAGTTGATACAGGAATAACATTGCATCTGATACCGGAATGGAATACATTAGGGAAAGCAGCTCGTAGAAATACATGTGAAGCCAAGTGTAAAGGATAGTTCAGAACTAAGGATGTGCAGGAGAGCTAGATTTTGATCCTGTGGAAATTGTGGTTACTAAGGATTAAGAGTAGGAAGGGCGGTGACATCTTGCACGATCATGATAGTAAGGCAGGTCAGAGGATAGCTTGTAAGCTAGGTCGGCAACAACGTCGGTACCAATGGCGGGGGACGAATAGAACCATTTTGTTTCTTGCAAGGTGAGGCGGACCAATTGGCAAATTTCTCGTCCACCAATGTTACCGGAATGTCATCAACAATAGTAACATGGTTTTACTAACTGGGTTGTACACGAAGGTGTTTACTTAAGAAGGGAATCATTACTGCTTAGATCATATAAATTATTTGAAAGGTTAAACAGAACAATGGAAAGGAAAATGTGATTAATAGATTAATCAGACCAATGGAAAGGAAAATGTGTTTACACACAAGAATTAGGAGTATATACTTTCCCAAGGGCAAGTAGAGCATGGTTGACAAAAGTAGACGATACAATTTACCAAAGGTGTTATGTATCAGGGGAAGAACTCATAAATGGTTTAGATTTACGAAGGAACTATCGATTAATAACCCACCAAAGGGATCATATCGGTTAAACAATGGTTCCACATTAGAGTCCATCGAGAGAAGAAAGGAGGCAAAGACATCGGGTTATGGAAACATCAGAATAACCTAAAGTATAAAATATGGAATTGCAAATTCCAAAATGGGGATCAGAAGCGGGTGATAAGATTAAATATGAGTAAGTTGACTACACTTAGAGGCACAATCGATTGCAACTTGATTGGCCAAGAACCAGCTCATGTTCAAAATGATGTATTAGGCGGAAGGATGATTTCTAAGATTTGAGTGATAATTGTGAGCATTCACAAACATATTGAATCAAGGGACTCAATATGATAATGACAAAGGACATCAATGAATACTACCAGGCATATGCAATTAACCATAATGCACGCAAGCAAGACCTTCCAGAGCAATAGGCCGCAAAGGATTCTCAAAAGATCAGATAACATTATGAAGTATTATGCGAAACCAAATTTGAATTTAACTTTTAGTTTTATCGAGTGGCAATTTGGCTTAGCAAACATGGTGACATAGCATCATTAGGTTGGAATTACTGTAGCATGATTATTGGGTGTTACAAATCTCCTCCACTAAAAGAAATCTCATCCCGAGATCTAAGAGGTCGAGTAAGAGGGAAAGGTTTGGTTACGAAATTCTAATGAATCTTCTTGTTCTTATTGCTCTCATCAAAGAGGTTGATCCATTATGTTGATTTCTTCATTTCGCTGTATCAGGGCATCATGATAAAGTTGTCATCCTTCCTTTGGAATCTTCATCGTACTTACGAATAGGATAAGAGGGCAAAATCTATAGAGACGAATGTTTGGAAGGATTGGCATCCGATAATTATCTCAGGGGGTGAAGTTATAAAGTATGTCTCGAATTGGAATGTGGGATTCATATCAAGAGCAATATAATAAGGTGAAAGAAGTTTCAAATGGATAGGCAAATAGTTGATACATGAATAACATTGCATCTGATACCAGAATGGAATACGTTAGGGAAAGCGGCTTGTGGAAATACATACGAAGCCAAGTATAAAGGATACTGAGGAACTAAGGATGTGCAGGGGAGCTAGGTTTCGATCCTGTGGAAATTGTGGTTAGTGAGGATTAAGAGTAGGAAGGGTGGTGACATCTTGCACGATCATGATAGCAAGGCATGTCACAGGATAGCTTGTCAGCTATGTCGGCAACAACGTCGGTACCAGTGGTGGGGGACGAAGTGAACCATTTTCCTGCTTGCAAGGCAAGGTGGACCAATAGGCAAAGTTCTCATCCACTGATATTACCGGAATGTCATCAACAATAGTAATAGGGTTTTACTGATAGGGGGAATCATTACTGCTTAGATCATATAAATTATTTGAAAGGTTAAATAGAACAATGGAAAGGAAAATGTGATTAATAGATTAATTAGACCAATGGAAAGGAAAATGTGTTTATACACAAGAATTAGGAGTATATCCTTTCCCAAGGACAAGTAGAGCATGGTTGACAAAAGGAGAAGATACAATTTACCAAAGGCGTTATGTATCAGGGGAAGAACTCGTAAAGGGTTTAGATTTACGAAGGAACTATCGATTAATAACCCACCAAAGGGATCATATTGGTTAAACAATGGTTCCACATTAGAGTCCATCGAGAGAAGAAAGGAGGCAAAGACATCGAGTTATGGAAACATCAAAATAACCTAAAGTATAAAATATGGAATTGCAAATTCCAAAACAGGGATCATAAGTAGGTGCTATGATTAAAGATGAGTAAGTTGACTAGACTTAGAGGCACAATCGATTGCAATTTGATTGGTCGAGAACCAGCTCATGTCCAAAATGACGTCTGAGGCGAAAGGATGAATTCTAAGATTTGAATGATGATTGTGAGCATTCGCAAACGTACTGAATCAAGGGACTCAAGACGATAACGAGAAGGACATCAATGAATACTGCTAGGCATATGGAATTAGCCATAATGCAGGCAGACAAGACCTTCCATAGCAATAGGCTATAGAGGATTCTCGAAAGATCAGATAGCATTATGAAGTATTATGTGAAACACAGGAACAACTGGGGATGAACGAATACTTGGTGAGTGTGAGGAATTATTCATAGGTGTATTCATGCACAAAGGAGCTGCAAGGCAGTAGGCAGAATGGATTCTCAGAATATAGAAAAATGATTTGGGGTATCTTGTAATAACAAGAGCAACGGGGAATGATTGTATGAATGGCAAGTGTATGTACTTATCCATAGGGACTTACCAGTGGTAGAGAATTGCAAAGATGGTGGGCACAAGGGTCTTGGAAAACCTTCTAAGAGTATCTTCAGAATCTTCTGGTGAATCAAGCGATCATCTGGAATGAGGGGCTCTCCGGGGGGAAGTAGTTACGAGAACCTAAAGTTAGAGTTAGTAAAAAAATTAACCCAAAGGGAAGAGAAGTTTAGAACCTAGAGTAAAGATGCAGAATAAAATATCATAATCCCACCCATATGTGATGTGGGCCCGTAAGCCACACAAAATGGTTAGTAGTTTAGAAAATAGTTTTTCAATACTAGACTCAACATCGACCAAGGAGTTGGACGGGGTTCCTACAGGCAGTCAGCTCTAATACCAACTTGTGATGCCCCCGAAATTAATCGTGCACTAAACATCCGCACGGCATGCACGGTCAAGACCAGTGACTCACGGTATAATATCACAACACAACTCTATGACTCAAATATAAACAAAGAAACAATATCATACAAGCCAGGGTTGTAAGACCCGATATTACATCAAGAGTTAGGTCTGACTACAGACAATTACAAAGGTGCCTTAAGAAGGCAAAAACAAACGAGTCTAGATCGAAAAGGTGCAAGCCTTCTGCCTAGGACCTCTGAACTACTCCTCGACGCTGAAATCCATGTAGTAATCATCCCCGGGATCCTCTGGCCCCTGGACTCCACCATCTGATCACAGCAACCGAGTAGAAGAAAAAGAGGTGCAAAGCAACAGTGAGTACTCATCCAAAGTACTCACAAGACTTACATCAGATCTATACTAAATATGCATCGGTATCAAAGAAATGGGGTAATATATGTGGACTATACTATACTGTAGAATGCCAACTAGAGGGGGAAGTTCTATGTAACTCAAGGGCCATCTTGCAGCAATATACGAGAGGAGAGCAGATCATCTTGCAACAAGGGAAAGGAGTATGAGCGCATACAATGCGAACTCCTATTTAACACATCAATAAAATACCCCAAGATCCTTCCTCGACTCCCTGCGAGAAAAGATCTGCGGGCATTCCATATTTATAGAGCAATGTATTTCATCAAGTATCTGGTTAAAGTTGTATAAGATCGGGATACTCTCATATATCCAAGCATCCTGTTACCATGGACTCAGCTATTCGAATAGTCTAACTTCCCTGCAGGGGTGCACCACATTACCCAGCACGCTCAATTACCTCTGGCCGGACACACTTTTCTTGGTAATCCCCGGCCTCGGGCAATCGACACGCCATAGTCCTACGTAGGCTCTTCAGAGAGGTCAGCGTGTTGGTCTACATCCTAAACGCAAAGGGTACACTACTGCAGGATGCTGCTAATGTGACACTACAATCAGAGACCCTTCAACGAAACTGTGTGTGATGCATTAATCACAAACGGTGATGTAATAAAACCATCAAAAAAGATGCAAAACATTTGCGATGGTGGATATATCAAACACGGTTTAGATTTTAGTTGCGTGTGCGATGCGGGGCATATGGTTCACTCGAATGAACTGTTTGCGATGAGGCAGAACAACAGAAACGGGCAGCCAGATGAAGGTGTGTGCGATATACGGCATACAGTTCACTCAGATTAACTATTTGTGATTAGGCCACACAACAGAAACGGTCAGCTAGATCAAGGTGTGTGTGATATACAGCATACACTTCACACGGATGAACTGTTTGCGATTAGGCGACAGAAGAGAAACGGTCAGCCAGATCAAGGTGTCTGCGATTGACGGCATACACTTCACACGGATGAACTGTTTGTGATTAGCCACAACAAACAGAAACAGTTAGACAGATCAACATGTGTGCGCTAGACGGGCACACATTCTAATTAAAAGAAGCGTGCGCGATGGTAATAACGAGTGCGCATGGTTGATGGAACAAGACGTGTGCTGACATCGCCTATTGCGGTGCACCCTATGGTGCAAACACCACGTACGCGGCCGAGAACGCGTGCCCACGTTACACCATCCGGGAATAGTGCCGCCCTTCGAAATTAGAACTGTCAAAAAAAATTGAGCTTGCGTCCCATCACATTCAAAATTACTACCACGCTATATTTAATTGCAAACCTGTTCACACCGATCAAAACCTAAACGGTTTCCACTTAGGAGCGTATTAGTACTCGGTTATAAATACTACCTACTCCAAGATGACTGCACATTCCTCCTCAACTCCTCATCCACAAAAACAAACAAGTCTTTCATTGTCGTTCCCTTGCGTCTGCCATGGCCCGCATGAGTTGTGGGTCGAGAGATTACTACCAGGGAGAGGCGAGCATGGAAGCGGAAGCACGAGAGATGTCCCGCCTCGCTGCGAAAGCAGCCGACATGTCCCGTCGTGCAGCCGTAGCAGCACAGAGGTCCCGCCGCGCCGTCGATGTAGCAGACTGGTTCGGCTGCACCACGGAAGCAGCAGAGATGTCCCGCTGTGACGCAAATGCAGCAGAGAGGTCCTCCCGCGCCGCGGTGGCCTGGGAAAATGTCTCGTGGGCAGGCGAGGACTCTCACAGGTGCATGCGCGCTATGCTCGATGACCTGATGGGTCGGATCTCCGGGTGGATGAAGGTGCAGGACGAGATGAATGCCTCATTTCAAAATGCTATCGGCGTCATCCGGGAGCTAGGGAAGGACAAGGCAAAGCTCCGCACCCAGTGCGACCTGCTGAGGGCAAAGATCGCTGGAAGAGCGAAGGAGCACGAGGAGGCCACTGCCTTGTTGAAGAGGACGGGCGTCATCGTCAAGAAACTTATGGACAAGAATGCCATGCTCCGCATCGAGCGCGAAAGGCTGGTGGGGGAATCTGTGGATGCTGCCAAGCAGCGTATTGAGGACATGAAAGAGATCATCGCCGCTCGCCGCGAGAACTAGTCTCCACGGCCTGCGTCTTCCTTCTACTTTTGCCCTTGTGTATTTCGGGCGTTGCCGCATGTGGCTTTTTTAATTATCTTCCTAAATATGTAAGACAATTATTATCCACTGTCATCGTCCTTATATATTCATCAGTCTTGCTATAAGTCGCAGTCGATGCTATATAGTTCCGTCGGATCTTACATCAAGATCCGTGCAAAATTTTCTTTTCAGATTTTCTTTTTTCTCTCTTAAATCGCAGTCGAGTGAGACATAGCGACGCCATTAAACAGGGGCTCGGGCACCATTAATGGAGACGTTGGGAGAGAGGTGGGCGGCGGATGGAGGTCAATGGTGATGCGGAGCATCCTACAGTCATCCCCATGGACCTACCACCGTCTCACCAAGTGCCAAGAGGACCTATGACATGAGCACGAGCTAGAGCTCTCGAGACCAAGGTGACTTCTTTCCTTAGTGATATTACATTTGATCCACTCGAGACATGGCTACTACCTAAGTCCGGAATGTTATGCATGATCAGGTACCGAGAAGGCCCTCCTGAAGATGGACGTGAAGACGGACAAGTCCCCAAGTTCACGGAAGAAGAGAAACGACGGAAGGATCCGAAGAGGTCTCTAGGACCCGGACATCCGGCCCCAAGCCCCGGACATCCGGCCCCTGGAGCGTCTACCACAGCAAAAATCCAGCCGAACAGCTACAGGGCCCGGACATCCGGCCAGGTCCCGGACATCTGGCCTGACAAGCCCGGAAATCCGGCGCCTCCTCTGGACATCCGGCGTCACATCACAGAACCTGCAGGAACTACCCTCGCCAGCCCGGACATCTGGCCAGAGGCCCGTACATCCGGCCTGACGCGAGCGGCCAGACATCCGGCCCCTAGCCCGGAAATTCGGCCCTGCCTATCCAGAAAGCATCAGGAATCAGCCCCCTCAGCCCGGACATCCAGCCCATCGCGAAGCGCCGGACATCCGGCTTCCCTTGTCTGCGCACAGTGAAAAGGGCCGTGGCCCGTGTACCCCTTCACCCCTTAGACTATATATACTCCTCCTCCTCCCTCTTTCTAGGGTTAGCGAAGTGATAGCTCATTTGAGAGATAGAGCTTTGCTCATCCATCCGGATCTACTCCTCTGAGAGAGACCGTGCCTCTACGGAGAAGATCCACTTGGATTCAAGACCCCTAACGGGAAGAACTCAAGACCTCCTCACGGAGAAGAACCGGTTACCCTATGTATCGTCCTTTGTTGGATTCGGATCGTGTATCTCTTTGTGTTTTGAGGATCTAGCACATGTGTAATCGAATCTTGTTGGTTTGAGTGATTTCTCTCGTTTTCCCTCGTGTTTCTCCTCATGTTCTTCGTAGGATCCGCTCCAATCGTGAAAGATCGGCCCTAGGGTTTCCACCCTACATCATCTTGGATCAGAGCAAGGTTGATCACGAATTTGGAGCCCCTGCCCCTCGTTTTCTAGCCTAATTTTGTTGTGTTCTTCCCCAATTTCGAAAATCCCGACAAAAATAGCCCCAATTTTTTTTTTGTGATTTGTTGGTGCGATGAAGTTTTGTTGGATTTGATCCGCGGATTTCATGTGTTGCAAGTAGATCTAGCTTTCACCCATTTTTTCCCCAATTTCCATCCACAAAATCTTTCAAATTTTGACCCAATTTTTGCCTTTTCCACGCGGAGTTCATCAAGTCCATCCACGGATCCTGAGCCCGGACATCCGGCCCGTCCCCCCGGACATCCGGCCCTGAAGCCCGGACATCCGGCCCCTGTCAGCATCACTTCCATCCGCCACTTCGTTTCCCGCCTAACTTTCACCAAATTTTGCTCCGGTGCCCACGTACACTTCCGCATACCACCACCGCTTTCCGCAAACTGCACCACATACCAGCCACCAACTCCGATAATTTTGACATGTTTTGTTTTGAGAATTTGAGTTGCGGTTTCCGTTTCCTAACGCGTTTCGGCAACTTAGGGACGGTTCGACATCAACATCACCGCTACTCATCTTTTGCCACGGACTCGTCATCGACAACAACCGCTCAACAATTTTGACACCCTCAACCATAAGCAAGGACGGTAATCTCGACGACATCTTGGTCTACTCCTTGCCATTACTTTGATAACCACCATAGCCCAATTTTGCGTATCTTGCCTATCGAGACTAGCCTTTGAGTATTGCCGGCAACGTCACTTGTGCACATTAGTGATCATACTCCCCATGGCATATATACCATATCATCGTGGTGCATATCTTAGTATCATCTCTTGTGTCACAAGGTTGTCATAGCATACACAATTGCTATCTTGGTTCGTGAAGTTTTGCATGAGAAAAGAGCTCAAAAGAGAAAGAGCCAAACAAGCTTTTAAGCAAAAGAAAAAGATAAGCAAAGAGCTTACAAGCAAGAACCATAGCATCATACTACATTAAGATTGTCATACTCGATCATCTTGGATCATATCATCGGAACATAATACATATAGCATACTTGGGATAGAAGTTGTTGCATTTTTGCTTAGTAGGTTGTGCACAAGTTTCGTATCCGCCTATTGTGCAATCGTGCTAGCGTCTCTCTAGTGTTGTGCAACAAGAGCATTTTCCGTGGATTCCACATTTTCCGCTCATTTTTGGTTGCACGACCCCATTTATCTATTTGCGTGTGTGTTTCCGTGTACCACTACTTGCTTGGTCTACTTGTTGCATTTGCAAATTTGTGAATCTTTTCCAACATTATTGAGGCTCACTAACAATTACATCGAATTTTGTGCCACCATCCTAACCGAGCTCCACCATATAGCTTTTATTTGTGTAGGTGTGAGAAACCGACAAGAATCGGTACCAATTGTGCTATTTCCTTGTTCCACATTTGAGTGATCATTGATCCATCTTCAACATCGGTCAAGGTACATTTGGTATAAGTTCTTCTCTTTCTTCCACTCACATATTTGCTTGGAAGGATGGATAGGCCAAGTTCTTCTACTAACCGACTCTTCATCGAGCAAGACGATGACCCGAACACCTACGTCACCAAGAGCCACCTCTTCGGTGCAAAACGAGCTTTGCATCAAGGACAACTAGCAATGAGCGACCGCATCGACAATCTCGCCACCGACTTACGCCTCTCCGAGCAACATACAAGAGACTACTTCGTCCACAAGCTCGATGAACACAAACAAGAGAACGATGCAAGAATGGATGAGATTCGTGCCTTGTTGGTAAAACGCTCTTCTACCACTCCGTCCTCCTCAAGACGAAGCCATTCAAGTCGACACTCCTCCGACAACTCAAGTACACCGACGTCGAACACTCTTCGCCAAGCCGCGCGCCAAGACTGTCAAGCAAACCGCAATCCTCTACATGGAACAGATCCTCAAGCGCAACTTCTTGCGCAAGAACATCGACATCGCCAAAACCAAGCTACCTTTGCGCAACCACAAGAACGGCAACGTCAACGCCAACAAGAGGAAGAACGAGCACGCCTACACCAAGACAAGCAAGATGCCGAGGCACAATGTCAAGAACAACTACGGCGAGAAGCTCAAGCACTTGAGGCGCAATGTGCCCTCCACAACACAAGTCGCGCCGTTGCCACACGCAACCGCCATAGGCGCGAACAAGAAGAAGCACTTTGCGAAGAAGTTCAAGAGAGGATTTATCAAGCACGGTTGCAAAGACAAGTTCCTCCTCAAGCTCGACAAGCTCCTCCACAAGCTCGACAAGAACCTCAAGCTCAACAAGAGCAACAAGACAATGGAAATCCTCCATGACAAGAGCAAGTTGAGGGAGATAATCCTCCTCATCAAGGACGTCATCACCCTCGACCTCAACACAATGAAGAGCAACACTACGGCAAGCTCAAGTTCACCATGCCCAAGTTCAATGGAAGCAACGATCCCGAAGAGTACCTCTCATGGGCATTGAAGGTTGACAAAATCTTCCGCTTGCACAACTATGAAGAAGAGAAGAAGATTGCTATGGCATCCCTTGAGTTCCAAGATTACGTCCTCATTTGGTGGGAACAAGTCATTGCGCGTCGTGAGGCAAGAGGTGAACCACCAATCACCACTTGGGCGCAAATGCAGGATGTCATGAGAGCATGTTTTGTGCCCACCTACTACAACCGCGACCTCTTCAAGAAACTCCAACTCCTCAAGCAAGGAACCAAGAGCGTTGAAGAGTACTACAAGGAAATGGAGATTGCCATGATACGAGCCAACGTCACTGAAGATGATGAGCAAACTATGGCACGTTTCTTGAATGGACTCAATCATCCTATCAAGAAGATCGCCGACTTCCAACCTTACTCAAACCTCATTGAGCTAGTGCATCAATCTACCAAGGCGGAACGTCAAGTGCAAGATGACTTCAAGTATGCCAAGTTCTCATCCAAGTCCTATGGCTTCTCCAACACCCAAGCTTCAACGACTCCAACAACTTCTACCTCAACAAAGCCTTCTACAAGCAACGGCGAAAAGTCAAGTTACAAGAAAACTTCGACAACCTCAAGTCGTCCTCCTACCTTAAGCAACATCAAGCCAAGAGCTTCTTCATCATCTACTCCAACCGATGAGACCATCACGACAAGTTCCATCAAGTGCTTCACATGCGGTGGCCGAGGCCACAAGTCCTTCGAATGTACCAACAAACGCACCATGATCTTCAACGACGATGGTACATACGACTCAATGAGTGAAGGTGAAATGGAAGCCCTTGAGCAAGTGGCCATGCACCGGCAAGTGAACGACGATGAAGATGATCAAGTCTTTTCTGACGAAGATCCGAGCCCCGCTCTTGTTGTCTCCAAGGTCTTGACTCTTCAACATCAACAAGAAGAAGACCAAAGATGCCATATCTTCCACACCAAGGCCGGCATCAATGGAAGGTCCGTGAAGATCATCATCGATGGAGGAAGTTGTCATAACTTGGCAAGTGAAGAACTATGCTCCAAGCTCCAACTAGTCAAGATGAAGCACCCGCATCCTTACAAGGTTCAATGGCTAAGTGACTCTGGCACTATCCAAGTCGAGCATATGGTGCAAGTTTCCTTCAAGATCGGAGCATACAAAGACACTTTGGAGTGTGATGTCGTTCCGATGTCCGTTTGCCACCTCATCCTTGGACGACCATGGCAATTTGACCGAGGTGTCATCCATAACGGGCGTACAAATCACTATAGCTTCAAGATGAAAGGAAAGGAGTACGTGCTACGACCTATATCTCCAAGTCAAGTGATCGCCGACAAGCATGCCACCCACCGTGGAGAGAATAGTGAGAGAGCGAACCACCATAAAGAGAGTGAGCGCCACAAGCCCAAATCGACCGCCCCCACGATGAGCGACAAGAAAAATCTACTCCTCTTTGCCACCAAACGTGAGATGAGAGAAGTGTGTGAGAACCCATCGAGTGTTATGCACTATATCCTTTTGTGCAAGGATGAGGCACCCAAAACTAACAACTCTCACAATCTACCTTTAGTGTTATCTTCTCTATTGCAGGAATTCCAAGATGTTTTCCCCGACGAGCTACCTCCGGGTCTACCCCCTCTACGAGGCATCGAACACCGAATCGACCTCATCCCCGGAGCACCCCTTCCTAACAAGGCTCCCTACCGCGTCAACCCCGAGGAAACCAAGGATATCCAACGGCAAGTACAACAACTCATCGACAACGGCCATGTACGCGAAAGCTTGAGCCCTTGTGCCGTCCCGGTAATCCTTGTTCCCAAGAAAGATGGTACATTTCGCATGTGACCCGATTGTCGTCCTATCAATGCTATCACCGTGCGTTATCGTTACCCCATTCCGCGCCTAGATGATATGCTAGATGAGCTTAGCGGAGCCACTACTTTCTCTAAAATTGATCTTAAAAGTGGCTACTATCAAATACGAATACAAGAAGGTGATGAATGGAAAACCGCATTTAAGACCAAATTTGGCTTATATGAATGGCTTATTATGCCAATGGGTTTATCCGAAGCACCAGGTACTTTCATGCGCGTCATGCATTTTGTTCTTCGACCCTATATTGGCGTATTTGTTGTGTTCTACTTTGACGATATTCTTGTATTTAGCAAATCTCTCAAAGATCATGTCACCCATCTTAGAACCGTGTTGCAAACCCTTAGGAAAGAGCGCCTTTATGCTAATATGGACAAATGCCTTTTTAGAGTTGATAAGCTTGTTTTCTTGGGTTTCGTTGTGTCTTCTAAGGGTGTACATGTTGATGAATCTAAGATCAATGCTATCAAAACTTGGCCTCAACCAACCAACTTGCAACAAGTGCGTAGTTTTCTTGGTTTAGCCGGCTTCTACCGTAGATTTGTTAAGGATTTTAGCACCATTGCATCTCCTTTACATGCTTTGAGTAAGAAGAATGCACCCTTTGTTTGGGGACCATCCCAAGATACCGCATTCAATGAGCTAAAGAATTTGCTTACACATGCTCCTTTGCTTGCTTTACCAAACTTTGATAAACCCTTTGAGATTCATTGCGATGCTAGTGGTTATGGCATAGGAGGTGTGTTAATGCAAGAAAAGCGCCCCATCGCTTTCTTTAGTGAAAAACTCTCCGGAGCGCAACTCAATTACCCCATCTATGACAAAGAGCTATATGCTTTAGTTAGAGTCTTGCATGTTTGGGAATATTATCTCCGTCCTCATGAGTTCATTCTTCACACCGATCATGAAACACTTAAGTATCTTAAGGGTCAAACTAAGTTGAACAAGCGTCATGCTAATTGGAGTGAATTCATTGAGTCATTTCCTTATGTCATCAAGTATATTAAAGGTAAGGAAAATGTTGTCGCGGATGCTCTTTCCCGTAGATGCATGCTTGTTACCCAACTTGAATTGAATGTCATTGGTTTTGAGCACATAAAAGACTTGTATGCACATGATCCTACTTTTGCTACCCCTTATGCCAAATGTTTGACGCATACGTCTTGGGAATACTATTACATAAAAGATGATTATCTTATGAGAGCTAACAAATTGTGTATCCCCGAGTCTTCTCTTCGTTTGCTCCTTTTGCAAGAATCTCATGGAGGAGGGCTAATGGGACACTTTGGACGGGACAAGACATTTGCTACGCTCTCCAAGAACTATTTTTGGCCCAAGATGTTCCGCGATGTTTCACGCTTCACCAACCGGTGCTCTACATGCCGCAAAGCTAAGTCTAAAGCTCTTCCAATTCCATACCACCCATGGGAAGATATTAGCATGGATTTTGTACTTGGTTTGCCTAGAACAAAAAATGGAAAGGATTCCGTGTTTGTTGTTGTGGACCGATTCTCTAAAATGGCACATTTTATACCATGCAACAAGATAGACGATGCTTCACATGTTGCAAATCTTTTTTGTAGGGAAATCTTGCGCCTACATGGAGTACCAAAGATGATTGTCTCGGACCGCGACGTCAAGTTCTTGAGCTATTTCTGGAAGACTCTATGCGCCAAGCTCGGAATCAAGCTCTTGTTCTCTTCGGCACACCATCCTCAAACCGACGGCCAAACGGAGGTGACGAACCGCACACTCTCCACTCTACTACATGTGTTGATCAAGAAGAACATCAAGGAGTGGGAGGAGTGCCTACCCATCGCCGAGTACGCCTACAACAGTGCAAGACATTCGACTATCGGCAAGTCCCCTTTCGAGGTCGTCTACGGTTTCAACCCGTTGTCCCCTTTGGACATTCTTCCTCTTTCACTACAAGAGCGCACCAACATGGACGCGAGTGCCCGAGTGAACTACCTCAAGAGGATGCATGAAGATACAAGGCACACTATCGAGCGCCAAGTACAACGACTCGCGACCAAGCTCAACATCAACAAACAACCCATGGTATTCAACATTGGAGATCTTGTGTGGCTACACCTTCGCAAGGACCGCTTCCCCAACGAACGCAAGTCCAAACTTCTACCACGAGCAAATGGACCCTTCAAGGTGCTTGAACACTACAACAACAACGCCTACAAGATCAACATTCCTCGCGACAAGTACTCCGTGAGCAACATATTCAACATCAAAGATCTCTCCCCATACCATGGTGATGAGCATTTTGATCCGAGGTCGGATCTTTCCCAAGGGGGGGGGGAGATGATGCAGAGCATCCTACCGTCATCCCCATGGACCTACCACTGTCTCACCAAGTGCCAAGAGGACCTATGACACGAGCACGAGCTAGAGCTCTCGAGACCGAGGTGACTTCTTTCCTTAGTGATATTACATTTGATCCACTCGAGACATGGCTACTACCTAAGTCCGGAATGTTATGCATGATTAGGTACCGAGAAGGCCCTCCTGAAGATGGACGTGAAGACGGACAAGTCCCCAAGTTCACGGAAGAAGAGAAACGATGGAAGGATCCGAAGAGGTCTCCAGGACCCGGACATCCGGCCCCAAGCCCCGGACATCTGGCCCCTGGAGCGTCTGCCGCAGCAACAGTCCAACCGAACAGCTACAGGGCCCGGACATCCGGCCAGGTCCCAGACATCCGGCCTGACAAGCTCGGAAATCCGGCGCCTCCTCCGGACATCCGGCGTCCCATCACAGAACCTGCAGGAACTACCCTCGCCAGCCCGGACATCCGGCCAGAGGCCCGGACATCCGGCCAGAGGCCCGGACATCCGGCCTGACGTGAGCGGCCGGACATCCGGCCCCTAGCCCGGAAATCCTGCCCTGCCTATCCAGAAAGCATCAGGAATCAGCCCCCTCAGCCCGGACATCCGGCCTCCTCAGCCCGGACATCCGGCCCATCGCGAAGCGCCGGACATCCGGCCCGATGCCCGGACATCCGGCTTCCCCTGTCTGCGCACAGTGAAAAGGGCCGTGGCCCGTGTACCCCTTCGCCCCTTAGACTATATATACTCCTCCTCCTCCCTCTTTCTAGGGTTAGCGAAGTGATAGCTCATTTGAGAGATAGAGCTTTGCTCATCCATCCGGATCTACTCCTTCGAGAGAGACCGTGCCTCTACGGAGAAGATCCACTTGGATTCAAGACCCCTAACGGGAAGAACTCAAGACCTCCTCACGGAGAAGAACTGGTTACCCTATGTATCATCCTTTGTTGGATTCGAATCGTGTATCTCATTGTGTTTCGAGGATCTAGCACATGTGTAATCGAATCTTGTTGGTTTGAGTGATTTCTCTCGTTTTCCCTCGTGTTTCTCCTCGTGTTCTTTGTAGGATCCGCTCCAATCGTGAAAGATCGGCCCTAGGGTTTCCACCCTACATCAAATGGGCTTTCCTCCCGATAAGCACGCGCAGGGGTCTGATCGCATGCCTCCCGTACTCCAATGGCTACCCCGCACGGCACCTCCTAGCCAATAAAAAAAGGGGACGTGTGGCGACACATAAATGGTAAGTAGAACGCCCATGGTTTCAATAATACTTGTGTTTCCTATTGTAACGTGAAAGCACTTGTTCCAAAATGACTTTGTTGATTGTTAATGTGTGCGCCTTTGCAAATCGGACAAAAAATTTACCACATCATGTTGGTGCCATGTCATGAAACCATGCCAAGTTTCAGGATTTTCAGGCGAGTTTTGGATTTACGGGAATTTTAAAACCAAGTTTCTCAATGTTTCTGGCTGAGCCAAGACGCCCAGATGTTTGAATTCCATTCCCATTTCTTGCATGGGACCTAGAAATTTGCCCAAGTACACATAAATGATTTTTCAACTAACTTTGGCGCACTGGAGCATGTGCTTGTAGTTCAAATTTGAATTATATGCATTAAATGCCTAGAAACTCAATTAATGTATAAAAAGGCCAAACGAAGCCGGAATAATTCCAAAATTTAGCACGAAACTCCTATTGGTCTAAGCTACCTGTGTAAAAAAATCAAGGTGGGTGAAGGCAGTGTATGTCGTTCCGCACACGGAGGTGACATGTTCCCTCTCGGAACCACGAGCCTTCTTGAGAGAAGCTCCGGTTTGCAAGAAGCTTATACCAAAGCTTGTCCCAATTCGGCCAAAAAAATTACCACAGCATGTTGGTCCCATGTCATGACACCATGCCAAGTTTCATGATTTTCATGCGTGTTTTGGATTTACAAGAATTAAAAAACCAAGTTTCTCAATATTTCTGACCGAGCAACGACGCCCAGATGTTTGAATTTCATTCCCATTTCTTGCATGGGACCTAGAAATTCACCCAAGGACACACATATGATTTTTCAACCAACTTTGGTGCACTGGAGCATGTGCTTGTAGTTCAAATTTGAATTATGCACATCAAATGCCCATAACCTCAATTAATGTATAAAAAAGGCCAAACGAACCCGGAATAATTCCAAATTTTAACACGGCACTCACATAGTTCTATGTTGCCTTATGTTGCCTCTGTAAACAATCAAGGGGGGGAGGCAGCGTATATTGTTTCGCACACAAAGGTGACACGTTCCCTCTCGGAACCACGGGTCTTCTTGACAGAAGCTTCGGTTTGCAAGAACCTTAAACCAAAACTTGTCCCAATTCGGCCAAAAAATTTACCACAGCATGTTGGTGCCATGAAATGACACCATGCCAAGCTTCATGATTTTCAGGCGAGTTTTGAATTTATAGGAATTTAAAAAACCAAGTTTCCCAATGTTACCAGCCGAGCCACGACGCCCATATGTTTGGATTTCATTCCCATTTCTTGCATGGGACCTAGAAATTCACCCAACGACACACATGTGATTTTTCAACCAACCTTGGTGCACTGGAGCATGTGCTTGTAGTTCAAATTTGAATTATTCACATTAAATGCCCAGAAACTCAATTAATGCATAAAAAGGCCAAACGAACCCGGAATAATTCCAAATTTTAACACGACACTCATATAGTTCTATGTTTGCTCTGTAAAAAAATCAAGAGGGGGGTGGCAGCGTATGTCATTTCGCACACAAAGGTGGCACGTTCCCTCTCGAAACCAAACGCCTTCTTGAGAGAAGCTCCAATTTGCAAGAAGCTTATACCAAAACTTGTCCATATTCGGCCAATTTTTTTACCACAACATGTTGGTGCCATGAAATGACACCATGCCAAGTTTCATGATTTTCAGGCGAGTTTGGGATTTACAGGAATTTAAAAACCAAGTTTCTCAATGTTTCCGGTCGAGCCACGACGGCCAGATGTTTGAATTTCATTCTCATTCTTGCATGGGACCTATAAATTCACCCAAAGACACACATGTGATTTTTCAACAAACTTTGGTGCACTGGAGCATGTGCTTGTAGTTCAAATTTGAATTATGCACATTAAATGCCTAGAAACTCAATTAATGCATAAAAAAGGCCAAACGAACCCGGAATAATTCCAAATTTTAACACAACACTCAAATGGCTGCATGTTCACTGTAGATAAATGTTCTCGCAATTCAAACATCATCCTTTCTCTCCGTAACACTATTTTGTCTTTCAAAACAGAATGAAAAAATCAGGTATACCACAAACAGTTTACTAGCAAGAATCGTGTGGGATGCGATATAAAATATCTTGGCGCACCGTCTAGTCTCGCTTACGCAGGAAGCTTCGTCGTCTACAGTCCACTGATACCTCTCCATCGTATCTATAATTTTTGATTGTTTCATGCCAATATTATACAACTTTCACATACTTTTGGCAACATTTTATATGATTTATTGGACTAACCTATTGATCCAGTGCCCAGTGTCAGTTCCTGTTTGTTGCATGTTTTTTGTTTCGCAGAATATCCATATCAAACGAAGTCCAAACGCGATAAAAATTTATGGAGAATTATTTTGGAATATGTGTGATTTTTCGGAGATGGAATCAACACAAACGGAGGCCCACAGCCTCCACAACCCATCAGGGCACGCCGGGCACCCCCTGGCCCGCCCAGGTGTCTTATGCCCTCCCCGTAAGTCGGTTGGGGCCCTTCTTCAGGCGCAAGAAAAATAATTTATGGAAAAATTAGTAAAAATTTCAGCGCAATCAGAGTTACGGATCTCGGGGAATCTAAGAAACGGTGAAGGGCCAGAAAACAGGAACGCAAAACAGAAGAGAACAGAGAGATAGATCCAACCTAGGAGGGGCTCCTGCCCCTCCACCGCCATGGAGGCCATGGACCAGAGGGGGAACTCTCCTCCCATCTAGGGGGGATGCCAAGGAAGAAGAAGAAGTAGGGGGCTCTCTCCCCCTCTCTCCCGACGGTGCCGGAGCGCCGCCGAAGCAATCATCGTGACGGCGATCTACACCAACAACTTCGCCGCCGTCAACACCAACTCTCTCCCCCTCTATGCAGCGGTATAACACCTCTTCTTCCCACTGTAATCTCTACTTAAACATTGTGCTCAACGCTATATATTATTTCCCAATGATCTATGGCTATCTTATGATGTTTGAGTAGATCTGTTTTGTCCTATGGGTTGATAGATGATCATGATTGGTTTGAGTTGTATATTTTATTTTGGTGCTGTCCTACGGTGCCCTCCGTGTCGCGCAAATGGAGGGATCCCCGCTGTAGGGTGTTGCAATACATTCATGGTTCTCTTATGGTGGGTGGCGTGAGTGACAGAAGCACATACCTGAGTTTGGGGGTCATTGCGTATGGGATAAAGAGGACTTGATACTTAATGCTATGGTTGGGTTTTACGACCTTAATGATCTTTAGTAGTTGCGGATGCTTGCTAGAGCTCCAATCATAAGTGCATATGATCCAAGTAGAGAAAGTATGTTAGCTCATGCCTCTCCCTCATATAAAATTGCAACAAAGATCACCGGTTTAGTTATCGATCACCTAGGGACAAATGACTTTCTTGTTGGCAAAAGCTATCTACTTTTATTGTCTTGCATTTTACTTCTAGTTTTATTCTTGCAAACCTATCCACACCTACAAAGTACTTCTAGTTTTATTCTTGTTCTAGGTAAAGCAAATGATAAGTATGCGTAGAGTTGTATCGGTGGTCGATAGAACTTGAGGGAATATTTGTTCTACCTTTAGCTCCTTGTTGGGTTCGACACTCTTATGTATCGAAAAAGGCTACAAATGATCCCCTATAATTGTGGGTTAACAAGACCTTTTTCTGGCGCCGTTGCCAGGGAGCAATAGCGTGGGGTGAATATTCTCGTGTGTGCTTGTTTGCTTTATCACTAAGTAGATTTTATTTTCTGTTCTAAGTTGTTCTCTATCTTTAGTTATGGATATGGAACACGAAATACAAAAAAAATAGTTGTACTTGCTACTCATGGAGATGGGGAACCTCCTAAAACCCTCGATGCTCGTTATGTGAAAAATATTAAACACTACTTTGATAATCCTGAGAAAACCCCATTCAACTTGATAATGGGAGACACGTTGGATCAACGTGAATACTTTAGGGATTATTACTTGACACAAAAAGGGAAATTATTATGGGATCAAATTGATATGTTGCATTGGTATGCTTGGAATTTATGTCAGTGATATGATTATACTTGTTGCTCTAGGATGAAGGCTCAACACCTTCCCTTTTCATGCAAATTTAATGAAAATGAAACCTTAGCTTCTTATGCTAATGGTAGATATGATTACTATGATGTGGAACGAATAGAAGAATTTGTTGCTTTTAATGGTGCTTATGAAATTGAATCTATGTTTGAAAAGTATGAAGATTTTGATGATTCAGTTTATAAACCTGAAAAAAAATTATACTTAAATATTGCTATGGTAATTATAAATGCAATTACTATATTGATGTATTTATTGAGAATGGCTCCGCTGTCTAAGAAGAGACTAATATTTTGCAGGAGTATATGGAAGAAGAAATCAATGAAATTGTGAGCTCATTGGATGAAAAAGATGACGAGGAGAGCGAAGAACAAAAGGAGGAAGAGCAGATTAGCTACCCGTGCCCACCTTCTAATGAGAGTAACTCTTCAACTCATACATTTTTTAATTTCCCTTCATGCTTACCGAAGGATGGTTGCCATGATAATTGCTATGATCCCATTGATTCGTTTGAAATATCTCTTTTTGATGAACTTGATGCTTGCTATGCTTGTGGCCATGATGCCAATTTTAATTATGCTTATGGAGATGAACTTGCTATGGTTCCTTATGTTAAGAATGAAATTGTTGTTATTGCACCCACACATGATAGTCCTATTATCTTTTTGAATTCTCCAAACTACACTATATTGGAGAAGTTTGCACTTATTAAGGATTACATTGATGGGTTGCCTTTTACCATTGCACATGATGATTTTGATGAATATAATATGCATGTGCTTGCTGCTCCTACTTGCAATTATTATGAGAGAGGAACTATATCTCCACCTCTCTATGTTTCCAACACGATAAAATTGCAAGAAACTGCTTATGCTATGTATTGACCTTTACTTGATGTGCATGAATTGTTCTTTTATGACATGCCGATGCATAGGAAGAGAGTTAGACTTCGTCATTGCATGATATATGTTGGTTTGTGCTCACTACTAAATGTCAAATCATTGTTAATTAAAATTGGCTTTGATATACCTTCGGATCCAGGTGGATCCATTACTTGAGCACTTTATTCCTAGCTTAATGGCTTTAAAGAAAGCGCTGCCAAGGAGACAACCCAGAAGTTTTAGGAAGTCATTTTATTCAGTTGAGTGCTTTTATAAAGTTTAAAAACAAAAAAAAATATAGGGGGGAACTTAAAACTTCACAAAAAGAAAAGTGAAAGTGAGAAAGACAAGCACCATGGAAGTGGGGGATATCCTTGAACTTTATTCATGCCCATGGAAACTTTGTGAATCTCGACTACAAAAACTTTTCAACAAAAATAATTATCCCCTTGTACAAATCCGTTGTATCATAAAAATAATGTGCCAAGATTTGCCTTTAGGATGATTAGATTGCTTGTTGGTACGTGCGGTGTAAAAACAGAAACTTTGGCTGTAGTGCGTGATTTTACGTTTTTTACTGGTAAGTCAAAAGTTTCTAAAAAAATTACACAGTATTTCTAAGAAAATCATTTATTTGTTCCTAATTTTTCAGAATTTTTGGAGTAAAAAAGTATGGTTAAAGATCAGATTTCTACAGACTGTCTTGTTTAAGACAGATTCTGTTTTTTTATGCATTGTTTTGCTTGTTTTGATGAAACTATCAATTTTGTTGGTGGTATAATCCATGGAAAAGTTATAATACAGCAGGGATAATGCCAAAACAAAATATGAATGGGTTTTCAACAGTACTTAAAGTAGTAATTTGCTTTATTATGCTAACAAATCTCAGCAGTTTTCTGTTAAGTTTTGTGTGGATGAAGTGTTCAAAGATCGAGGAGGTCTCGATATGAGGAGAAGGAGGAGAGGCAAGAGTTCAAGCTTGGGGATGCCCAAGGCACCCCAAGTAAATATCCAAGGAGACTCAAGCGTCTAAGCTTGGGGATGCCCCGGAAGGCATCCCATCTTTCTTCAACAAGTATCGGTATGTTTTCGTTTTCGTTTCGTTCATGTGATATGTGTAAATCTTGGAGCGTCTTTTGTGTTTAGTTTTAATTTTTCTTTTATGAACCATGCTGGTATGAGATATTCCATGGTTTATTTATATAATTCTCATTGCACTTCACTTATATATTTTGAGTATGGCCTTATAGAATGCTTCATGTGCCTCACTTATATCATTTGAAGTTTGGATTGCCTGTTTCTCTTCACATGGAAAACTGTTATTTGAATAATGCTCTTTTGCTTCACTTATATTTATTAGAGCATGGTCTTTTGTAGAAAGAATTAAACTCTCATGCTTCACTTATATCTATTTAGAGAGTCAACAGGAATTGGTCATTTGCATGGTTAGTTATAAAATCCTACATAAAACTTATGGATCACTAAATACGATATGTTTGATTCCTTGCAATAGTTTTGTGATATAGAGATGGTAATATGTGGGAGGTACTAGTAAATGGTTGTGGTTAGTAGGAATATTGGTGTTAAGGTTTGTGATTCCCGAAGCATGCACATATAGTCTCTCATTATGCTACGAAGTTGGAGCACGATTTATTATTGATTGTCTTCCTTATGAGTGGCGGTCGGGGACGAGCGATGGTATTTTCCTACCAATCTATCCCCCTAGGGGCATGCATAGTAGTACTTTGCTTTGAGGGCTAATAAACTTTTGCAATAAGTATATGAGTTCTTTATGACTAATGTGAGTCCATGGATTATACGCACTCTTACCTTTCCGCAATTTGCTAGCCTCTACGGTACCGTGCATTGCCCTTTCTCACCTCGAGAGTCGGTGCAAACTTCACAGGTGCATCCAAACCCCGTGATATGATACGCTATATCATACATAAGCCTTATTATATCTTCCTCAAAACAGCCACCATAGCTACCTATTATGGCCTTTCCATAGCCATTCCGAGATATACTGCCATGCAACTTCCCCCGCTTCCGTTTTGATGACTTGAGCATTCATTGTCATATTGCTTTGCATGATCATATAGCTGACATAGTAGTTGTGGCTCAGCCACCGTTCATCATTTTTTATACATGTTACGCTAGATCATTGCACATCCTGGTACACTGCCAGAGGCATTAATATAGAGTCATATTTTGTTATAGTTATCGAGTTGTAATATTGAGTAGTAAGTAAATAGAAGTGTGATGATCATCAATTTTCATTGTTAGAGCATTATCCCAGTGAGGAATGGATGATGGAGACTATGATTCCCCCATAAGTCAGGATGAGACTCCAGACCAAAAGAAAAAAAGAAAAAAAAGAAAAAAAGAAAAAAAAGAAAAAGGAAAAAGATGAAAGAAAGAAGGAAGAGAAGGGGCATGCTAATTCCACACTTGTGCTTCAAAGTAGCACCACATTTTTCATATATAGAATCTCCTATGTTGTCACTTTCATATACTAGTGGGAATTTTTCATTGTAGAGTTAGATGCGCACCCACTTGGTTTTCATATTGAGCTTTCATACACTTATAGCTCTTAGTGCATTCGTTGCATGGCAATCCCTACTCCTCGCATTGATATCAATTGATGGGTATCTCCATAGCCCGTTGGTAAGCTGCGTTGATGTGAGACTTTATTACCTTTTTGTCTTCTCTATATTTACCCCTATCATCATACTCTATTCCACCCATAGTGCTATATCCATGGCTTGCGCTCATGTATTGCGTGAGGGTTGAAAAAGCTGAAGCGCGTTAAAAAGTATGAACCAATTGCTCGGCTTGTCATCGGGGTTGTGCATGATAAATACTTTGTGTTAAGAAGACAGAGCATGACAAGACTATATGATTTTGTAGGGATAGCTTTCTTTAGTGTTGATATTTTGAAAGACACGATTGTTTGTTGGGATGCCTGAATATTAATGTCTTTATGTCAAATTATAGACTATTGCTTTGAATCACTTGTGTCTTAATATTCATGCCATGATTAGATATATGATCAAGTTTATGATAGGTAGCATTCCACATCAAAAATTATCTTTTTTATCATTTACCTACTCAAGACGAGCAGGAATTAAGCTTGGGGATGTTGATACGTCTCCGTCGTATCTATAATTTTTTATTGTTTCATGCCAATATTATACAACTTTCACATACTTTTGGCAACATTTTATATGATTTATTTGACTAACCTATTGATCCAGTGCCCAGTGCTAGTTCCTGTTTGTTGCATGTTTTTTGTTTCGTAGAATATCCATATCAAACAAAGTCCAAACGCAATAAAAATTATGGAGAATTATTTTGGAATATATGTGATTTTTGGGAGGTGGAATCAACGCAAACGGAGGCCCACGGCCTCCACAACCCATCAGGGCGTGTCGGGCACCCCCTGGCGCGCCTAGGTGTCTTGTGCCCTCCCCGTAAGTCGGTTGGGTCCCTTCTTCGGGCGCAAGAAAGATAATCTATGGAAAAAAAATTGTGTAAAAATTTTAGCGCAATCGGAGTTACGGATCTCCGGGAATTTAAGAAACGGTGAAGGGCCAGAAAACAGGAACGCGAAATAGAAGAGAACAGAGAGATACATCCAATCTAGGAGGGGCTCCTGCCCCTCCACCACCATGGAGGCCATGGACCAGATGGGTAACTCTCCTCCCATCTAGGGGGGAAGCCAAGGAAGAATAAGAAGAAGGGGGGCTCTCTCCCCCTCTCTCCCGGTGGCGTCGGAGCGCCGCCGGGGCAATCCTCGTGACGGGGATCTACACCAACAACTTCACCGCCATCAACACCAACTCTCTCCCCCTCTATGCAGCGGCCTAACTGAAAGTATCTAGAAGAGGTGTCTAGAGGGGGGGTGATTAGACACTCAACTAGCAAAAGTAGCAGATTTTAAGTTCTTCAAGTTGAGGTAGAGTATTAGCACAAGTTTAAGCATTCACAATACATTTCAAGCAAGCATGATAAGAGTATATGAGCAGCGGAAAGTAAAGCATGCAATTTGCAAGAAAGTAAAGAGATGGGATTTGAGTGTGCAAACGCAATTGGAGACACGGAGATTTTTGGCGTGGTTCCGATAGGTGGTGCTATCGTACATCCACGTTGATGGAGACTTCAACCCACGAAGGGTAACGGTTGCGCGAGTCCACGGAGGGCTCCACCCACGAAGGGTCCACGAAGAAGCAACCTTGTCTATCCCACCATGGCCATCGCCCACGAAGGACTTGCCTCACTCGGGTAGATCTTCACGAAGTAGGCGATCTCCTTGCCCTTACAAACTCCTTGGTTCAACTCCACAATCTTGTCGGAGGCTCCCAAGTGACACCTAACCAATCTAGGAGACACCACTCTCCAAAAGGTAATAAATGGTGTGTTGATGATGAACTCCTTGCTCTTGTGTTTCAAATGATAGTCTCCCCAACACTCAACTCTCTCTCATAGATTTGGCTATGGTGGAAAGATGATTTGAGTGGAAAGCAACTTGGGGAAGGCTAGAGATCAAGATTCTTGTGGTTGGATTGGAATGCCTTGGTCTCAACACATGAGTAGGTAGTTCTCTCTCAGAAAATGAGTAGTGGAAGTGTAGGCATGTTCTGATGGATCTCTCTTGAATAGAGAAGGGGGTGGAGGGGTATATATAGCCTCCACACAAAATCTAACCGTTACACACATTTGACCCAACTCGGTCAGACCGAATAGAAGAACTCGGTGAGACCGATTCAATTCAAAATGTGAACGTTACGATTTTCGGTGGGACCGATTAGATCAACTCGGTGGGACCGATGTGCTAGGGTTAGGTCAAAACCTCATCTCGGTGTGACCGATTGCACGAACTCGGTGAGACCGATTTCAGCAATGAGCAAACAGAGAGTTGGTCAGGCAAACTCGGTGTGACCGGTTGCACATTCCGGTGAGACTGAAATAGTTGCAATAGGCAACAGAGAGTTTGCAAGGTGAACTCGGTGAGACCGATTGCTTATCTCGATAAGACTGAAATGTTACGAAGGGAAACAGAGAGTTTGCAATCCCATCTCGGTGAGACCAAAATCCCTGTCGGTGAGACCGAACTGATTAGGGTTTCTGGCAATGGCTATGTCAAAGAAACTCGGTGGCGCCGAATAGATCAAATCGGTGGGGCCGAGTTTGACTTTAGGTTTAGGACATATCTGGAATTGAGAAAGTGGTTGAGGGCTTTGGAGCATATCACTAAGCACTTTGAGCAAGTAGACCATTAAGCAACACCTCATCCCCTTTTAATAGTATTGGCTTTTCCTATGGACTCAATGTGATCTTGGATCACTAAAATAGAAATGTAGAGTCTTGAGCTTGTGCCAATCTTTGTCCTTAGCATTTTGAAGGGGTTCCACATCCTCTTGTCCAGGCCACGCCATCGTTGAACTATCTGAAATATACTAGAAGAAAATATTAGTCCAACAAGAGATATGTTGACATTAATTACCAAAACCACCCAGGGAGCACTTGTGCTTTCACAGAGAGCACTTGTGCTTTCAATCTCCCCCTTTTTGGTAATTGATGACAACATACATCAAAGCTTTAGATAAGGATATGAAAGGTAACAAGTAAAGCTTTGGAAGGACATGTAAACATGCATAGGCTCCCCCTACATGTATGCAATCATGCAAAGATAGAATATGAGAGCATGTGAATGCATATGCATGTCAGAGCAAGCAATCAGTTACATGTATCTTGGCTATATGCATCAGAGCAAATGATGTAGATACAGGAAGTGTACCTTCATGTTCATGGGTCCTTCTTGCAAACAATATGTACATCAGCAAGAGATCATCATGCACATGAGTGTGATGCATATACTTACCTTGTGGTCTTGAGCTAGCTTTGGAAGAGATGACTCTGAGAAAATAGGGTTAGATAACAAAGAAACACTACTAAACAAGGCAAGTTCAGAAAACAACAAGAGTACCAAGACTGGGATGACATGTAGTAAGTGAGTACTTAGTACTCTATTTGGGTATAGACATGTCCCCAAAGATTAAAGATATGCAATGAATTCCAAAGATTTTCTTCCCTTAGATATGAACTCCCTCTCCCCCTAAATCTGATATTGGATAATGGGAGAAGGTAGGGTAAGAGAAAATCAGAGCAAGAAAAAATTAGAGCAAAAATAAACATACATTAACATGTCTTTCCCCTCTTAAAGACATGTGACTTCTCTCCTCTATTGTTAATAAGCATCTGGAGATGTGCTTTTCTCTCCCATGTGATAAGGTTTGATGTGCTCTCTCTCCGCCTTTGACATCAATTTCCAAGAAGGGTCTTCTGGAGCATGAGTCAAATAGGATTGGTCCTTGAGTCACATTATAAAGCAGCATGTAGTTTAAGATGCAAGTAGAGGATAAGAATCATCAAGTGGAGCTGGAGAAGAAATGACGTTTGTAATGGCAAAAAGTTTTCTTAGTAGTGAAATCGGTAACGCCGAGTCATTTTCATCGGTGACACCGAGTTGGCAGTGTCATAGATGATGCAAATCGGTCAGACCGGGTTAGTCCTTGTCGGTTGCACCGATGAACTATCTACAAGGTGTTCTTGTAGTTCGGTCTAGCCGATTGGCGTGAATCGGTGAGGCCGAGTTCAGTACAGAGGAAAATTTTGTCACCTCATCTCACTTGGCAAATAAGATCCCACAAAGATTTGCAAGGAATTAACTAAAGGATTTGCAATGAATTAGATGCAGAAAATGCAGAGAAAAATAAAAGAAAGGATCTAGATGAAGTTTTTTTTTTAAAGGGGAACAAACAAGCAAGAAACATATGCAAGAACACAAAGAGACAATAGAGAATTTCATCTAGAAGGTGTCGGCGACAAAGTCACCTATGTTAGAGTATATTGACTGAGGAGTCAAGTGATAGCACTTGATCGTAGGTCATACTCATCGTTTGAGCTCAAAATGGGGTTACCATTTTTCGTTTAAGCATTTTGATGTATTCTCATCTTGTTGAGTTGCTTTGACCCATGACTTGTGGTAAAGCTTCTCTAAGATGGAATAACATACCTTGGGTGGTGGTGTTGATCTTGATCATGTAGTCGAACTTGTATTGGATGCTCAAGGTTGATGTAGTTCATCAAGAGTTGGGACCACCACTTCTAGTTTGAGTTCATCTTCCTACATGGGTTAGTCTTGCAAGGAAGAGCACTTGTGTATCCAAAATGACAATCATGAAACTTGATACCAAATGAAATTTGATATATAGAAATTGTCAAAGGATATGTTGAGTGAATTCAAGCTTCCTTGTCTTCAACCACCATATTGTAGAGACTTGGTGATGTAGAGATCGCTCTAGATGTGAGTGGCTTGCAATCTCAAAGATTTTGGTTTATCCAAGTACCTACAAGGGTTAGATAACATGCAAGGGTACAAGTATAGATCCAAGACATATGATCATCATCGTAAGAGAAATATCAAGGATTAGTCAAAGGCTCATGCCTTGCATGTATCCACATGGAGTTTCTACTCCAAGTTTGAGGCATCAATGATGTTCAATTCACCTCTCAAACGACAAAATACTTTCTCATCAAGCGGTTTGGTGAATATATCCGCCAATTGCTTATCAGTACAAACATGCTTAAGATCGATGTCTCCTTTAGCAACATGATCTCGAATGAAATGATGACGAACTTTAATATGCTTAGTTCGAGAATGTTGCACGGGATTATGAGAAATATTAATAGCACTTTCGTTATCACAAAGCAATGGAACATGTTTCACATATATCCCATAATGTTTAAGAGTTTGGGTCATCCAAAGAAATTGAGCACAATATGAACCGGCGGCAATGTATTCCACTTCGGCAGTGGATAAGGATACCGAGTTTTGTTTCTTGGAGGACCAAGACACAAGAGATCTACCAAGAAATTGACAAGTTCCCGAAGTGGACTTTCTATCAACCTTGTCACCGGCATAGTCCGAATCGTAGTAGCCAACAAGATCAAAAGAAGACCTCTTAGGATACTAAATGCCAAAGTTTGGTGTATGAATTAAGTATCTCACTATCCTTTTCACAGCCTTAAGATGACATTCTTTAGGGGCCGCTTGATATCGTGCACACATGCACACACTTAGCATAATATCAAGACGGGATGCACATAGATATAATAATGAACCAATCATAGAGCGGTAAACCTTTTGGTCAACCAATTTGCCATCCTTTGTCAAGTCAAGATGTCCACTAGTAGGCATGGGTGTTTTCATACCTTTGCTCTCTTGCATGTTGAACTTCTTGAATAAGTCCTTGGTATACTTTGTTTGGGAAACAAAGGTACCCTCCTTAGTTTGCTTGATTTTCAAACCAAGAAATAATTTAAGTTCACTCATCATAGACATCTCAAACTTCTTCGACATTAGCCTTCCGAATTTTTCACTAAAATGAGGGTTAGTCGAACCAAATATGATATCATCCACATAAATTTGGCACACAAATAAGTCACCATTAACCCTTTTAGTAAAGAGTGTAGAATCAATTTTTCCAATCTCAAAGCCTTTTTCAATAAGAAACTTAGTCAAGCATTTATACCATGCTCTAGGAGCTTGTTTAAGATCATAAAGAGCTTTGTGAAGTTTGTAAACATGATTAGGTTTCTTGGGATTAACAAAGCCGGGAGGTTGTTTAACATAGACTTCCTCCTCAATTTCACCATTTAGAAAAGCACTTTTAATGTCCATTTGGTATAATGTGATATCATGGTGATTGGCATAAGCAAGTAAGATGCGTATGGACTCAAGTCTAGCAACGGGGGCATATGTATCACCATAGTCCATACCTTCGACTTGAGTGTAACCTTGGGCGATGAAACGGGCCTTATTGCGTACAACTTGTCCATCTTCATCTTGCTTATTCCGAAACACCCATTTGGTTCCAATGACATTGTGCTTTTCATCGGGCTTTTCAACAAGCGTCCACACCTGATTCCTCTCGAAATTGTGTAGCTCTTCATGCATAGCGTTCACCCAATCCGGATCATCAAGAGCTTCTTCAACCTTCATAGGTTCAATGTTAGAAATGAATGAATAATGTTCACAAAAGTTAGCTAAATGAGACTTAGAGCGAGTAATTCTCCCGGTTTGAATATCATCGAAGATTTGTTCAACGGGATGATCTCTTGAAACTCTTGCTCTAACTCGCGAGAGCTTTTGTTTGGGTTGGGGTGGAACATCCTCTTCATCATATTGTTCTTCCTCTTGTCTTTCTTCATTGTTGTTGGCGTTGATGTTCTCTTGTGGAGGTGGAGAAGGAGGTCGATGAGGTTCATCTTGATGTACTTCCTTGTTTCCTTCATCTTGACGTGTTCCACTTGTGGATGCCTCCAAGTCAACTTGTGGTTCACCTTGGCGTGAAGTTGAGGCTTCCACTTGAGCGGACGAGGTACTCTCCTTCACCTCCGTTGGGCGAATCTTGCCAATAGACAAGTCATGAATTGCTTCCGAAGGGTCTTTGTCTCCTACATCAATTGGCAATTGCTCTACTTGCGAGCCGTTAGATTCATCAAACTTCACATCTACCGTCTCTTCAACCTTTCAGGTGAAATTGTTGTAGACACGGTAAGTGTGAGAGTTTGAGCCATAACCGAGTAGGAAACCTTCATGAGATTTAGGAGCAAATTTCGAACGACGATGCTTATCAAGAATGTAGCACTTTGAGCCAAATACTCGAAAGTATCCAACTTGGGGTTTGTTACCGGTGAGAAGCTCGTATGTCGTCTTGCCGAGTAGCTTGTGAAGATATAGTCGGTTTGTTGCATGACAAGCTGTCTCAACCGCTTCCGCCCAAAAGTGTTTTGGCATCTTGTATTCATTAAGCATCATTCTTGCCATCTCAATGAGTGTCCGGTTCTTCCTCTCAACAACTCCATTTTGTTGAGGTGTGTACGTAGCCGAGAACTCATGTGAAATCCCTTCTTCGTCAAGAAAGGTATCCACATTTGCGTTCTTGAACTCCGTTCCATTGTCGCTGCGAACCTTCTTGATCTTCACTTCAAATTGATTTTGGGCCTTCCTAGCGAAGTTCTTGAAGATCTTTTGGACCTGCGATTTATCATCAAGAAAGAACACCCACGTAAATCTTGAAAAATTGTCAACAATGACCAAACCAAACGAGTTACCACCGAGACTCTTGTATGCATTGGGACCAAAAAGATCCATATGAAGTAGCTCAAGCGGTCTTCTCGTGGTCATGATGTTTTTCATGGGATGACTTCCTCCAACTTGTTTTCCTGCTTGACAAGCACTGCAAAGTCTATCCTTGTCAAATATAACATCTTTAACACCAAGGATATGATCACCTTTAATAAGCTTATCAAGATTTCGCATGCCCACATGACCTAACCTTCTATGCCACAACCAACCTTTAGAAGATTTAGCAATTAAGCAGGTTCTAGGTCGAGCCTTTTTAGTGAAGTCAACAATGTATAGATCACCTCTACGTATACCGGTAAAGCCCATATTATGATTATCTCTTCGAAACACTTGGCAATCTACTTCAGTGAATAGAACATTGAGACCGAAATCGGCTAGTCTAGATATGGAAAGTAAATTGTAGCCAAGAGATTCAATGAGCATAACATTTTGGATGGAGCTTTCATGTGAGATGGCTACCTTACCAAGGCCAACCACCTTACCCTTCGAGTTATCACCAAAAGTGACATACTTTCGAGGGCCATCGTTTTTAGCAAGCTCACGAAACATATCCTTGTCTCCGGTCATGTGATCTGTACATCCACTATCAAGAACCCATTCCTTTCCTCCGGCCATGTAACCACGAAGGTTAGCCATAAGACCAAGATGTCTCATAGACTCATCAAGATCAAAGTCACTATCATCATCCTCATCATAATACCCATGTTCAACATCATCATCATATGAATGATCATTACCTAGAGAAGGTAACTCATTAGATTTATGACCATGACAATGTTCATATTTATGAATTCTAATAACTTGAGAGATGATGTCACTAATGATTCCAACATCTCCTTTGGCTTGCATGAGGTCACGAAGCTCAAATAAACAATCACCAAACTTAGGATCACTAGAATTCATCTTATTTAAAGCAATGGACTTTTGAAGAATCTCATCTAGATTTTTCAAGGAATACTTTGGAAAGCGTTTCTCGAGATATCTCCATATAGTGTAAGCACATTCAAGTGTAGGCAAGCACACAATCAAGTTTCTAGGCAATCCTCTAATGATAAGATTAACAGTTCTAAGATTGCGGATCATGTCAAGAGACTCATCGGGGGTAAGATGCAAAGGATCAATAGGAGGCACACAAGGGCTAGTAATGTACTTGTTCAAGTGGTATTCATTGAAAATCTCAAGCATCTCATTTTTTCAATCATGATAGAACTCTCCATCAAGTAAAGGTACTCTACGTCTAATACTCCCAATCGTAGACTCATCCATCTTCCTCCAATGGTGATTAAACCAAAGCAATGGAGACCAATGCTCTGATACCAATTGAAAGGATCGAGAAGAGGTGTCTAGAGGGGGGGTGATTAGACACTCAACTAGCAAAAGTAGCAGATTTTAAGTTCTTCAAGTTGAGGTAGAGTTTTAGCACAAGTTTAAGCATTCACAATACATTTCAAGCAAGCATAATAAGAGTATATGAGCAGCGGAAAGTAAAGCATGCAATTTGCAAGAAAGTAAAGAGATGGGATTTGAGTGTGCAAACGCAATTGGAGACATGGAGATTTTTGGCGTGGTTCCGATAGGTGGTGCTATCGTACATCCACGTTGATGGAGACTTCAACCCATGAAGGGTAACGGTTGCGAGAGTCCACGGAGGGCTCCACCCATGAAGGGTCCATGAATAAGCAACCTTGTCTATCCCACCATGGCCATCGCCCACGAAGGACTTGCCTCACTCGGGTAGATCTTCACGAAGTAGGCGATCTCCTTGCCCTTACAAACTCCTTGGTTCAACTCCACAATCTTGTCGGAGGCTCCCAAGTGACACATAACCAATCTAGGAGACACCACTCTCCAAAAGGTAATAAATGGTGTGTTGATGATGAACTCCTTGCTCTTGTGCTTCAAATGATAGTCTCCGCAACACTCAACTCTCTCTCACAGATTTGGCTATGATGGAAAGATGATTTGAGTGGAAAGCAACTTGGGGAAGGCTAGAGATCAAGATTCTTGTGGTTGGATTGGAATGTCTTGGTCTCAACACATGAGTAGGTAGTTCTCTCTCAGAAAATGAGTAGTGGAAGTGTAGGCACGTTCTGATGGCTCTCTCTTGAATAGAGAAGGGGGTGGAGGGGTATATATAGCCTCCACACAAAATCTAACCATTACACACATTTGACCCAACTCGGTTAGACTGAATAGAAGAACTCGGTGAGACCGATTCAATTCAAAATGTGAACGTTAGGATTTTCGGTGGGACCGATAAGATCAACTCGGTGGGACCGATGTGCTAGGGTTAGGGCAAAACCTCATCTCGGTGTGACCGATTGCATGAACTCGGTGAGACCGATTTCAGCAATGAGCAAACAGAGAGTTGGTCAGGCAAACTCGGTGTGACCGGTTGCACATTCCGGTGAGACCGAAATAGTTGCAATAGGCAACAGAGAGTTTGCAAGGCAAACTCGGTGAGACCGATCGCTCATCTCGGTAAGACTGAAATGTTACGAAGGGAAACAGAGAGTTTGCAATCCCATCTCGGTGAGACCAAAATCCCTGTCAGTGAGACCGAACTGATTAGGGTTTCTGGCAGTGGCTATGTCAAAGGAACTCGGTGGCGCCGCATAGATCAAATCGGTGGAGCCGAGTTTGACTTTAGGTTTAGGACATATCTAGAATTGAGAAAGTGGTTGAGGGCTTTGGAGCATATCACTAAGCACTTTGAGCAAGTAGACCATTAAGCAACACCCCATCCCCTTTTAATAGTATTGGCTTTTCCTATGGACTCAATGTGATCTTGGATCACTAAAATAGAAATGTAGAGTCTTGAGCTTGTCCCAATCTTTGTCCTTAGCATTTTGAAGGGGTTCCACATCCTCTTGTCCAGGCCACGCCATCGTTGAACTATCTGAAATATACTAGATGAAAATATTAGTCCAACAAGAGATATGTTGACATTAATTACCAAAACCACCCAGGGAGCACTTGTGCTTTCACAGAGAGCACTTGTGCTTTCACTAACACCTCTTCTCCCCACTGTAATCTCTACTTAAACATGGTGCTCAACACTATATATTATTTCCCAATGATCTATGGCTATCTTATGATGTTTGAGTAGATCCGTTTTGTCCTATGGGTTGATAGATGATCATGATTGCTTTGAGTTGTATATTTTATTTTGGTGCTATCCTACGGTGCCCTCCGTGTCGCGCAAACGGAGGGATCCCTGCTGTAGGGTGTTGCAATACGTTCATGATTCTCTTATGGTGGGTGGCGTGAGTGACAGAAGCACACACCCGAGTTTGGGGGTCACTGCGTATGGGATAAAGAGGACTTGATACTTAATGCTATGGTTGGGTTTTACGACCTTAATGATCTTTAGTAGTTGCGGATGCTTGCTAGAGTTCCAATAATAAGTGCATATGATCCAAGTAGAGAAAGTATGTTAGCTCATGCCTCTCCCTCATATAAAATTGCAACAATGATCACCGTTTTAGTTATCGATCACCTAGGGACAAATGACTTTCTTGTTGACAAAAGCTATCTACTTTTATTGTCTTGCATTTTACTTCTAGTTTTATTCTTGCAAACCTATCCACACCTACAAAGTACTTCTAGTTTTATTCTTGTTCTAGGTAAAGCAAACAATAAGTGTGCATAGATTTGTATCGGTGGTCGATAAAACTAGAGGGAATGTTCATTCTACCTTTAGCTCCTCGTTGGGTTTGACACTCTTACGTATCGAAAAAGTCTACAAACGATCCACTATACTTGTGGGTTATCATCCATCGCCCGCGCTTGAACCACACTTGCGCGCCAGTTTCTTGCGGCACTGAGCGAAATTTTTCTGCCACTGCAGAAATATCAATCTCCCCGCCCCCCGCCCCCACCCAAAGCCATAATTCCACTATTTCTCCTTGCTTTCCAAGTTCAAACCTTCAATGCTGCTTACTGGCAGCATCGCCTCCTCGCCGGCGACCCTTCTTCTTGCAACACCGCCTCCTCGTCGGTGACCCTTCTTCTTGCTACGCGGCCTCGTTGATATGGTTAGGTAATCCACACCCCACCCACACCATCCTCCTCCTACCCCGTCCCACATGCCCCGACCGATGGTCCGACACCTTCCGCCCAAATCACTGGCCCCGTCCTCCAATTAAGCGCCGCCCACAGCCATTTTGCAAGCAGTATAACATGGAGCTCAGTAGCATCTGGCAGCAGAGAAGCAAATCACGGCCGCATGCGCGGACGAGGTCGCTATGGCTACCATGCATGCCAACCACCAGATCTTGGAGGAGCACCTCATCTTTGAGGCCACCGTCGACACCGCCACGTGGTTGTCTACTTTAAAATATAGTTCGTTTTGTTTTCTCGAGGCCACCGCTAGTGCCTTCTAGTGATTTGTCCTCTGTAATGTTAATACGCAATCTGATATTCTGAAATGTAATGCTCACTTAACAGTTTGGTCCAACAATTGCTACATTTCGTAGTACTGTTCTCAAGCATTCTTGGTTTCGTTAACTGTCTTATCTTCTAGTATATGTTCTATTCTGCAATGTCGTGCTCAGTTAACTATTTTTGTTCATTTGGTCTGCTGTCCAGTTAACTGTTTGGTTCAATTCTGCAATTTGATTTTCATTTGTTGTGGGTACAATTTTGTATTGTTATGCATGTGAGAAATAAATCAAATTTGGCTGTACTCAATACATATTCTACTGATAGTATGGCAACTCTCGGTTAACCATATCAAGATCTTCCTTATATGTGTTGCAGGGAAACAATGGGAGGCACTGCGGTTTACCATCGAGGTTTGCTCATGCATGGTCCTTTCGCTAATAGCACATTATTGTATAGTTGCAGGAATCATTCTAATATTTAGGTTTCTTACAATTTGGTCTTGAACATGTAGGTCCTGCTGTCAGAGGCTTAGACCCACTGTTCGACCCATTTTGCATATGGGGAAATGAGATGTCCATGAATATCAGTCAAGTCAAGAAACTCAGAAAGATTGTTAGGATAAAGAAACTTGTGATGAATAACAGCAAGATCTTTGTTTGCACAATGAAGAAGACATCAGTAAACTATAGCATGGTACTAACTCTTTTACCTTGTTTTTACCCCTTGTGCCATTTCAAAATTTATAACAGCGATTTATGCATATCTTTGTTTTCAGTACTTTTCAAAGCAGTTCACCGATGATTACCTCTCAAACCACCTGCATGGTCAAGAGGCGAGGAAGGTATTCATTCAATACCCACGGTACAATATTGACGTCTTCCTGAAGAGGACGAAGGTTGGGCAGGCAATTATTCATAGCCACTGGCCTAAAGTTGCAAGGACATTCAACATCACTGAAGGCTCAATATTCGCCTTCCGCTTCTGCAGTTTCCCAGATGAGATTCATCTGTCTATTCACCGTGTATGATGCTACTTTCCAAAGGTTTTCGATGTTGCATGTGAAACTTGGTGTTGTTGTGTAATGGCGTAGCTACCTATATCCCTCTGGTGTAACTGAGTGCTGAAGCTATCTGATGTAATTCGATTATGAAATCCTGGTTGCCGTTGTACGGATATGAAATATCTGGTGTGTTTTATAAGAAATGTCAATTTGATTACTACATGGATTATCAATAATAGGCTAATTACCCTGCTTATTGCGGTTTTCTATTGCAGACGGTTACTCTGACAACACCGTGGGCGATGAACTCAAACAACCCACACGGTTTCTAGAAAGTAGGCATGTTTGATCAATTAACAATCACACACGGCTTCCGGCAGAGAACTGTTTGCGTTAGGCCACCTTGCACAAATGTTTCCACATAAAAAACGGTGTGTGATATACATACGAACAGAAACGTTTTTCTGGAATTCACTATGTGGGATGTACATATGAACGGAAACGATTTGGCTTCGATGCCTCGCCCGATCGCACAAGAGCTCATTTTGCCCCACGTGTGTGGCCAGAGGGCCTATCCCCGACGGTTTCTGGGTCGTGTGGGAAGGGCCCCCCTATCGCACACACTCACTAGGCGACAATTTAAAACTTCGTCGCGGAAAGGGGGTAAAAACCGTTTGTATAGCACGTCTCTGCACCAGTGGTAGTTTGGCCGCTCACCCTAAGCACTCCTGCACATTATGTGGACGGTCCAGCTTCAACTGATTTGTAGGATATCTGCTAGTCTCCATGTCGCATCTCTAAACTATGACATTTGTAGAGCTTTCGAGAGAATTGTACGACGCCGAGGGTCCCATAAACCATTATCCCGCGTGGCGGTTAGTGTGTGTATGCCAATGGCAGTCTCAGCTCAAATAGCCAATCTCGTTAGTGTACTGTTAGTAGCTCATGGACACTAACAGGGCTCCTGTCGCTCCGACTTGGTAACTCACGGACCACGACCAGGGACCAGGCCAACCTCTCTCTTGGATGGTCTCCATTTGCCCTGTCGCTCCATCAAAGTGCATGTTTTCGTGTCGGTTGTCGGGACAGGTCCCGAGCTACCACCACATCCTGGGTGGTACCGCTAAACATCCAGCCACCACAAAAATCTCTCGCGGGTGCTCTCCGAGCCGACCCGACTTTAGCATTGGGGGTTGTCGTGACTTAGGTCCATACCATCAAGGTGAAATATGAGGAATCACCCTCGAAGAGTTCACACTTGATATGTTGCATGATAGAGACAACATCGAAGTGGAATACAAGGAATTACCCTCAGTAAGATCACACCTGATGTGCTACACTGCAGAGTCATTTTCGAGAGTGATATATGAGGAATCACCCTTTGTAAGATCACGCTTGGTTCGGCTCTGCAGAGTCATACAATTGTAGGGGCCTAAAGGGGTGTTCAGGTCTCAGTACAATGGTTAACTTGCTCGGATCACCCAGATAGTATAGCATGGCAACTTGAACAAGGGTGTAGGGCCACTGATGGGACACTAGCATATCTATATTAAGCATATAGGATAACAGGTAAAGTATCAACAATAGGTTAACAAAAGCAGGCTATGCATCAGAATAGGAGCTATCAGAACAGCTACAGTAGCAAAATCTAATGCAAGAATAAGAGAGAAGGAATGGGTGATATCGGAATGATCAAGGGGTTTTGCTTGCCTGGTTGCTCTACAGACGAAAATGGATCCCCACGAAGGAGATGATCACCGGATCATCAACGGTCTCAGAGTCTGCCGGAAAGGAAGTAAGGAAGGGGGGAAACAATAAATAATAGAGCAATCAAATGCATTCCGGATGTATGTCACGGCAAAATGTGTTGGTGATATGCTCTAATGCATTACTAGGCATTTTAAAAGAAGCGGGAAAATATTAGGGATTATTTTTCTGGCTCCAGACATTTTTCGGTATATTGATTCGGTAGCAAAAGTTCAAAGTTTGTTATGTTAGAGGGTTGCGGCAGGTATGTGGATGACATATTCCAATTCTTTATATTTTTCTGGTCATTTCTCATATATAAATTATCGAATTATGGTTTATTTTCTATGAATTTTCAAAGTTTTATAGATTTCTGGAATTATTTTAATTCAAAAACTTAAATAGAAAATCTTTGTCACATGGGGTTGTGGTAGCTCGTGTGTATGACAGTGGGGCCGTGGGTTGGGTTGACCCAGTCAATTTGACTGGTCAACAGAGGTATGTGGCTGACATGTAATAGACACATTAGTTAACTATATGGATTAAACTAACAAGGGCCCACATGTAGTAGGGCCATTAGCTCAGATTAAATCGTAACTAATTACAATTAGCTCTAACTAATTATGTCCTAATTAAATGGGTCGGTCCCATTGGCAGTGGCACAAGACATGCTTCACACAGCCGTGCTTCCACACACGCACAGAGGCGTGTTGCCATGGTAATGGCCAGTGGCAAGCGCCGGGGCAGCCTGTAGCAGCGGAGGTGGCTGTCACGCAGGGCGTGGGCGGCTGCAGCAGCAGCGGGCGCAACAGCAGCAGGTAGTGCCAGCAGCGGCAAGCGACAGTAGCAGCAGCGCGCCGGCAGGAGCAGCAAGCAGCAGCGGGCAGCAGCGAAAAGCAGCAGCAGCCGACGAGCAGCAGTGCACACGGCTTGGCGTGGAGCACGCGCTGGCGGCTACGGGTGCATGCCTAGGCACGTCCTGGGTGAAGGCGAGGAGGTGTGCGCGGTCACGAAGACCGCGGCCACTATTCGAAACTTGGGCGGCACGGGGCGACGCAACGGAGTGATGAACGGAGGGGGGACGAGGGGAATGGGGGTGGCGCTCATAGGGGGAGGTAGAGGACGCGTTCGGCGGGGCGGAGGAGCTCCGGTGAGGTAGATTGGGCGAGGCAACGGCGGCCGTAGGCGAGAAAGACGCGTCGATCCCGGCGATGCAGCGCGGCTCCGGTCGAATGGATACCCGCAAACGACGAAGTAGATGATATCGGTCCTCTTTGGCATGGTCTCATGGCACGGGGAGGAAGGTGGCCACGACGACAAGGTCACCCATGGCGGGCGGAGCTCGGGAGTGAGCGGGAGAGAGAGCTGCGGCGTGGGGGAAGGGGGAAGATTGATCTAGGGTTTCGAGGGGGAGCGTCGGCGCAGCTACGTAGGTGAGGGGAGGGCGCGGATGACCGACACATGGCCACAGCCATGGGATGGCCGCCACGATCCCCTGCCTCCCGCTGTAGTAGGAGGTTGAAGGAGAGGTGGAGGTGGGCTGGGCCTCCACTATAGCAGTAGGCCTTTAGTGCATAGTAGGTTTCATATATTTCCTTTTTCTTTTTCTGCTTTGCATTTTCTCCACTATTCTACATTTTTATAAATAGCGGATGATTTTTGTTGGACTTAATATTTAGCACATAAATAGTAGGCAATATCTTGAGTTAGCACACAAGATTTCAAGTGGTTTGGAAATGCATAAACATTTATTTATTTTTGAAATGGCTATGTTAGTTGTTGTTGGACCACTTTATAATTTGCTAGGGGTCAATTGGTGATTCAAATGAGGTTGGTGTCAACATGACAAATGATTAGGGGAATTTATATAATAATACGAATAATTTAGTATTATAGTTTGAAGAAAAAATAATTTGACTTACAATTCAAATTTGAATTTGACTTTTATTTTTATCGAGTGGCAATTTGGCTTAGCAAACATGGTGACATGGAATCATTAGGTTGGGATTACTGTAGCATGATTATTGGGGTGTTACACCTTATTCCTTCATGCATCATGATCTCACCCAAAACTTGAAAACTTTAGCACACAAAACTTAACAGAAACTTTGTGAGATCCATTAGTATAATCGGTAAATCATAAACTTTAGGTACTGTTGTAAACCAATTCATAATAATTCTTTCATAATACCTATTGTATTCTAACTTCTCCATGACTTATACCCCCCCCCCCCCCCCGATATAATCCATAGCGTCATTCAAACAAGCACACTATGCAATAAAAAACAGAATACTCTGTAAAGATCTGAACAAAAACTATACTTCTGTAACTCCAAAAATTCTGTAAAATTAGGACAACATAAAAAAATTGTACCTTAATACTGTCTAGAAAATTCAGAATTTTATCATGTTCCAGTAATAAATGTAAACTCCTACATTGGGCGCAAAAGTTTCTGTTTTTGCACATAATCAATTCAACTAATCCAAATCATCCCAAAGGCTTTACTTGGCAAAAACACTAATTAAAAGATGAAAACGCAATCATTACAGTAGCAATAATCATGTCATCACACAAAAACAGAAATAAAAAACAAAAATTCAAGACACTGTTGGGTTGCCTCCCAACGAGGGCTATTGTTTTATGCCCCTAGCTAGGCATAATGCGTAGTTTCAAGTATTGTCCTCTTTCAATGTAATTCCATAGGTGGCTCTCATAATAGATTCATATGGTGGTTTAGTTATCTTCCTTAGGAAGTGTTCTATCCCTTTCTTTAATGGAAATCTGAACCTTATATTTCCTTCTTTCATGTCAATAATCGCACCTATGGTTCGTAGGAAAGGCCTACGAAGTATTATAGGACAAGACGAATTGCATTCAATATCTAGCGCAATGAAATCCATGGGTACATAATTTCTATTAGCAAGTATGAGAACATCATTAATCATACCCAATGGTTTCTTAATAGTTGAATCCGCTAAATGCAAGTTGAGGGAACATTCATCCATATCGGTGAGACCTAGCACGTCACATAAAGAATTTGGTATAGTAGAGACGCTAGCACCTAGATCACACAAAGCATTACATTCATAATCTTTAATTTTAAATTTAATAGTAGGTTCCCATTCATCATGTAATTTCCTTGGTATGGATACCTACAATTCTAGCTTTTCTTCATGAGCTTTAATCATTGCTTCTACAATGTGTTTAGTAAAAGCTTTATTTTGTTCGTAACCAGTGGGTGAATTTATCTTGGGTTGTAACAAGGAAATAAATTCAATAAAAGAGCAATTATCATAATTAAAGTCCTTGTAATCCAAAGTACTGGGCACATCATTATCTAAAGTTTTGACCTCCTCAAACCCACTTTTGTTGTTTTTATCAATAAGATCATCACCCTCGGAACAATTGGGACGCCTTCTCACTAAATTTGACTCATCTCCGGTCCCTTTTCATCAAGTTTTATATTTCTAAACAAGGTTATAGTGGAGACTCCTATAGTTTTAACGTCCTCATCCTCACTAGCTAGGAAATGTGATTCCGATTTCACTAGCTAGGAAATGTGATTCCGATTTAGCAGCCATTTTATTTACTAGTGTAGTTTATTTATCGGATATCCTTCCTATCATATTTTAGGTTCGAGCAAGTTGGGATTGAAGGTTGGCTACTTCTTGATTGACTTCATCAAGTTGTTTACTAATGGAATCCAACAGAGTAGAATGTTCTTTGATTTCTTTAGCAAATAGTTAATTTTGCTCATACTTTGAATGCATAAAGTTTTTAGTAGTATTCTCAATTTCATGCAACCTTTTATCATAATAAGTATCATGAAGCATATTATAAGAGGAATTACCGGGATACGGTCTAGGGTTGAAATTCCCTCTATAAGCATTGTTGTTGAAGTTATTTCTAATGACAAAATTCACATCCATAGCATAATTATTTTGCTCAATCAAAGTAGATAATGGGATATCATTAGGATCAACATGAGAATTTTTACTAGTAAACTCATTCATAAGAGCACCCATTTTACCACTCAAAGTAGAAACTTCTTCAATAGAGTTTACCTTCTTACCAGTTGGAGCTCGTTTCATGTGCAATTGGGAATAATTTGTCATCATATTATCGAGAAGCTTCGTGGTTTCTCCTAATGTAATTCCCATAAAAGTACCACCTGCAGCAAAGTCTAGAAGATTTCTCAACACAAAGTTTAGTCCCGCATAAAAGTTTTGTATTGTCATCCATAAGCTTAATCCATGAGTAGGGCAATTTTTAATCATTAATTTCATTCTCTCCCAAGATTGTACAACATGTTCTTGCTCATGTTGTTTAAAGTTCATGATTTGATTTCTAAGGGATATTACCTTGGTAGGAGGAAAATACTTAGCAATAAGAGCATTCTTACACTTATCCCATGAATCAATACTATTGTGAGGTAAGGATGAAAACCAAGTTTTAGCACGATCTCTTAGTGGGAAAGGAAATAATTATAACTTAACAATATCATTATCCACATCTTTTTTCTTTTGCATATCACATAATTTAACGAAGGTATTAAGACGGGATGCATCATCTCCATTAGGATTTCCAGCAAATTGTTTTTCATGATAAGATTTAGCAATGCAGCATTAATATCATATCACTCCGCACTAGGGGCGGGAGGAGCGATTGGAGTACTAATAAAATCATTATTATTAGTATTCAAGAAGTCACACAACTTAATGTTTTCCTGAGACATAGTGGCAACTTTCAAGCAAGCAAGCAAAATAAAATATTTTTGTGTTTTTGATTTTTTTTACGAAACTAATAAAAGCAAATAATGGCAAATAAGTAGTAGAACAAGTAAACGATAATGTGTATGAAGGAACCTGTAGTTGTTTGATGATATCTCCCCGACAACGGCGCCAAAAAAAATTCTGCTACTTGTGAGTTGCGTTGGGATTTTCCCCGAAGAGGAAGGGTGAATAAATATAGTAATGGATAGTTTCCTTCAGTAGAGAACCAAGGTTATTGAACCAATAGGAGATTCACGCAAACAACCATTGATGGTACCTACACACACAAGAGCAAACACTTGCACCCAATGCGGGCAACAGGGTTGTTAATCCCCTTGTACTCACTAATTGCAAGGATCAAATTTGGTAACAGGTGATAGATAAATTGAGAAGTAAAATAAAAGTAAGAAAATTGCAACAAGGTATTTTTGGTTTTAGCAATATGATTAAAATAGACCCGGGGGCTATAGTTTTCACTAGAGACTTCTCTCTCATAAAAATAGCATACGGTGGGTAGACAAATTACTGTTGGGCAATTAATAGAAAAGCGCATAGTTATGACGTTATCCATGGCATGATCATGTGTATAGGCATTACGTCTGTAACAAGTAGACCGACTCCTAACTGCATCTACTATTATTACTCCACCTCTTGACCACTATCCAGCATCCATCTTAAGGTATTAAGTTCATAACAAACAGAGTAATGCTTGGAGCATGATGACATAATGTAGGCAGAATAAAACCAAGCAATATTATTGAACCCCGTCATTTTCCCCTTAGTAACACCAATACAAATCCGTGCCTTGCTACCCCTTCTGTCACGAGGTGAGGACACCGCAAGATTGAACCTACTACTATGCACCACTCCTGCTGAAGATAAATCAATCTAGTTGGCCAAACCAAATAGATAGATCAGAGAGCATTACATAGCTATGACAATCACACATAATAAAGTTCAGAAAAGACTCAATTACTTTCAATGAATAATCTGATCTTAAAACCACACTTCATAGGATCCCAACAAACACACCACAAAACAAGATTACATCGAATAAAACTCCGAGGAGAACATTGTATTGAAGATCAAAGAGAGAGAAGAAGCCATCTAGCTAATCACTATGGACCCGTAGGTCTATGGTAAGCTACTCACACATCATCCGAGGTGTGGCAAGGTTGTTGTAGAAGCTCTCTATGGTTGATTCGCCCTCCTGCAGAGTACTAGAGAAGGCCTCCAAATGGGATCGCGGAAGAACAGAGGCGGAATAATTGTTTCGGGTCTCGCTCTCATGGTTTGGGAATTATGGGAATTTATAGAAGTGGAATTAGGGAAAACGGAGCTACGAGGGGCCCACAAGCTCAGGTGGCATTCCCCCTGGGGGCGCGCCAATGAGCTTGTGGCTCTCTCGTATGTCTTCTGGCCTCCTCCTGAATCTTCTAGGGTCCCTTCTGGTCCAGAAAAAATCGTTGTAAAGTTTCATCGTGCTTGGACTTTGTTTGGTACTATTTTTCTGCGAAACAATAACATAGGCAATAACAGGAACTGGCATTGGGCACTAGGTTAATAGGTTAGTTCCCACTAATGATATAAAATTGCATATAAAGCATACAAAATTGATAATATAATAGTATGAAACAATAAAAAAATATAGATTCGTTGGAGACGTGCCAGCGCTTTGCATCAACGGAGGACTAGAGGAGGAAGAACAGAACCTCATGGGTTGCTCTATTATGTGGACTAGACAAACTATCTAGTCTAGATCGAGACTAGAACTAGAGAGAGAATTAGAGGGGGGGCCTCCAACTGGAGAGAACTTGTGTTCTAGGGGTGCCCCTCAAGTATTTATAGGCGGAGGAGAGAGGGGGTGCCCAATTGGGGAGGGAGCCTCCCTTACGCCGGCCTAGGGAAGGAGCCCTCCTCGAACTCCCCTCCCCCTTAGCTTGTCTAACAAGCCCTAGCAATGGGTCCAATAAGGCCCATTAGCTATTTGTGCACGCTCCACCGCATGAACTTCCGCATGGACCTGTGGTGAAGGAGGACGAGGACGAGGCCCTCAAGAAGGCCATCAAGGACTCCTAGTTCTCGCCCAATGGCCTGACCTACCACTAGCGCTGGCAGCATCAGCCGCATCGACAGCCGTGCCTGAGCCGGAGTAGCAGGAGAAGTGGCCACTGGCACCGCTTATGGGGCACTTGTGGGCGTGGACATCCATGGTGTATTGCACACCCGAGTGGGTGGGTCCGGAGCAGCAGCAGCCAACTACACCACCGCACGCGCCGGTGGCAGGAGCGACACTGTGGCCATATCCATGGCCGGCTCTGGTGTACATCGACCTCGTCGACGAGGACGAGGACAAGGGCGACGACCAGTAGAGTAGTCTAGGTTTTAATTTTTTATTTTCTAGTTATATTTTTATTTTAATTAATGTAAGTAATTAGACTTTTGGTGGCAATATGTATATTTTTATTTCAAAATTCGACAAAAAAGTTGAAATATTGCCCGCGTGTTGGGTGCAGTTATGGGCCGACGGACACGGGTGAGCTTTTGGTGTCCGCCTGGCCATGCAAATGGACAAAAAATGGACACATTTTGTGTCTGTTTGGGTTCGCCCGTTGGAGCTGCCTACTAGTGCATGGGTGCGAGCGGGGGAGGGGAGCCCCTATTTGACGCCATTTGCGTTAAATAGGTGGCGCCACGCACATGATGCAGCTCGACTGGCTTGGCCCATCGAGCTGTATCACGGGATGAAAAAATAGCAAAAAATCGAGTTGGGCATGATGTAAGGTTTCGAACCGGCGACCAGTCACTGATGATTGTGTGCTCATCCCACTCCAGCTACTAGCATTGTTGATCGTAGAGCGGCACATAACTTAAAAAACTAATCGTAGTCGTAGAATCGAACTGCTCTACAGTCCGAACCAGAATAGCGAACATCGTTGTTGATTGTAGAACAGCACATAACTTAAAGAACTAATCGTAGTCATAGAACCGAACTGCTCTGCTGTAGGGAACCAGAATAGCGAACATGAAATAGTTACTGTAGTGAACATTTTTTAAACAAATTGAGATTTTTGTAGAAGTGTACATTTTTTTGAATGCGTATATTTTCAAAAAGGTCTAAACATTTCTTGAATTTCTAAACAAAACTTAGAAAACAGGAACATTTTCTAAATACATGAACAATTTTTTGAAAATACATTTTTTTCCAAAATGTGAAACTTTTTTGAATTTGTGATTATTTTGCTGAAAAAAGAAACATTTCCTGAAATTCCGAACAAAAATCTGAAGAACATATTTTGAATTTGGGAGCAAATGTTGAGTCTGCAAACATTTTTTGAAATTCCTGAACATTTTTTGAAACGCGAACATTTTATGAATTTGTGAACAAAATTTGAAAACATGAACATGTTTTGATATTCCTTCACATTTTTTGAATTTGTGAGCAAATTTTGAAAACAGAAGTTGTTTTTTTATATTCATGTACATTTTTTGAAACTTGAACATTTTATAATTTGTGAACTGATTTAAAAAATATAAATATTTTTTGACACTCGAACATTTTTGTATTTTTGAACACATTTTCAAAACATGACCATTTTTTGAAATCCCTATACATTTTTTAAACTCGTACATTTTTTGAATTTGTGAATCAAATTTAAAAATAGGAACTTTTATGAAATTCATGTATTTTTTTATGAAAATTAAACGCTTTTTGAGTTTGTCAACAAATTTTAAAATAGGATTTTTTTTTTTAATATGAACAAAATTTGAAATTTTCAAACATTTTAAAAAAGGAGAAATAAACTTGAGAAGGGAATAAAGAAAGAAACAAAATGAAAAAAAGAAACAGGAAACCCATAAAAAATGAAAAATAAAAAAACAAAACAAAACTGAAAAGCTAGAAGAGGAAAAAAAGGTTTACGAACCTTCTAGAAGGTTCTCAAAACCGGCCAAGAACATTCCAGAAGGCCACGAAACCGATGTTGGCACATGCCTAGATGGGCCATCCCATTCTAGAGATCGGTCGACAATCTAGCGCAAAATGCAGCAGATTGGATTTTTCGCGAAGAAGGGGAAGGGTGCGAGAGGTATGTCTCACTTATAGCGATACGGTGGTAGCCACTAAGCCATCATCGAGTTCGTGCTAGATAAGTAGGGTGCGAACTACTTGAAGGATAAAAACTGGGTTTCCACTAGCTTTCCGAGTTTCTTTTTTGTTTTAGTTTTCTTGTTTTCAATCGGTTTTCTTTGTTTCTTCATCTGTTTTACTTTTTTTTTCTTTTTCTCTGTTTTTCTTCTGTTCATTCTCGGTTTTAAAGCCTTTTTCCTTTCCTTTATTTTTCTTCATTTTTCTTCCTTTTTGTTTCTTTCTTTCTTATTTTCATCTGTTTTTCTTTTATTTTCTCTTGGGTTTTCACTGTGTTTCAATACACATTTTTGGTCAATATCTAATAGATTTTTGTAATACATGTTTAGCATTTTTCAAATAAAAGTTTAACATTTTCTGAATACATGGTCAACATTGTTTCTATACATATAATTGTTTAATGTTTTTCAAATGCTTGATTAATATCTTTTGTATACATGGTCAACATTTTTCTATAAATTTTATAAATTTTTCAATGCTTGATTAACATTTTTTAATACAAGATTAACATTTTTTTGATACATGCTCAACATTGTTTTGCTATAAAGTTTTAACATTTTGTTTCAAATGCTTGATTAACATTTTTTTAATACATGGTCAATATTTTTTCTATAAATTTTTTATATTTTGTTTCAAATGCTTGATTAACATTTTCTTAATTCATGGTCAACATTTTTTCTTTAAATTTTTAACATTTTCTTTCAAATGCTCGATTAACATTTTTTCAAATAGAAAATTAACATTTTTTAATACATGGTCAACCTCTTTTCTATACCCATTGTACTTTTTTGCATACATTTTTTGTATACGTGATAAAAATTTTCTCTATACACACTTAACATCTATAATAACTAAATAGTTCATCCCCACTAATTATTTCTCTCAACATGCAAGCTATACAGATCAGCAAACTTCTAACTAGTCAACGTCATTCATTCATCCACCCGCAAAAAAAACGTCATTCATTCATCCACGTCTACCTGTTCCTCCGAGTGGCACATCAATTAATTTTCAAATAAACAAAGCAACAGCAGTAATTTGTATGGTCTTTGCATGCCATCGACAATGCACCAATGTAGTGTCGTCTCCTTTCCCATTCCACGCATTCATTATTAGCATCCGATTCAGCTCCCACGAGTGCATCATTTATCCCCCTTGCATGTGTCTTCTTCTCTGCCCCTCCAACGATTTTTTCCCTTACCGTTTTTCCTGTCTCTCCTTGCCAGCCGTCCCCAACCAGCGAGCAACCTTCACGCCAGCTGCGTTGCCTTCGGCCAATGAGACGACGACCAAATCCCTGCTCTCGCTGCAGCTAGAATTATTACTTAACCAGCTCACCTGAGATGGCAGACTTGCCATTGTTGTCGGTGGGGAAGCCGGCTGAGAAAGACGGGAGATGGCGCCGTTGCATGGTGATGTCGGGATCGCCCTCCTGGATCACCAGGACGACGGGCGGCTGACGCAACATTGAGACGGTGGTCAATGCCGCGCGCGGGCTGCGGAGGTGCTCGTGACATTTCCTGTGGAGAGGCACGGCTTCCGCCACTGTCAAGAAGTTATGAGGCATAATCTGATGTCTTCAGAAGAGTTTCCTCTGCCTTGACTTGAGTCTACATTCAAAAAACCAGAGTAATCCAATGTCCATGGCTATTTTTTGGTTGTGGCGTTTTCCATGCATGGATTTTCTTGAAGTGCCTCGGACCTGCGAGGTTAGTGATCGGTCCTCTCCTGACATTCCTTTGTTGCCGACAAGCCTGAGTGTTGTTGGCCTTGATTTATTTTTCTTGCATCGGCTTCGCTTCTTAGGCATCTACGTGAGAATCCGTCTTTTGTTTTGTTGCTACCACTGATTTGCTTGCACGAGATATCAGGTATGGGTGGCAAACAAGAGATAATAACACGCGTGTCCTGATAATAAGTGTACAAAATTAAAGAAACTAATGTTGCTGTAAGGAGTTTATCCATCTTCGAAACGGATATCTCTTTCAATATTGATCCGGAATTGTTTTCACATATAAAAGCTTATGGTATATTGTAAATCAGGTTAGCTCGGGTGATAATTTTGTTTTAACTATCTCTTATGCAGCGTAACCAGCTTATGAGTTGCCTACTTGCCTTCCATCTTTCCTTCTCATGGTGTAACCGATGACAAATTTTTTGATTCTTCGATTGTCGCTCGCCGCCATCCGCCACATGGAGAGACATGCATTCACTTTTATGCAACTGGGGTACCTACTCCTTTACCTTTAGCCTGTCATTATCAAGCCATAGCCACACACTTTTTTGCATGGGCATAACATAGCTTGATTTGCATATAGCCTACCTGTTGTTGGGTGGAGACCCTAAATGGTGATCTTTCACGAATTGGAGGGAGATCCACGAAGAACACAGGGAAGAACATGAAGAAATCACGAGAGGAACACTCAAGAACAAGCCCAATCACACATCCACTAAACTAACAACACATGGATCCACAAGATACATGAACAACAAGGGGAAAATAGCACAAGGTAAAGTTCATCCCAAATCCAAGAAGGAGATGAGGTCTTGATGATCCTATGATGGGATCCTTCCCTAGTAGGGGTCTTGATATCCACTAGGGATCTTCTCCTAGGAGGTCTTGATCTCCATGGGAGAGGATAGATAGGAGCAAAGCTCTCAAGATCATATCATGTACTTTGCTAACCCTACTTTGGAGCTAGATATGGAGTACTTATAGCCTAGGGATGAATTGGGGGGAATAGTGGGATACAAGGGAAATTTAACCCGAAATACGCGCATGCACGATGGAGGGGTCCGGGCACCCGGGGGTCGCTGGGAAGAGGAGGACGGGCACCCAGGGTTAGGGGTGCAGGCACCGAGGGTGCGAGCACCCGGGGTGGTATGAGACCTTGCCCATCCAGTTGGCCGGCTGTCCGGGCACCCGGGTCCTTTTGTCCGGGCACCCAGGGTCTCCAGAGTGCTCCGTGTGTACTTGGAGATCCCTCCTTGCTTCTTCATCGTCTTCTCCTCGATACCTAGTCATGCACACAATCTCCGCTTGAGGTAGAAGCCATTTCTCATATGAATCCAAAGGGAGCTCGAAGAGGAAAGAGGTAACCTCAGTTTCAAAGGCACGTGCACAGGCTCTCAGCATCGGTCCACTTGCCATTCGTGTTGATGAAGGAATATCCATGGGGATGTCCGTAGGATGCTCCGCATCATCCCCTCCCCCTTGGGAAAGATCCGACCTCGTATCGAAAACCAAATCACCATGGGAAAGAGATGGTGTCGCCTTGTCGAAGTGGAAAATCACCAAGCACTCATCATCTTGAAGCTCGAAATGGGCACTCTCCAATGTCGCACCGTCTCGTGCTTCCACCAAAAGGAGCAAAGACAACAAACACTTGGAAAAACAAATGTGGTTAGTGTTAGTGTAAAACCAAACATTCAAGTGGTGATTCACCCAACAAGTGTCGTCATCATGCATAGCATAAGGTGTGACAAAGAAGCGTGGCATGTCTAGTAAGCATATAATTGAGCACATGCAATGGCATAATGGAAACAATCATGCAAAGGTGAGGTAAAGATGCTAATATATGTGACAATTGAATAAGCATCTATCTCAATGTCATAGCAAGAATGCACAAAGTGCTCAACAAAAGGTCTATGGTAGGCATAGGAATCATTCACAACACCAAATATAATGAGATGTCTAAACACATGGGGCAAGTGCAAGACAATCCAAGCATAATGTGCATAGGGTGTAGTGAAGATATGGTGGCACTCAACACAATGGAAAGAGCAATTGTTCAACATGTGTGAGGCAAGCAAGTCATTCAAGCTAGTAGTGCAAAGATGCAACATACAAGAGGTAATCATGGCAATCATAGGCACAGACGATGCACATGACATATCACAAGCATGAAAACAAGATTTGATCAAAGGATCATCATATGCATTGGGCACAAAGTAAACATGGTGATAATAAGCAATATCTCCACCAAGCATGCAAATACACATACAAGTCATAGAATCAAGTGTCATGTGAGATGCAAGGCATGGGTCACAAATGCATGGCAAAGGTATAGAAATGAGTATATCATGCAAAGTGAACATGGAAATATGGGCATAAAGTGAGAAGTGGTAAATAACCCATAACCATGTGAGGGCCATGTAGAAGAAATGCGCGATGAAGGTGGGTGGAGGGTAAGCACTCCATGGTGGTGCACGTCTTCATTGCTCTGTAGAGCTTGTTTCGTCAACCCAAGCATGATAACCCACAAGTATAGGGGATCGTTTGTAGCCTTTTTGATAAATAAGAGTGTCGAACCCAACGAGGAGCTAAAGGTAGAACAAATATTCCCTCAAGTTTTATCGACCACCGATACAACTCTGCACACACTTGACGTTTGCTTTACCTAAAACAAGTATGAAACTATTTTGCAAGAATAAAACTCTGAGTACTTTGTGAGAATAAAACTATGAATAAATTGCGAGATAATAAAAGTAGATAGATTTTGTCAACAAGAAAGTCATCTGTCCCTAGGTGATTGATAACTAGACCAGTGATCATTATTGCAACTTTATATGAGGGAGAGGCATGAGCTAACATATTTCTCTACTTGGATCATATGCACTTATTATTGGAACTCTAGCAAGCATCCGCAACTACCAAAGATCATTAAGATAAAACCCAACCAAAGCATTAAGTATCAAGTCCTCTTTACTCCCATACGCAATAGCCCACTTACTCGGGTCTGTGTATTCTGTCACTCACGCAACCCACTATAAGCGAATTATGAACGCATTGCAACACCCTACAGCGGGGATCCCTCATGTTTGCACGACACAGAGGGAACCATAGGATAGCACCAAAATAAAACATGCAACTCACACCAACCACGATCATCTATCAACCCATAGGACAAAACGGATCTACTCAAACATCATAAGTTAGCCATAGATCATTGGGAAATAATATATAGCGTTGAGCACCATGTTTAAGTAGAGATTACAGTGGGGAAAAGAGGTGTTACACCGCTGCATAGAGGGGGAGAAAGTTGGTGTTGACGGTAGCAACATTGTTGATGTAGATCGCCATCACGATCCTTGCCCTGGCGGTGCTCCGGCGCCACCAGGAGAGAGGGGAGTGAGAGCCCCCTCCTTCTTCTTCTTGCTTGGCCTCACCCCTAGATGGGAGGAGAGTTCCCCCGCTGGTCCATGGCCTCCATGGTGGCGGAGGGGCAGGAGCCCCTCCTAGATTGGATCTATCTCTATGTTCTGTTCTGTTTCGCGTTCCTGTTTTCTGCCCCTTCACCGTTTCTTAAATTCCCGGAGATCCGTAACTCTGATTGCGCTAAAAAATTTACACGATTTTTTTCCATAAATTATCTTTCTTGCGACGGAAGAAGGGCCCCAACCGACTTACGGGGAGGGCACAAGACACCTGGGAGCGCCAGGGGGTGCCCGACGCGCTCTGATGGGTTGTGGAGGTCGTGGGCCTCCGTTTGCGTTGATTCCACCTCCCAAAAATCACATATATTCCAAAATAATTTTCTGTAAATTTTTATCACGTTTGGACTTTGTTTGATATGGATATTTTGCGAAAAAACATGCAACAAACAGGTTCTGGCACTAGGCACTGGATCAGTATGTTAGTCCAATAAATCATATAAAATATTACCAAAAATATGTGAAAGTTGTATAATATTGGCATGAAACAATCAAAAATTATAGATACGACGAAGACGTATCAGCATCCCCAAGCTTAATTCATGCTCGTTGTCGAGTATGTAAATGACAAAAAAGATAATTTTTGATGTGGAATGCTACCTAGAATAATCTTGATCATATATCTAATCATGGCATGAATATTAAGACACAAGTGATTCAAAGCAATAGTCTATAATTTGACATAAAGACATCAATACTCAGGCATCCCAACAAACAATCGTGTCTTTCAAAATATCAACGCTAAAGAGAGCTATCCCTACAAAATCATATAGTCTTGTCATGCTCTGTCTTCTTAACACAAAGTATTTATCATGCACAACCCCGATGACAAGCCGAGCAATTGGTTCATACTTTTTAACGCGCTTCATCTTTTTCAGCCCTCACGCAATACATGAGCGCAAGCCATGGATATAGCACTATGGGTGAAATAGAGTATGATGATAGGGGTAAATATAGAGAAGATAAAAAAGTAAGAAAGTCTCACATCGACGCAGCTAACCAACGGGCTATGGAGATGCCCATCAATTGATATCAATGCGAGGAGTAGGGATTGCCATGCAACGAATGCACTAAGAGCTATAAGTGTATGAAAGCTCAACATGAAAACTAAGTGGGTGTGCATCTAACTCTATAATGAATAATTCCCACTAGTATATGGAAGTGACAACATAGGAGACTCTCCATATGAAAAACATGGTGCTACTTTGAAGCACAAGTGTGGAATTAGCATGCCCCTTCTCTCTTTTCTCTTATTTTTTCTTTTTCCCTTTTTTTTCTTGGGCTCTTTTTGGCCTCACTTTTTTTCTTTTTATATTTGTCCGGAATCTCATCCCGACTTGTGGGGGAATCATAGTCTCCATCATCATTCCTCACTGGGACATGCTCTAATAATGAATAATGATGACCATCACACTTCTTTTCACTTACAACTCAAAAGAAATAAAAATTACAACTCGATACCTAGAACAAAATATGACTCTATATGAATGCCTCTGGCAGTGTACCAGGATGTGCAATGATCTAGCGTAACATGTATAAAAAATAATGAACGGTGGCTGAGCCACAAATACTATGTCAGCTATATGATCATCCAAAGCAATATGACAATGAATGCTCAAGTTATCAAAACAGAAGCGGTGGAAGTTGCATGGCAATATATCTCGGAATGGCTTTGGAAAGGTCATAATAGGTAGGTATGGTGGCTGTTTTGAGGAAGATATAATAAGGCTTATGTGTGATAGAGCGTATCATATCACGGGGTTTGGATGCACCGGCGAAGTTTACACCGACTCTCGAGGTGAGAAAGGGCAATGCATGGTACCGAAGAGGCTAGCAAATTGCGGAAAGGTAAGAGTGCGTATAATCCATGGACTCATATTAGTCATAAAGAACTCATATACTTATTGCAAAAGTTTATTAGCCCTTGAAGCAAAGTACTACTACGCATGCCCCTAGGGAGATAGATTGGTAGGAAAAGACCATCGCTCGTCCCCTACCGCCACTCATAAGGAAGACAATCAATAATAAATTATGCTCCAACTTCATAGCATAACAAGAGACTATACGTTCATGCTTCGGGAATCACAAACCTTAACATCAATATCTTACTAAACATGATCATCCACTAGTACCTCCCACATATTATCATCTCTATATCGCAAAACTATTGCAAGGAATCAAGCATATCATATTCAGTGATCCACAAGTTTTATGCAGGATTTTATGACTAACCATGCAAATGACCAATTCCTGTTGACTCTCTAAATAGATATAAGCGAAGCAAGAGAGTTTAATTCTTTCTACAAAAGACCACTCTAATAAATATAAGTGAAGCAAAAGAGGATTCTACAAATAACAGTTTTTCATTTGAAGAGAAACAGGCAATCCAAAGTTCAAATGATATAAGTGAAGCACATGAAGCATTCTATAAATCCATACTCAAAAGATATAAGTGAAGTGCAATAAGCATTCTATAAATCAACCATGGACTATCTCATACCATCATGTTGCATAAAATAAAAATGAAAACTAAACACAAAAGATGCTCCAAAATTTACACATATCACATGAACGAAACGCAAACGAAAACATACTGATACTTGTTGAAGAAAGATGGGATGCCTTCCGGGGCATCCCCAAGCTTAGACGCTTGAGTCTCCTTGGATATTTACTTGGGTGCCTTGGGTATCCCCAAGCTTGAACTCTTGCCTCTCCTCCTTCTCCTCATATCGAGACCTCCTTGATCTTTGAACACTTCATCCACACAAAACTTAACAGGAAACTGGTGAGATCCGTTAGTATAATAAAGCAAATCACTACTTTAAGTACTATTGCAAACCCATTCATATTTTGTTTTTGCATTGTAGCTACTGTATTATAACTTTTCCATGGCTTATACCACCGATAGAATCGATAGTTTCATCAAAACAAGCAAAACAATGCATAAAAAACAGAATCTGTCTTAAACAGGATAGTGTGTAGTAATCTGAAAATTGATCATACTTCTGTAACTCCAAAAATTCTGAAAAATTAGGAAAAAATAAAAAATTTGCACTGTGTAAAAATTTCAGAAACTTTTGACATTCCGGTAAAAAAATGTAAAATCACACACTACAGCCAAAGTTTCTGTTTTTGCACCGCACATACCAACAAGCAATCTAATCATCCTAAAGGAAAATCTTGGCACATTATTTTTATAATACAATGGATTTGTACAAGGGATAATTATTTTTTTTTGAAAAGTTTCTGTAATTCAAGATTCACAAAGTTTCCATGGGCATGAACAAAGTTCAAGGCATGCTCCCGCTTCCACGGTGCTCATCTTTCTCACTTTCACTTTTCTTTTTGTGAAGTTTTAGGTTCCCCTCTATATTTTTTGGTATTTAAACTTTATAAAAGCACACAACAGAATAAAATGACTCTCTAAAACTTTCGGGTTGTCTCCCTGGCGGCGCTTTCTTTAAAGCCATTAAGCTAGGCATAAAGTGCTCAAGTAATCGATCCACCCAAGGTATATCAAAGCCAATTTTAATTAACAATGATTTGGCATTTAGTAGTGAGCACAAAGCAACATAAATCATGCAATGACGAAGTCTAATCTCTTACTATGCATCGACATGTCATAAAAGAACAATTCATGCAAATCAAGTAAAGGCCAATACATAGCATAAGCAGTTTCTTGCAATTTTACCGTGTTGGAAACATAGAGAGGTAGAGATGTAGTTCCTATCTCATAATAATTGCAAGTAGGAGCAGCAAGCACATGCATATTATATTCATCAAAATTATCATGTGCAATGGTAAAAGGCAACCGATCAATGTAATCCTTAATAAGTGCAAACTTCTCCGATATAGTGTAGTTTGGAGAATTCAAAAAGATAATAGGACTATCATATGTGGGTGCAATAGCAACAATTTCATTCTTAACATAAGGAACTATAGCAAGTTCATCTCCATAAGCATAATTTAAATTGGCATCTTGGCCACAAGCATAGCAAGCATCAATTTCATCAAAAAGGGATATTTCAAACGAATCCGAGGGATCATAGCAATTATCATAGCATTCATCCTTCGGTAAGCATGAAGGGAAATTAAACAATGTATGAGTTGAAGAGTTACTCTCATTAGAAGGTGGGAACGGGTAGCTAATCCGCTCTTCCTCCTTTTGTTCTTCGCTCTCCTCATCATCTTTTTCATCCAATGAGCTCATAGTTTCATCAATTTCTTCTTCCATAGATTCCTGCAAAATATTAGTCTCTTCTTGGACAACGGAGACTTTCTCAATAAATACATCAATATCGTAATTGTATTTATAATTCTCATAGCAATATTTAAGTATAGCAAAATTTTCAGGTCTGTAAACAACATCATCATAATCTTCATACTTTTCAAACAAAGATTCAATTTCATAAGCACCCCTAAAAGCAATAAATTCTTCTATTCATTCCACATCATAGTAATCATATCTACCATTAGCATAAGAAGCTAAGGTTTCATTATCATTAAATTTGCATGAAAAGGGAAGGTGTGGAGCCTTCATCCTAGAGCAACAATTATAATCATATCTCTGGCATAAATTCCAAGCATACCAATGCAACATATCAATTTGATCCCATAAGAGTTTCCCTTTTTGAGTCAAGTGATAATCCCTAAAGTATTCACATTGATCCAACGTGTCTCCCATTATCAAGTTGAATGGGTTTTTCTCAGCATTATCAAAGTAGTGTTTAATATTTTTCACATAGCGAGCATCGAGGGTTTTAGGAGGTTCCCCATCTCCATGAATAGCAAGTACAACTAATTTTTTTGGTGTTTCGTGTTCCATATCCATAGCTAAAGATAGAGAACAACTTAGAACAGAAAATAAAAACTACTTAGTGATAAAGCAAACAAGCACACACGAGAATATTCACCCCACGCTATTGCTCCCCGGCAACGGTGCCAGAAAAAGGTCTTGATAACCCACAAGTATAGGGGATCGTTTGTAGCCTTTTTCGATAAATAAGAGTGTCGAACCCAACGAGGAGCTAAAGGTAGAACAAATATTCCCTCAAGTTCTATCGACCACCGATACAACTCTACGCACACTTGACGTTTGCTTTACCTAAAACAAGTATGAAACTATTTTGCAAGAATAAAAGTACGAGTACTTTGCGAGAATAAAACTACAAATAAATTGCGAGAAAATAAAAGTAGATAGCTTTTGTCAACAAGAAAGTCATTTGTCCATAGGTGATCGATAACTAGACCGATGATCATTATTGCAACTTTATATGAGGGAGAGGCATGAGCTAACATACTTTCTCTACTTGGATCATATGCTCTTATGATTGGAACTCTAGCAAGCATTCGCAACTACCAAAGATCATTAAGGTAAAACCCAACCATAGCATTAAGTATCAAGTCCTCTTTACTCCCATACGCAATAGCCCACTTACTCGGGTCTGTGTATTCTGTCACTCACGCCACCCACTATAAGCGAATTATGAACGCATTGCAACACCCTACAGCGGGGATCCCTCATGTTTGCGCGACATGGAGGGCACCATAGGACAGCACCAAAATAAAACATACAACTCACACCAACCACGATCATCTATCAACCCATAGGACAAAACGATCTACTCAAACATCATAAGATAGCCATAGATCATTGGGAAATAATATATAGCATTGAGCACCATGTTTAAGTAGAGATTACAACAGGGAGAAGAGCTATTACACCGCTGCATAGAGAGGGAGAAAGTTGGTGTTGCGGTAGCAAGATTGTTGATGTAGATCGCTGTCACGATCCTTGCCCCGGCGGCGCTCCGGCGCCACCGGGAGAGAGGGGGAGAGAGGCCCCCTCCTTATTATTCTTGCTTGGCCTCCCCCTAGATGGGAGGAGAGTTCCCCCTCTGGTCCATGGCCTCCATGGCGGCGGAGGGGCAGGAGCCCCTCCTAGATTGGATTTATCTCTCTGTTCTCTTCTGTTTCGCGTTCCTATTTTGTGGCCCTTCACCGTTTCTTAAATTCCCGGAGATCCGTAACTCTGATTGCGCTGAAATTTTTACACGATTTTTTTCCATAAATTATCTTTCTTGCGCTCGAAGAAGGGCCCCAACCGACTTACGGGGAGGGCACAAGACACCTGGGCGCTCCAGGGGGTGCCCGGCGTGCCCTGATGGGTTATGGAGGCCGTGGGCCTCCGTTTGCGTTGATTCGACCTCCCAAAAATCACATATATTCCGAAATATTTCTCCATAAATTTTTATCATGTTTGGACTTCGTTTGATGTGGATATTCTGTTAAATAAAAAACATGCAACAAACAGGAACTAGCATTGGGCACTGGATCAATATGTTTGTCCAATAAATCATATAAAATATTGCCAAAATTATGTGAAAGTTGTATAATATTGGCATGAAACAATCAAAAATTATAGATACGACGGAGACGTATCAATGCACCAGCGAAGTTGACGGAGAATCATGTGTACCTACACAATAAGGAGGCACACGAAACAAAGTGTGTGCATGGTAAATGTACACATCATCCATCATGATGTGTATGTGCACGTGTGAATTAGCACAAGATAAACAATGCTCAAAGAAATTTGAGACATGGTATAGAAATATTTCATCCATCATGAAATGATTATTATTGTATTCAATATGATTGGGACGCAAATTATAGCAAGTGTGTGGCACAACAAAAGCATTTTCATTCTTGAGATGCATACGGTGCACACAATCATGGGAATCATGCAAATCATAGGATGGATCAAATCTCCTAATATGTTTGAGGAAACTATGGGGTCACCTCAAGAGCAATAGTGTTAGCATAAAATGGAGAAAATTGTCAGCATGGCAAAAAATGCATGTCCGAAGCTAGGTGGTCATGGTATGGCATATGAGATAAATGATGCACGGGAAGCATATAAATATCATCACAAGAAAAACAAATGTCAATCACTACAGGAATCAGCTTCTTTGCCGTCTGCCGTGGCAGACGGCAAAGGTACCAAAAGCGGACGGCAAACCTCTTTGCCGTCTGCCGCTGATGGCAAAGGTGCTCGGCAAAGAAAGCTACGGTAAACAGGTTCTTTGCCGTCTGCTTCCTCAAAGCGGACGGCAAAGGGTCTTTACCATCGGTGGTAGACGACAAAGAACCTGGACGGCAAATAACAGGCGTTAGCCACGTTAGGTGGCTAACGGGAGGCTTTGTTGTCTGCCACCGACGGCAAACATGCCCTCCCCTTTGTCGTCTGCTGTCTGACGTCAGGACACGCGTCATGCCCCACCCCCCCAGCAGCCTTTGCTGTCTGCCACCGATGGCAAACTCCCACAGCCTTTGTCGTCCGCCACAGACGGCAAAGTAACCAAATGGGTCAGCTCCCAGATTGCACAGGTTGCTGCCACGTGGCCACTTTGCCGTCTGTGGCAGACGGCAAAGGGCTCTTTGCCGTCGGTGGCAGACGGCAAACAGCCTGTATTGTTACTGTTTTTTTCTGTTTTCTGTTATATCCCTGCATTTTCAAAAGACATATATGATATATATAGTTTCAACCTCAAACATAGCCCATGTATCCAACATCTAGCAGTCCATCAATGCAACAGAACACATAGGGTATTAAAAGATCCAATACATACATAGTTTCACGGAGTTCATCCATATATACATACATAGTTTCACATTGTTCATCAATACAAATGAAAACAAAAACTAAACACTAGCAGTCCATCAATGCTGCTTCCATGAAGTGAGTGAAACCTGCAAAAATGGGAGTAAGAAAGTTAGAAGAAGAAGAAGACTAGAAGAAGAAGAAGAAGAAGAAGACTAGAAGAAGAAGAAGAAGAAGAAGAAGAAGAAGAAGAAGAAGACTAGAAGAAGAAGAAGAAAAATAAGGAGTAGAAGATGGAGTTTTTCTCGTCTTCCTTGTTTTTCTTCTTCCTATTCCTTATTTGTGTCATTTTAGAGCTAACTTAGGTAATTATGCCATTTTTGAGCTAACTAAGCTTATTATGTCAATTTGGAGGAAAATAAGGTAAGTATAGGTCATTTTTGTGCTAACGTAGGTGATGATGCCATTTTTTAGCCAACTTAGGTAAGTATATCTCATTTTTTTATCTAACTTAGGTAATTATGCCATTTTGGAGGAATATAAGCTAAGTATATGACATTTATGAGAGAACCAAGGTTATTATGCCATTTTTGAAATGAATAAGCTATTTATGAGGGAACGAAGCTAAGTATGCTTTTGTTAAGCAAAACACTAGAGAAAACTCACCGTCATCACAACAAATGCGATCAAGATCGCAACTAAGGTAACAATTGATCCAACGGCATAATGATACCAAGCCTCATTATCAATGGCATATTTTCTAATCTTACTAACCTTCAAGCGCATTGCATCCATCTTCAAGCACATTGCGTCCATCTTCAAGCGCATTGCATTCATTTTGATCTTGTGATCATTGACGACATCGGCAACATACAACTCCAATTTCATCTTATCTTCTTCAATTCTTTTCATTTTTTCTTTCAAATACTCATTTTTTTTCAACTAAATTTAACTTCTCGACAAGAGGGTCGGTTGCAATTTCCGGTTCACATACCTCCTAGATAAAAATATCTCTATGTCAACTTGATGGGCATAATTGTCATAAATACGAAATGCAACAAATAGTTATAAAAGAGAATATACCACATCCGAATCATAAACTGGACGAGGACCGACGGGGACGGATATCAAGACCATGGCACTACAAGTAAGAAAATTATACAAGTAACTATATAAATCATACAATCATACAAGTAACTATATAAATCAAGTACAACATAAAAAATTGAATACCTAACATGAACTAACAATATATATATATATATAAAATACAAATTGAATACCTGACATGAACTAATAATAATCTTGATTGTTTGTATATGCTCCAGGATCAATAAATGCATCATCACTATCATTAATGACGTGCTCATCGGGTTCAGCGGCATCAACATGTGGAAGGCCACCTTTACGTAATCGGACAAGCATTGACAAATCATCCGCAGCAGTAAACTCGTTTTGTTCTGGCTCTTCTTGTTCTGGCTCAAGGGTGAAATCGGATTCACTGTCGCTGTCTACTTCAATGTTCTGGGCTGAAGTAGAGCGTTTCTTGAAGCGTTTTTTTGGAAACACTTGTTTCTTGGAAGAATTCTCCTTCATACGTGTCTGGGTTAATGTGAAGTTCATAATCCTCTTCATTGGGGGGAGGTGGTCTAACACGTGGCGGCACTTCATAAACGGCATCCCAACCATTCAGATTTGGATCAGTTTGGCAGGCCCACGGTATATAGAAAACTTGGGTCGCCTATTGAGCCATAATATAGACATCGGGGACATCTAAATGGTTGCTTTGTTTGATTTCGACTAGCCCTATATGTTCATGAGTCCTTCTAGTCTCCTTCAGCTGGAACCAGTAACATTTGAATACTACGACGTTCGGTGGGTTTTCACCATAGAATAGAAGTTCATAAATTGCTTCAACTCTCCCATAATACTCGGTATCTCCTTCACCGATAGCAGAGACACAAAAATTTGTAGACTTTCAGTCGGCCATAGATAGCTCTTTGCCGAAGGTACGAAAGCGATACCCGTTGATGTCGTATTTCTCAAATGAATGGACCTTATAGTCAAAACCATTACCGACTTGTCTCAATTCGGCGTCCATAGACTCTGAATTAGCCTACAAGTTTAATACGAAAGGATTGTTGCATTAGCCACAAATTAGATGAAGAAATGAGAATGGTCTAATGGAAATTACCGTTTGTTTCAACCAAGAGATGAAACCGGGAAAGCCGCCTCCTTGCTTTGCCAGAAGCTCATACTCTTCGATGGATTCCTTTTGGATCACCGCTCCATCTGAGAATTTGGTGACGTATCGACTGTATCAAATATCCGGGAATAAGAGCAGTTCAAAGGAATTAGAAGTTGCGAAACAATGTAACGCGAGAACTTACTCGATGTACGACCGCACTTCTCTTAGGTTGTTAAAGATATACAACGAAATGGTCCGCCATTCTTCGACATCCAACGATAATGGTTTCGAAGCACCGGCTGGTGCGAGATTCCCTTTGAATAGGCTGAGGTTGGATCCACCTTTTTTAGGGTCGCCAGCATTGTACCGAGGCTTCGGATTATGCAAATGACGATTTTTGGCTTCGTAGTGTGTTGTCACGAAGTTTGCCGCCTCCTCAGTAATGAATGCCTCGGCCATCGATGCTTCAATTCTATGTTTATTTTTACATTTTGCTCGAAGCGTCTTCTGCATCCTCTTAGTTGCGTAGCACCAACGATTTTGCACGGGCCCCCCAATCTTGCCTCGGTCGGGAGATGCAAAATCAAGTGTTGCATTGGATTAAAGAAGCCCGGCGGAAAGATCTTCTCTAACTTGCAGATCAACTCTAGCGCCAACTCTTCCATTTCTTCTAGCAGGCCAGGCGATAGTTCTTTCGCATAAAGAACATGGAAGAAATAGCTCAGCTCTGCCAGTACTAGCCATTCATCCTCAGGGATGAAGCCACGCAACATCACCGACATTACCCGCTCAATCCATATGTGCCAATCATGACTCTTGAGACCAAATATTTTCAATTTTTCAAGACTCGCTCCCCTCTTTAGATTCGCTGCATACCCATCGGGGAACATCAACTGCATTTTCACCCACAAGATAATTTCCCTCATAGCTAGTCTTCCAAGATTGAACCATGCCTTTGGCTTCGTCCAGTTCTGCTTTCCTTTTGGTTCTTGCATGTTTTGTAACGGTCTATCACATAGCGCCTCCTGATCGACTCTAACCTTAGTATTATCCTTTGACTTCCCCTTTATGCCGAACAATGTACCAAAAAGTGCCTCGGCGATATTCTTTTTAGTGTGCATCACGTCGATGTTGTGTGGGCAAAGAAGGTCTTTGAAGTAAGGCAGATCCCACATGCATGTCTTGTGAGTCCAGGCGTGTTCTGAATTATACCCCTTGAAATACCCTGGACGCTCTGGATCTGGCTCGAGAGCATTTAACTGATCCAGGTCTCTTGGCCTGTCAACACAGGTGGTGCAGAGTTTTTGACAACTCTACCTTCGATGAAGTTCTTCTTGTCTTTCCTGAACTTATGGCGAGGATCCAGGAACTGTCTATGCAATTCGAAGCAAGAAAACTTGCGACCGGCCTGCAGCCAACGAAACTCAAGAGCTACCTTGCATGTGGGGCACGGGAACCTTCCATGCACACACCAGCCAACGAATAGCGCATACGCCGGCAAGTCATGAACATGTACCAGACACGCATTATGAAGTTCTGTTTGCTAAAGGCGTCGTATGTCTTGAACCCATTATCCCAAGCTTCTTGCAATTCGTCCTTAAGCGGCTGCATGTACACATTCATATTCTTCCGCGGATAGTTGGGCCCTGGAATTATCAACGTCAGGAAAATGTTATTTCTTTGCATAATCTGTCCAGGGGGGAGATTGAGTGGAATGACAAATACGGGCCAACAACTGTATTGGACTGCCGTCAGACCAAACACACTAAACCCATCTGTGCTGATGGCAACTCGAGGATGCCTTGGATCTGCCGCTTTTTGCGCATGTAATGCATCGAAGCGCTTCCACGCTTCACCATCCGATGTGTGTACCATCATCAGATTCCCATCTGCATCTAGTTTGGTTCTTTTGCCCGTTTTATGCCATGTCATCTGTTTGGCCATCTCTTCGACCATGAAAAGATGTTGAAGTCTTGGTACGATTGGCATATACCAAAGAACATTAACGGGGATTTTGGTCTGTGTCTTCTCACCCATACCGTTGTCTACCACAACATACCTGGAAGACTTGCAAATGGGACAGTAGTTCAAGTCCGCATACTCAAGCCTAAATAAGGCACATCCTTTCTCACAGGCATGTATCTTCTCATAGGGCATCTTAAGAGCATGGAGGATTTTGTCTGACTCGTGCAGGTTTGCAGGCATTACATGGCCTTTGGGTAGAAAGCGTCCAAATACTGTCATCATCGCGTCGTAGCATTCTATGCCCAAGTTGAATTGAGCCTTCAGAGCCATTATTTGTGAGATGGGATCTAGCTGACAAAGCTCAGTGTGCTCGTGGAGAGGACGTTTTGAAGACTCCAACATTTCATTGAAGGCCTTTGCGGATTCCTCCATCTCATCGTCCGAATCCTGAGCATCATCAAAGTTTTGCACCATGTCTTCCATCCCGGTACCATGCTCGCCGGTGCGATGACGAACCACCTCAGCTTTGGCACGTTGGGCAGACTCACCATGAAATGTCCACACCGTATAACCGGGCGTAAAACCACTCTTCTGTAGGTGTTTGCCCATTTCATCCTCTGTCCTCTTTTCCCAATTATCACACCGAACACAGGGGCACCAGTTTTTCCTCTGGCCATTTGCAAATGTGGCTTTCACAAACCCCTTGGTTTTTGTTAACCATTCACTGGTCATCTCTTTCTGACTAGTGTGACCGGTGTACATCCACGCACGATCACTCATCTTGCCTAGCTACTGGACAGACAAGAAATATATATAATTCAGCATGTATATTCATCAGTAAATCTAGTTTGTCAATTATATTACGTCCATGCAACCTACACTCTAATAGGTAAAGATAGGTCCTAATCCCACCCGAGTATGTGTAGATTGAGTACGTTCTCCATGCTCTACCCCATTCCGAGACAAAATTTCGGCAGCACCTCCCCGCTGTTCTCCTGATACACGTCTCGGCAAAAAGCCGAGAGAATGTGCATCCGAAGAACAACAGGGAGGCGCTGACAAAATTTTGTCTCGGAATGGGGTAGAGCATGGAGAACGTACCCAATCTACACATACTCGGGTTGTCCGTGGAAATCGCTGGACAATCCGAATGAGTTACGGTGATAAATATGCAACTGAATGCATATTTATCGATGCAACCCTTTCGGACAGGAGACGCATACTGGTTATGCGACTTAGCATGAAAATGAAATCTACTGACATGATTACAAGAGCGTAGGAGGTGAAGGTGGATTCGTAGCTCACCCTTGGCTGTAGAGGAAGTAGTCGAACAACGGCGGGATCACGGACCAAAAACTTCGTCCACGATGACTCCAAGGAGATGAAATAGCACAAAGCCTATAAATTTTACCGATCGAGTCAAGAAAATTTAGGACATCACATCACATAAAGCATCGACACTTCAAACTATGAAAAAAACTTCGACCCCTCGGCGATCCTCGACCCTCGACGATCCTCGACCTTCGACCCCTCGGCGACCCTCGACCCCTCGGTGATCCTCGACCCCTCGGCAACCCTCGACCCTCGACCCCTCGGAGATCCTTGACCCTCGACACCTCGACCCTCGACCTTCTTTTCCTTCTTTTCTTTCTTTTTCTACTTTTTCTACTTCTTTTTTTCATCTTCTTCTTCCTTCTTTTCATCTTCTTCTTCTACTTCTTCTTTTTTTTCATCATCATCTTCTTCTTCTTCTCCTCCTCCTCCTCCTCTTCTTCTTCTTCTTCTTCTTCTTCTTCTTCTTCTTCTTCTTCTTCTTCTTTTTCTTCTTCTTCTTCTTCTTCTGCTTTTCTTCTCCTCCCCCTTTTCTTCTTCTCCTCTTCTTCTTCTTATTCTTCTTCTTTTCTTCTCCTAATAATTTTTTTCTAGAACTAACCTAGAACTAACCTAACTAACACACTAGTAACTAACCTAACTAACCCTAGTAACTAACCTAACTAACAGCAGAAAAAACATAGGGGAGAGGCTCACCGGAGCTCACCGGAGTGGGGCGGCATGGCGGCGGGCAACGGGGCGGCGGGGCGGCGAGGCCACAGGTGGGGTGGCGAGGCCACAGGGCGGCGGGGCGGTGGCAAGGGCGGCGAGGCCGCGGGGCGGCGGCGAGGGCAATGGGGATCGGCGGCGGCGGCGGCGGTTGGGGTCGGGGCGCGGTGGAGTGAGAGAGTGGGAGGTGGGATGGGGGTGGGCCGTTAGGTAGCGCTTGCTTTGCCGTCTGCCAACGGACAGCAAAGATTCTTTGTCGTCTGCTAGCGGACGGTAATGAGGTGGGGCTGGTGGGCCGTTAGGGTTTAGGCCTCCTCTGGACCCCACCCACCTCTTTGCCGTCCGCTGGCGGACGGCAAAGAAATGGCTGATGGCAACTAGGCTCTTTGCCGTCAGCCAAGTCTTTGTCGTCCATTTTTTACAAGCAGACGGCAAAGGCCTTCTTTGTCGTCCGCTAGCAGACGGTAAAGAGCTGACTGATGGCAAATTCTCTGTTTCCAGTAGTGAATAACCATGGGCTTGTCATCTATGTCATATGTGCAAATTGGGTTTATTTTAATGGCATATGCATGGTCACTACGATGAGATTACAAATGTGACATATGGTTGATCTCATGCATAACATATGACAAGTCAAGCGAATTGTCAAACATGATGTGACCGAGAGAATTATCACAAGAAATGCTATCCAACATGGCATCACAACTAATAGACTCCACATGAAAATCATCAAACTCATCATAAATGGGCAAATCATCGCATGAGGAAGTCGCACTAGCATGAAGCATGTTAATAGGAGGATCGACATCATCCAAGCAATCAATGTCAAGAATGTCCACTAGTGGGACAAGAGCATCACCATCACATATGTTACTGATACGTGTCCAACACATCTATAATTTTTTATTGTTCCATGCTATTATATTATCCATCTTGGATGTTTCATATGCATTATTATGCTATTTTATATCATTTTTGGGGACTAACCTATTAACCTAGTGCCCAGTGCCAGTTGCTGTTTTTTCCTTGTTTTTGTCTTCTACAGAAAATCAATACCAAACAGAGTCCAAACAGAATGAAACTTTTTGACGATTTTTCTTGGACCAGAAGACACCTAGGAAGCTTCGGGAGAAGGCTAGAGGGGCCACGAGAGAGCCACAAGCTCGGGAGGCGCACCCTAGGGGGGGCCCTAACCCTAATTCCAGCCCCATAAATACCCAAATATTCTCGTATACCAGAGGGCACACCAAAAATAATTTTCCGCCGCCGCTAGTTTCTGTCCTTGTGAGATCCCATCTGGAGACCTGTTCTGGTACTCTGCTGGAGGGGGATTCGATCACGGAGGGCCTCTACATCAACCTTGCTGCCCTTCCGATGATGTGTGAGTAGTTTACCATAGACCTATGTGTCCATAGCTAGTAGCTAGATGGCTTCTTCTCTCTCTTTGATCTTTAATACAATGTTCTCCTCGATGTTGTTGGAGTTTTATTCGATGTAATCTTCTTTTGCGGTGCGTTTGTTGAGATCCGATGAATTGTGGATTTATGATCAGATTATCTATGAATATTATTTGAGTCTTCTCTGAACTCTTTTATGAATGATTGAGATAGCTCTTTGTATTTATCTGAGATCTATTGATTTTGTTTGGCCAACTAGATTGATTTATCTTGCAATGGGAGAGCTGCTTTGTTTTGGGTTCAATCTTGCGGTGTCCTCACCCAGTGACAGAAGGGGTAGCGAGGCATGTATTCGTATTGTTGCCATTAAGGATAAAAATATGGGATTTATACCATATTGATTGGATCTATCCCTCTACATCATGTCATCTTGCTTAAGGCGTTACTCCGTTCTTGTTAACTTAATACACTAGATGCATGCTGGATAGCGGTCGATGTGTGGAGTAATAGTAGTAGATGCGGGTAGGAGTCGGTCTACTTGTCACGGACGTGATGCCTATATTCATGATCATTGCCTTAGATATCGCCATAACTATGCGCTTTTCTATCAATTGCTCAACAGTAATTTGTTTACCCATCGTATGTGTTCTTTCAAGAGAGAAGCCTCTAGTGAAAACTATGGCCCTCGGGTCTATTTTTATCATATTATTTTCAGATCTACAAAACCAAAAACCCAAAAATACCTTGCTGCAATTTATTTACTTTTATTTAGTTTAAGATTTTGCACTTTTATTTATCTTTTATACCTATCTCTATCAGATCTCATCCTTGCAAATAACTATGAAGGGATTGACAACCCCTTTATCGCGTTGGGTGCAAGTATTTGTTTGTGTAGGTGCAACTATTGGTGACTTGTGTGTTCCTCCTACTGGATTGATACCTTGGTTCTCAAACTAAGGGAAATACATATCTCTACTTTGCTGCATCACCCTTTCCTCTTCAAGGGAAAAACCAACACAAGCTCAAGAAGTAGCAGGAAGAATTTCTGGCGTCGTTGCCGGGGAGGATCTACATCAAGCCTACCAAGTACCCATCATAAACTCTCATCTCTTGCATTACATTATTTGCCATTTTCCTCTCATTTTCCTCTCCCCCACTTCTAAAACATTTTCAGAAAAACACAAAAATATTTGCCTTTTTTTTTTGCCTTTTCGTTTGCCTTTATGTCTTACTTGGTTTGTTTGCTTATTCGCTTGGTATAATTGCATGTTTATTGAAAATTGGAAAACAAAAGGTTTATGGATCCTCATCCACTTGCTAATATTTTTAAAAGATCCAATTATGATGAACCAATTGCTAGTGAGTTGAGTGCACTAGATTATCTTTATGAAGTTTTGCTTGAAATTCATGAATCTGAAAATTGTGATGAAGTGTTAAAAGAAGAAATTTATGAAGTGATTCACGATAGCTCCTTGAAAGAAAAGCATGATTGCAATGATGTTATTATAAATTCTGTTAATGTCAATTGTGCTAATAATATGCAAAACCCCAAGCTTGGGGATGCTAGTTTTGCTATGACCACTACTTATTGCAATGATCATGATTGGGGTGATAATGCTTCTTATGATCTTGAAAATTTATTTAAGCGTCATGATGAATATGTTTGTGATAATATTGAAAGTGGGTTTGGAAGAGTGTCAACTTTAGCTAAAAATAAACCCACATATTTGGAGAGTGTTCAATCTTATGTTTTTTGATAAAAGTGGGTTTGAACTTTGAAGAGGTCATGACTCTAGTTGATGTTGATCCCACTATCTTAGAAGATTATAAAACTTTTATGCATGTGGATCATGAAGAGAAAATTTTATATGATAGCTATATTGTTGAATTTTATTATGATCCTATATGTAATTATTATGAGAGAGGAAAATATGGTTGTAGAAATTTTCATGTTACTAAATTACCTCTCATTATGTTGAGATTGCTATTGTTTCTTCCTTCTTCCTTGCATATGCTAGTTTTTCTTGTCTTGATAAATCTTTTCCCTATAAAATGACTATGCATAGGAAGTATGTTAGACTTAAACTTGTTTTTCACATGCTATATGATGCTCTCTTTGTGCTTCAAATTTTTTTCTTTGATGTGAGCATCATTAAAATTATCAACGCCTAGCTAAAATGTTTTAAAGAAAAGCGCTTGTTGGGAGACAACCCAATAATTTTCTTTTCTGTTTTTATGTGTTTACGCAATTATACCTCTGTCATAATTGTGTTTTAATGTTTTAATTAGTGTTTGAGCCAAGTAAGACCTTTGGGATGCTTTGGTAGATCGTTGATTTGATTTTGCTAAAAAAACAGAAACTTTTGCATCCAGTAGCAGGATTGTTAAAATTTGCTGGAACATGGGAAAACTCTGAATTTTTTACACAAGATTGATATATGAATTGCCTTTGTTGTCCTAATTTTTCAAAAAATTGGAGTTACAGAAGTACAACTATAATTCGGGTATTTACAGACTGTTCTGTTTTTGACACATTCTGTTTTTGATGTGTTGTTTGCTTATTTTGATGAATCTATGGGTAGTATCGGGGGGTATGAGCCATGGAGAAGTTAGAATACAGTAGATATAATGAAAATATAAAATTGGAATGAGTTCACAATAGTACCTAAAAGTGGGGATTTGTTTTATCATACTAACGGATCTCACGAGTTTTTTGTTGAGTTTTGTGTTGTGAAGTTTTCAAGTTTTGGGTGAAATTTTGATGGACTACGGAATAAGGAGTGGCAAGAGCTTTCGGATTCAGGGCTCCGCAGACCCAGGAAGGTTCAAACTCTGGGGCATGTGCGAAGAACTCAACCTCTCAAGCCTGCCAACTCGTCGCCCACAGCCTAGTCTAGCTGGACTTGCGTGAGCAAGGAAGAAGATGAACACAGCAGTTTACCCAGGTTCGGGCCACCTTGCGGTGTAATACCCTACTCCTGCTTTGTGGTGGATTGGCCTCACGAGGGGCTGAGGATGAACTAGTACAGAGGATGAACAACCTCGCGAGGGCTCGGGGGTGAGAATGAGTCGACCCCTTCTATGGTGGTGGCTAACCTATATTTATAGTGGCCTTGGTCCTCTTCCCCCAAAACGTAGGCGGGAAGGGATACCACAATGGCCAATTTGAAAGGGGACAAGTAGTACATCCTATCCTGAAAAAAGGTGGTCTTCTCCTGCAAAGCTTCTGGTCGTGATGCAGCGGTGGGCTCGGTGATGACCTTCGCCTTGCCGAGCCTGTGGTCTTGGTCTTGTAGCACCGGAATGGAAACCTTTGGGGGATTCCCCGATAACCCTTGCCTGTCTTTGCCTCCCTAGCACCAAAGAGGAAACTGCCTCCTCTGCGCCCACTGGCGCCCGCCTGGCCTTGGTCGTCATGGCTCACATCATCGCAGCCTCGTGAAGCTGGGTACCTGCATAGAAATCTCCACTCCTCGGGAGGCCGCCTGGGGAGGCCGCTCCCTCGGGAGGTCTTGGTGCCGTCCGCCTCACGGGGCCAGGCCCCTAGCGAGGGTCTTGTCTTGGTGGTCTTGGAGATGGGCCATACCAGGCCGTTGAGGGAGCCACGCCATGGGCCGCAGGCAGGCAAGTCTGGATACCTTGGTTCCCAGAACATTGACAGTAGCCCCCGGGCCCAAGGCGCGCTCGGGCTGGCTTCGAGGCGAAGCCAAGGGGCAAGGGTGAAGCGTCGCGGGCCCCAATCACCTGCGGGCTAGGCTGATGCATGGCGCTTGACAGGACGCGGATGCCTTCTGCCTTCCCACGTCGCCTCGGCAACTGTCCGGACTGACAAAAGGCTGGCTCACACCGCCAGGCCATCATTACTCCTCCTCGCCTTGCCTCAGATCCCCTTTCACCTCCAAGGACCTCTCCAGATCCGATCGAGCTCGGCTTCCCCTTTTCCTCCTCCAACTCCGGCGCTGGTGACCTTGCATATGGCCCCCAAGAAGTCAAAACCCGCGGAGCAAGCCGCAAGCTCTTCCTCCTTTCCTGCGTCGGCACTCAACGCGTCCTCCATCACCGAGGAGGGGCACCTCGCCCTCGTGCTCCCGTACAAGGCAAGCGACGAGAACGAGTGGAAGGAGACCATGATCCTGGCCGGCTCTGCCGAGCAGCAGACTCTGGCTTAGACGGTTTACCCCTTCTTCCTCCACAGCATCTTCGCGGGGCTCGTTCCCCCTCTCTCTGAGTTCTTCACCGCCGTCCTCAATCACTACCAGATCCAGGCCCTGCATTTTCAGCCCAACTCCATCCTCCTCCTGTCCATCTTTGCCTTCTACTGCAAGGCATTCATGGGCGTGAGGACCTCAGTGCCACTCCTCCGGCACTTCTTCTCCCTGCGGCTGCACGATCCGACCCAGCGCTCCGACTCATGAGGGCCGGGAAGAAGGTGGAAAGCTTCCAGCACCGCTGGGTCTTCATGGACACCAAGGGCCTCAACGAGCGGCTGGAGCTGCCGACTGCGCTGCCTGAGCGACTCGGGAGGTGGAGCCATGAGAAGTTCTCTGACCCCCGGGCGGCGCCTGTCCTGAGGAAGATGACCTCAGACATGGATGCCAGGGCGCTGACGGGGGGCATGCTCGTGAAGGAGTTCCTGACACAGCGCCTGGCTCCGCTCCAGTCGCATACGCGCCCCATGTGGGAGTTCCAGGGTGCGGTGGACGACATCAGGCTACGCTCGGGGAGCTTGACGGGTGAGGAGCTACATAAGGCCATGAACACCCTGCTCGAGGGTGAGCCGGGTGACCTTCCGGAGGTCTACGCTCCGCTGTACCACCGTGCTGACAGGGAAACGTTGGTCGCCGCCATGCCCGTCTTCAATGAGCTGGGGCTCGCGTTGCCTGAGCGCCCCAACTCCCCGGTGCCGGTGTCCTCTGGTGCCAGTGTCGGCGAAGAGGGCGAGGAGGACTCGGAGGCGACCGACGACGATGTGGCGGAGATCTCCCCCCTCCCCCCCCCCATCTCAGAGCGAGCTCCTTCACAACTTTGCGGACGACGCTGACGCCGACGAGCCCCCGGCCGTGGAATCCCCACGCTCCACCGGTGTCCTCACGAGGTCCGGAACCACTCCCCGGACCCTGCGAAAGTTAGGCCGGGTGACCCCAAAGAAGAGCGGGGCGGCACCCCCTCCGAGGGGTACCTCTCCGGCCGCCGGAGCGGGTGCGGTCCTGTAGGTCACGTCCCCTCAGGATGACACCTCCGTCTTGCCAGGCGGCAGCGCCGCGCCGGGGCCGGCTGAAGAGCACCCCGCCAACTCTCCAAGCCCGACCAAGGCCGCGCCAAGGAAAAGCGGGGGTGTCCCAGCCCCGGACAAGAAGGAGAAGAAGAGGACGTGGATTGCTCCCGACGAGTAAGTACCTTACCTTGCTTCTGTTTATCATAGATTGGCATCATGCCCACAGTGCTCCCCTCCTGATGACCAGGATGGGCATCGTGGTGAAGAAGAGGAAGGAGGGAGCCGGGGCTCAGGTGGCGCCACCTCTCGCCGCAGCCGTAACGACTCTGGCACGGGTGGAAGAGGCCGTCTCGCGTCCCCTCGCGACGGAGCAGGCCCCCAGGACATGGTGCTGCAGCCTCAGGAGGAGCCGGCTCCCGCGCGCAAGCAAGCCATGGAGCCGTCCGCCCTTGCCGTGCCCAAGGGGGGCTCAGAGCCTCCGGTGCCCCAAGCCGTCCTTGCCACCGCTTCCCTGGTGATGGTGCCAGCCGACTTGCCGGTGCCGCCTCCTCCCCAAGCCCTTGCGCTGGCGGACTGCGGCCCCCTCATCAGGCCAGGCGCCCTGGACGAAGCCTATGCCGCGCTGGGTCAGCTTCGGGCCGACCTCCAGGATGCGGACAGGTGCCTCGTGAGGGAGCGCCTGGGGCTTATCTCAGGGTGGCTCCAGGCCGACATGTCTGCCAAGACGGCCTAGGGCCGGGCAGAGGCCGCCACCGCGGAAGGCAGGAAGGAGGCCGCCAAAGCCAAGGAGGCTCGCGACACAGCGTTAGCCAACGCTGCATCCACCAAGGAGCGCCGCGCTGAGGCAGAGCCCAAGCTGAAGGCCCTCCAGGAAGAGCAAGCCACGCACGCCCAACGGCTTCAGCAACGGGAAGAGGACCTGAAGGCCCGTGAAGCGGAGTCCGCCGATCGCGACGCCAAGTTGAAGCAGGTGGCCGCCGACCAGGCCACGGAGCGCGGCCGCCTAGCCATGCTGAAGAAGGAGTTGGCTGATGCCCAGGCATCCCATGCCCAGCACGTCTCCTAGTCGGCAGCCCAACTGGAGGCCAGGGAGAAGGCCCTTGCCACTGCGGAACGCGGAGCCTTCCCCTCCCTCGAGCTCAAGGCTCACGACGCGCTGCGCTCCATCTGCAGGGGAGGGTATGAGGAGCCGCTGGTGACCCCCGAGGATGGCCTCGCGGGGCTCTTCCCCAAGCTCGTGGAGGCGCTCAAGGGTGCTGCCGCCAAAGTGGACTCCATCCTAGAGGAGGAGTGCCGCTCGCTCTTCTCCGCAGCCGTGACGCGCATCTTCGGCCAGCTCTTCCTTCAGGACCCTGGCTTTGACTTCAGCATGGTGATCTGTTCGATTGCTCCTGAGTCCCGTGCTGCTGCCGAGGAGGCCGTGAAGGGTCACGTGGATGCGCTACTGGAGAAGTTCCTCTGCGTCCCCAATCCCGAGGCTCTGGCAGCGAAGGTTGGCGGCGGCGGTGATGATGGCGGCAGCGATGTCGTCGACGGGCTTCCGGCGACCAGAGCGAGCGGCGGCGATGGCCAAGGCGGTGGTGGCGCTTCTTCCTAGTTTTATTCCTGCAACATTTACCGTGCCTCGTGGAGGCATAAAAACTTATGTTTGAATTCGTGAAACACTTTGCGTTTGTAATAACTTTGCTAGAACTCCGTGATTTTCCTTTTCGTGCTTGGTTTCCTTCCTGTTTGCCTTTGTGTTCTGCGTCGGCAAGGCCCAACCCCACGCATACCTCGACCGCCAGGACGAGACCAAGGGACGAGGGGCTACGTGACTAGTGAGGCCCTTGAGTCACGATGCTTAGGGGTCCCCCATGACGTACGAACAGCCCTCATGAATGAAATGTGAGCGACGTCTAAGCCAATCCGGAGTCCTCCATACCTCTCCTCGCCAGCTTTTGCCTGGGAGGGATGCGAGAAGACCAGGTACCAGGGACCTGATGAGGCGGGATGTGCCAGGCTTGGCCTGAGCATAGCCCCCGTGTCCAGCCCCCTCGCGTGTGCCTCCTATGGGGGAAGCTGCGTGGTAAGACCGTAAGAAGAGCCGATAGGCTATCCCGAGGTTAGTGCGGCTGCTAGGGCGCCCTCAGTTATTTATTCACCGGCGCGGAGTATGGTGCTTCCACTTTGGCGTGGGCATAGCCGCTCCTCGGCCGTGTTGTCCGCCAGCGCGGAGCATGGGGCTTCCACTGGTGCGTGGGCATAGTCGCTCCTCGACCGTGCCGTCCGCCAGTGCAGAGCATGGGGCTTCCACTGGTGCGTGGGTGGGAGTTCCCTCGGGGGGAGACTCCGGGGCATGTACAGCCCCGTTCGTACGCATGGCTAGCACAGCAGAACTGGAGGAGGTGTATCTGGGCACTCGTGAGCCAGCGCGGGACTCACGAGGCCCTACCTTAAGGCGGGTTGCGCCTGATTTTTGCGGCGCAGGGCGCGCTTATGACACCTGTGGGGCAATGGGGGGGGTCCTGCGCTGAATGCCCCTCCGGAGGTTATCACATGAGAAGGCCGAACACCAATGACCCCAGGAGGTGACGTGAATGGGGCCTGCCCGCCAAACAGAGCTCATCTATTGCTTTTATCGATGCTACAGGGACGGACCCGAGCACAGACGATGTGCCAAGTCTTCTCATGCAACGATCCCACGGAAAAACACCCGACGCATGGCTCCCGCTACGGCGAAGCGCCGATCTGCGATCGTACGAACTGGGCCACGCACCCTTACTCGCCCACACGCGATTAGCTCATGTGAGAACAAGGCACCAAGGACCCCGGGAGGTGACGCGCACGGGAGCTGGCCCGCGGGACAGAGCTCGGTCTCTTGGATTTGACAACGCTGCAGGGACGGACCCGAGCACAGACGCCGTGCCAGTCCTTAATCATGGGGCGGTCGCGGGCGGGTTTGCGAGGGCACGGCGATATCATGGTGACGAAGCACCGGACATGCAGTTGAAATACTTGGGAAATTCATAAAGGCAAGGCCAGTTCTGATACATGCGCAAAAAATGATACAGCTGCGGGGCCTGGCCCTAGCAGCTTGAGGATGATGCAGCCCGGGGGGCGCCCTCGATCCGAACAAACCAAAAAGTCACCTGGCACCATTGTCGCGGGAGCGTTGGGGTAGCTGAAGAAACGTGCCGCAGAAGCTGCTCCTCACGAGTTGGGCGGCTCTTGAGGCCCGCCAGGCTTGCGAGGGTCCGGTACTTCCTCCGACAGGACCGCCTGGCGCCTGGCCTCGTGAGCCGTCACGGCACCCTGCACGAAGCGCTGGTATGAGGTGGCCATGTTCAGCAGGCCAAACGGCATGCGGACGTAGCTGCAGGGGTAGCCCCCATTCCAGCGGATGCGAGACAGCCAGAAGAGGTCCTGTGAAGCAGCCCTGTTGAGGCCTGGTATGCTGACGCAGACGCGCAGCTCGCTGCCCACGTCAGGGGTCACAGCTGCACTGGGAGGCCATGCGGTGCGACGCTCGCCGCGCATGGCCCTTGCCTCCTGAAGCTCCTCGATTGCCTTGACGATGAACTCTCACGCACCTAGCGCCTCATGCTGTGCGCCTTGCTCGCGGGGGCGCGCATCGAAGCCCGCCTCCAAGTAGTGCCCGAGCACCTCCCTCGTCGCCTTGGTCAGGTAAGAGGCTCTCCAGACAGGAGCCCCCAAGCCCGTTCTGAGGGAGGCGCTGGGCACGCCTTCCTATGCGGGAGGAAGAGGCACCCCAGCAGCGGATGCGGGGCCTGAAGTACCGCCGGCAGGTCCGCCAGCCCCCTGGTAACTCTTGAGGAGGAGCTGCTTCTTCTTCTTGGGCATGGTCTCAGGAGGCAGGACGGCACCCTCATCATCTGGGTTGTCGGCCGCTGCGGCTTGGTAGGCGCGCTCGAGGGAGCACACCGCATCCTTTTCATCGCAGGCGACCGTGATGATGCCGCCATTCCTCGGCATTTTGAGGACATTGTAGCCGTGGTGAGTTGCCGCCATGAACTTGGCAAGGGCCGGGTATCCAAGAATGGCGTTGTATGGGAGGCCAGTGTGGGCGACGTCGAACTCGATGAGCTCGGTGTGGTAGTTTTTGCGGTTGCTGAAGGAGACAGGGAGGCGTAACTGCCCCAGGGGGATGGTGGAGCCGTCGGTCACCCCTGAGAAAGGCTTGGTTGGCAGAAGCTAATCATAGGGCACTTGGAACATCTCGAATGTCTTGACGGAGAGGACGTTGAGCCCCGCGCTACCGTCGATGAGGGTCTTGGTGACGAGGACGTTGCTGATGGTGGGCGTGCAGAGCATGGGGAGCGCGCCTCCGGAAGCCGAGCACTTGAGGTGATCCTTGGAGTCGAAAGTGATGGCGTACTATGACCACTTGAGGGGACGCGCGGCCTCGAGCCTCGGGAGGGCTGCGTTCACTTCATGAGCGAACTTCTTGAAGATGCGTTGTGAGGCTGGGGCCTGTGCACCACCCAGGATGCAGGCGATAGCACGAGGTTCTTGGAAGCCCCAAGCCCCGTCATCCTGCCGGTTGTCGTCGTTCCTCCTTGGCGGCAGCGGAAGCAAAGGGAGGTCAGCATTGCCATGAGGACGGGCCTCACGAGGCTGATCATGCCAGAACCCGTCGCGAGGCTCGTCGCGCCAGCGGTCCTCACGAGGCTGATCGCGCCAGTCCTGACGGGGGTCGCGGTTGTCCCAGCGGCCTCCGCTGCGGCCTCCTCCATGGCTGTAGCCCCAGTCACCATGCTCGGGGCGGCGACCAAGGCGCCCATCGCGGAGGGCCCTGAGCTCTTGGCAGTCATTGGTGTTGTGGTTGTGTATGTTGTGGAAGATGCAGAATGGGCGGTTGCCCCTGGAGGGTTTGTCATGGTCACGACTGCGCTTCATCTCAGGTTCAGCCGCAAATACGGCGGGACCCTTGTGCTTCGCCTCCTTAGCCTTGGCCTTCTTGTCCTCGGGGTCTGCCTCAGGAAGCTCGAGGAGGGAGAGGCGGCCCTCCTCGGCCCTTGCGCATCGGTTCACCAGCTTGAACATCTCCAGGGCCGAGCATAGGTCTTCATTGATGGCAAGCTCCTCCTTCATCTTGACGTCCCGGACACCTTCAGAGAACACCGAGATGATGGCTTCATCAGACGCCTTCGAGATCCTGAGACAGATGTTCGTGAAGCGCTATATGTACTTATGTAAGGTCTGGCCCAGCTGCTGCTTCACGTGCCGCAGGTCGCCCACTGCAGGAGCATGGTCGCGACTACTCTGGAAGTTGCCGATGAAACACTCGCGAAGCTCATCCCAGGAGAAGATCGACCCCACCGAGAGGTTTAGGAGCCAAGAGCGCGCACCGTCCTTGAGGGCCATGGGGAACCAGTTCGCCATGACCTTGTCATCGCTGTTCGCCGCTTCGATGCTCATCGTGTAGAGCTGGAGAAATTCTGCGGGGTCAGGAGTGCCGTCGTAACGTGGAGGCAGATCCGGCTTGAACTTGCCAGGCCAGATGGCGCGGCGCGGCTCCGGGGTGAAAGCACGGTAGCCTGCCATGCTCGTAGGTGCGGGCCGCACGGGTGGAGCTTGGTCTTGATGCCCGCGCGCCTCGACCTCCGGCGGTGCGCGGTCCTGGTGCTGGTGCTGTGGCGCCGGGAGCGCGTGTGTCGGCGTTCTGGGAACCAGGGTACCCAGACTTGCCTGCCTGCGGCCCATTGCGTGGGTCCATCAACGGCCTGGTACAGCCCATCTTCAGCACCAACAACTCAAGACCCTCGCGAGGGGCCAAGCCCCGCGAGGCGGACGACACCAAGACCTCCACGAGGAGCGGCCTCCTCAAGACGGCTCCCGAGGAGCGGAGATCTCTATGCAAACCCTCACCTCGTGAGGTTCGGGTGACGCAAGCCATGATGACCAAGGCCAGGCGGGCGTCAGCGGGCACAGTGTACTAGTTTCCTCTTTGGTGCTAAAGAGGCAAGCGCAGGCGCGGAGTCCCGAGGAATCAGCCAAAGGTTTCCATTCCCGTGCAACAAGACCAAGACCGACAGGACGGCAGGACGGAGGTCATCACCGAGCCCACCACAGCGTCACAGCCAGAGGCTTTCACAGGCGAAGACTACTTTTGTCAAGATAGCATGTACTAGTTGTCTCCCTTCGAATTTGGCCGTTGTGGGATCCCTTCCCGCCTTTCATTTGGGAAGAGGACCAAGGCCACTATAAATAGGACTTAGCCACCACCGTAGAGAGGGATCGGACCCCCGGACGGATCATTTAGATCACCCTCACTCCCACCAGCTCATTCGAGCTCAAGAACACCTCTCCTCCTGAGGTTCTTTGCCACTGTACTAGTTCATCCTCAGCCACTCGAGGCCAATCCACCACAAAGCAGGAGTAGGGTTTTACACCGCAAGGTGGCCCGAACCTAGGTAAACTGCTGGGTCTCTTTTCCTTACAGTTCGTCAAGCTAGGCTATGAGATTAGCAAGTAGGCAGACTGGGGAGGATGAGTTCTTCGCACGCACCCCAGAGTTTGAACCTCTCAAGGGTTTGTGGAACCCGAAATCCGACATTTGGCGCGCCAGGTAGGGGTGCGTCGGAGACTCTCTTCTGCTAGCAGATTTGCCACCACCCAGCAGTTCTCATGGCCGACGCCCCGAGGGCTCATGTTGAGCACTGGGTTGTTCGGCCTGCCTGAGCAGTGCCGTCAGCCCAAGAGGATCTCCACTCCGCGCTCCTCGCAGCCCGCTCGCCGCCTGACGCTATCGGTCGCGGGCGGCGGGGGCCGCCATCGCCCGCCCTCGCGCCACGCCGCAACCGCGCCACCACGCGATCTTCGAGCTACGCCACGGCGACGGCGCCACACTCTCGTCGGGAGCAGGCGAACATGCGAGCCGCGCTCATCGTGGCACGGGAGCAGCTACGGTGCAGGTTGGCGGAAGGCGGCCGCGATGCCCTGCTGGAGCGGGTCGTCGAGCTGCTTGACGCCGCCTGTAGGGGCGCGGCACCTTTCTGCACCCTGCCCACGTCGCAAGCTGTAACAGGGGCGCGCGGGGGCCCCCGTCATGCCCGCGGGCCCCTCCCTGGAGCACCTGAGGGACCTAGCGGCGCCAACCCGGCCCGCAGCACTGATCGTCCTTTCCCGACCACGCTACCCCCGGGCGTGGCGAGCTTGGGCGGTCCCTCCTGGGGCTGCACCGGGGCGCCACCCTGCGGCCATCAGAGCCTGGCACCAAGCCTGGTGGCCAGCAACGCGGGGCACCCAGACGACGACCCTGGTGCGGCAGTCCCAGACGCCTACGTAACCCCCATGATGGATCTACAGTACACGTCAAGAGAATGCCCCGACGGGTTCTCCTCATCAGGCTGGGCGTCAGGGGCACATGAAGCCGAGGCTTTCCGCGAGCCGCCCCGGAACTTCACCGACACCTTCAACGACAACAGCCACTGGGTACAGCCGATATCTCAGGAGCACGATTACGCTAACCATGGACCGCAGGTGAACCAAGCCACAGCAGTGGTCAGGGACCCCAGGGCGATGGCCCCGCTGCCGGCGGGCGAAGTACACTGGGGGTTGCGCGGGGAGAGCCCGGGGCCAGGGCCTCCCCCACACAGCATGGAGCAAGGCGCTGCATGGAGGTAGGTCCTCTGCCGGGAAGGCACCGGCGAGCCCTTCCCCCCGGCGGAGGGCCTGCGGTCGCCGAGGGCACCGCTAGCGTCCCCCTTGCCTGTTGGTCTTGTCCTGGTTTCCGGACGCCCCAACGGTGGTTGGGGGAGGCGCAGGGCGGGGCCCTCATTAGGCGACATGAAGCAAGGCCCTGCGCCTGTGAAGGTCTCCACCCGTGACACTCTCACGTAATAATGAGTGGGGATGTACACGCCCCGGAGTCTCCTGAGTGCCTCCCTCGGGCCTCACGGGGGCTCCCACCCACGTCCAAGTGGAAGCACCATGCTCCGCGCTGGCCGTCGACACTGTCCCCCAATGACTATGCCCACACCCAATGGAAGCACTTAGCTCCGCGCTGGTGAGAAGACAAGAAGACTAGCTAGGTGCCGGACGCGGCCATTTGATTCCGCCTTTATTTCTGTAACTCATCTTGCCGCCTTTTGGAGTGAGATTTGGAATTTCGTGTGTTTATCAAAAGAAAAATGGGGGGAATTTTCTCTTGTCTCCTGGCAATTTCTTGCTTTCTAGCTTTGTGTTTTGAGAGTAAGGCTCGTGCCTGCTACCCCTCCCCCCCCCCCCGCCGCGAGCGCCCCACGAGCGGGGGCTAGGCGTGGTATGCGCGCGTCCAAGCACGCCCGGGCTGGCTCCAGAGATGCCAAGGCCCCCCCAGGGGGCTGGAGTGCAATCACCGCAGGATCGTCGCGCGCACACCTTGCCGTGATCTGACAAGCGGCTCCTCGCGAGGCCCTCTTGGGCGGGCCAGTAGGCTCCCCTCGGGAGATTTAAAACCTCGCGAGCCCCGGCGGGCTCGCCTCAGGAGGAAGGCGCATCCGCGACCTCAGGACTCGCTCAAGACCTACGGAGCCAAGATAAGTTGCAACAACTACCCCGCTCGGGAGCCCGCGGGCTCGTGACGACATATTCCAAATCCTATTTTTAAAAGGCATATCATCATTTCATACATCATAAGGGGCCCCCCCTTCAAAAATGCTTTTACGCCCCGCAGGGCTGTGCCCGAAGGTTTTTTGCATGCAGATTAAGGCAAAGGGAAGGGCAGGCCTAGCCAGAGGCGCTGCCTTCAGCACTGTCCTTGCCACCTTCATCCGTGCCACCTGCACTGTCACTGGCGTCGTCTTCATCATCGTCATCCGCATCGCCTTCTTCGACTGCGATCACGGCCGCGTCGTCCTCAGGAGCAAACTCTGCGACCAGGTCGTCGACATGGTCGTCCACCCATTCCGCCAGATTGCCCTGCATGACCTGGGGCACGGGGGCTATTGCGGCGTCGAAATCAAAATGGGGGTCAAGGTTCTAGAGGTGACTAAAGACGCGTGAGAACACGCGCCCAGGAGGCCCCGGCTTCTCTCTGCAATGAGCTTGTGAGCCCTCGCTGCCCGGTCCTCCAGGCGGGTCACGATCAGGGTGAAGAAGCGGAGGTGGCTGGCTACGTCATCCTCGTGCGGGTGTGGGACGCTCTCCTCGCAGATCGTGCCCAAAGCCTGGTTGGCCCTCACCCTGAGGTCCTGGAGCATCGAGGAGCGCTCATGCTGCATCGTCCGGCGGCGGTTTTCTTCGTCCGCGGTCTTCTCTGCGAGGGACGTGACGGCCTCGACTTGCTGCTGGAGTGAGAACAGCTCGGCGCGGGTGGAAGCCAAGTCGACCTGGGCTGAAGCCTGAGCCTCCTTGGCGTCCCTCTCTCGCCCCTCCGCCGCAGCCAGCTTTGTTCTGAGGGCGGTGGTCCTGCCCTCGAGCTCAGCCTGCTGCAGTTCGAGGCGGGTCTTCAGGAGCTCCAGCTCCTGGCGGTGCTCATCAGCAAGAGCAGCTCGGATCTTCGCCACCTTCTGATCAACCTCCTGCTAGATCTTGGCCTCCCGAGCGGCAACGGCGTCCTCAGCCATGGCCGTCTGGTGCTCCCTCACCTCCAGTCGCTCGAGCTCCAGATTGTGCTCCAAGATCTCAAGCGCCAGCACCTCCTCGCGCTCCTGGACTTCCTTCTCATCAGAAGGGGCCTTGCTCGGTGGTGCCGCCAGCGCAGCCCCGCGCGCCTGGATTTGCCGCTCAAGGACGGTGTTTGAAGCTTGAAGCTCCTGCTCTCGCTCCTCAGCTGCCTCATGACGGTAGTCGGTGGCCCTGGCTTCCTCCAGAGCGCGGGCGCGAGCCTCGCGAGAAGCTGCGAGGGATACTGCGGTGCTTGCGCTGGTGCGCTCATGCTGAAGATGCTCGAGGTTGATGGCGACCTTCAAGTGGTGCAACTCGCGCGCCAAGCGAAGGCCTTCCGCCTCGAGGCAGGCGTCAACATTGACAAGCTCTCCCCCGAGCCGAATCAGCGCACCCATCGCCTCCTGGAAGAGATCACGGCGGACGGCGCTGCGCTCGCGCACAAGCTCCAATGCGCGGCCAGGCCCATCTTCCACGCCGGGGGCTGCCGGGGAGGCGCGATGTGGCTCGCCCGGCTTTCCCGAGGGGCCGTCCGCCGGTGTTTCCCCAGCCACTCCCTGGGTCTCAGCGAAGGCGCGGGGTGGCACGACCTCGTCGTTCGAAGATGAAGTTGGCGCGGGGGCTGCCCAACCACCAACGATGATCAACAGGGGAGCCCTCGGCACAGCCCCTGCGCCCCAGGGGAGGCCGCGAGAGAAGGACTCCGGGAGCACAGGATCGCGACCTCCTGGTGGCGCATCGGCCTCACGGGCTGGCCCCGTGACTCGTGGGGGTGTTTGGCGCGAGGAGCTCGGAGTCGTGAGCGGACCAAGGGCCTCCGGAGGTCGCTCCCCAGGAGGCTTCGCCGCCGCAGCCTAGGGAATCCTGAGGACCCAGAGTCAGGGAAGGACGCGACACAAGGGAAATCATAAAGGTAAGGCGCTTACCCGTCTACGGCTATGTACTTCCTCTGTTTCAGGGGCCGATAGGCGTCGCCACTGCAGCTCAGGAGCCCCTTCCTCTTGCGGAGTGCTCCAAGGTTCAGGCGAAGCAAGCCGAAGGTTGGAGCATCACCCTTGGCAGCCGGGCCGCATGCAGCTACCTCAGGAGCGCTTGCGGGGGCTTCGGGGGCAGTCGCGTCAGGAGCATCGGGCCGCACCAACTCTCCAACAACCACCTCAGGAGCGCTCATCAGAGCCTCGGGAGCGGCCACCTCAGGAGCACCTGGCGGCGTCCGCTCCCCAGGGCTCGCCTCAGGAATACCTGGTGGTGTTCGCCCCCCTGCATCCACGCCCGGGGCGCACACCGCAGGATCGGCAAGGACAGGAAGCACCAAGATGGGATTCTCGCAGAGCCCTTCAAGGCCCTTCGGGCGCAGCCCCTACTCGTCAAAGGGGGGCATCTGCCTCATGAAGTCCTCCTTGTTCGAGCATTGGTACAAGAGGCAGCCCTCCTCCGGAAGCGCGGTCGGCGCCGGGTCGCCCGTCAGGAGCTCAAGCATCATGCGCAGCATCTTGGAAGGAAGCGAAGGCACCTGGAGCCTCATGCGGTCCTTGCTGCCGGTGAAGGCCCACATTGGGCGAGAATGGCGCTGGAGCAGGGCAATGCGCCACCGAATGAACTCCCTCACCACCATCGGCGCCGTCACCCCGACCTTCTTCAACCTGGTCAGCCTGGACCAAACATGGGCGAGCCGACCGTCGGCAAGCCTCACGTGCCCCCAGCCGGAGCTGGGCACCGTCGGCGCTCGCGGGAGCAGAAGCAAGGAGTTGCGCACGCCGACATCCACGAACACCCACTGCTTCCGAAATCCCCTCACGTCCGGGCGGAGTGTGAAGTCGATGCCCGACCCAGCTGTCGCCGCCACGACCTGGAAGGCCACGCACCCCGAGCATTGGCGGTCATCGACCATCTGGAGCAAGAAGAAATGGCGGAACAAGGCGATAGACGGGGCAATGCCCACCATGGCTTCGCACAAGAAGGCAAAGACAACAAGGAGGATGATGGACCGGGGGTCCAGATGCAGCGCTTGGATCTGGTAATGCGAGAGTATGGCATTGAAGAAATTGGAGAAGGGGGGGACCAAGCTGGCCAAGAGAGCATGAAGATGGATGGGGATCTCGGTGGCCTCCATGTCAATCAAGGCTCGAGAAGCAGGCCAGACCGTCGTCGCCTTCCACTCATTGAAATCGGTGGCAAGGGCTGGCCGGACCATATCCAACCCCTCCTAATTGACCACCATCGACCGATCGAGAGCAGGCTCCAGGCCCGGCCGGGATTCGGCAGGAACGCAGGCCTTGCTCTTCTTCTTCGACCTCGGGGCCATGGCGTCAAGAGAGGATTGGCGCGGCGCTGGATTCAGGAGAAGATTCGCGAGTTCAAAGAAAGGAGGGGGAGTCAAGGGTGAGCACGATGGGCAGCAATGGCGAAACTGCGCGTGCAACAGGCAGCCGTCAAGTCTGGCAGTTATCGAGGCCGCGCGGGGAAGCGGAGGCGCCCACATCCCATCAAGCGCCATGCGTCGACCGGGCCCACAGGCGGTGGGGGCCCGCGGCGCTCCGCACTTGCCCCTTGGTTCTGCCTCGAAGCCAAGTGCGAGCGCGCCTTGGGCCCGGGGGCTACTGTCGGCGTTCTGGGAACCAGGGTACCCAGACTTGACTGCCTGCGGCCCATCGCGTGGCTCCATCAACGGCCTGGTATGGCCCATCTTCAGCACCAATAACTCAAGACCCTCACGAGGGGCCAAGCCTCGCTAGGTGGACGACACCAAGACCTCCACGAGGAGCGGCCTCCTCAGGCTGGCTCCCGAGGAGCGGAGATCTCTATGCAAACCCTCACCTCGTGAGGTTCGGGTGACGCAAGCCATGATGACCAAGGCCAGGCGGGCGCCAGCGGGCGCAGTGTACCAGTTTCCTCTTTGGTGCTAAAGAGGCAAGCACAGGCACGGAGTCTCGAGGAATCAGCCAAAGGTTTCCATTCCCGTGCAACAAGACCAAGACCGCCAGGACGGAGGTCATCACCGAGCCCACCACGGCGTCACAGCCAGAGGCTTTCGCAGGCGAAGACTACTTTTGTCAGGATAGCATGTACTATTTGTCTCCCTTCGAATTTGGCCGTTGTGGGATCCCTTCCCGCCTTTCATTTGGGAAGAGGACCAAGGCCACTATAAATAGGACTTAGCCACAACCGTAGAGAGGGATCGGACCCCCGGACGGATCATTCAGATCACCCTCACTCCCACCAGCTCATTCGAGCTCAAGAACACCTCTCCTCCTGAGGTTGTTCGCCACTGTACTAGTTCATCCTCAGCCCCTCGAGGCCAATCCACCACAAAGCAGGAGTAGGGTTTTACACCGCAAGGTGGCCCGAACCTGGGTAAACTGCTGTGTCTCTTTTCCTTACAGTTCGTCGAGCTAGGCTGTGAGATTAGCGAGTAGGCAGACTGGGGAGGACGAGTTCTTTGCACGCACCCCAGAGTTCGAACCTCTCAAGGGTTTGCGGAACCCGAAATCCGACATTTGGCGCGCCAGGTAGGGGTGCGTCGGAGACTCTCTTCTGCCAGCAGATTCGCCACCACCCAGCAGTTCTCATGGCCGATGCCCCGAGGGCTCATGTTGAGCACTGGGTTGTTCGGCCAGCCCGAGCAGTGCCGTCAGCCCAAGAGGATCTCCACTCCGCGCTCCTCGCAGCCCGCTCGCCGCCCGGCGCTATCGGTCACGGGCGGTGGGGGCCGCCATCACCCGCCCTCGTGCCACGTCGCAACCGCGCCACCACGCGATCTTCGAGCTACGCCACGGCGACGGCGCCACACTCTCGCCGGGAGTAGGCGAACATGCGAGACGCGCTCATCGTGGCACGGGAGCTGCTACGGTGCAGGTTGGCGGAAGGCGGCCGCGATGCCCTGCTGGAGCGGGTCGCCGAGCTGCTTGACGCCGCCTGTAGGGGCGCGGCACCTTTCTGCACCCTTCCCATGTCGCAGGCTGTGACAGGGGCACGCGGGGGCCCCCGTAACGCCCGCGCGCTCCTCCCTGGAGCACCTGAGGGACCTAGCGGCGCCAACCCGGCCTGGCGCTCGGCACGGACACGGCGAGCGTCAACCATGGGAGCGACAGAACGGAGGCGAAGCGATCGGTGGGAGAAGGACTTCGACACGCCCCTACCTAGTGCGCCAAATGTCGGATTCAGGGCTTCGCAGACCCAAGAAGGTTCGAACTCTGGGGCATGTACAAAGAACTCAACCTCTCAAGCTTGCCAACTTGTCGCCCCACAGCCTAGTCTAGCCGGACTTGTGTGAGCAAGGAAGAAGATGAACACGGCAGTTTACCCAGGTTCGGGCCACTTTGCGGTGTAATACCCTACTCCTGCTTTGTGGTGGATTGGCCTCACGAGGGATTGAGGATGAACTAGTACAGAGGATGAACAACCTTGCGAGGGCTCGGGGGTGAGAATGAGTCGACCCCTTCTATGATGGTGGCTAACCTATATTTATAGTGGCCTTGGTCCTCTTCCCCCAAAACATAGGCGGGAAGGGATACCACAACGGCCAATTTGAAAGGGGACAAGTAGTACATCTTATCCTGACAAAAGGTGGTCTTCTCCTGCAAAGCTTCTGGTTGTGACGCAGCGGTGGGCTCGGTGATGACCTCCGCCTTGCCGAGCCTGTGGTCTTGGTCTTGTAGCACCGGAAAGGAAATCTTTGGGGGATTCCTCGGGAACCCTCACCTGTCCTTGCCTCCCTAGCACCAAAGAGGAAACTGCCTCCTCTACGCCCGCTGGCGCCCGCCTGGCCTTGGTCGTCATGGCTCACGTCATCGTAGCCTCGTGAGGCTGGGTACCTGCATAGAAATCTCCGCTCCTCGGGAGGCCGCCTAGGGAGGCCGCTCCCTCGCGAGGTCTTGGTGTCGTCCGCCTCGCGAGGCAGCCCCTCGCGAGGGTCTTGTCTTGGTGGTCTTGGAGATGGGCCGTACCAGGCCGTTGAGGGAGCCACGCAATGGGCCGCAGGCAGGAAAGTCTGGGTACCCTGGTTCCCAGAACGCCGACAAGAGCCTAAGCTTGGGGATTCCCAAGGTACCCCAAGGTAACATTCAAGGACAACAAAGCATCTAAGCTTGAGGATGCCCCGGATGGCATCCCCTCTTTTGTCTTCAATCCATCGGTAAATTACTTGAGGCTATATTTTTATTCACCACATGATATGTGTTTTGCTTGGAGCGTCTTGTATTATATGAGTCTTTGCTTTTTAGTTTTCCACAATCATCCTTGATGTTCACACCTTTTTGAGAGGGACACACATTAATCGTGAATTTATTATAATACTCTATGTGCTTCACTTATATCTTTTGAGCTAGGTAGTTGCTCTAGTGCTTCACTTATATCTTTTTAGAGCACAGCGGTGGTTTTATTTTGAAGAAATTGATGAACTCTCATGCTTCACTTATATTATTTTGAGAGTCTTAAAAATAGTATGGCAATTTGCTTAGGTTATGAATTTAGTCCTAATATGATGAGTATTCAAGAGGGATATAATAAAAACTTTCATGAAGATCATTGAATATATGAGAAGTTTGATTCCTTGCATTTGTTTTGAGATATAAAGATGGTGATATTAGAGTCATGCTAGTGAGTAATTGTGGATTAGTAAGAATATTTGTGTTAAGGTTTGTGATTCCCGGAGCATGCACGTATGGTCTCTCGTTATGCGATGAAGTTGGAGCATGATTTATTTTTTATTGTCTTCCTTATGAGTGGCGGTCGAGGATGAGTGATGGTCTTTTCCTACCAATCTATCCCCCTAGGAGCATGCATATTAGTACTTTGCTTTAATGGCTAATAAAATTTTGCAATAAGTATGTGAGTTCTTTATGACTAATGTTGAGTCCATGGATTATACGCACTCTCACCCTTCCACCATTGCTAGCCTCTTCGGTACCGTGCATTGCCCTTTCTCACCTTGAGAGTTGGTACAAACTTCGCTGGTGCATCCAAATCCCGTAATATGATATGCTCTTTCACACATAAGCCACTTTATATCTTCCTCACAACAGCCACCATACCTACCTATTATGGCATTTCCAGTCATTACGAGATATATTGTCATGCAACTTCCACCGTTCCATTTTATTATGACACATACCATCATTGTCATATTGCTTTGCATGATCATATAGTTGGCATAGTATTTGTGGCTTGGCCACCATTCATATTTTTCATACATGTCACGCTAGATCATTGCACATCCCAGTACACCGCCGGAGGCATTCATATAGAGTCATATTTTTGTTCTAGTGTCGAGTTACAATTCTTGAGTTGTAAGTAAATAAAAGTGTGTTGATCATCATTATTAGAGCATTGTCCCATGTGAGGAAAGGATGATGGAGACTATAATTCCCCCACAAGTCGGTATGAGACTCCAAACTTAAAATAAAAAAGAGGCCAAAGAGCCCAAAATATAAAAAAGAGAGGCCAAAGAGCCCAAAATAAAATAAAAAAGAAAAAAAAGAGAGAAAAAGAGAGAAGGGACAATGTTAGTATCCTTTTCCACACTTGTGCTTCAAAGTAGCACCATGTTCTTCATGATAGAGAGTCTCCTATTTTTTCACTTTCATATATTACTAGTGGGAATTTTTTTCATTATAGAACTTGGCTTGTATATTCCAATGATGGGCTTCCTCAAATTGCCCTAGGTCTTCGTGAGCAAGCGAGTTGGATGCACACCCACTTAGTTTTCTTTTGAGCTTTCATACACTTATAGCTCTAGTGCATCCGTTGCATGGCAATCCCTACTCCTTGCATTGACATCAATTGATGGGCATCTCCATAGCCTATTGATTAGCCTCGTCAATGTGAGACTTTCTCCTTTTTTGTCTTCTCCACACAACCTCCACCATCATATTCTATTCCACCCATAGTGCTATATCCATGGCTCACGCTCATGTATTGTGTGGAAGTTGAAAAAGATTGAGAACATTAAAAGTATGAACCAATTGCTTGGATTGTCATCGGGGTTGTGCATGATAAATAATTTGTGTTACGAAGATAGAGCATGACAAGATTATATGATTCTGTAGGGATAACTTTCTTTAGCCATGATATTTTGAGAAGACATATTGCTTTATTACTATGCTTGAAGTATTATTGTTTTTATGTCAATATTAAACTTTTGTTTTGAATCTTATGGATCTGAATATTCATGCCATATAAAGCAAGATTACATGATAAACATGTTAGGTAGCATTCCACATCAAAAATTCTGTTTTTATCATTTACCTACTCGAGGACAAGCAGGAATTAAGCTTGGGGATGCTTGATACATCTCCAACGTATCTATAATTTTTTATTGTTCCATGCTATTATATTATCCATCTTGGATGTTTTATATGCATTATTATGCTATTTTATATCATTTTTTGGGACTAACCTATTAACCTAGTGCCCAGTGCCATTTGTTGTTTTCCCTTGTTTTTGTCTTTTACAGAAAATCAATACCAAACAGAGTCCAAACGGAACGAAACTTTTTGATGATTTTTCCTGGACCAGAAAACACCTAGGAAGCTTCGGGAGGAGGCCAGAGGGGCCATGAGAGAGCCACAAGCTTGGGAGGTGCGCCCTAGGGGGGCGTGCCCCCCAAGCTTGTGGGCCCCTCGAGGCTCCCCTAACCCTAATTCCAGCTCCATAAATACCCAAATATTCCCCGTATACTAGAGGGAACACCAAAAATACTTTTCCACCACCGCAAGTTTCTATCCTCGTGAGATCCCATCTGGAGACCTGTTCTGGTACTCTGCCGAAGGGGGATTCAATCATGGAGGGCCTCTAAATCAACTTTGCTGCCCTTCCGATGATGTGTGAGTAGTTTACCATAGACCTACAGGTCCATAGCTAGTAGCTAGATGGCTTCCTCTCTCTCTTTGATCTTCAATACAATGTTCTCCTCGATGTTCTTGGAGTTCTATTCAATGTAATCTTCTTTTGCGGTGCGTTTGTTGAGATCTGATGAATTGTGGATTTATGATCAGATTATCTATGAATATTATTTGAGTCTTCTCTGAACACTTTTATGCATGATTGAGATAGCTTTGTATTTCTCTCCGATCTATTGATTTGGTTTGGCCAACTAGATTGATTTATCTTGCAATGGGAGAGGTGCTTTGTTTTGGGTTCAATCTTGCGGTGTCCTCACCCAGTGACAGAAGGGGTTGCGAGGCACATATTTGTATTGTTGGCATTAAGGATAAAAAGATGGGGTTTATACCATATTGATTGGATCTATCCCTCTACATCATGTCATCTTGTTTAAGGCGTTACTCCGTTCTTGTTAACTTAATACACTAGATGCATGCTGGATAGCGGTCGATGTGTGGAGTAATAATAGTAGATGCAGGCAGGAGTCGGTCTACTTGTCACGGACGTGATGCCTATATTCATGATCATTGCCTTAGATATCGTCATAACTATGCGCTTTTCTATTAGTTGCTCAACAGTAATTTGTTTACCCACCGTATGTGTTCTTTTAAGAGAGGAGCCTCTAGTGAAAACTATGGCCCCCGGGTCTATTTTTATCATATTATTTTCAGATCTACAAAACCAAAAACCCAAAAATACCTTGCTGCAATTTATTTACTTTTATTTAGTTTTGCACTTTTATTTATCTTTTATACCTATCTCTATCAGATCTCATCCTTGCAAATAACCGTGAAGGGATTGAAAACCCCTTTATCGTGTTGGGTGCAAGTATTTGTTTGTTTGTGTAGGTGCAACTATTGGTGACTTGTGTGTTCCTCCTACTGGATTGATACCTTGGTTCTCAAACTGAGGGAAATACTTATCTCTAATTTGCTGCATCACCCTTTCCTCTTCAAGGGAAAAACCAACGCAAGCTAAATAAGTAGTTGTTACATTTCTCATTCCACTCATGTGGTGTAGGTGAGGATGCAAAGACCAAATCATGGTCAATGTCATCGTGATGGAACCATGTGGGGGTACATCATATTCCACCATGGCCATCGTCTTGTCCAAAGGAAGGATGAAGTCGTCGAGGATCGGCGCATCATCATATATGGGACCTAGCACCAAATGAGAAGACACAATAGAGGTAGAGGTTAAGTTGTTAGAAATCAAAATGGCCTCACATGACCTATCAACTACCTCACTCTCTCTCTATGTGGTGGCTCACTCACTCCCTCTAGGTAGGTGCACTCAATGTCACATATGATGGAGTCACTCAAATCACTCAAGTGGTGGTGGTGGCTCTCCTCACACGGGAATTGGGGCAACTCATCATATATGGGGCTAGTGGTGAAGGCAGTCTCACTCTCAATGCACAAGTCGATCAACTCATCACCATGCACCTCCTCGGTCGAAGGGAAAATCCCATCTCAACCATCTCGTAGTCATCGCCGTGGATGAACGTTGATGATGGCATGACATCACTCTCGCCTCCAAAGATGGAAGCATCATCATTGCTCATCACCATGTCGCTCACCTCCAAAGCATGTTCCTTGAGAGACTTCGTAGTCGTAGTCATCGCCGCGCCATCTTCAAAAAGAGTCGTGGTAGACTCGGCATCATGAATGCCACAAAGAGGTATGGCGATGAAGTCAAACTTTGGAGCGTCATCTTGGAGCTTGTCGGGCTTGGACATCTTGGTGGCACTAGCCTCATGCTCGCCATCTTGGAGTGTGGTCATTGCGAAGTGTGCTCGGGGTCTAGTAGACTTGGCCTTCTTGCGTTCTTGTTCCGCCTTGAGAGCACTAAAGTACATGTCGTCGAGGGACTCATAGTTGTTGAGGAAGATAGTCTTGGCGATGTCGTTATTCAATCCCATCAAGAAGTGGAACTTCATCCAAATGGGGTCGTCCACGCCGGCTCATTGCAAGGCTTTCTTCATCTCCTTGAAGTACTCATCGAGGGACTTGGATCCTTGGATGGTGTTCTCTAATTGGCGTAGAAGATGTTCGTGTAGGTGGAAGGCACGAACTCTCGCCGCATAGCTCTCTTTGTCTTGGGCCAACTCATGTCGAAGCTCTTCGAAGGTTTGTGAAGACACCATGTCGATGCGTAGTCGTGGAAGTTTCTTGTGGCGCACTTCACATGATCTTCGAAGGGAACTTGCTGTAGCTTGAGGCAGTAGTCCATCTCGCACTCCCACTCGAGATACTCCTCGGGGTCTTGAGTCCCATAGAAAGGAATCTCGTGGTCGGTGTCGAGGTTGTAGTAGCTCGTGGAAGACACGAACTCAAGCTTGGGGAGCTTCTCTTGAGGTTCTTGTTGGTGAAGATGCCGCATATCCGAAGATGAAGATGCCTTGAAGTCGCTTGGCGAAGATGCCAAGGTAGATGGTGAAGTCATAGAGTGATGGTTGTTGTTGAGCTCTTGACTGTCACGTTCTTGTCGGTGATGGTGTCGATGCTGATGTGACCTTGCCGGAGATGGTAGCTTGGAAGCATGTGCACTTGAGCATCTCCTAGAAGGTGATGAAGACCTCTTGCAGTTGTTGATGAGGAACTTGAGCTCCTCCATGTGCTTGTCCATCTTGTCATCGATGAAGTTCTTCATTGCATCGAACTCGTTGTCGTGGGTGTAGACTGGAGATGATGTGCTTTTCCTATCCATCACAAGACTCAAGCAAAGGTTAGGAAATGAGATAAACAATACCAAGATACCTTTTCCCAAAGTTGAGGATGTATCCTGTTTCACTCAATGTGAATTGAGAGAATAGTGGAATTGGAACCGGACTTGTTCACTCACACCTACAAAGTAGAGCTTATCGAGTGGCTTGGTTAGGACAAGTGGCACAAAATTCAAGCAAATTGAAGTCCAAGATATTGTAAATGTTGAAATAAATCCAAAGGACTCAAAATGCGAAGCAAATGATCACAAATATAGAGGAGGGCAATAAAGAAACACACACGATGGGATAATGGGGCTTGTGCAACTCTAGGAACGAGCAATACACAATTGCCTAATGAAGACTAAGCTCATGTTGCACAAACACAAGGAGAGATGCTAGCTTATTGCATGTTTGGGCACGATTCACCACTTGGCACCAATCCTATATGCAAGCAAAACTTTTCCTATTTCATGTATCCACATGCACAAGTATCTCTTTTCATGCTCCACTCTTTGCTTATAAGCTTTGGATATTTTTCTTGCTTAGAAGCTCTTTTTTTTCTTCTTCTCTTCCTTTCCACTATGCTAATTGAGCCTCAACCACATACATGAGACAAGTATCACAAGATACGCATGGGAGCAAGCAATTTCACTATATGATATATCAAATGATGCAACACTATGATATCGTATCACTAAGGGGCTCAAGTTTTCACGAAGCCCGGCAATACTTGGATAGCTAGTCTCAATAGGTATGGAGGTAATCGCAAAGATGGTGGGGCTATCAAAGTGTAATGGCAAGGAAGGAAAAGTATATGACGCAATGGATACCTTCGTCACACTTAACCTTTCACGAAGTCGGGGGTAACCGGCCTTGCTTCCGGTTGAAGATGGTCTCAAAGGATGGATGTTCGTCGTCGATGTGAAAGCTCATAGTGGATGTAGTCAATGGAGTGATACAAGTGTCCGGTGGTGGATGAAGATGTAACCATCCCTAAGTAGCCTAAACAACTTAGGAAACTCAAATCACAACTCAAAAAACCACAAATGCAATAAGAACCAAAATGGGTTAGGTTGCGGAAGTTTTATGTGGTGGTGCGAAAGTTATAGTGGGGGGCCTAGGCAAAGATGGCAAAATTAGTAAAATTTGATGGAGACAAATGATGGTGTTAGTATTTTGTGGGATGGAGGATGTCAATAGCTACAAAACGAGCTAAAGAACATGAAAATCGGACCCCGAATGAATTAGTTATGGCTAAAACGGTTTTCGAAAGTGGGCTGAAACTGGGGGGTGCGGGGCACCCGGGGTGGGAGGTGCGGGTGCCCGGGGTGGTCAGGGAGTTGGGCGGGAAAGTTTCCCGGGGGTCCGGGTACCCGGCGAAAAGGGGTCCGGGTGCCCGGGGTAAAGGGGTCCAGGTGCCCGGGGTGGTCACAGACTTTGCGCGAAAATGTTCTGGGTGCCCGGGGTAAAGGGGTCCGGGTACGCGGGCCAGGCCGAGAAGACTCGATTTTGGGCAAAAATTTTAGATCTCGAGCTAGGGGCGCAATAACTTGATTTCAAACTCCAAATTGGATGGGTAAAAAGAAAAATTGGGGCTAGGGAACGCCAAGGGAGGTAGTTCCACTTGCCAAACACTAGATCCACAGATCAAAATCAACAAAAAACTCACAAGAACCAACAAAATGCAAGAAATTTTTTGGGGCTCTTTTTGCGGGGAATTTTTGAATTGGGACAAAAAGCAACAAAATTAGGCTAGAGAGTGAGGGGGTAGGATTCCAAATTCATGTCAACCATGGCTCTGATACCAAGATGTTGTAGGGTGGAGACCCTAAATGGTGATCTTTCACGAATTGGAGGGGGTCCACGAAGAACACGGGGAAGAATACAAAGAAATCACAAGAGGAACACTCAAGAACAAGCCCAATCACACATCCACTAGACTAACAACACATGGATCCACAAGATACATGAACAACAAGGGGAAAATAGCACAAGGTAAAGTTCATCCCAAATCCAAGAAGGAGATGAGGTCTTGATGATCCTATGATGGGGATCCTTTCCTAGTAGGGGTCTTGATATCCACTAGGGATCTTCTCCTAGGAGGTCTTGATCTCCATGGGAGAGGGTAGATAGGAGCAAAGCTCTCAAGATCATATCATGTACTTTGCTAACCCTAATTTGGAGCTAGATATGGAGTACTTATAACCTAGGGACAAATTGGGGGGGGGATGGGGGGTACAAGGGTAACTTAACCCAAAATGCGCGCGGGCACGGTGGAGGGGTCCGGGCACCCGGGGGTCGCTGGGAAGAGGAGGCCAGGCGCCTGGGGTTAGGGGTGCGGGCACCCGGGTCCTTTTGTCCGGGCACCCGGGGTGTCCAGAGTGCCTCCGGTTCTCCTTGTCTTGGGGTCCCTCCTTCTTCTTGGGGCTCTGTGTGTACTTGGAGATCCCTCCTTGCTTCTTCATGGTCTTCTCCTCGATACCTAGTCATGCACAAAGTCTCCGCTTGAGGTAGAAGCCATTTCTCATATGAATCTAAATGGAGCTCGAAGAGGAAAGAGGTAACCTCGGTTTCGAAGGAACGTGCACGGGCTCTCATCATCGGTCCACTTGTCGTTCGTGTTGATGAAGGAATGTCCATTGGGATGTCCGTAGGATGCTCCGCATCACTACCACAACAACTCAACAAGTTTAGTACAACAGGCATTGAGTTTTGGAGTTATGAGCATATGCAGATTGATGTACTTCCATTTGTGATGAGAGATTGGATTATCAGGTTCTTGAGGTATTTTGGAACAAAGGCATCTGCTAGAATTGATCATCAACACATTAGCTCGAGGTTTATTTCTACAACCAAACATCAATAGAATCATTTCTGCATACTGAAATAGTCATTTGTACTATATACTACTGTGTATAGAGCTTCTGTTTCATTTTGTTTCACTAATGCATTTTTCTTTGTATAATTATATCAAATGTTGCCACTTCAGCATGAAACATCAATGAATTTATCTGTGGCAAAAGAAGCACTTATAAATTGGTGTACACTTTCGTTTCAAATAAGTACTTTGTTGTGCACTCAAGTTAAAGTCCAGAAGATAAATTACTTCTGTTGTTTTATGAAGTGTGTGCTTTTCAGAACTGGTATATGAGATGTCATGTTCAATTATCTTCTTTCTACCATATCAAATGGGTGCAAGATCATAACCGTGACACCTGAATTTGCGCAAGCACCAGCAGGAAGATCCAAAAATGACTACATGGGACATTATAAAAGTTGTATTACCATTTCCCACGGACAGTGACGAAGTGTGAGGGATGCACATAAATATCTTAATGTGCATACATGAACTTAAATGGTTATTTAAACCACCCATATACTTACATTGTTATCTTCTATCAGTCTTCTCCATACATGGATTCTACAATAATTTCCCGCAGCAACGCGCAGGGTTTCATCTAGTTTTTCAAATGCTTGGTTAATATTTGAAAGTATAAGCAAAAGTAAAAAAAATAAACCAAACAATAAACCAAAAAATATGAAAAAACAGAAAAACCGAGGTTGTTGCCTCGCATGCGTCTGGCCCAGCCCATTTGAGGCTCCCCTTTAGGCGAGGGTTTCCTCTTCTCGAGTGCACCATGTCTAGATGCATTTGATTGCTTGTGGATAGTGAGCTAGCGGAACACCTTGTCGCTACAACGAAGTCGTCGGCAAAACAATGGTTGTTCACCATGATTGACATGTTATCTCATGAGGCATTCGTGAATATTGTAGTGACGCTATGAGTTACATGGTTGGCGAGGTGAAAAGTAATACTTGATAATATATTTCAGAGCCCTCTCTCAACGCGTCTCTTCATTAATCGCTGAAAGATTGAGGATGTCGCCTAGAGGGGGGTGAATAGGCGCTTTAAAATAATTATGGTTCAGGCTTGAACAAATGCAGAACAAACCTAGCGGTTAATTTGTCAAGCACAAAACCTACAACAACTAGGCTCGCCTATGTGCACCAACAACTTAAGCTAAGCAAGATAAACAACTATGTGATAGCAAGATATATGACAAGAAACAATATGGCTATCACAAAGTAAAGTGCATAAGTAAAGGGCTCGGATAAGAGATAACCGAGGCATGCGGAGACGATGATGTATCCCGAAGTTCACACCCTTGCGGATGCTAATCTCCATTTGGAGCGGTGTGGAGGCACAATGCTCCCCAAGAAGCTACTAGGGCCACCGTAATCTCCTCATGCCCTCGCACAATGCAAGATGCTGTGATTCCACTAAGGGACCCTTGAGGGCGGTCACCGAACCCGTACACTTTGGCAACCCTTGGGGGCGGTCACCGGTACCTGTCAAATTGCTCGGGGCGATCTCCACAACCTAATTGGAGACCCCAACACTTGCCCGGAGCTTTACACCACAATGATTGAGCTTCTAACACCACCAACCGTCTAGGGCGCCCAAGCACCCAAGAGGAACAAGCTCAAGGGTACCAAGCACCCAAGAGTAATAAGCTTATCAACTTGTAACTTCCACGTATCACCGTGGAGAACTCAAACCGATGCACCAAATGCAATGGCAAGGGCACATGTAGTGCCCAAGTCCTTCTCCCTCAAATCCCACCAAAGCAACTAATGCTACGGAGGAAAATGAGAGGAAGAACGAAGAAGAGAACACGAAGAACTCCAAGATCTAGATTCAAAGGGTTCCCCTCACATAGAGGAGAAAGTGATTGGTGGAAACATAGATCTAGATCTCCTCTCTCTTTTCCCCCCAAAACTAGCAAGAATCCATGGAGGGATTGAGAGATAGCAAGCTCGAAGAAGGTCAATAATGGGGGAAGAACACGAGCTGAAGAGATAAGGTTCAATGGGGAAGAAGACTCCCTTTTATAGGTGGGAAAAAATCCAACCGTTATGTGCTCAGCCCGCACCGCGCGGTACTACCGCTCAAGGGAACGGTACTACCGCTTGGCTGCAACGGGCGGTACTATCGCTGGGGATAGAGCACACGGGGGAGAGATGGAGAGAAACACCATGAGCGGTACTAGGAGCGGTGGTAGGCGCGGTACTACCGCTCCTACTGCCGCTGAACCCGATACGAAAAATCGTAACTCCGAAAGCAGCGGTACCACGCACGGCACTGCCGCCCAGCTCAGCTAAGCGGTACTATCGCTTGGCTAAGTGGTACTACTGCTTGGGGTGGTACAAAGAAGCCCAAGCAAATAGATGGAAACAGTAAAACCTGAACTGCCATAACTTCTACAAATGAGCTCCGAATTGAGCAAACTCAAGCTTGTTGGATAGAGGACGAGAAGAACTATCCTACAGCGAATGGTTATAGTAAGAAGAGGCAGTAGAAAAATGCCAAAGGTATAGAGATGTGAAACCTCTATGAATGAAGAACTGGCAAAAACCCCAACATCGAAAACATCATAGAAGATGCATGTGAACTCCGTTTTCGATGAACTCGAGCTTGTCATGAAGATGACCATAAGCTCCAAATCTCAGAAGGAGAAGAACCAAACAAGAACCAAGAAAGATGATGCAAGGATGCAATGGTTTGAGCTCTCTACGAATGATACGATCAAGCTACTCACTTGAGAGCCCCTCTTGATAGTACGGCAATCGATCCTATAACCCGGTCTCCCAACTACCACCATGAGACCGGTAAAATATAAAACCTATCAAGGGTAAACCTTTGCCTTGCGCATCGTCCACTTGAGCTAGATGATGACGATCTTGACTCCCTCAAGTTGGACCACCTTTCTTGATTGTGTTGGCTCGATGAAGACTAGTTGATTGCTCCCCCATACTCCACTATGGGTGAGCCACTCTTCGACACATATTCACAAGTCCATTGACACCATAATGGACGGCAAGCTTCAAGCATGATCTCTTCGTGATGCTCCACTTGAACTTGCACACCGCAATCTTGATGATGATCACCACTTGATGTCATCCTCCATGGGTTGTATGATATCTTCCTCTTGATGCAAGCCCATGGAAACACACCTAACCCCACATAGAACTCTCACGTAGACCATGGATTAGTACACAAAGCGTAATGGAAAATGCTTATCATACCATGGGATCACTTGACCCCTCTCGGTACATCTTCTATGCTTTGTGAGTTGATCAACTTGATTCACTCTGGACTTAGTATTGATCAACCTTGAATCTTTCCAATTCTCTTCATTTGGATGATGCCTTGAAGGTAAACATGAATGATCACACAATTCTTCTTCAAGACATGCTTGCAATAAGCTCAACTCTAACATGACCAATCTTTGGATAATTCCTTGAAAAGCACCTTGGTCAACTCATAAACTCCTTGAAACCAACACATGGACTTCAAGAAAAGCCTATGGACAAATCCTTCAAATATAACTCAAGGCAATCATTAGTCCATAGAGATTGTCATCAATTACCAAAACCTCACATGGGGGCACCGCATGTTCTTTCAATCGCTTCATTTCAGAGTTGGTCGTGCTAGAGACGAAACCACTTCACAGACAGGTTGGGAGCGTCTCCAACTCAGGTGTGATACGTCCATAAGCCCACCCAGTTAGTTTTGCAAAAATCCAAGTGGACGCGGGAACTGCAAGGAATGGGAGAGGAGGCTCGGCTGTATGTGTGGCATGAGATGAAGCCGGTAATTATCTGGTAAGTGGAGCACTAGTTCTTAATTGAAGGGCGGGTAGCCCATAGTCTTACAAAGTTTGCTATCTCTTTAGATCAGGGGCGCCATGTTGGCTTGGCTAACCTAAATTGTGGCTTTTGATCAATTAAATTTTGCATTACCCTAAGAAAAGGGAAACACTTCCTATCATACTTCCTACAAAACAAGATCGTCAAACCACTCATACGCCACTAATTCGTGTTTCATCCCACGGTCGAGAGAGCAAGCAAAATCCCCTTCTAACCTCCCATTTTTCACGCAGACACCTTCCATAATCCCCGCTCCATAGACTCTCCCCCGAATCAATCCTCAATCCCATTCCTCTCTCCTACCTCCGAGCCTATCTCCACCGAGGACGACATCCACTGCGCCGCCTTCTACTCTCTGGCAGCACCATCCAGGTTGGATCCCTGCCCCACCCAAATTCTTGATGCAGCCCCAAACCACCGCGCATGCCACCGTTCTGCACCAGATCACCGACGAGCCCACATCCCCGTTGTTCTTTGTTTTTGATGACCCACAAGTATAGGGGATCAATCGTAGTCCTTTCGACAAGTAAGAGTGTCGAACCCAGCGAGGAGCAGAAGGAAATGACAAGTGGGTTTCAGCAAGGTATTTTCTGCAAGCACTGAAATAGTCGATAACAGGTAGTTTGATAGCAAGATAATTTGTAACGAACAAGTAACGGTAATGGTAAATAAAGTGCAGCAAGGTAGCCCAATCCTTTTGTGGCAAAGGACAGGCCAAAACGGTCGCTTATATTAAGCAAAGCGTTCTTGAGGGTACACGGGAATTTTATCTAGTCACTTTCATCATGTTGGTTTGATTCGCATTCGCTACTTTGATAATTTGATATGTGGGTGGACCGGTGCTTGGGTGTTGTTCCCCCTCGCAAGCATCCGCAACTACGAGAAAAGTATTAAGATAAAATCTAACCATAGCATTAAACATTTGGATCCAAATCGGTCCCTTATGAAGTAGCGCATAAACTAGGGGTTAAGCTTCTGTCACTCTAGCAACCCATCATCTAATAACTACTCCACAATGCATTCCCTTAGGCCCAAATATGGTTAAGTGCCATGTAGTCGACGTTCACATGACACCACTAAGGGAATTACAACATACATATCAACAAAATATCGAACACATATCAAGTTCACATGATTACTTGCAACATGACTTCTCCCGTGACCTCAAGAACAAAAGTAACTACTCACAAATGATAATCATGCTCAAGATCAGAGGGGTTTTAAATAGCATAATGGATCTGAACATATAATCTTCCACCAAATAAACCATATAGTAATCAACACTACTAGTCACCCACATGTACTAATCTGAGGTTCCGGTACAAAGATTGAACACAAGAGATGAACTAGGGTTTGAGAGGAGATGGTGCTGTTGAAGATGTTGATGGAGATTGCCCTCCCAAAGATGAGAGGGTTGTTGGTGATGACGATGGCTTCGATTTTCCCCTCCGGGAGGGAAGTTCCCCCTGCAGAATCGCTCTGCCGGAGGGCCAAAGTGCTCCTACCCAAGTTCCGCCTCGAGACAGCGGCGCTCCGTACCGAAAGTCCTCTCCTTATTTTTTCTAGGTCAAAATGACATATATACCAGAAGATGGGCACCGTAGGTGGGCTGGGCTGAGCACAACCCACCAGGTGGCCCCCCTCCGGTAGTTATTATCTCTAGTATTTTTTATATATTCCAAAATAATTCTTCGTAAATTTTCAGCTCATTTGGAGATGTGCAGAATAGGTAACTCTGACGTAGCTTTTGCAGGTCCAGAATTCCAGCTGCCGGTATTCTCCCTCTTTGTTTAAACCTTGCATATTATGAGAGAAAGGGCATTAGAATTACTCCATAAAGCATTATTATGCATAAAAACATTATAAATAACAGTAGGAAATCATGATGCAAAATAGAAGTATTAGCTGTACATCTCCCTCCCCACCCCTAACCCAGGTAGTCATCTTGCATGCTCCTTCATCCCCACCTTGTTGCAGTGTCATCGTCGATCTAGGCATCTGTGTAGGCCTTCGTCAAGGACACAACATGTAGTCGGTAGATTCACCAGCGGTTGGATCAGTTTGAATCTGTTTTGATTCCATGTATTTGCAGCATTCTAGTTGATGTAAGCTCACAAAACCTCCAATTAGAGTAGATGAGATCCTTTGTCGATTACAAATTTCTGCACTCTACAACCGAATATTAGTGGCAAGCATGCTATTTTGCATCTTCATTTTTTGTGCTTCCAATACGTCTTATTTATAGCAATTTTTTTTGCTTCAAGCATTCATGCTTCCTACCATATGACAAAATATCAATCTATTACCATGCTTCTAGGTAGCTTTCTATGTACTATTGCATCTACTATCCTTCATATGTACTGTTGGAGTTTCAATCTATTGCCAGGTGTACAAATAATTCCTTCGTAGCATCAGCATTTCAACTTCATAGGTGTCTTATGTACAGATACTTCTTCCATGCTATGGAACTTCGGTCTCTTGCCATGTTTCCTAGATGTACAGATGTAAAGTTCATTGCTTCAAAGCATCCATGCTCTTATGTACTGATCGAAGAACAATCATGCTTCTTTGATTTAACATATGTATTTAATTTCTAATGGGCGGTATCTCCATCACTAGTAACACTGTGCTTTCATGCTTAAGAAAACTAGGACGACACGATTGCCAATCCATTTGCTAGTATATGTAACTGTATGCTTCCATCTTACTTTATTATGCTTCCATCTTACTTTATTATTGCTTCAACTTGCTAAATTATGTGCTTTGGCCATACATATTTTCTTGCACACTAGTTCACCAAACATACCTTACTTATATGCTTCCATTCATATTTTTTATTGCTTTGGTTGGAGTGATGTTTTGCTTCAAGCTATTCCTTGGTGATTTGGACAGTGTTGGAAGCACCGTTTGAGCACTGGCCACCCTACAAAGTTACTTCTTTAAGCCGGCGGAAGCAAACCGATATGCAGCTCCTAGTATGCCACCGGCACCAAGAAAATGCATGCCTTGAGGAGCTGCGCCAAAGGCCAACTTTAGAGTCACATAGTCTCATCCCATACATAAGCAAGGAGGGAAACTGGTAGGAGCAATATTTAATCTGTAAGGAACAACTCGATGTAAATTATTTTTTATGGAAGTAGGATTGTTTGTCAATGGAACTATGGGAGCATAATCTTTTGTCCATGGACAAAAATGAGCACATTCATATTTCTTGGAAACACATCCCTGATGTGTTTGAAGCATGTGTACTCATGATAATAATTCTTTCTACGGAAATGTCGTATTTTTTCAAAAGTAATTTTCTAGTTGATGGAAACATAATTTTCATGTTTCTGAAGTAAACCAAGTCATCACTTAAGTACAAATTCCCATACAATTATATCAAGTTCAATCCACCATGGAAGCCAAATTCATTGGTACGTTGAAAACACGTTTAATTCAGCAGAAAATGATGCTTCCGTTCGTCGAGAAGAATCTTCTGTGGTATTCAAATCATGTTACCATTAGTATGAAAACACATCTTCAGAAATATCGTAATTAGTTGCTGGATTTACTCGTGAGTATTAATCATATTTTTCCGAAATTATATGAGCAACAATGGGATTTGAAATCATTCTAGGAAGCAGTTTAAGGAAACAAATCGCATATTGGATTGATTGGGAAGCAACAAATCACGGGAGCAGTTACCAATTGTTGACACACGAACACGTCACGTGTACCCTCGACGCCGGGGGTGATGCACCGCAGCTCACATCGAAGGAGACCCGATTGACAGCGCGATACGCAAGACAGTCGACGGGCGCTTTTGCAGACCCGAAACCCCGCACACCCGGGAGGGACCCCGTCAGGGGGTGTGATGGCTATGGGCTGCCCTAGGTCAATTCGCTCCCCCCTAGAGCCTCGGGATTTGCAGCTCTCAAACACGAAGAATAGCGAAGAACGAGAGAGAAAAATGTTGGAGAGATAAAACATAGATGAAAAAGTAGTATATTGATATGTCGATTGTGTGTTGTTCAATCGGCCGTCACCCCCAACATATATAAGAGGCGGCAGGACTTCCCGTACAAGTAAAGTATTCATCTAGGCTTCCCTTACAAGAATATTACATCAATTCACGTCCTAGAAAGTCCTAGTTCCAGTCCAACTCGGATTTGGCTCGGATCTGTCCCATACTTCTGTCCTGCTTTTGCGTGGGCTGTAGAAATCGTATATTAACTCGGATGGAGTCGAATTCAACATCAAACTTGTCCGTCTCGATGATCTGCATAATACCACGCGTGCCACTTCTCCTTTTAAGGCCGTCTTTATGACTTTTAGGGCCCATCTCCAACTTCTGGTTGGATCTTCACTAAATCCGGCAAGCCTTCGAAATCAGCAAGCATTTAAGACCGGCAAGCATTCAGAACCGGCAAGCACTCAAGACCAGCGATCATTCATGATCGGCAAGCCTTTTACTCAGACCCGGCAAGCCTCTCGCCGGCAAACTCTTCTTTCAGACCCGGCAAGCCTCAAGATCGGCAAGCATTCATAACCGGCAAGCCTTTTACCCGGACCCGGCAAGCCTCTCGTCGGCAAGACCGGCAAGCACTTAAGACCGGCAAGCATTCAGAACCTGCAAGCCTTTTACTCGGACCCAGCAAGCCTCTCGCCGGCAAGTTCATTCATAACCAGTAAGCACTTAAGGCCGGCAAGCATTCAGAACCGGCAAGCACTTAAGCCCGGCAAGCATTCAGAACCGGCAAGCCTTTTACTCGGACCCGGCAAGCCTCTCGCCGGCAAGCTTCTTGCTGGCAAGTTCATTCATAACCAGCAAGCACTTAAGACCGGCAAGCATTCAGAACCGGGAAGCCTTTTACTCGGACACAGCAAGCCTCTCGCCGGCAAGCTTCTTGCTGGCAAGTTCTTCTTTCAGATTCGGCAAGACTCCCGCGACCGGCAAGCTTTATTCAGCCGGCAAAGGCCGAATAACTTACGCGACTCATCAGACACCATCCAGGTAAGTGTCTGGTCCCTCGTGTCATCTTTTTATTCAAGACCAGTCCGCAAAGTGTTTGCCTTTGACTTTTGCATACAAACTCGAAGGTCCTTTTCCATTTGAGGTCATCTTAATTAAGTTTTTGACCATGCCAAAATCCAGTGTCAACACATGCCCCCCTGTTTTTCGGCAAAACTTGTATGCCGAAAAATAATTTGTACCTTGTTTGTTCTAAGGACGATGTCAACACTCCATCGACCATTTATTTTTCTCAGGGCGATAATTATGTATCGGCCATGTTTGTGCTAAGGGCGATAATCGTATATCGGCCATTGCTTACTTAGGCTTCTTGCCACACACTCGGGTGGTATTTCTTCAAGTACTTGCCATTGAGAGCTCGAGGTAACAATGTCCCTTGTACGGATTCCACCAAATAAGAGTTTCCGGGAACTACTCTTGTAATCCTAAAAGGACCTTCCCAACTCGGAGACCACTTCCCAAATTTTCTATCTCTTGAACCAATCGGTAGAATCACTTTCCAGACGAGATCACCAACTTGAAAATTCTTCAACTTGACTTTCTTATTGTAAGCTCTTGCCACCCTCAACTTGTCTCTCTCTATGGCCTTCAAAGCAGCCAAACGTTTATCGGCAACCTCATCAATATTGTCCATCATCAAGTTATAAAAGTCTATTGCCGATAAATCATTTTGTTTGGCTATTCTCAAAGCATTCAAATTTACTTCCACCGGTAAAACAACCTCCTGACCATATACTAGCTCATATGGAGTCACCTTCATAGCACCATGCCTTGAGATCCTATGTGCCCACAAAGCTTCAGACAACAACTCATGCCATCTCCTTGGATTATCCTCAATCTTCTTCTTGATAAGCTTGATTAAAATTTTATTGCTGGACTCGGCTTGTCCATTAGCTTGGGCATAATACGGAGAGGAATTGAGCAACTTTATGTTATAAGATTCGGCAAATTCTCTGACTTGATGTGACATCAAAGATGAACCTTGATCTGTAGTTAACGTTTGAGGAATGCTGAATCTATGAATAATGTGCTTAGTTATGAATTGAATTACCTCTGTATGTGTCATGTTCTTGAGAGGTACTGCTTCAGACCATTTAGTGAAATAATCGGTTGCCACCAATACGAACCGATGCCCCTTTGAGGAAGATGGATGAATTTCTCCAATAAAGTCTAAACCCCATCCTCTGAAAGGCCACGGCTTGATAATAGGATGTAACATAGCAGCAGGAGCCAACTAAATATCACCAAATTTTTGACAAGCTTCACACCCTTTGTAATATCTGAAGCAATCATTAATCATAGTCGGCCAATAAAACCCAGCACGTCGCAATAACCATTTCATCTTGGGAGCCGACTGGTGAGTGCCACAGATGCCTTCATGTACCTCTCCTATAGCAACTCTTGCTTGGTCCTCATCCAAGCACTTTAAAAGAACATCATCAATTGTTCGGCGATAAAGGTCATCATCCCTCATCGTGTATTTAAAAGCCATACGCCGAACAGCCCTGTCCACCCTTTCACTCGGATTGCACAAGTAATCAACAATGGGCTTCCTCCAGTCGGGATTTCCACCTGCACTAGATTGCTCATTAGTGGTCGAAGCAGTGAGCCCTGGTCCGGCCTCTCCTACATTGGCAAGACAAGACATCGGCTTTTGAGAAATATGAAACATACCATGATCAACATGATAGCCGGATGCTTGTTGTGCCAACTCATTTGCTCTCTAATTGTCATGCCTAGATATATGAGCAATGCTAAAATGGTCCAAAGTAGAGATTATATCTAGACATTTATCAAGATAAACATTAAGTGATTCGTCCAAACACTGAAAGACTTTGGATATTTGCTGCACCACTAGTAACGAATCACCGTAAGACTCAATATGTGTAACACCTATAGCAAGTAACATCTCTAGGCCGAATAATAATGCTTCATATTCGGCTTGATTGTTTGTGCAAAAATATTCTAAGCGGCATGAGGCTTCAAAAACAGCACCATGAGGAGATATATAAACAATACCAACACATTGGCCATTGCTACAAACTGAACCATCAAAATATAATCTCCAAGGTACTAATGAAACAAGGTTTATATCAACATCATGCTTGTCATTAATCCGATGCTCAACAATAAAATTAGCAACTATTTGGCCTTTCATGGATTTTAGAGATTCATAAGCCAAATCATATTCAATCAAAGCATAAGCCCACTTGTCAATTCTACCACTAAGAATTGGCCTATGCAACATGTATTTAATGACATCGGTTTGACAAGCTACTATGCAAGCACTCGGCACTAAATAATGTCTCAATTTTGTGCAAGCATAATATAAGCATAGACATAGTTTTTCAATAAATGTGTACCTTGTCTCGACGCCCAATAATCTCCTGCTCAGATATGTAATAGCATGCTCTTTTCCTTCGGTTTCTTGAGTCAAAACAGCACCAATAACACCTTCCTCTGCTGCAATGTAAAGCTTAAAGGGCTCCCTATGCTTGGGCGCTCTCATCACCGGAGGAGTGCACAAATAATTCTTGATCATGTCAAATGCTTCTTGCTGTTTTTTCCCCCAAGTAAAATTAACATCATTCTTTAACCGAAGGATAGGAGTAAATGGATCAACTTTCCCTGATAGATTAGCTATGAACCTTCTCAAATAATTGACCTTGCCAAGGAACTTCTGCATATCTCTCTTGCATGTTGGAGACTCCACTTTCTGTATGGCCTCTATCTTTTTGGGATCAATCTCTATGCCATCTTCATGAATAATGAAACCCAAAAACTTGCCAGCCGACACGTCGAATGCACACTTCAAAGGATTCATCTTGAGTCCATACTTTTTCATTATTTCAAAAGCTAAACGTAAATCGGCCAAGTGAGATTCAAAAGCGTCCGATTTGACAACAATATCATCAATGTAGACTTCAAGTATGACGCCGAGTAAATCATGAAAAATCAAATTCATAGCTCTTTGATATGTGGCTCCAGCATTTTTTAATCCGAATGTCATCACTGTCCATTCGAATAAACCAAGGAAACCAGGGCATCGGAAAGCCGTTTTGGACATGTCCTCTTCGGCCATAAAAATTTGGTTATACCCCGCATTACCATCAAGAAAGCTAATGACTTTATGTCCAGAAGCATCATTAATAATCATATCGGCTATTGGCATGGGATACTCATCTTTAGGTGTAGCCCTATTCAAATCTCTGAAATCAATGCACACCCTCAACTTGCTGATCCTTTCTTCTCCACTGGGACAATGTTAGAAATCCACTCGGCATACCTGCAAGGTCTAATAAAATTAGCTTTAAGCAGATGACCGATCTCTTCCTTGATCCGGTCATATATTTTTGAATTAAACTTTCTGGCCGATTGCTTGTATGGTCTAAAACCGGCCTTTATAGGTAACTGATGCTCCACTAGCTCTCGGCTTAAACCTGGCATCTCATGATATTCCCATGCAAAGCAACAAACATATTCTTTCAATAGCTCGATCAACTTAGCTTTATGATCGGCTCTTAAATTTTCGTTTACAAATGTCGGCCTAGGAATTGAACCATCCCCTATGTCTATCTCCTCTAATGGATCGGCCGATGTAAAACCTTGTCCTAATTTATCCATATCATCTAACTCTTCTATGGACTCATACATATCGTTCTCATTGGACCGATATTCTACAAGACGCTTTTGTAACCACTCTGAGTTAGGATCCATTTAAATGCATCATACCTTGGAGCCGATTATCGCCAACCGGCTTTAAAGAAATGGGCACGAAACCACTTCTTGTGGCGCTAAGAAAATCAAATTCTGATAAGTCGCGCCCCGTCAAGCAAGTAACATTAGGATGTTGCCAATCCACCGATGCATCGGCCAAAGCAACACAAGCCGAATTATCCGCATGAATGACCTCCACTTCATCATCAACCCATTGAATCAAAAACTGGTGCACAGTAGATGGCACACATTGGTTTGCATGAACCCAATCGCGGCCTAATATCACATTGTAGTTACCTTGCACCTCGGCGACAAAGAATGCGGTAGCCAAAGTTTTGCTTCCCACTGTAAGCTCCACATACATTACACCTTTGGCTTCAGTTTTCTCTTTGCCTTCAAATCCATTAAGCACCATGTTGGTTTTTATTAACTCTTCATCACGCAGCCCCAATCTTTTGAAGATCGAATATGGCATAAGATTCACCACAGCACCACCATCGACAAGCATTCTAACAATTGGCGATCCATTAATATGACCTTTAAGGAACAATGGCTTCAAGTGCATCACCAGTTCTTTTGGCTTCTCGAATATAGCATTTTTAGGGCCAAAATCTAGCTGAGCTACTTCCCCTTCTTCATCTATAGCACGAAATTCAGCGGGTAAGTAATACACCATATTAATATCCATACCTTCATGAACCGGTGTAGACTCATAATCAAGCATTTCATCTCCTTCCTCAAGCATGTCCACTGACTCCGAAATAGCTCCAAGGGAAGAGGAAGTAATAGGCAATGTGGACGATGTAATAGCAGCCGCATCGTCCTCCGTTGGTGGTGTAGGTGTTGCTATGATCAATGCAGAAGCTGCTATGTTTTCCTTTTGCTTAGGCTTCCACACTTGTTTTGCTGGCACCATGGGACGGGTTTCATTGAACAATTTATCCCTTTGCTTCTCTGATTCTTGTTCCTCCTTCTCGTGGCTCCTCATGCGTTGCAATCTCTTTTTTTGTGCCTTGGTCAGACCGGAAGGACACCACTTAGGCTGAGTATATTTTGGATCCCTCGACTTGGCCTTGCTTGTGCTAGCTTCATGATCATTAGCCATGGGACCTTGCTGGACAACAGCCACATCTTTATTAGAATCAGCTGGATTTTCAACAATAATCGGCTCTTTGATTGTTAATTCTTTAGTGCCTATCATAATAGTTTCAGCACTAGTATTCTTCTTCTTTTGCTTGCTAGGCTCTGAAATTTCAGCACTTGGTGATTTAACATGCCACACTTGCTTGCCAACCCTTTTTTGATTATCTTGCGTTGGCCGATTGACACCATTGTTCAAACGGCCTCGTGTGGGATAAGAAAGCCTCTCATGAACGGTCCTCCTTGGTTCTGCCCAACCCGGATGAAAAGCATAAGGGGCCATTGGGGGCTGCCCCCATCCTCCATTGAAGTCTCCCATGTAGTATGGCGCATAGGGAGGTGGCGCCATCCATGGTCCCGGTGCCCACGACCCATATGGCCTTGCATGATGCTGAAATTCTTCCCGAGGAGGTGACCTTGAGCGCTTCAAATTTGATGACCGGTTAGAGCTAGAACCGGCCGCTTGATTGACATATTTGGACAACAACATATCAAAAGTTGGCTTGATTCTCTTGCGATGCAGTTTAGCCTCATTCGTCTTCCACTTGCCAACCTCTGGACTCTTGGGCTTAACAAATTTGACACGAGTGTTCTCTTGCACTTGTGGTTGCCCCCCGAGTGTAGGATTCTTGATGGTGATCTTGATTATCTCCTTGCCATCGGGTTGCTTGTCAAGCACAACCTGCCTCCCCAAGACTTTGTCGCCCTCTTTGCTTTTCCTGGGCTCACCAACAATGACATTAGCCTTATTAACAGATTCGGCTACCTTCGGCCGAATGAGTAGCTTCTTCCCTTCCAAATCCATGGTATTCATTGGAAAGGGCTGTTTATCAACTTGCATCTCAGAAAAGTTCAATCGTCCGTCATTAATGGCCGATTATATCTGTCATCGGAAAACATTGCAATCGTTAGTAGCATGAGAAAAAGAATTATGATACTTGCAATAAGCACGCCGTTTCAGCTCTTCAAACGGCGGTAAAGTATGAGATATTCTAATAATTTTAGCTTGTAGCAAAGCATCAAATATTTTATCACATTTAGGAATGTTAAAGGTAAACTTCATCTCTTCATCACGATTCTTATGAATCAGTTTCAGATCATTGCAAGTAAAGGGTTTGGCCTTAGATGGCCAAACAAATTCAGTAGCATAAATATCACCCTCATCGTCCGAGTGATCGCTATCATATTCAACCATATTCATCTTTGGACGGTCGGCTTTATATCTATGCACTTCTTTGAGATCTTTGCTTCGGCTTTCCTGAGCCAAAGCCCTTTGTAAGACTTGGTTGATATTTAAGAACTCATAGCCTTCTAGCTTTTCTCTAGTGGGAGTTCTCAAACCACTCAGCACTAGGTCTGCCAAGTCTCTCTCGGTTATCACCAAACTATAACAACGGTTTTTTGTTTCTCTGAATCTCTTGACATAATCGAAGACCGATTCATCATGCTTTTGTTTAACCGATGTTAGATGTGACAACTTGAGTTCATTGTCACTGCTATAAAAATGATCACGAAATTTCTGCTCTAGCTGCGACCAAACCCGAATGGAACCATGTGGTAAAGAAGAAAACTATGAAAATGCGGTACCAGTTAATGATAAAGGAAATAAACGCACTTTCAATTCATTTAGTGAGCCTGCTTCACCTAATTGTGCCAAGTATTAACTAACATGCTCCCATGTGGTTTTTGTGCGTTCTCCATTAAACTTAACAAAATCTGGAATTTATATCCCGGAGGGAACTGGATGGCATCAAAGTACTCGGGATATAGTTTTTGGTAAATCCGATTCTGAGGTAACTCAACTCCAAAATTCTCCCGAAGCATCTTAGCCATCTCCTCTCTAAAATTAGCTAGGGCATCGTCTGTAGTAGACGATGAAGCTTGTTGCAGTGGCATAGGAGGAGTAGGACTACTAGTTGTAGGTAGGAACCGCGGCATATATGCCGAACAATACTTCAGTAGTGGCCGAGTGGTTGTACCTACAGGTAAGGTTTGGTTCGGCGTTGCCACCGAACCTAGCATGCTCATAATAGGATTAATGGGTGCAGTCACAATCTGATTTGTTTGGGTAGGATAATAAGTCATCAGCATGGGAGGTGTTGATGAGATAGGTAAAGCCAGATTAGGGTTTTGCACACTAGCAGCTACACCACCATTACCACTAGACGACTGAGATATATTCTTCTGAGCATTAGTATTTTCTATGAAAGTTTGATAGACCAGATTGTTACCATCAGCAATACGACTCTCAATCTCAGCCCACTGCTCAGGAGAAAAGGTAGTACTCACAGAGGGTTTAACCTGCTCGGCTTGAAGAGGAGGGAACTTGATTTCTTCAATCGGAGTGATGTTGCCTTGGCGATCCTTCTTGAATTTTGCAAGGAACTCCTGCAAATCCTTCTCTTCGTGTGCCTTCTTGTACTCCTCATAGATTTGGTGATGATCAGCCGATATCTCATCAAGACTGGGCTTAATGATGTTATCGGCATCTACCTCAGATGGCTTGGGAAGATCGAACATGGTGGATGATGACAGTTGATCTTCGTTCCCCAGCGAAGTCGCCAAAAAGTGTGTTGACACATGAACACGTCACGTGTACCCTCGACGCCGATGGTGATGCACCGCAGCTCACGTCGAAGGAGACCCGACCGACAGCGCGATACGCAAGACAGTCGACGGGCGCTTTTGCAGACCCGAAACCCCGCACACCCGGGAGGGACCCCATCAGGGGGTGCGGCGGCTATGGGCTGACCTAGGTCGATTCGCTCTCCCCTAGAGCCTCAGGATTCGTAGCTCTCAAACACGAAGAACAGCGAAGAACGAGAGAGAAAAACGGTGGAGAGATAAAACGTAGATGAAAAAGTAGTATATTGATATGTCGATTGTGTGTTGTTCAATCGGCCGTCACCCCCAACATATATAACAGGCGGCTGGACTTCCCGTACAAGTAAAGTATTCATCTAGGCTTCCCTTACAAGAATATTACATCAATTCACGTCCTAAAAAGTCCTAGTTCCAGTCCAACTCGGATTTGGCTCGGATCTGTCCCATACTTCTGTCCTTCTTTTGCGTGGGCGGTAGAAATCGCATACTAACTCGGATGGAGTCGAATTCAACATCAAACTTGTCTGTCTCGACGATCTGCATAATACCACGCGTGCCACTTCTACTTTTAAGGCCGTGTTTATGACTTTTAGGGCCCATCTCCAACTTCTGGTTGGATCTTCACTAAATCCGGCAAGCCTTCAAAATCAGCAAGCACTTAAGACCGGCAAGCATTCAGAACCGGCAAGCACTCAAGACCAGCGAGCATTCATGACCGGCAAGCCTTTTACTCAGAGCTGGCAAGCCTCTCGCCGGCAAACTCTTCTTTCAGACCTGGCAAGCCTCAAGATCGGCAAGCATTCATAACCAACAAGCCTTTTACCCGGACCCAGCAAGCCTCTCGTCAGCAAGACCGGCAAGCACTTAAGAACGGCAAGCATTTAGAACCGGCAAGCCTTTTACTCGGACCAGGCAAGCCTCTCGCCGGCAAGCTTCTTGCCGGCAAGTTCATTCATAACTAGCAAGAACTTAAGACCGGCAAGCATTCAGAACCGGCAAGCACTTAAGCCCGGCAAGCATTCAGAACCGGCAAGCCTTTTACTCGGACCCGACAAGCCTCTCGCCGGCAAGCTTCTTGCTGGCAAGTTCATTCATAACCAGCAAGCACTTAAGACCGGCAAGCATTCAGAACCGGGAAGCCTTTTACTCAGACCCAGCAAGCCTCTCGCCGGCAAGCTTCTTGCTGGCAAGTTCTTCTTTCAGATTCGGCAAGACTCCCGCGGCCGGCAAGCTTTATTCAGCTGGCAAAGGCCGAATAACTTACGCGACTCATCAGACACCATCCAGGTAAGTGTCTGGTCCCTCGCGTCATCTTTTTATTCAGGACCAGTCCGCAAAGTGTTTGCCTTTGACTTTTGCATACAAACTCGAAGGTCCTTTTCCATTTGAGGTCATCTTAATTAAGTTTTTGACCATGCCAAAATCCAGTGTCAACACCAATAAAGCACTCATTTAACAAAGGAAACTAGCCTATACCACGTACAGTGATTTGGTAATAGATCGGACGTCTGGATTGCTTCTAATCGTACAGCTACCGATCGGTCTGATAGGAAGCACATCATCTGTAGTCTGATGCCTAGCGGTGCCCTTAAGAGCAAATCCAATGCGCCGACCCAAACGAACAACGCTTTTGTCCATTTTTTGTCCGTTTGGGTCGGCCGCCCGCTCGGCGTCCGCCCCGTTTGAGATTTGGGTCGGCAGTGCGCCCAACGCGCCGACCCATTTCATGTCCGCACACAGATTTTGAAAAAGGCCCGCGGCCATAGTTCATGCCAGCGGCCATGTCGTCGCCCGAAGTTCATGCCGGCACCATGCTAGCGCCGGCATACAATGTCAGCTTCAGAAAACACCACACAGTTCGGCTGGCGCACTTGCCAGCGGCCGGCACACATGCCAGCACACAAAAATGGGTGGGAGTTCGACCACGCCATCATAGCCGTGGTCATGCCAGCACACTTGCCGGCATACAAAAAAGTATGGCGCTCGCCACCATAGGTCACTCATCGTCGAACTTGAGCATGTCGGTCGTCATCTTCTCGAACCACGGCCTCTTCCTTGGCGACACGGTGTTGAGATCCACCTTCATGATTTCCACCCCGGTCATCATGCTCGCGAGAGCCACTTCTTTCGCCTTGGTCTTGGCGTTGGCGGCCTCGATCTCTAGCATCTTGGCTTGCTTCTCCGCCTCCATCTCAAGCATCCTCGCTTGCTTCTCCGCATCCATCTCAAGCCTCCTCCTTTGGATCTCCATGAAGGCGTTCATTTGTTCTTCTTTGTATCACCGGCGCTCCTCCTCCCTCGAGTCTTTCTTGGTCATCATGCCCTCCACGCTTGCGATCAAGGCGTTCGATGCCGCATCCCGCTTGTCCTCCTTCTTGGAGTTGGTCTTCCCCCGCGGCCATGCCTTCTCGCCATCCCCAACCTCCTCCATGGCTTGCTTCCCCCCACGTGACTTGAGGGCGACATATTGCACCTTGATCTTCTCCTCATCTTTGATAACCCTCTAACAATGGGAGAGGTTGAAGGACTTGCCTTCATGTTGGACCTTGAATGCCTCCAAAACTTGGAATGCCTACAAATGAATTGCATGCAAGCATATTGGCAAATGGATATGGAAATGGACATGCAAGCATAACCGGAATGACACAAAGAGGGGTGCTTGCTAGCATACCATGTCTTGCATGCCGATGCCGCTCACGGGGCGTGCCTTGACACTCTCAAGAGTGGCACAAAACTTGTTGCACTCTTGTTGGATCACCTTCCAACGCTTCGAGATGGACACCCACCCGCATGTGCTTTGCATTTGGTACGGCAGAAACTTCTTGCGCTCATGGAACTCACGATGGACACGAGTCCAAAAGGTTGATGCCTTTTGTTCGGCACCGGTCTTGGGGTCTTGCCCAATGTCCCTCCAACACTCACAAAGGAGCTTGCCTTCGGCCGCCGTGTATGCCTTGGTCCGCCTGCTCTTGCGCTTCGTCTTCCCCCCGGCGGCTTGGTTGGCGAGCTCATCCTCGAACAAAGGCTCCCCTTCAATGTCGCACTCATCCTCTTCCTCTTGCCCGTAGTCCTCCAGAAACTCGTGGTCGAGCGGGCAGCCGTCCAGGTCAAGGCCGACCTGATCATGCATGAAGGCCACCTGATCTTGATCAAAGGTGGACGGCGTGAACGCCCGTCGGCCGTCCTGGCTTTGTGTCTCGTCGGGATCGTAGCCTCTAGCGGCACCGCCAGCGGCCGGCGCACCACCCTCGAAGATGATGTTCTGTATGTAGTCGTCGTCGCCGACCTCCGGCATTCCGTCGAACAGGTTGCGTGCGCCCGGCAGCACGTCCACTGGCATATGCCGCGCGCGTTTCCTCGCCCCTCCGGATGAAGAGCCACCGGCCACCGGTGTGGCGTTAAGGTCGATGGGCGCGGGCGCGGGTGTGGACGGCGCCACCACGCTCACCTCGGGCGAGCACTCACCGGAGAGTCGGGAGGCCTGCGGGTAGACGTAGAAGCCGGGCATCGTCTGCGTCGCCGACACGCGGGGCGAGTCGGGCAGCACCATCCGAGGGAACGTGGATGAGCCGGTGCTGGCCGCGGCCAAGGCGGCGTTGACAAGGTTGTGCTGGCCAGGGTTTAACCCTAGCAGAATTAGCGCCTCCCTTGTTGCCGCCGCGACGCGGGCGTTGGTGGCCTCCTGCTGCACGGCGGCGGTGATGGTGGCCGCCGCGATGGCTTCATCCTTCGCGTCCGCGGCATGCCTTCGGCCCTTTCTCTTCGCCGACTCCCTTGCCCGCTCTTCGGCCGTCAGCTTCTTCTTCGGCTTGGGCGCGGCGGCAGTCTTGCGGGGGGCGCGAGGCTTGCCTTTGTCGGAGGGGGCGGACATGATGCCGGACATGGCGAGGGAGGCGAGGCCGGCGGCGGCATCGAGGTCGGCGTCCATGGCGAGTGGCGGGAGCGTGCGCGGGCGGGAGGGTTTTGGGGGAAAATGGAGGGAAATGGTGGAGGCTGCCACCGACCAGTGGGCTAGGGGGAGGAGAAGGCGGGCGCGCGCGCGTCCGTCTCGTCTCCGCGCCGATGCAAATCCGGCTCAAAAATGGGCCGGGAATGGGTAGGCAGGCGAACGAAAAGCGGACGCGCGTCCGTTTGGGTCGGCGCGTTGGGCCAACGAAATGGGTCGCCACGTTGGACTTGCTCTAAAAAAAGCTATTTTTTTTAAATAATACATTTTTTTATTAATTTTCATTAATATTATGCTGGACAAATAAATTTTAAAAATAATACACCGTCGGCCCGCTGTAGGCCGACTGGGCCTAGTCAGCCCATCGCAGGCCGACTGGGCTTAGTCGGCCCACCGCAGGCCGACAGCTGACCAAGCCAGGCGCGAGGGTGGCTGTCGGCGTGCGCCTGCCCCTGTCGGCCCGCTGTAGGCCGATCGGCCAGCTGCAGGCCGACAGGGTGCTGCCCCACAGCGGCTGGCTCCTCTCTCCTTCTCCTTTCTCCTTTGTCGTTCGTTTCTCCCACTCCTCACGCTGGCTACAGCTCCTCCTCTCTGTTCTTTCTTTCTCCTCTTTCTTACAAGAAATGCCTCAAATTTCTACACCAAAATGTGGCGATTTTTTGCGGATTGAGCACCATGAATGGGTTCTACATAGTTAGGGGAGCCAAGGGAGACCTCGATCTACTGATGGGGTAGCTCGTGGTGGTCGTGGTGAGCATTTTTTTGGAGCTTTTTTTAGCACATTGTTGGAGGTTTGTGGCGGCGGTGGAGGTGGAGGTGGTGGTGCTAAAGTTGGGGCAGTGTGGTGGAGGTGGTGGAGGTGAAGCTCCGGCAGTTTGGTGGAGTTTCCGGCTCCGGTTCCGGTGATTGAAGGCCGCCGTTCGTCGTTCGCTCGCACGCTTCAAGGGTATATTTTAACACACATTTTATTTTTCGTAGTCGCTTCGGTAGTATTCGGTAATATGTTTCGATGTGAAATAAATTAGGTGTCTGATTATTGTTATTTGCTCTGATAGTATCCGTAAATATATTTAGATGTCAACTATTTAGTTGTGTGAAAATTTGAAGTTGCTTCGGTAATATTCCGTACTATATGTGGATGTCAAATATCTAGGTGTGTCAGTATTTGGAGTTGCTCCGGCAAGTATTTGTAATATATTTGTAGGTGTGTGAATTTTTTTAGTTGCTCCGTTAATATTCCGTAATATATATACATGTCAAATATTTAGTAGTGCGGATATTTAAAGTTGTTGCTTAATACTTGTCAGTCGTTGTTGAAAAAAAATTTAGGTGAGCCGAGATGTCTGATGTAGTGAAGTTCAAATTTTACTACGGTCCTGGTACTGTCCAAACAACTGACATGGGAGCTGATCTAAGTGAATTTACTCACATAGAGGTGCCAATGAGCGCACCTCAAACATGGTCTGTCAGTCAGTTCAAAAAATGGATTACAGGAAGTTTAGGGCTTGATACTGAAACACACACCGTCGGTGTTCATGCATTGTGGACACGGTCAAGTTCAATAATTTACTTTTATTTGAGGCCAATAGAGCAAGACTCTGAGTGGGTGCGGTGGTTACAAGGTTGTGAACGCAGGGGATGCAATCCTATTGCCTTAGTGCTTCCCGTCGTGAAGGAGGTCACTGCACATGAAGGCGAGGGTGGCTACGATCCTGGGCAGAGCAGTGAAGGGAGGCAGTTATCTTTGTCAAATGCTGGAGATGATGGTTACGAACCAGGGCAGAGCAGTCAGGTAGAAGGAGGAAATGCTGATGGTTACGAACCAGGGCAGAGTAGTCAGGTAGAAGGAGGAAATGCCGATGGTGATTATAGTGGCGAGGTGGACGCTGATGAGGTAGATGGGCACATGCAGGACCAGATGGAAGAAGAAGACACCGATGTTGATAGGGGTCATGTCGATGATTCTGACGAGTCGGATGAAGAAGAAAATGCAGAGGAGATCCTGAATCCTGCATCATGGAATCATGACTTCTCATCTGCAATAATGGTGAACGATGGACATGATTCTGCCTGGCAATATCACCAGAACAATATTGCGACGGGTGCTATGTATCCCAACAAGCAAGCTCTGAAGGATGCAATAATTAATTGGGCAATGTCCACGCAAAGGGTTTTCATAGCTCAGGTGTCAAGTTAGAAATACCTGACAATGGTATGCAAGAACGCAGATTGTCCCGCCAGGGTGCACGGCTATCTCCCTAAGTATGGCACAAGTTGGGTGATCAGTGACTTAGTGAATCACACTTGTCTTATTCCCTGCATCCCTCAAGATCATGCCAACCTTTCATCGACGCTTATTGCTCGGTTGTTTTACGATGAGATAGTGGAGGGCAAAGCTATGGAAGTGAAGGCAATCCAGACAAAAGTCTTCGCCAGGTTGAAGTACATAATTTCTTATGGCAAGGCTTGGAGGGCTAAGCATGTGGCGCTTGAGAGGAGATTTGGTTCTTATTTTGATGCATATGACTCTGTTGTCCAGCTCCTCCACACACTGCAGCAGTGGAATCCAGGCACCTATATCGATATCCAAGACCTCTTCATGCCAGAGTTCCCAACTGTGAGGGTGCTGCATCATCTCTTCTTCTCTTTCGGTGTATGCATCGAAGCTTTCAGGCATTGCCGACCGGTGATATGTGTAGATGGTACTTTTCTCACTGGCAAGTACAAGGGTCAGATCCTAACAGCCATAGGTCAAGACGGCCAAAATCAAGTTGTCCCCCTCGCATTTGCTTTTGTGGAGAGTGAGAACATTGAAAGTTGGACATGGTTCTTCTGGCAGTTGAAAATATCAGTTGTGAAGGAGAAGCCCAATGTGTGCATCGTTCATGACAGGCATGCAGGTATACTTAGTGCGATAAGGACACTAACAAACCCAGGCCCTGAGGAACAAACTCCATGGCAGGACTTGCAGAGCCGTTGGTGCATGCGCCATCTGGGGGCTAATTTCTTCTCGCAGTTCAGAAATAAGAGCCTGATGAATCTGTTCAAAAAACTCTGCAAGCAGAACCAGTTATGGAAGTACAATTTGATACATGACAGACTTAATGTGTGCACGCAGAGACACGTTAGGGACAGGAAAGCTGCAAGAGATGCAGCGGTGAGGGCACATGTTGAAGCAGTAGCTGCAAAGTTGGCAACAGGATCAGCGGCCGTGGAGGAGGAGCCTGTTGGGCTATGTGACCTGCCAGGCTTTGACCCACCTGGTACTAGGAGAAGGCTTGGAAGGTCGATTAAAACCTTCCAGCAGTGGATAGAGCATGAGCCTCTGGAGAGGTGGTCTTTGCTACATGACACACATGGAGCAAGGTACGGTGTCATGACAACCAACCTCGCGGAAACATACAACTTTGTCCTCAGAGGAAACTGGGCATTGCCACTTACAGCCATCGTTGAGGGTATTTTCTATGGCACCGTGAAGTATTTCAGAGATAGACGTCAAAAAGCAGAGCAGCATATCTTGAACAACCCGAATATACGTTACTGTGAAAGAGTGACGAAGTACATGGACAACAAGATGCAAAAAGCTAGGTCACACACTGTAGTCGCCATCGGTAATCAAGAGAGAAGGTTTGAGGTCCGCTTAGTCAACAACAAATTCGGATGTGCAAATGAGTTGAGGACGCATGAGGTGAAAATTGGAAATGAAGCCTGGCCAACGTGTGAGTGCACATGCAACAAACCGAAATTGTTTCACCTACCTTGCTCACATGTACTTGCTGCTTGCGGGCAGCTTGGAATGGACGCAATATCATTTGTGTCACCATTTTTTTCTGAAAGAGTCTATCCTCAATACCTGGACAGGTGAGCTGATGGGTTTTTGATCAATGGGTAACTTCAACAACGTCAACCCCGCTGAAAGGTGTTACATTCCAAACCCAGAGCATATGCGTACAAGTAGAGGCAGACGGCAGTGTCAGCGCATCCGGAATGATATGGATGAATCTGAAGCAGGAGGTCCGACTAGGCAATGCATTCTATGCAATGAATTTGGCCATAGGGACACTAATTGTCCCACTTTCGTCACTGCCAGTGGTACTGGTCGTGGACGAGGCAACCGGGGACGAAGAGGAGGTAGAGGAGTAAGAGGGAGAGGAAGAAGCTAAGCTAGCAGTACTATGTTATAAATTTGTATTAGTGTGGCACCATGTTCTGAATTTGTATTAAGTGTGGCACTATGTTCTGAATTTGTATTAAGTGTGGCAACTATGTTTGAAATTTGTATTAAGTGTGGCACTATGTTCTGAATTTGTATTAAGTGTGGCACTATGTTCTGAATTTGTATTAAGTGTGGCACTATGTTCTGAATTTGTATTAAGTGTGACACTATGTTCTGAATTTGTATTAAGTGTGGCACTATGTTCTATATTTGTATTAAGTGTGGCAACTATGTTTGAAATTGGTTTGTGCAGGAATGGCAGTAATGTGGTTGCTGAATGGGGAAATTGATAGGGGTCATCGTGCTGCGATATGGTATGAGCGAAAGCTCAAGCCTCTGGTCACTCGCACTCCTAAGGAGAACTGGATGATACACCCAGGATGGGTTCAGCGGTACGTGCTTTATTAATTTGCACACTGACATGCATATTAATGAGAGACACTAACTGAAATGTTCTGTCATGAAGGTTGAAATGGGCCGGCCTTTTACCTTTCGCGCGTCTGGTTGAGTCTATCCCGGGCTGCAAACGCCTCGCCATCGACTCCTCCTTGTTGAGCTGCTTAGTGGACCGTTGGAGGCCAGAGACCCACACATTTCACTTCCGATGGGGAGAGATTGCTCCTATTCTAGAGGATGTGTCACTTTTGCTGGGACTACCGTTGGCAGGTCATGCCATAGGACCGTTGGACGCACTGGCTGGTTGGGAGCTCGGTCTTACACAACGTTTTCATGGTGTTTTTCCGGATGCTCCGAATCCGGTATGGGAGCATCATGGGCCTAAGTATGATTGGTTGCTCAATTTCCAGGTTAGTTCCCCTACCTATTATCTTCAAGTTATCATGCAAATGGTTTTACAGAAGATACCTGCGGCTTACTAAATATTTCTCTTTGCTTAATGCAGATCCAGAAATTCCCGGCGCCGTTGAGTGCGGAACAGATCACTCGGAGCTTGGAGGCCTACTTAATGTGGCTTTTCGGCAAGGTGATGTTCACAGAGAACCATGTCACCACTATTAGCGCGCTCTACATCCCTATGGCACTCGAGATAGTGAGCGCTGAGACGGCGGATCAGATCAGACAGAGAAGTTGGGGTTCGACGGTCTTAGCGGCTACATACCGAGGTATGTGCAACGGCTGCCAGCTTTCATGGAGAAAGCCAGCCCTTCTTGGATGCCCTCTATTCCTACAGCTGTGGTCGTGGGAGAGGTTCTCTATAGGGCAACCAGATGTACGTGTTCATCGGCCTATAGATGCCATGTTCGATGCTGACGGCATCGACATGCCTACTTTCGGTCTGTGTTGGACACGTCGCGAGGTATGTATCGTGTTATAGTTTAATGCAACTTTTTTGTGCACAAGAGATAGTTCAATGCTAGCGGCTACTAACTTTTGTTTTCTGCAGAGACGCTTTGCTATTGATCAGACCAGGAAGGCATACACGGCATTGAACGAGCAGTTCGATACGTACACTGGGGTCATCTGGCAGCCCTACACGGAAGCAGCCATACATGCAAGATACCCCGGTGGTATGCACAAGGGACCGAGATTACTGGATGACGAAATCGAAGATCATCTTTGATATCTTCATCGAGGAGATGGCACAACAGAGGGTTATGAGGCAATTTGGTCTTCTGCAGTTGGAGCTGCCTCCCCCTACAGAGAACCCGGTGCCAGCACACATCCACAGGTATTAACCAGTTTTTCAATGTTGCATTATCTTTGACAGTACTCCATTCGAAGCATTACGTAATTGTTGAACACACACCATAATTTTAGGATGACGAGGAAGGGCATGAATAGGACAACTGCTGACTGGCTAGTTAGACTAGAGCCGTATGTTACAGAATGGGAGACAGCAAACACACATCTATGGCACGAGAATCACAATTTTGATCTCAATGAATTCAATCTCTATTTGCGGCGTTACATGACCGGAACACGGTTACGCATCGTTGAGCACTCTCACCCAGAGGAGATACCTGACCCTACTCCATCGGATATGTACCCGAGCTATGATACTTCGGGCTCTAGGCAGTACGCGGTAAGATATATTTTCTTTAAGTAAAGTTGTGACATACTTTGACGTGCATACTTAATAATCGTCATGAAAATTTTCAGGCTCGCTTGACACACGAACTATACGACGACATGACCACCTTTGGACGATCACTGTTGTCTGGACCTCTTCTTCAACACCGGCCTGTGCTACAACCCTTCTTGGAACACATGCAGAACAAGATACGGGCTGTCTACGAGGCTATCACGTGCACCCGGAGAAGCGACGTTGTTCAGTACCAGCAGCAGCAGCAACAACCACGTCACTCCACGCACCGACATCAGCCACGTCCACGTCTAGCACATCAGCCGAGACCAGGCCACCCCCTCCTGACCAACCTGGCAGTTCGACGTGGCAGCACCCACAGCACTATGGTCCCACGTCGAGGTTCGTGTTATCTCCACAGCAGCAGGGTCCCTCGTCGAGCTTCGTGTTTCAGCCAGAGCAGCCGTCACAGCCAGCAGGTATGTCTCTTCATATTTATTGTTTTCAATATTAGTTGAGGCGACCTCATTCTTCATGACTTAACGTTCATCGTGCAGGAGCCTACGGATATCATGCGTCTATGTCGGCATCACATGATACGTGGGGGAGTGATCAACATCCTGAGGACAACATGCAGGCTCAGATGTCACAGCACACCGAGTGGATGAACATGTTCTCGACTCCTCCACCTGGCCCCACACAGGATACACAGTATGACCAGGGTGAGTCTGAGATTCCTCCTCGCCAAGTTAGGGCACCCAACAGGTTGGGATGGACGACGCCTCAAGATCAGCCTCCACGCCAGGGCAGACATCGTCAGTGACGCTTCTATCTATCAGTAGAGACATGACCATCTACTTCTGTATGAGACTTATGTCTATTTTATGTATGAGACAAATGACTATGTACTTATGTATGAGACATATGCCTACTCTATTTAGTACTCTGTTATCCGAACTACAACATCATATTTAGATAGAACATAATGCTCCTACAATAAGACACTACAAACAACTAGATAGAACTACATCTAAATTAAACGGTACATACGACTTGACTTACAACATACATCATAAAAACTACATGAAGTCATCATCGTCATCCTCCATCGATGCAGAACTCTTGCCCTTCGACGATGAAGAACTCTTGCCCTTCGACGATGAAGAACTCTTGCCCTTCGACGATGCAGAACACTTGCCCTTCGATGATGAAGAACCTTTGCCATTTGACGATGCAGAACTCTTGCCCTTCGAATATGCAGAACCCGGAAGCGGCGGCATGAAGATATCGTCTTCATCCTCGCTGTCGTCAGTCCATAAAAAAGTATGTTTTGCTGCAAACTTTAGGTATGCTTCACTCTTAGATTGTTGCTTCATCCATCTTCCCTGCAACATCAGAAGTTCTTCCCGTATCTCCTTAAAGGTCCTGGAAGGCCACCCGCACCTACTTAATGCGTGAGCCAGCTCATTCAGTAGGGTGTCAGTACTGATGAGTTTGTCCCACGGAACTAATATGTTGTCTATCCTGAAATCGGCGGCTAAATCCAGAAGACATTTGGACGTACTAGGGTGAAAACTACGATCAAAAGGATATCCGGACATCTTGGCGAGAACTAGAGAGCGGGAATATATGGCCAGAACGAGCAAAGTGGGAAAATATGGCGAGAATACGAGACTACACTAGACTGCTTACCCATGTTACTGCCGAGGGTGTTTTATAGGTTGAGAGCACAAAGAAAGGCGGGAGGGAGGCACTGGCGGAACCAGAGAGCGAGCAATATGGCGGGAACTTGATAGCGGGAAAAAATGGCGGGAACTAAGAAAGCGGGAAAAATGTGGCGGGAACTACCGAAGCGGGAAAATATGGCGGGAACTACCGAAGCAGGAAAATATGGCGGGAAGTAGAGAGCGGGAAAATATGGCGGGAACAAGCAAAGCGGGAAAATATGGCGGGAGATGGCGGCCCGAGAAATAAGAGGGAAACACGCGAGGGTAGAAAATGGGGGTATGCACCTGTCGGCCCACAGCGAGCCAATTAGCTCAAATCGGCCCACAGTAGGCACCCAATCAGCCCACAGTGGGCCGACAGGCTGGTCAGCTGTAGGCCGACTGGAAGCCAATTGGCCTGCTGTGGGCCGACTAGGCCCAATCGGCCTGCAGCGGGCCGACGGTGTATTATTTTTGAAAAAAATTTATCCAGCGTAATATTTATGAAAATTAATAAAAAAAATGTATTATTTAAAAAAAATTAGAAAAAAAAAGCGATCCCTCGTAAAAAAAAATCTGGCTATAAGCGAGCCCTAGGGCGTGCGGGGAAGGGGGAGCGCGCCGCGTCGCCCACTCTACTCGTCTCCGAATCAAACCCAAACCCAAAGCAAAGCAGGAGAAGAAAAGTCGCGACGGGTCACGTGCCACGCGCGGGGCCCGCCCGGCAGCGTTGGGAACCAATGAGGGGCGTGCAAGTGATCGGATCGCGGCCGGCGGCTGTCGTCCACTACTTCCCACACCGGCAGGGGCCCCACCCCCGAGGCGCTCCCAGCCGCTAGTTAATCTGCCCACGCACCACACACCACACACCACACTAGCCGCAAATAAGATATAAAAATCTTCCCTGATTTACTCTATTTTCTTATTCCTGCCAATTTGTTTCTCATTCTCGCTGCTGCCGTGGTTGCATATCCTGCTACCTGCTGCCGCATCCTTGCTCTACTTAAAAAAGAAAAATATATATTTTTCCTCCCGAAGGCTCTAGAGCCGGAGGAGGAGCGGAACCAGGCCTTTCGTCCTCTTTCTACGGCCAAGACGTCCACAAGCTACTCGCGGGTCCCTCCTCCTTCTTCCCACAGGCGGATCAGGGAGCCTCTGCAGATTGACCTTGGTTTGGTTTCGGATTCAGGTTGGGCTTTTTTATCGGTGAATTCTTCCGTTTCTTTTTCTTTTTGGTTCCGTTTGCTGCTTCTCTCGAGTTTATTTTACGTGTGGTGGTTGATTCTCAGATTTGTTCTTTGTGTGTGTGTGTGCGCGCGCGCGCGCTTACATATCTTTCCGGTTTGGTTAGCTGTTTATCGGCTTTCACTCTTCTTTTTCTGTTGGAAGAGAAATTCTCCATCTTACCTTTGTTGAGGGTTGAAATTCGGATCCGGCGTCGGGGGTGTTTGGTTGCAAGTTGAATAGTATTTTTCTTGTCAACATTTCTGGAGACTTTTAAGGGATTTTTCATTGTTTTTGCAGGTTTGATCCAACCCAAATCCAAATCGTCTGATTTGGCAAGGTGAGAAATTCCGAATTCTATTTATCCACTCTGTTTTTGCATGTGCAGCATAGCAGAAAGAATTCCCCCTGGTTTATTTTACACTTTCTCTAATATTCATACTGTATTACTCAACTTAATGGTCACTGTTTTCTAGGATTTGATCAACAACTGGGGATCCTGAGTTGAATATGATATCAAATCCGGTGAATTGGTACAGTTTCGGGCCTGGATAGAAGCTGTAGTGATGCCAGATTGGAAGGCGGGCGAGGTGATCTCCTGATTTTGATGAGTCTCTGTTTCTTAACTGGATATTGCATCTTACTAATAGTTTTCCAAGCGGCCGAATAAGATACCGTTAGATGTATTGGTATGTAACTAGAAATTTAGACGTACAAGTTCTTCTGACCTTAAATAGTACAGTACCTGGCTCAGATAGTGGCTAAAAATTTGATATGTCATCAAAATGGAGGAAATAAAATTAGCCTGTCATGTCTAGATTCTGTATATCATGTACCGTAGCCTTCATGCTAACTTTGTGTGTTTGTATTCTATACCTAATTTTGATGCCTCAAGCTTTCTTTTTACTGTTCAATTAACTTGAATGACATGTTAGACCTGCTTACCTTTTTTTTTTTTTTGCGAAAAAGACCTGCTTATCTTTCGTTGGGTAAGCATGTGAACCAAGAGTATACGACATGAATCTTCTGTTGCCATTGATTCGTCCCATTCTCTTTGTTGCTGCTGTTCAGCAGCCATCTAATTGCCGACCTTCACTTGTTTTTGATGTGCAAACAATACATGAGTAGTGCTAGTAAGATAACCCCTGATATGGCAGCGTACCAATAGTCTACTGGGTACAATTACCTTTGAAGCAAGTTGATCCGGCATAAGAAATTCTATGATCAGATTGATGTTCCGCTACAGGTCTCACCTACAGAAAATTAGTTGCATACTTTCAGTGATAGAGCAATGTTTCGTGGTATAATCAGCCACATGCTGAACTCTGTTATTTGTCAAGTCTATTCAGTAATTCAAATCACATTGATTCTCTCCGAGCAATAGAGTTGTTTCATGTTCAGCTATTTTCCTTAATACTCAATAAAAGTAATTAGATTCCCCTGCTGTTCACCTGTGACTAAGCATGTAGTGTTTTTACAGTTTGAGGGTAAATTCAAGGATGAATTTGCTCAGGGTAATAACAACTTGCAAGAAGATGGAGCAGGGCCTTTGAATATCTCAAATAAGAAACTGAAGCATGGGATTACCACTGAAGATAACCCGCAGGGTGTCGTGTCTACAGCAACTAATTCAGATTCACGGAAATTTAATTCAGAGCACATCTACTCTACCTGTGTGGTAGCTTCCGACCATGTAAGAGACTGCAAAATTGAATCAAGTGCTTTTCCCTTGAGCAGAGATGATACTACATCTGGAACAAGATACCAAACAGAAAACTGGAATAATTGCCAGTTTGCACTGAGTAATGGCTCAGCTGTTCTCAACAATCACAGTGTTCCGCAAAGTGATCTCAATTATGGAGATAATGATCTAAACTTCATTGATTGGCCTAGCATTGATAATTTTGAGGATGTTGATACACTATTCAGGTACTTTGAATGTTTCACTTGCTGACTGTGTAAGATCTTACATAAAAATAGTGAAACAGACTCTGGTCCTGTTTGGCTAATCGTTTTTCTCCGTCTAAGGGGGTGTGATTCCACATATGGTGAACAACAACTGGAGAACACTGATGAGCTGTCATGGATTCCTTCTTCAGATGCCATTTACTCTTCCAATGTTGCTCTGCAGGCAGGTTTTGACTCTTCTTATTCAGACTATGGTATGCTGGATGACCTGTCAGCATTCCCTTGTGCTCAAGATAAATCCCTACCAACAGCAGACCAGCAATTCAATGACAATTATCCATTCAACGAGCAAAAGAATGTTAATGTATATGGAGAACAGGCAAGTAAACTGATTATCCTTTCTTCTACATTTGGTTGCCATTCAAGCCTTTCTCTTATTAATATTTTTGTATGTACCACAGGCTTACCAGGGGGGTGCAATGGAATTGTTGTCCACTGACCAGATATGCAGTGGAGATGGAAACCTTGATATGGTAATTTTACCTCTTTAATCTGTCTAATAATATTAAAAATTACAGTGGGTGTGCTATTCTATGAAGGGTATGTTTTCAATAGAGTAATTAATATAGTGCTTCATGCTTTGAGTGCGGATATGGTAGCCTTGATATGGTAGTTTGACCTTTTTTTATTAGTCTAAATAAAAGGACATTGTGCGTTTGCATGTTGGTCAATGGTGTGTCCTCAGTGGAATAATTAGGGAACGTGATTCATTTTTCAGTTCCAATGTCCCTATTTTTGAGAGGTCGAATTTCAGTTTTCCTAATTGTTTCATAGTTCTCCTGTGTCCAGTCTTCGAGAAAAAAAATACAGTTACTCTGTAAGGTTGCGATTTGATTTATTTTCTGCTGCTCTAATGTAAGTAACTTGCAATCTTGCATGTCCTTAAGGCATGTTCCTTCCTGTCATTTGTGGCAACTTGTAGCGCCTCGAGATCCGACACTATGCAGATCTAGCACTTCCTTTAGTATCTGCATAATTGATCCTAAGATTTCACCTTACACAACATGCACGTGACAACATGCACGCTGTGCAGGTGGAAAATAAGTATCACAACACAAGTCGTGAAAGAATCCGGAACAACAACATATATGTAAAACAACTCCGGAGATTCAAATTTAATGAATGAATACAAAAAGGGTCTTTCGACCAAGATACAACTCATACAACGGAAGCGAATATACCTTAGATATGTAAAGTTTAACAAATGCCTTAAGAAGGCTTCAACATGGCATGGATGATATGCAAATGCATCATGAAGCATGGTAAAGGATTCCACTATGTCTACCTACACATATTAAATGGAGTGGAAGCATTATATGTAGCATTTCGAACTAACTCCATTGCAAAAGTTTATTATGGTTGCACCCTAAACATGATTTTAGAAGTGATTAACATGATGCGCGTCGTGGCTGTGGGCTGGTGCGCGTCGTGGGACTCTGACAACGGGTTGCGAGGTCCGGTGGGGGCTGCCGTCGTTGGGGACGACGAGGGGCGGCCGGAAGCGTCGGGGTCGACGGGAGTCGACCGATGGTAGATGGCTTGGTCCGGTGCCGGAGTGGCGGCCTTCTGGTTGGTGGTTGCCGGGGGCAGAGAAGCCACACGACGGTGGAAGGACGGGTTCTTCGGATCTGGCGACCGGGCCGGTGGTGGTGAATGATCTCTGCGGCGGCGCTGCGGCGAGGCTTGGCGGTGAAGGACGGGTCTACGGGCTCGAGTGTTGGCGAGCTGCGGGCCTTTGGGTGACTTAGGCCGTCGGATCCGGATCTGCACGGATCTCGATGTGGTGGCTGGATCTGGGGTGGGGGTGGCGGTTAGGGTTAGGGTTTGGGGGTCTCCTCGGGCAGCTCGGGCTGGTTAAACGGAGAAGGAGCGCTATTGCTGGTTAAACCGATGGGCCTTGCTGGGCCGACTGAGTTTCGTCTCATGTTAAGCTCAGCAGAGGAGCGCTATTGCTGACAAGTGCCCATTGGGCCGGCCCACTGCAAACAGTGTCAATTTTATTTAGTTTTTTTATTAATTAAGGACTATAGCTTCCGTATAATAAATGTTTGGGGCATCAAACGAACTCTGAATTGGATGAAATCTATATGTGGCCTCTCTAGATTATAACAAGGCCACATGAAAAATACAATCCATTTGGACTTCATTTACTATTTATTTAGAAAATAAATCCATTTATTAAATAAATGGGTTTTGAAATACGAGTAATAGGTAGGCTTAGACTAAAATTGTGAAATAATTTGAGTAGCTCCCAAATATCACTAAAAGATAATGTGCAAAGTGTGGAGGTGAGTCTTGGGCTAAAACACCAAAAGGGAGAAGGGTTAATTTATTCACCATTTAAAAAAATGGCAAAATAAATTAGATCATGGGGTCTAATAAAAATATCCAAATTCAGAATGAAATGCAACATGATGCTGATGCAATGCTTATGATGCAAAAATAAAAGAACATCCAATTTCTAATTTGTGGTAAACCCTGGGCTGTTACAAGAAGCCACTGTAATAGTTGAATTGACAACCACAGTATGCAACTGCATTAGCATTATTTATTCTGATGTGCTTGGGAGGTGGTAAGGAGAACAGATCATCTATTACTATTAGTGCATGACCTTTTTCGAGTAAAGTGGTATCCATTTGAGATGTTACTTTTTCCCCAACTATTTATAAAATTTATCTTTAGTTGTTTACTGCCATCGCAATATTGCAGATTGGCGAGCGATATTCATCAGAAAATGCCCTGCAACAGTTGGAGGACAGGAAGTTTTCTGTATCTTCAGGATCTCAATTAAGCTCCTCCCAGAATTTACTGAAGCAAAAGCACCACTCAGATAAAACTTCACCAAGTAACATTACTTCTGATTGCTATTCAGATAGAAACTGCCAGTTCAGTCCATCTGGATCTTTTGCACAGAGGAACTTGATGGGTAATATATATGTAAAAGAAATTTCACAGGATATTTGTATGAGTATTTGTTATGAGCGTGTTTGTCTGCTTTTTGGTCTAATTATCAGACTTGATGTATGAGTGCAGTTCAAAAACAAGTGGCTAATTTGCAACCAGGACAGCTCATAAATGATGAAGGACAACTTGGTCAACAAACATTGACTAGAAGAGCTTCATATCCTTCTGAGAACTGTGAGGTTGAAAAGAAGGGCTTTGGAAAAAGAAGTAAGGACACACTGGGTATATCAGTAGCGGTGGATGGCTCTTTTGCGTCGTCTCTTTCTTCTGATAATTCAGTTGAAGAAAGCAGCTTCCGACAACTTCAGGATGCAGTTAGTCAGGTACAGGTTTATTTTCTGCCTTCCTTTTGTATGTATGGTTCATCAAGTTGAAATACCTTTACCTCCAGCCATAGTTCTTCATACAAGCAGCTTGTTTTTTTTTTGCAATAGGACTTGTAGCAGCTTCTTCACTGTGATGTTTCCACATTCTTGCCTCTTGGCATTTTGATTCCCTTAAATGGCCATAATCTTGAACTGAATAAATCAATGCTACAGTATTGGTACAAGCAATGCTTCCGTGTCCTACTTCATTGGACATTAAAGTGTGTGTTATATTTTGGAGCTTACCTTCTTTGCCCCCATTGTTGTTTCAGTTGGACGTGAAAACCAAACTGTGCATTAGAGATGGTTTGTACCGCCTGTCAAGAAGCGCGCAAAATAGACCAGTTTTCCCAAATGCGATGAATAGACATGAAGAAAGCCGGGATGTAAAGGATACACAAAATATGGAAACTTCGGGCAAGTACGTTGGGATTCTCATAAAAGACCATAATTTGTATAATCATGAATTTTTTATTTGTGGCTTTGCCATTGTCCAATAGCATTTGATTAATGTTTGGCGAAATGTGTCTACTTTATCTCTGGCACAATCTCTTATCTTATAACTCAGTTTGAAATATTGAATCTTATTTCACTAAAACAAATAAAGTATCTTACTTGTTAAGAAGATAGGCTGTGTAGATCAAAGAACTTGTTTATTTTATGATGAGCAATTGGGAAGACAGTTATTCTTGATGATTGTTGCAGTTGTATAGCTGATTTAGTACTAACTTAACCGGTAATAGCTGGTAATTATTGAACATGATCCGATCTTGATTGAGAATGGTCACTTTTTAGTAGCATTACTTAAACTGCATTGGAGTTCTCTGTTTCCTTTCCATGTTGATGTTTCTGTTTTGTAGGTTTGTTGATCATAGGAGCATTGAGACGCAGACAAATCCAATTGATCGTTCTATAGCACTCCTACTTTTTCATCAGCCATCAGACCAAGTGGCTGGAGCTGTTGACAATCCTCGCCACTAAAATCTCATGTTAGCACGTGTTCCCTTTTCTCCTGTGATTTGCTGTTTCACTCTTTAACATGGCGACTTAAGTCATGAGCGATTTGTATCCTGCAGAACGAGAACCACAAGGCCTATGCTAAAAACTAGGTTGGTTAATGTTGCGAAAATTACTGGAGATGGCTCGTGGAGATTCAAGGATCGCCTTTATTCATATATTGTAATCATCATCTCCGTGAATGCAGGAGCAATCGTGAATGTTTATCCGGTATGGTATGGTATGTACCGTTTTAATCGTTAGTCGGCTGCAAGCAAAAAAAAAAGAAGTACACCAGTTAACTAGCCAGCCGTGACTGTTGGTACCCTTATTGTGAATTCGTTCGTGAAGGTTGACTTTGTATTGTTCTGACTAACATTTTGTGCAATCTCAAGACAGGCAGACATTGACTTGTATATTCAAATGACTATTTTGTGTAGTCTTGACATGACGATCTCTAAATTCTGTGCAGAAAATTTCGTAAATTCCCTTCCATTTCTAACTGTGGAAGCCAATGGGTTTCACACGCTATAAGGCTTGGCATGGAGGATCTCAGTTTTTTTTATAAAGGGCACTTTTATTATCTCAAAATGTCAAGCCGATACAATGCATTTAGAGTATCACTCAACCTTTGTATAACTAGGATGTATACAGCCAAACATAAAAAATCTGGTAAAAAAACTGATAATTTGGCAACAGTAGGCCTATAGACTGACACAATGTTTACTAGTAAGGTATACGTGCATTGCACGCATGAGATTTGGCAATCAAATTATGAATAAATATCACATTATAGTATGTAAACTTTGAGTCATATATGCATGATGTAGATGTTCGTTTAATTCTTATAGTTCATCTCATTCAAAATTAATTAGTTTTTATAAAAAAACTAATCTATTTTAAGATTCATGGAATTGTGTGTTGTAAAGTATAAAGTCTATATCTAATATTAAAGTACGGATTGTTTCTCCACTTTTTTCTGTCCGTTATAGTGTTTTTCGTACGTCATTCTTTTTTTTGTCGGTCATTTGCGCTTTTGTACGTCGCTGGCCATTTGTGTGCACGTAGCCTCCAAAAAGTAAATAGCACTGGACGGGAATCGAACCCTGGTCGCCGAGACATACGGCGCACGCACGAACCAGCTCATCTAGCAACTGTTGCTTGAAAAGGAAGCGGACAGTTCCTTTTTGTCATCGTTCTTCAGTCGTGTCCTTCGTGCGCACCGGAGCCTCTGTTCAACGAGGGCTATTTCATTCATGGGCCACATCATCTCATTGGGCTTGGCATAGAAAATAGAATTTCCATGGTACAAGATTCAAACTATAGCAACCTATGGATTGACCCTGTATGGCTGTACCAACCGGCCGATGTTTCTTTTTTAAATTGATTATAAGGGATGATTCCTCTATTCTATTCAGTAGTCCCACATCGTTCCTTTATATGCGATCACCCCAATTTATATATGTTTTTGAGTTTTCTGGTATATCAATAAGGAGAGATTGAGGATTTGGGATTTCAAACAGCGTGGCCCAGAGATAATAAGGAAAGGAAAATCGTGAGAAAAAAAGATAAGGAAGGAAGAGTTTTGAGGTAATTAATGGTGGGCTAATTGAATGGGATTCCCGAGAGAGAGAGACATCATGCATAAAATTATGATTGGCTAATTAATGGTAGGCTAATTAAACAGATTATGGTAATTAACGGTGGGCTAATTGAATGGGATTCCCAAGAGACGAGACATCATGGTGCATATAATTATGATTGGCTAATTAATGTTGGGCTAATTAAACGGATTATGTATATGGCAATCTTTGAAAGACATGCATGGTGCATATAATTATGATTGGCTAATTAAAAAATAAAATAATTGGTTTTAACACAGCCGTTATAATAAAATCAATCGATTACATGTGATTGGATCACAAAACAAAAAGGAAATATCTGACTGCATCCACTAACCCTCGAACCAAAGGTAGTCTTCCGCCGCTGATTTTAATCCACCTTCTTTTGTTCTCACCTTTGTTTTAATGCTTTCTTTGCTTGCTTCCATGCGTGTTTTGCTACTTCCATCTAGAGTCCCCAATTCATTCGCCGCAATTACAATTTACCTTTTTTTACGAAAAATTACAATTTACATACATATGCAATTTAATTCCATGTGAAGTCAATGACTGATTATTTACAAAACTCTTCAGGTTTGTATGATGAAGTTGCATTCGACCAGATAAATATGTTAAACTGTGGAAGTTTTTCGCAGTTAGTATCCATCTAGGTTGGTTTGCTTTGCTGCTGTTGGTGCTACAATTGTTATTCTAGGTTGGTTTGATTGTTGTTGTCCTCAAATGATTCAACGCCTTTTCTCATCGGCGATCGTTGTCCCACGATAGAGTTTCTCGGATCGACAACGTGGTTCATAGGAATCGTTGTTTTCTCCCGTTGCAACGCACGAGCATTAGTGCTATAAAAACAAATAATGGCAATTCATCTAGAAAAAAAAATTGGGCAATTATGATACGGAAAATTCTAGAACAAAGAAGAAGTGCTTGTGTTTTGAGATTTGTGCATTATGCTTAAGTTCAACCATGGAGTCTTCTAGATTGTACATGTGGCAAAATCTGGTGGAATGTAGATGATATCCAACGGCCAGTAGTGCTCGGATTTGCCATCTCTGCACCGTCGGATTGGCTTCATCCAACGACCATCTTTCAAAGTTATTCGCACACTATATAGGGGTATAGATGTCGAAATGGCTGGTGGACCGATCCGGAGAATATGCTGCCACCCATGTTCGATAAAAATCTACGTAGCCACATGCTCCAATGTTTACGCACCGCCTTGAATAGCGGTTGGTACTTCGCTCGTTGTAGCATAGATCACGTATAAAGCGAGTGCATACAACGAAAATAACCCGCAGAGGAGAAGCATTTTTATCACTAAAATCTAAATTGTTTCTAGCCAAAGCGACCATAGTAAGGCGTACGCTCCGACCCTTATTAGCGTTTTGAACTTATTTAAAATACCGTCCAACCAATGATAAAAATTATTGGCAACACTTGTGGGTGGATACAAATTCGACGCTAGTTGGATGACTGACAACGTAGAACGCGCAAACTTGCATTGAAAAAAGAGGTGTTTGATTGTCTCACCATGAGTACAAAAATAACATTTCTTACTTCCCGGCAGTTGTGTCGTGCGAGGTTGTCTTTGGTTGCACAACACCTATACGAAGATACCACATGAATATTTTAACTTTTAGTGGAATCTTTGCCTTCCAGATTTTCTTGTTATTGCTCACCGGTACCCCAGAATGCGTGAGCGCATGATACATAGAGTCTACAGTGAAAGACCCTGATGTAATAAGATTTTAGCGAAACACATCACGACCTTGCGTCAGGTAATCAGATCCAGACGGGATAAGAGATTATGCCATGATATAAGTCGGGTGCCAATCTAATCCCGCTTGAAGAAATATTCGGCAGGGATGAGTTGAGCACCTACGCAATAGTAGTGTTCTCATCGCGAGCAATGTTGTACAAGGCTGGATATGTTCTCGGAGACTGGCATTGCCTAGCCAGATGTCTTCCCAGAAACGAATCTCTGACCCGTCCTTTATCGCGAAAGACCCAAAGCGAAAGAGTTGTTTCTTTGCCGTCATTAGGCGAACCCAAAAGTGCGAGTCGCCAGGTTTCTAATATGCCTGAGACACCGCCTTTTGGCCTAGATACTTGTTGCGCATCATGGTTTGCCAAACACCATCCTCAGTAAGAAGTTTGAACAACCATTTACTAAGTAGGGCCTCATTCTTGACCTGCAGGTCATGAATTCCATGGACACCTTGGTCTTTTGGCCTACAAACCACACTCCATTTGGTCAGCAGGTATTTTTTTCTTTTCACCATCTCCTTACCAAAAGAATTTGGACCTAAATAGTCCAATCTTTGCAAGAGCCCTTTTGGGAGTTGGAAGAAAGAAATCATATAGAGAACCATATTTGTGAGGACAGAGTTTATCAAAACCAGCCGTCCTCCAACTGAGAGCAACTTGCCTTTCCAACTGCTCAACCATTTCTCTAGCCGCTTCTCTACATGCTTCCACTCCGCAATGGTGAGACATCGATAATGAATCGGTATTCCCAGATATTTGATCGGGAATTGGCCAGGTGCGCAACCAAACGGTCCGCATAATCGGCCGCCGCCTCAACGACTTCTCCAAAGCAGAACACTTCGCTTTTATGGAAGTTAATTTCAAGACCTGACATTTGCTCAAACGCTGACAACAAAAGTTTCAGGTTTCGAGCCTTGTCCAGGTCATGTTCCATAAAAAGAATTGTGTCATCGGCATATTGCAGAATAGAGAGGCCACCATCCACAAGGTGTGGCGCTACCCCTGCAATTTGGTCACCCTGCTTGGCGCGCTCAATCAGAATAGCCAATATGTCAGCCACAATGTTAAATAACATTGGGGACATAGGGTCACCCTGCCGTAGTCTTTTTTTGTCTGGAAGTAATGACCTACATCATCATTGACTTTGATGGCCACACTACCTCCAGTTACAAAATTTTGGATCCACTGACGCCATTTTTCAGAGAAACGTTTCATCCTTAGGGCCTGTTGGAGGAAAGACCATTTGACCTTGTCATAGGCTTTTTTTCAAAGTCAATTTTGAATACTACTCCAATCAGGTTTTTCCGGTGCATCTCGTGGACGGTCTCATGCAGGATTACTACGCCATCAAGTATATTCCTTCCTTGCATGAAAGCCGTTTGAGATGGTCGGACAACGTGGTCAGCTATCGAGTTAAGCCTACTCGTAGCCACTTTGGTGAAAATCTTGAAGCTGACATTAAGGAGGCATATGGGTCTGAACTGCTGGATCTGTTCAGCCTCCTTAATCTTTGGCAACAAGACAATCTCGCCAAAATTAAGACTGAATATCTCAAGTCGGTCGGCATGAAGACAATTGAACAACTCTATAAGGTCAGTCTTGATGATATCCTAGAAATTCTGATAGAATTTTGCGGGTAAACTATCTGGGCCTGGAGCTTTGATATGTTCCATTTGGAACACTACAGCTCTCACCTCCTCTTCTAAGAATGGTGCCTCCAGGATATCATTTTCTTCTGCCGTGACTTGTGGAATGTCATCCGTTTGGGTCTCGTCAAGGGTGAAATTCCCTTCAGCCGGCGCTCCGAACAGAGATTTATAGTAGTTGGTGATATACTTTTTGATCTCCTCCTGACCTTGGATCCGCCCCTCATCTTGTTGGAGACTGTAAATACATTTCTTCCCATGCCGCCCATTAGCGACCAATTGGAAGTATCTTGTATTACTATCACCCATCAAAATGAAAACGGCTTTGGATCTCTGGTAGTATTTGATCTCCTCTTCTCGCAAAAGATGGGCAACCTTCTCATTAGATTGATTTTTCAATTCAATCTCTTGTTGAGATAAGGTGCGCGTCTCTGCAATTTCGTCGAGGTCATCAATAATGGTAGAGGGCCATTGTTTTTCTTTTTTATAAATCCCGTTGGTATGTTCCATAGAGGTGTTGCTTCATGGCCCTTATTTTAAAGTTCCATCTCTAAATAGGTGTACGACCAACAGCGGGCCTCTCCCAAATATTCTTGATCATGTCTACAAATCCGTACCTATGCATCCATCCCAATTCAAATTTGAAAGGTCGTCGGGCAGCTGGGTTTGTAGAATTAGAATCCAGAATGATGGGTGCATGATCCGATAAAGCCTCGATACGCTCTAGGGCTCGCACGGTTACTAGAGGAAATTTTAGGTCCCATTCGGTATCTATGAGTACCCTATCAAGCTTCTCGTATGTCTGCACATGTCGGTTATTAGCCCAAGTGAACTGCCGTCCCGACATACTGGCCTCCCGAAGATCCAAACTGTCTATCACAACATTGAATAGGATAGGCCAATAGTGTCGAAATGGTCATTATTTTTCTCTTCCTGGCACCTAAGGATATTAAAGTCCCCTCCAATAAGCATTGGATGTGGGTTATACTTAGCCAGGTTTACCAATTCCCAAAGGAAAGCATACTTATGCTCATCTTGGGCAGCCCCATAGACAACGACAAGAGTCCATGTAAAATTATCAGCTCTATTTCTTAGGTGAATTTTTTTGGAGGATCTTAGTTATATGCAGAAAATTCCTTAAATTCCTTCCATTTCTAACTGTGGAAGCCAATGGGTTTCACATATGTTTTCTCGTTTGCTAGGCATTTTAAAAAAATCGGTAACATTTTGCAACATTTTGGATCAACTTTCAAGTATTGCCATTGTTCAAGAAGGCGCTACTAGGCGCTCGCCTAGGCGCGCTGGCATAGCACCTCGCTTTGGCCCTAGGCGCTCAGAAAAGCGCCCAACGAGGTCCTCCGGCAAGAAATCGTGTTTCTCAGGCAGGGAATCAATCTCCCCGGCCAGGATTTGACCTCCCCAGTGAAGTTCCATCCTCCCCGACGAGGATTCAACCAATCCAGCGACAAATCGACTGATTTCGGCGAGGTATCAAGCATCTCCGGTGAGAAATCGACTGATTCCGGCGAGGGATCAAGCATCTCCGGGGAGAAATCGAGCTTCACTGGCTGACTGGTTCCCATGTGCAGCAAGGGAGAGAGGCGGCGTGAGGAGGATCCCTAATTTTCTGTCGACTGTGCACGTATGGGAGGCTTTAGTAGGAGAATGGAATAGATGGGCCAGTGGTTTAATGGGCCAGATCAGCCCATCTACCTTATTTCTTCATGCTACAGTGGAAACGCCTAGGCGCGCCTAGGCGACGCATAAGCGGGCTGTGCGCAAGTAGGTCACAAAATGCATAAGTAACGCCCAGCGCCTTGTTGAACTTTGAGTATTGCTGCTAACAAAACCATACTAACACTCCCATTTCCTCGGAGAATTGTTTGCATCTCTTTCCACTGTTCTCTAGTGAGGGTGTTTTGTGTTGTTAGAAACAGAGGAGATGGTTTTGCAAAGAAGAAGAAGAAAACAGGGCTCCCGTGATTGTCTGGTGGCGGTGACGGGAGTAGGCAGTGGGTGAGATGGTGACGGAGGCGCCGGCGTCTTCCCTGGCGGATGGATGGGTTTCCTGACAAGAGGTGGGTGTCAACGGGGGCTTCTTCAACGAACAGGAATGGAGCAAGATCATGGATAAATCAGGGTGGACCATTCGATCTTCTGCAGATCAAGGGCGCTGCCTGGAGAGGGTGAAGAGACGAGTGGAGGAGATCTTGAGCAGGATATCAGGTGAGATCAAATCCGATCTAGGAGGGAGGCGGGTGCTTGACCCTGTTCACAGGGGCAAGAGGCCTCTGTTTTCTGATAAGATTAAGGGAGTTGGTTTGTAGGAGAAGAGCTTCTATGGAAGGGTGGATCTGATGTGATTTCTGTCGGTTTGGAGGGGATTCCATCTGATTCGGGGTTCAAGTGGGAGAGGGATATGTTGGGCGCTACTAGGGGATAGAGAGAGATTAGCGCTGGGATAATTTGGAAACAGATCAATCAAAACCAATTAGCTTTTGTTGAGAGTATCAATTCCATATTGGTTTTTGCGGAATTTGGGGAGAGGTGATACGTCCCCAACATATCTATAATTTTTAATTGTTCCATGCTATTATAGTATCAATCTTGGATGTTTTATATGCAATTATATATCATTTTTTGGGACTAACCTATTAACTTAGTGCCAAGTGCCAGTTGCTGTTTTTTTTGCCTCTTTTTCGTTTTCCAGGAAATCAGTACCAAACGAAGTCCAAATGCCACGAAACTTTTTGACGATTTTGTTTGGATATAAGAGACCCTAGAAGCTTCGGGAGGAGGCCAGAAGGCGAAGGAGTAGGCCACAAGGCACATCGGCGCGCCCAGGGGGGTGGCCGCGCCCATGTGGCTTGTGGGCCCCTTGTTCCTCCGTTTGACCTAATTCCAACTCTATAAGTTCTCTAAAATCGGGAAACCAACAGAGGGCCAACCAAAATACTTTTTCCGCCACTGCAAGCTTCTATTCTTGTGAGATCCCATCTAGAGGCCTTTTCAGCACTCTGCCGGAGGGGGAATTGATCACGGAGGGCCTCTACATCAACCTTGCCGCCCTTTCGATGATGTGTGAGTAGTTTACCATAGACCTACATGTCCATATCTAGTAGCTAGATGGCTTCTTCTCTCTCTTTGATCTTCAATACAATGTTCTCCTCGATGTTCTTGGAGATCTATTCGATGTAATCATTTTTTGCGGTGTGTTTGTTGGGATCCGATGAATTGTGGGTTTATGATCAGATTATCTATGAATATTATTTGAGTCTTCTCTGAACTCTTTTATACATGATTATTATAGCTTTGTATTCTCCAATCTATCTGTTTGGTTTGGCCAACTAGATTGATTTATCTTGACAGAGGTGCTTTGTGATGGGTTCGATCTTGCGGTGCTCAATCCTAGTGACAAAAAGGGACATTGTGACGCCCCCGGCCTAATTGTGCACTAATCATACACGCAAATGCACACGATCAAGCCTAAGGACTCACGGGAAGATATCACAACACAACTCTAAAACATAAATAAAGTCATACAAGCTTTATATTACAAGCCAGGGGCCTCGAGGGCTCGAATACATAAGCTTGCGTACAAGCGTCAGCGGAAGCATCAGATATCTGAGTACAGATATTAAAAGAGAAACAGAAAGGCCTTTAGAAAGGCGGGGCAAAATAAAACACTACGATCGAAAGGCGTAGGCCTCCTGCCTGGGACCCTCCGATCCTACTCCTGGTCGTCAGTCAACTCGTAGCAGCATCCATCCTCGAGGTAGTAGTAGTAGTCGATCGACGGGGCATCTGTCTCAAGGGGCACCGTCCTTTGGTCGTGACAAACTGATATGGGAGAAAAGGAAAACAAAGCAACCGTGAGTACTCAGAAGTACTCAGCAAGCAAGGACCTACACTACATATGCAACATGTTCAAAGGGAGGCTGTATATGTGGACTGGGCTGCAGAAATGCCAGAATAGAGAGAAGGCCTAGTCCTATCGAAGACTAGCATCTTCAGCGGTCTTGCAGCAATAGAAGAGAGTAGATCAGCACAGTATAATGTAGTAGTATCATTAAGTCTCAACCTCACCCAGAGATCCTTTCTCGACTCCCTGCGAGAAAGCAATCCCAGAGCCATACAGTCATCAACCTCGTCCTGAGATCCCTTCTCGACTCCCTGCGAGAAGCAATCCCAGAGCCATAGTATCCAAGTATCCAGTTCTAAATTGTATCAATCAGGATACAACTCCGAGTGTCCTTTACCGTAGGACCGGCTATCGATAGAAGTTTTCTTCCCTGCAGGGGTGCACCAACTTACCCAACACGCTCGATTAACTCCGGCCGGACACACTTTCCTGGGTCATGCCCGGCCTCGGCCAAACGACACATCGCAACCCTACCTAAAGCTCAGCAGAGAGGTCCCCGCCGGTCTACATCCTAAGCGCTCAGGGGTCTTGGGCCATCGCCCTGTGCACTCCGGGTCGTTGCGAGCAGGGTGAAGCCAGGCACCCGGAGGGCGCCGGTCCGTCCCGGCCGCAAGGCTGAACTAGACGTCTGACAGAGCTTTCGGCTGATGCTACGATGCAGAACGCCCATACTATGCCCACGTGATGGTTAGTGCTATCAGGCCAGAGGCCTGCTCGGATCAAATATCCAAATCGTTAGTACCTTGGGCTTGCGGTAACGAGCAGAGACTCACGAAAGATGTGACCCCGTCACCCCGTCTCGAGGACTTGCTGCAAGGGTTAAGAATGCCCGACCGCGCCTCGTATTCATCACTCGGGCACCATACAGGCACCCGTCTTCACAACACTCGCCTCTCAGGCGCACGCGGGTACCCCTCAGGGTCGACCCGCCTATCCAAGTAACAGTGTAAAGTCCAAGTATCCGTGTGTCCATAACATCAGGGGAATCCGAGGTATCACCCTCGTTGGATTCCTACTCGATGTCTCCGTCAAGGTGAACTCGGAGGAATCACCCTCGATGGGTTCACACTTGATGTGTTGCACGACAGCGTCGTTATCGGAAGCGGTGAAGGAGGAATCACCCTCGATGACCACGACCGAATAGCTACTCTACAGAGTTAACATCAGAAGTGCTACATGAGGTTTCACCCTCGGCACTCGATAGTAACGTTGCAGTGTCGTTACAACTAAGGGGAGGGGGGTGATGTGCGGTGTCGGGGCCTGGTCTTCAATCCCGTTGATCGGGTCTTCTGACAATCCAGCGCGGCAGTCGGGATAAGTGGGGTCACTGATAGGTCTCTACCCAGCCTAAACTAAGCAGTTTAGGATATACAGGTAATTATCAACAGCAGGATACAATAAACATGCTATGCATCAGAATAGGTAAAGCAGCAGTAGTAGCAATTCTAATGCAAGCATGAGAAAATAGAATGGGTGATATCGGTATGATCAAAGGAGGGGGGTTGCCTGGTTGCTCGGCGGCAAGTGCAAGGTTGTCAATGGAGTCTTCGGGCTCCAGAGCTGCGTCGGCCTCGGGGACGACGTCGAGGTCTAACGAGAGAGAGGAGGGGGAGGAAACAGTATAAATACATAGTAAACATGAGCAACACAAAGTACGACATGACAATATGCAGTGCCGGGTGTGTTCTAACGTGTGGTTGCACGTTACCGAGAAAGGAGGAATCCATCCGGGAATGTCTTCCCGGTTCCGGACATTTGTCAGACAGATGACCGGAGAGGGACGGTTGCATGTTCGGATAGTTAGGGACGCGTGACGGACGAACTGACCGCACATTCGAATTCGTCTCGTCGTTCTGAGCAACTTTCATGTACAAAGTTTTTCCATCGAAGTTACGGATTATTTAATATGATTTTCTAAAGTTTTTATTAATTTCTGGAATTTATTTAATTATTTAAATTAACATTATCCGAAATAGTGTATGCTGACGTCAGCATGACGTCAGCATGATGTCAGGACCAGTGGGTCCCACCTGTCAGCGTCTGATTAGGCTAATTAGTGGTTAACTAATTAATTAATACTTAATTAAACTAATTAACTAAATTAGATTAACCTAATTAGGATTAATTAACCTAATTAATTAATTTTATTTTATTTTTATTTTTATTTTTGTTTTCATTTTTTTAAGCGTCCTGGGCAGTGGGCCCGTTCGGTCAGTGGCCCAGGCCTTAGCGGGGCGGGCGTTTACGGGCGCAGGGGGCGTGCGAGCGCGCGCCCGAGTCCCCCAGGGAAGGGGACTCCGGCCAGGAGGAAGGGCGCGGGCGCCGGCTGTGGCGGTGCGGCGCGGGGCCGGTGGGGCGAAGGCGAGGCGCGCGGCGGCGCGCGCGAGCTGCAGCGGTGGAGGTGGTGGCGGGGTCGTGCAGGGCAGCAGTGGTGACTGCGGTAGCAACAGGCGCGGTCGCGCTCGGGCGAGCGCGGCCGGGCGCACGCGGGGCGCGGGGTAACGGTGGGCGGGCGCGATGATGCGTCGAGGAGCAGGACGGCGCGGGGCCGCAGGTCACGGCGACCTGGGCGGCAGCGGGGTCGCCGTAGCGAGCAGGACAAAGGCGGTGCCGGCGCGGCGGAAGCAGCAGCAAGCAGCTGCAGATGCGGCAGTAGCAGCGGCGGGCAGCAACTGGCTCGCGGGCGCGGTCGGGGCGCGGCTGGCGAGCGGGATGGCGATGCGGGGCACGGCGGGCGCAGCGCGTGCGCGCGCAGCAGCAGGCGACAGAGAGGAGGGAAGAGGGGGCCGGTCCTCACATGCGGTGCAGGGAAGGGGGCGGCGAGGCTCGAGGAGGCCGTTCGGGGAGGAGGACGAGGAGGCGGCGGCGGCGACGGAGTCGAGGCGGCGCGGGGCTCCGGCGATGGAGTGAGCACCGGGGCGCGGCGGCGTCCAGATCCAATCGGGATCGGGAGGGGGGGGGAGGATGAGTGAGGTGGGGGGTTTGTTAGCGGCTAGGGTTGGTGCCAGGGGGGGTTATGGGGTGAGCGGGGTGGGCCGGCCAGGTGGGCTGGTGGCCAGCTGGGCCGAGGGGGGGGGGTGTTCTGTTTTTTCTTTTCTCTGTTTCTGTTTTCTTTTATCTTTTTAATTTCTTTTGTCTTTTTCTTTATTCATTTTCTGTTTTTCCTGTTTGCAAATAGTTAGGCCCCAAAATGATTTTTACTAAACAAGTGACCTAGCCCAAAATTAGCAGTGCATTATACCCTAACTCCAAAAATTAGTTTGGGGTATTTATCATTTCATAGTTATTTATAGGTCATTAAATATTGTTTTCCAGCCACTATTTGAGAATGTTCAAGCCACTTACCCAGTTCCAAAAATGTTGGGTTCAATTTTAGAATTGTCTCTAATTTACTTGCTATTTAATGAACAATTTAGTTTTTGTTTTGAACAACTTTTATTTTCACTTTTATTTAAATTTGGATTTTGACTTAGGAGTTGAAATGCAATATAATGCTAATGATGATCATGCACTATTAAACATGCTGACTTGTCATTATCAAAAGTGATTACTGTAGCTAACCACAGGGGGTGTTACAAATCTCCTCTACTAACAAGAATTCTCGTCCCGAGAATTAAGAAGTAGAAGGAAAAAGTTCGGGGTATTCCGCACGAAGATTATCCTCGCGTTCCCAAGTGGCTTCATCTTCAGTATGATTTGACCACTGCACCTTGAGGAACTTGGTAACCTTCTGACGGGGCCGACGTTCAGCTTCATCGAGGATGCGGATCGGATGCTCCTTATATGAAAGATCATCATGCAATTCGAGCATTTCGTGATCCACAGCTCGGTGCGGAGATTCTTTGAAGCATTTACGAAGTTGCGACACATGGAAGACGTTGTGGATATGAGAGAATTGCGGCGGCAACTCCAATTTATATGCCACCTGACCACGTCTAGCAACAATGCGGAAAAGACCAATGTAGCGTGGAGCTAACTTGCCCTTGATTCCAAAACGGTGAGTGCCCTTCATAGGGGTGACACGTAGATAAGCTTGATCACCAGGTTGATAAGTCAAACCCCATCGTTTGCGATCATAGTTGATCTTCTGGCGGTCCTGAGCCGCCTTGAGATTTTCCCGGACAATACGAACTTGTTCTTCGGCGTGTTGAATAATATCCGGACCCACAAGCGGTCGTTCCCCAGTTTCTGACCAATTCAGAGGGGTTCGACACTTACGTCCATAGAGTACTTCGAAGGGGGCCATTTTCAAGCTGGCTTGATAGCTGTTGTTATAAGAGAACTTGGCATACGGAAGAGATTCTTCCCACTTCTTACCGAATGAAATAACACAAGCTCGAAGCATGTCTTCAAGCACTTGATTGACTCGTTCGACTTGGCCTTGAGATTGAGGGTGATAAGCTGAACTCCAGGTAATATGAGTTCCCATAGCCGTTTGGAAACTTTCCCAGAACTTGGAGGTGAAAAGACCGCCACGGTCCGAACTAATCTCCTTCGGAATACCGTGGAGTGAAACAATTCTGGAGATATACAATTCTGCTAACTGGCTAGCAGTGATAGTTTCTTTCACAGGCAGAAAGTGTGCAACTTTAGAGAGTTGGTCGACGACGACAAGAATAGCATCGTGACCCTTCTGTGACCTGGGAAGTCCTGTAACGAAATCCATCTGAACCTTATCCCATTTCCATAGAGGAATAGGAAGTGGTTGCAGAATTCCAGCTGGTTTCTGATGTTCTGCTTTAACGCGACGACACACATCACATTCAGCAACATAGCGAGCAATGTCCTGCTTCATTCTAGACCACCAGTACCTTTGACGAAGATCACGATACATCTTGGTGCTACCCAGATGAATAGACAGCGGGGTATCATGTGCCTCCTTCATGACTTTGTCAGTCATGAGTTCGAAGCGAGGTACGACAATGCGGTTTCTGAAATACAAGGTTCCATCTTCAGACAGCGAGAAATCCCTGTACTTTTCATGGTGAAGATTTTCCTTCATGAGATCAATTTCAGCATCTTTAGCTTGCGCATCCTTAACAGCCTTCTCAAGATCTGGTTGTATCACAAGGTTATTTAGAGAGCCCTGTGGAACAATACGCAGATTCAGCTTGCGCAGTTCTTCAAAAAGACGAGGTTGAGCTCGCCTAACCATGAGGTTGTCGCAATAGGACTTGCGACTTAAGGCATCAGCCATCACGTTAGCCTTTCCAGGGGTATAGGATATACCCAAATCATAGTCCGCAATGGCCTCCATCCATCTTTGCTGGCGGAGGTTTAGAGATGGCTGAGTGAACAAGTACTTCAGACTTTTATGATCCGTGTAGATCTCGCAACGATTACCGAGAAGGTAATGTCGCCACAACTGCAGTGCATAGATGACAGCAGCTAGTTCTAAATCATGTACCGGATAATTCTCTTCATGTGGGCGCAACTGACGAGAGCCATAAGCAATCACTTTACGCTCTTGCATTAGGACACAGCCTAATCCTTCACGGGATGCGTCACAATAAATCACGAAGTCTTTGCGAGTATCTGGAGGAGATATTACTGGGGCAGATGTCAGCTTGTCTTTGAGTGTCTGGAAACTTTCCTGACATTTTTCTGTCCATTCAAATTTAACGCCCTTGTGAAGCAGATCAGTCAGGGGCTTAGCAATCTTGGAAAAGTTCTCGACAAATCGACGGCAATAGCTTGCAAGGCCGAGAAAACTTCTCACTTGCTTGACGTTCTTCGGAGGAGTCTAGTCAAGAATAGCCTGAACTCGTTCTGGGTTAACGGCAATGCCATCTTTCGAAATCACATGACCAAGGTACGTTACTTCAGAAAGCCAGAATTCACATTTGGAGTATTTGGCATACAACTGGTGTTCTCGGAGCCTTTCCAGTACAAGACGGAGGTGTTCGGCATGTTCTTCCTTATTCTTTGAATATACCAGAATATCATCTAGATAAACCACGACGAACTTGTCGAGGTAATCCATGAAAATATAATTCATTAGACGGGAGAATGTGGCTGGAGCATTTGTCAAGCCAAATGACATTACAGTGTACTCATAAGAGCCATAGCGAGTAACAAATGCAGTCTTCGGAATATCCTCTTCACGAACACGGATCTGATGGTATCCCAATCTCAAATCAAGCTTAGAGAATACTGAGGAACCGGCAAGTTGATCATACAAATCATTGATCCGAGGAAGCGGATATTTGTTCTGGATTGTGGCTTGGTTAATGGGCCAATAATCCTGAACCAATCGGTTAGTTCCATCCTTCTTCTTAACGAAGAGTGAAGGTGCTCCCCAAGCAGAGGAACTGGGGCGGATGAAACCTTTCATAAGTGATGTGTCGATTTCTTCCTTAAGCTCGAGAAGATGATGCGGAGGCATCTTATAAGGACGCTTCGCAATAGGAGTAGTGCCAGGCTTCAAGTCGATGACGAACTCAACAGCCCTAGCAGGGGGTATCCCTGGAAGTTCTTCTGGAAATACATCTTGAAAACCACGAACAACTGGAACGTTCTCGATGCCTTCAAGAGGTGAAGCATTCAATGCATTCAGAACATATATCTGGCTCTCAGCATCTTGAGCTATTCGGGCTGAGTATCTGACTGACTGGCCCGAAGAATGGGTAAGTTGGACTTTCTTAGCGGCACAGTCAATCAAAGCATTATGGGCGGTCAACCAGTCCATACCGAGAATGATGTCTATGTCGGAAGGTCCAAGAGCAATAAGGGAAGCAGAGAACATCAACCCTTCAATTCTGATCTGATTGTTGTGACTTACCATCTTGGTTTGCCACCTGGAACGGGGAGTGATGATTTCTAAAGGAGTGGGTAATGAGCTCATAGCTAACCCATGCAATTGTGCAAATTGCTGGGACACAAAGGAATGTGATGCCCCGGAATCAAAGAGAACAGAGGCTGCAACTGAATTAACTTGCAGAGTTCCCATCACGATTTTAGGGGACTCACGAGCTTCTCCCATATTGACATGAGTGACCTGGCCACGACCCATAGCAAGCGGCCTGGCCTTACGACTTCTGGAATGATGGGTTCGATGGCCCTTCGTACGACCATCAGGAGGACATGGTGTAGCCTGAGGTGTAGCCATGGCATTGGACTGTCCACCCTGAATCGTTAGCTGTCTCAGCGGCGAAGGCAGACGAGGTGCAACATATGACGGCCTTGGTGTTGGAGCAGGTCAGTGGTAAACATTGTGGGGAATCCAGACTCGACGCTTCTGAACAGGCTGACCCGAGGATGAGCCAGCTTCATGAGTGCGCTTGAGCGACTCCTGGTACTCAGTCAGAGCTGTTTCAACTTGGAAAGATTTGCTAACAAGCGTTGCGAAGTCTGTGAAATCATGGACAGCAAGTGCAAGTTTTATATCGGTACGCAGTCCTTCACGGAATTTCTCCTGCTTGCGTGTGTTGGTGTCGACGTCATCCGCAGCATAGCGGGACAATTCAAGAAATTTCCTCTGGTATTCATCCACAGTCATTTTGCCCTGAGAGAGTTTGCGGAACTCCTGCTTCTTCTGGTCCATCAGACCTTGAGGAATGTACCGTGCACGAAAAGCTGACTGAAATTCCTGCCAAGTAGTCACAGTCTCTGCAGGCAACATAGCCTTGTGGCTTTCCCACCATTGAGCAGCTGATCCCCTCAGGTGATACGTCGCATAGGTGACGTAACTGTCAGGGATAACATTGGCTGACTTCATTTGGAAGGTAATGTCACTGAGCCAATCGTCAGCGTCCATAGGATCAGTCGAGCTGCGAAAAGTGGACGGATTGAGGCGCACGAATTCTGGCAGAGTTATTGGAGCAGATTGTTGCTGAGTATTCTGGTTTGGGAACTGAGCCAATATCCCGGTCATAACCTGATGGTTCAGTTCAAATTGCTGCATCATTGCGGCAATATAAGGTGGAGGTGGAGGATCGTCAGCCATCCTGCCAAATCAACAGGGGCAGTTTAGCAAGAAAAACTGCAGGTGTATGGAATGATTCATGAAGTAACACGCACAACAGAAGGAAGTGCAATAGATACTTCATCATATTTGCACCAGACATTCGAATCCACACATAGCCTCAGTTAGTATCCGGCATTACGACAGCTGAAAGGGGAAGGCTAGACATCTAGGTGGCACGTAGGCACGCGATATGGAAGTACACAACGAGACATAGCAAAGGCTACATCAACGTCGGAGAAAACTATTTGGGGCGAGGAATCTGCAAGTGACAACACAGGGTGCCCTCGATAAGAGGATCCTGTAAGCAGAACCTGGCCCATAATCTCGAAGCAAGGGGGGATATTTCAGAACTCCGGGTGGATGTGATTACGAGAACCTAATGTTGGAGTTAGTAAATTTTTTAACCCGAATAGAAGAGAGATTAGAGTCCCAGAGTATAGACGAGGAATAAAAGATACTAATACCACCCAATTGGCGACGTGGGCCCGTAAGCCACATAGCCAAGTTAGTAAAACAGTTTTCGGTTACTAGACTCAACTTCGGCCAAGGAGTTGGAAGGGGGGGGGGGGGGGTTCCTACAGTCAGTCGGCTCTGATACCAACTTGTGACGCTCCTGGCCTAATTGTGCACTAATCATACACGCAAATGCACACGATCAAGCCTAAGGACTCACGGGAAGATATCACAACACAACTCTAAAACATAAATAAAGTCATACAAGCTTTATATTACAAGCCAGGGGTCTCGAGGGCTCGAATACATAAGCTTGAGTACAAGCGTCAGCGGAAGCATCAGATATCTGAGTACAGATATTAAAAGAGAAACAGGAAGGCCTTTAGAAAGGTGGGGCAAAATAAAACACTACGATCGCAAGGCGTAGGCCTCCTGCCTGGGACCCTCCGATCCTACTCCTGGTCGTCAGTCAACTCGTAGCAGCATCCATCCTCGAGGTAGTAGTAGTAGTCGATCGACGGGGCATCTGTCTCAAGGGGCACCGTCCTCTGGTCGCGACAAACTGATATGGGGAGAAAAGGAAAACAAAGCAACCATGAGTACTCAGAACTACTCAGCAAGCAAGGACCTACACTACATATGCAACATTTTCAAAGGGAGGCTGTATATGTGGACTGGGCTGCAGAAATGCCAGAATAGAGAGAAGGCCTAGTCCTATCGAAGACTAGCATCTTCAGCGGTCTTGCAGCAATAGAAGAGAGTAGATCAGCACAGTATAATGTAGTAGTATCATTAAGTCTCAACCTCACCCAGAGATCCTTTCTCGACTCCCTGCGAGAAAGCAATCCCAGAGCCATACAGTCATCAACCTCATCCTGAGATCCCTTCTCGACTCCCTGCGAGAAGCAATCCCAGAGCCATAGTATCCAAGTATCCAGTTCTAAATTGTATCAATCAGGATACAACTCCGAGTGTCCTTTACCGTAGGACCGGCTATCGATAGAAGTTTTCTTCCCTGCAGGGGTGCACCAACTTACCCAACACGCTCGATTAACTCCAGCCGGACACACTTTCCTGGGTCATTCCCGGCCTCGGCCAAACGACACACCGCAACCCTACCTAAAGCTCAGTAGAGAGGTCCCCGCCGGTCTACATCCTAAGCGCTCAGGGGTCTTGGGCCATCGCCCTGTGCACTCCGGTTCGTTGCGAGCAGGGTGAAGCCAGGCACCCGGAGGGCGCCGGTCCGTCCTGGCCGCAAGGCTGAACTAGACGTTTGACAGAGCTTTCGGCTGATGCGACGATGCAGAATGCCCATACTATGCCCACGTGATGGTTAGTGCTATCAGGCCAAAGGCCTGCTCGGATCAAATATCCAAATCGTTAGTACCTTGGGCTTGCGGTAACGAGCAGAGACTCACGAAAGATGTGACCCCGTCGCCCCGTCTCGAGGACTTGCTGCAAGGGTTAAGAATGCCCGGCCATGCCTCGTATTCATCACTCGGGCACCATACAGGCACCCGTCTTCACAACACTCGCCTCTCAGGCGCACGCGGGTACCCCTCAGGGTCGACCCGCCTATCCAAGTAACAGTGTAAAGTCCAAGTATCCGTGTGTCCATAACATCAGGGGAATCCGAGGTATCACCCTCGTTGGATTCCTACTCGATGTCTCCGTCAAGGTGAACTCGGAGGAATCACCCTCGATGGGTTCACACTTGATGTGTTGCACGACAGCGTCGTTATCGGAAGCGGTGAAGGAGGAATCACCCTCGATGACCACGACCGAATAGCTACTCTACAAAGTTAACATCAGAAGTGCTACATGAGGTTTCACCCTCGGCACTCGATAGTAACGCTGCAGTGTCGTTACAACTAAGGGGGGAGGGGGGGGGGGTGGATGTGTGGTGTCGGGGCCTGGTCTTCAATCCCGTTGATCGGGTCTTCTGACAATCCAGCGCGGCAGTCGGGATAAGTGGGGTCACTGATAGGTCTCTACCCAGCCTAAACTAAGTAGTTTAGGATATGCAGGTAATTATCAACAGCAGGATACAATAAACAGGCTATGCATCAGAATAGGTAAAGCAGCAGCAGCAGCAATTCTAATGCAAGCATGAGAAAATAGAATGGGCGATATCGGTATGATCAAAGGGGGGGGCTTGCCTGGTTGCTCGGCGGCAAGGGCAAGGTTGTCAATGGTGTCTTCGGGCTCCGGAGCTGCGTCGGCCTCGGGGACGACGTCGGGGTCTAACGAGAGAGAAGAGGGGGAGGAAACAGTATAAATACACAGTAAACATGAGCAACACAAAGTACGACTTGACAATATGCAGTGCCGGGTGTGTTCTAACGTGTGGTTGCACGTTACCGAGAAAGGAGGAATCCATCCGGGAATGTCTTCCCGGTTCCGGACATTTGTCAGACAGATGACCGGAGAGGGACAGTTGCATATTCGGATAGTTAGGGACGCGTGACGGACGAACGGACCGCGCATTCGAATTCGTCTCGTCGTTCTGAGCAACTTTCATGTACAAAGTTTTTCCATCGGAGTTACGGATTATTTAATATGATTTTCTAAAGTTTTATTAATTTTTGGAATTTATTTAATTATTTAAATTAACATTATCCGAAACAGTGTATGCTGACGTCAGCATGATGTCAGGAGCAGTGGGTCCCACCTGTCAGCGTCAGATTAGGCTAATTAGTGGTTAACTAATTAATTAATACTTAATTAAACTAATTAACTAAATTAGATTAACCTAATCAGGATTAATCAACCTAATTAATTAATTAATTAATTAATTTTAATAATTTTATTTTATTTTTATTTTCATTTTTGTTTTCATTTTTTTTAAGCGTCCTGGGCAGTGGTCCCGTTCGGTCAGTGGCCCAGGCCTTAGCGGGGCGGGCGTTTACGGGCGCAGGGGGCGTGCGGGCGCGCGCCCGAGTCCCCCAGGGAAGGGGACTCCGGCCAGGAGGAAGGGCGCGGGCGCCGGCTGTGGCGGTGCGGCGCGGGGCCGGTGGGGCGAAGGCGAGGCGCGCGGCGGCGCGCGCGAGCTGCAGCTGTGGAGGTGGTGGCGGGGTCGCGCAGGGCAGCAGTGGTGACTGCGGTAGCAACAGGCGCGGTCACGCTCGGGCGAGCGCGGCCGGGCGCACGCGGGGCGCGGTCGGCGCGGGGGAACGGTGGGCGGGCACGATGATGCGTCGAGGAGCAGGACGGCGCGGGGCCGCAGGTCACGGCGACCTGGGCGGCAGCGGGGCCGCCGTAGCGAGCAGGACAAAGGCGGCGCCGGCGCGGCGGAAGCAGCAGCAAGCAGCTGCAGATGCGGCAGTAGCAGCGGCGGGCAGCAACTGGCTCGCGTGCACGATCGGGGTGCGGCTGGCGAGTGGGATGGCGATGCGGGGCACGGCGGGCGCAGCGCGTGCGCGCGCAACAGCAGGCGACAGAGAGGAGGGAAGAGGGGGCCGGTCCTCACATGCGGTGCAGGGAAGGGGGCGCCGAGGCTCGAGGAGGCCGTTCGGGGAGGAGGACGAGGAGGCGGCGGCAGCGACGGAGTCGAGGCGGCGCGGGGCTCCGGCGATGGAGTGAGCACCGGGGCGCGGCGGCGTCCAGATCCAATCGGGATCGGGGGGGGGGGGGGAGGAGTGGTGAGGGGTGGGGGGAGTTGTTGCGGCTAGGGTTGGGTGCCAGGGGGGGTTATGGGGCGAGCGGGTGGGCCCCAGGTGGGCTGGTGGCCAGCTGGGCCGAGGGGGGGGGGGTTTCTGTTTTTCTTTTCTCTGTTCTGTTTTCTTTTATCTTTTTAATTTCTTTTGTCTTTTTCTTTATTCATTTTCTGTTTTTCCTGTTTGCAAATAGTTAGGCCCCAAAATGATTTTTACTAAACAAGTGACCTAGCCCAAAATTAGCAGTGCATTATACCCTAACTCCAAAAATTAGTTTGGGGTATTTATCATTTCATATTTATTTATAGGTCATTAAATATTGTTTTCCAGCCACTATTTGAGAATGTTCAAGCCACTTACCCAGTTCCAAAAATGTTGGGTTCAATTTTAGAATTGTCTCTAATTTACTTGCTATTTAATGAACAATTTAGTTTTTGTTTTGAACAACTTTTATTTTCACTTTTATTTAAATTTGGATTTTGACTTAGGAGTTGAAATGCAATATAATGCTAATGATGATCATGCACTATTAAACATGCTGACTTGTCATTATCAAAAGTGATTACTGTAGCTAACCACCGGGGGTGTTACAGACATGACACATATTTGTATCATTGCCATTAAGGATAAAACAATGGGGTTTATTCATATTGATTGGATTTACTTGTCTACATCATGTCATCTTGCTTAAGGCGTTACTCTGTTCTTTATGAACTTAATACTCTAGATGCATGCTGGATAGCGGTCAATGTGTGTAGTAATAGTAGTAGATGCAGGCAAGAGTCAGTCTACTTGTCTTGGACGTGATGCCTATATACATGATCATTTCCTTGGATATCGTCATAACTATATGCTAATCTATCAATTGCCCAACAGTAATTTGTTTACCCACCGTATGCTTTTTTTCCGAGAGAGAAGCCTCTAGTGAAAACTATGGCCCCCGGGTCTATATTTATCATGTATTAAAATCCAAAAATAACTTGCTACAATTTATTTACTTTTGTTTTATTTTGTGTTTTTGTTTATCTATCTATCACTACGAGATTTGATCCTTGCAATTAACCGCCAAGGGATTGAGAACCCCTGTTTGCATTGGGTGCAAGTATTTATTATTTTGTGTGTAGGTGCTTTTCACGAGGAGTTGAGTGGTTCTCCTACTGTATTGATAACCTTGATTCTTAAATGAGGGAAATACTTATCTCTACTATACTGCATCATCCTCTCCTCTTCGAGGAAATCTCAACGCAGCTCACAAGTAGCAGGAAGAACTTCTGGCGTCGTTGCTGGGGAGACATCACCAACACCTATCAAGTACCATCGCATAAACTTTCATCTCCTTGCATTTACTTTCATTTGCCAGTTGCCTCTCGTTTTCATCTCCCCCACTTCTAATACGTTTTTACAAAAAACACAAAAATATTTTCTGTTTGCCTTTTTTGCTTGTTTGCTCGCTTTATCGTTATGGCTAGTTCTTCTCTTGTTACGTGTACCCTTGAAAACGAGGTTCTCAGTTTTAAACAAAGGGGAGGGGATAATTTAAAAGATTCTTGGTATAGAATTTGCGATGCTCAAAATTGATCAACTCGTAAGCAATCTACTATCGTCCTTCTTTGCAATTTTTATGTGGGTGTTACTACTTGGTATAGATTTCTGCTAGAAACTATTACCGGAGGGAATTTCTTGAGTAGTCACCCTATGGATGCTTTCAATGCTATGGGAAACTTAGTGGGATCACCACCTACCACTATTAATGAAACATCATTGACTTTGGAGCATGTTATGCAAAGGATAGAGGCTATTGAAAGTAAAATGCCTACCGTAGAGCATATTGAAAATTTGGATAAAAAGATTCACAATCATATTACTCAATTCAGTACAAAGTTAGGAATCACTCTTAAGACGCTAAAAGAAAAGGAGCCAATAATTAATGAGAGGATGGAGCAAAGTCCCGCTAGGATTGATAAGTTGGAAGAAATTATTAATAATTTGGGTTCCACTTTTTCTTCCGTTAAAACTAATGAAAAGACTCCTCCTAGTAAAATTTGCAAGTTTATGTATGTTCCTAAAAACAAGGGTGCCACATCTAGTAATGGAAGTGAAGATCTTAAAATGATTAGTGTTCACCCCAATTTTGTTGATTTAATAAAGGAACCCATCTATGAGAATAAATTCCTCAACTTTGTGCCTAGGAATATGATTGTTAAAAATATGTGTGTTAAAACTCCTAGGAAATATGGATGTGTGATTGAGGAGTTAGAAACTAAGGATGTCAACACTTGAAACTATGCATTACGCCTAGCTAGGGGCGTAAAACAATAACGCTTGTTGGGAGGCAACCCAATAGCTATCTTTATTTTTATTGTTTATTTCCTGTTTTTTGGTCTGCACACAATTATGCTACTGTTATAGTTGTGTTTTTGTGTTTAAATTAGTGTTTGTGCACAAGTAAAGCCTTTGGGATGATTTGGATGATAGTTTCTTTGATTCTGTGAGAAAACAGAAACTTTTGCTTCCAGTAGCAGAATTGTTTAGGTTCACTGGAACGTGATAAATTTCTGATTTTTTACACATGATTGATATACAAATTTCCCATGTTGTCCTAATTTTTCAGAATGCTTACGGTCATTGTTCGAATCATTACAGACTGTTCTATTTTTGACAGATTCTGTTTTTGTTGCATTGTTTACTTGTTTTAATGAATCTATGGATTGTTGTAGGAACAAAGTATGTCTACTGGGGGGGGGGGGGGGAGGGGGAGGGGTATGAATGGGAGTTTTAAATTTTCTTCGGAAAACTTAAATCTCTCAGAACCCAAAAGCGGAAAGAATGAAAAACAAACTACACTGAACTAAAACAGAGTACCGAATGAAAACTAAGACATGCATCGAAGTAAATCATACGAATGAAAACGCATTGAAGGTAAGCATGAGTGACAGAGATAACCGAAGATGCTCGATGGCGACAAGGTATTTGTTTGACCAGTTCATCCTTCTGCACAAGGACTACGTCTGGTTGGAGGGGTTGTGACTTAACACTAAAGATAAACTCTCTTCACCCTATTCTTCTCGACAATCGATTCGTCAACCGATGCCGATCACTCGTGGTAGATACTTGAAGGTGATCTTCGAACCTTTACAGACTTCTTCTTCGAGAACCACGATCACTCTTGGTCTCTGAAGAAATTGACACCTAACCGTCTAGAGAGTTTGAAGCTCTCAAGAGTAATAGGCGAAGTGTACTAAACTTAGATTCCAGTGATGCTGAACCACTATCTAATTCTTCGGCTCTAGGGTTTTTCTCTCGGTGGATTTTAAACTCAAATCGCTCAGAGAGTGTGTTGCTCAGCAATCTTCTCAGAATCAAACGGAGCAGCCACTGGACAAAGCCGGCGCGGGGTGGCTATTTATAGCCGCAGCCTTCCCGGATGGGAAATGACCATTTTGGACACAAGATCCAGCCAATGGCCAACCGACACATTCACAACGGTCGGATTTTGGAGCAATGGTAACATTACTTAAGGAACAAGTAATGCTAACTCGGTCCGAGACAAATCTCTCGAAGCAAAGAAGATCACAGTCTCTTGCTGGCAAGTATTTGCTCGGAGCACAAAGGGATTTCTCTCACATCTTTCATAGGTTTTGGGTTTAGCATCAGAGAATCAAAGCTTCGAACGCTACACCCCTCTTAATAGTACGGTGGTCCTATGGCTCAATGAAAGAAGAAGAACAATGAAACAAATGCTACATCTTCATCTCATCTTCATTCTTCCTCGAGCGCAGTCATTTGCTTCAAACATGCACCGAACCAATTGCTTAAACTTCAACAATTTTTAGGGGTCACTCTTTCAGCTTTATCTTCGATGATAACCTTCGCTGCTGCGCAGGGAGATTATCTTCGTCGTTTGCATCAAACTCCTCGATACTTCAGGGACCTGTTACTCTGTGTGCACTAGCAAACACATAAGTCCCATACTGTTTATGTCAACAAACTCCAAAACGTAAGGGGCCTATCATTGCACCAACAATCTCCAGCTTTTTGGACGATTGTTGACAAAACAGATAATCATCAAAGTGAAGATAGATAATTGAAATGTAGAACGAACAAGAGTGAACTTGCGTTACTTGACTCGATGATGAAATATACTCCCCCTAGATGTATGCAGGGTCAATTGATATACAATGAAGTTCCTTGCAATTTATTTGAGTGTGTGGAGGATTTTCAATCATATGAGGTAATGATTCACACTGATGATAGGTAATCCAACGAGAATATAGTGAAATCATTCATGACTTCTGACAATAATTCCACCTGCAAAACAAATACTTCGAGAGATGATAGTGCAGTAGGTGGGGTTATTAATATTACAGCCCATATCAGAAGTTTTACATCAGAGCACAATAACTGGCATAAAATGTCTTAGAAATATACAACGCAAAAGCCTCGAAAACAGAGTGAATAAACAAGGAGACCAAATCCAACAGAGCAAATCTATCAAAACTCTCGATGTAATTCTCCCCCTTTTGTCAACTAGTGTCCAAAAGGTGATGAAAAACATGAGTGCGAAAGAAGGTGAATCTGATTCACTCTGAGGCATCGCCCGAAGAACTTCCCGAAGAGGTTTCTGATTCGGAGGTGTTTGGGACATCTTCATCGTTAGTAGCTACAGCAGATCCTTCAAGACTGGCTTGGGGTTGAGAAGGTGAAGGCACATTGGGATCAGCCTATTGGGTCTTGCGAGACAGAATATTTTCTTCAGCAGATTTTTCAGTGGGCGAGGTTGCTTCTGACTCGCCGAGCAATTTGCGCAGCTGAATCCGAAGTAAATTGGTTGTTGGTTCACGAGATGGCAGAGGTGGAGTGATCCGATCTTGAAAATCTTCAGCTGAGAACCCTTGATCAATATACTTATAGAGTTCTTGGAGATGAGAGTGGCTCAGTTGCTTCTTGGAGAAAAATTTCCGAAGCAATTTCCATAAACGCTTCTTGTTTTCTACTATGATCATGTGCACAACTTTTGTTCGGTTGTGAATAGCATTAAGTTCGGTAGCCAGATGCTCTTTCTCTTGACGGTCTTCGGCCATATGCTTCAGCAGCAGCTGTTGAGTGCGCATGCTCACTTCAAGATGTGAAGGAGGTTGAGTATTCGGAAGACGATCACGCTTATGTAGCTTTGGTCCATTGAAGGTGTTATGATAACCAGGAGGGCTTGACACTGGTGCTTTCTCCGAAGAAAAATCTTCCATTACTTTCAGCGTATCACGCACAGGAGGGATGAAGCTTTTGTGACTAACTTTGGCAAGATATTCTGTTTTCATTGCATAGTCAACCACTTTCTGAATCCAGGGAGCAAATACCTTGATAGTTTTTGGGCACTGAGCTGAATCCATCAGTATGCGCGGGAACATGTCTTCCACATCGAAGATATAACCTTGTGAGATGGCATGGATGGTGTTGCGAAGAACATCAGATATCACGTTGTCAGTATTCATCCCGGCCAGCGGACAGAGGGTGTAAGTGAGAATATGATATAAAGTTTGATTGTCGAATGTCAAGTGCTCAGGCAGAGGAGGACCATTGTAGTCACGAATTTTATCTTCATCCATTGTGCATCGGAAATCTTCATCAGTGATTGCATCAATGTTATGAACCCGAATCTCAGTCTTGGCATGTTCAAACCGAGGGAAATGAAAGTGAGATACAAAGTCCATGGCAGAGCATTTTATTCTCTTTCCTTTAGTCATCCATTCCATGATCCACTTTGTGCTACCTGATTCATCTCCGGAGATATATAATGTTGCATAAAATTGAAGAATAATCTCCCTGTTCCATGGATGCTGATAGCCAAAGACATGTGTGAGACCAAAGTCTTCGATGTCTTGCAGTATTTGGTTGAAACAGCCTATGTTCTTCATAGCAGCAATATCTGGGAACTCATGAGGGAAAATCTTGAGGCTGTCATAAAGAATTCATGAATAGTATAGTGCCTATTCCTGAGTCCAGAACCGAGGAGATTCAGACGTACGGGGCTTGCTGTATGGACTCTCTTGAAAGAAAAGCGGATGAGTGTTCTGATTGAAAAGAGGCCCTTTGATGCCAATGCTGATGGACAACAATGGTAGTCGCTCATGAGGATAAGGGTACTTGAGTTCATCTTCAACAGAAATCACTTCATCGCCATAAATTACTCAGTCTGAGTGATGAGCAGAGGCAGATTTTGTTGCAGAGGGATCAACATCTGAGGTTCGTCGTGCAACATTGAATGAAATTCTTAGAGGAGATGGATCAGACATTTTGTCAGGAACTGAGCCTTTATCGGCCATTGGAGATAGTTGAAGATTTGGTTCAGAAGTCGTTGGAGGAGCAGAGGGAGGAACCGAATCATTTGGTTTAACACGGGCTGGAGAAGCCTGGCGTTCAGACTAAGGAATTTCACCTTCTTCCGAAACATTTGGCTGAGCCGGATTTTCTTCATGAACTGGTGAAGCCACATGCACTGATTCAGTTGGCCTTGGCAAAGTAGTTGCATCTGCGGCTTGTTCAAGAGTTGGCGAAGGAATTGCTCGGTCTGGAGACTTTTCTTTCTGTGGCTCAGCGACTGGTGGAGGAGGAGGAACATTCTTCTTCGCTATCTTTTTCTTCTTCTTTTGCTTCGACGGATCGATGTGCCCTTTGACAAGATCATTGTACCCAGTCACTTGGGCTTGATGATCGAGGCAAATTTTGCAAACGATTTGATCCAAATCTGAGTGAAATCCTAATCTTCTGTGCCGAAGGATAGTCATAGCCTTATTGACATCCACATAAGATTCTTCAAGTTGCGTGATGACAAACTTGGATTTCGTATTTTGCATACGGTCGTTAAGCTTCTGGAGTTGGGCAGTGAGGTCATTGATCTCAACTGAATCATTTCTCATGTCGTTGATCAGATCAGAAGCTTGAGTAATTACTGCAGAGGGAATGGGCAAAGATGCCACTTCTCCATCAAACAGGTTTTCCACAAATCTGTCAAGTTGTTCCATGATGAACACTTGATTGAAATAGTGTGGTGCAGCAGAATCATCTTGAGGCTGTGCAGCAGGAGCATCTTGTGCTACATTCTGTTCGGTCGGACGCACCAAAGCCAAAGGTTGTGTCAACTTAGGAGCAAACTGCGCAGCCTTTTCTTTCACAACATCTTCACTTGGAACCTTTTGCTTAGCAGCACGGGCCTTGATTTGCTTCAACTTTTCCTTCGGGAGCTTTTCTCCTGGCTTGGCTCTGCCAACAGGGGCTTCAACTACCAAATCTTGCAAATTTATTGCATCAAATGAGGATCTGTATTCACTTTGTCAACCATTGTGACAGTGGTTGCAGGGGTCTTTCTCTTCAATGGATTCTTCTTCGGAGGTGTAGTTGGGACTGCACTCGCTCAAAGATCAGGCAGAACAGTGGATGTAGTGACATTCACTTGTTCGGAGAGAGTTGCATCAATTTCTTCTCTAGTGAGTGGAGGATCATCTTGATCGGAAGAATCACTTTTAGATTCAACAGGCTTAGCAGGTCTTTTCCTCGGTGCACTCTTTTTCTTCAGAGCAGCAGATTTTGGATCATGTTTGTTCTTCATGCGGCGTTCTGCTTTTCCTTCAGCCTTCTTCTTTTCGACATCTAATTTGATAAGAAGACGATTTGCTTCTTCTCTTGCCTGCTCCTTTTCAGCCTTCTTGGCTCTCTTTTCAGCATTCTTGAGGCGCTTGGCTTTTTCTTCGGGGTAGGAGTCAGGTGTCTTGAGAGATGACTCATGAGCTTCTGGAGGTGGTTGAGACCTTTCCTGGGGTTCACCTGCCCTGATGAGTCCAATTTCGCGACAATCACCCCATGGGGGATGGAGGGCAAAGTTCTTGGCATAACGAGGATGAACCATTTTGTAGTGGAACCACTTCCGTACCCAATGACACCAAATCTTTTGCACACGCCTTTTTCTCTGAGTTGAATCTTCTCCTGGAACTGTGTTATTGTCATCATGAGAGATATACTGAGCTGAATTAGTGAGAGGTTGCCTGCCACCTTTCCTTTTCTTCGGAGCATCTGCTTCTTGCTCATTTGCATTTGGTTCGGCTCTTTTTCTTTTGCTAGTAGATGGGCCTACCGTTGGGCCCTGAGCATTTGGCGCTTTTGATTTGTCAGCTATTCCCATGAATGCCTCTTCGTCATCAGCCATACTGTGTGGTTTAGTAGAATCCTCAACTGACTGCATACACCTATGAAAGAGAATAGGTACGAGGGAAAATGGGGACAGGGTCACAAATGCACATAGCGAAAGTTTTCTCGAACAAAAGACATTTTGAGGAAGAATCAGATACAGATTTTGAGAGATGTTTCGAATGAATGAAACATATAGATCGAGCTAGTAGGTCCGAAGAATAATACTAGACAGCGAGCTAGGCATATCATTCGAGCGAAACATAACACAAACCCTAGATCTGAAACATTCGGATGCGAGGAACAACTACAAACCACATCCGCACTAGAAGGGTAAAAACCTAGATCTAAGATATGTGGTAAAATCGGATAAAAATAACAGCGGACAAACTTGAATCAAGAAGGAAGGAGACCCGAGTTTGAACCACACGTACCCTAGCTTGGTGACATGCAGCAACTACGGCAGCGCGGGGAAGAAGATGTCTCGCAGCGGCGTGGAATGACTCCGGTGACCTCTTTCCGGTAGTTAAGCGGCGAAGGGGTCATCGGCGTCGAGCTCAAGGTGAAGCACTGCAGCGAGGGTTTTGGTGGAGAGAGAACGAGGAGAAAGAGAGTAACGTGGAAGAACGGAGCGGCGCGGTTTATATAGGCGAATGGAAATAACCGCACACAGAGGTTTTTGATCGGACGGTCTCTAGGTAGAGATGATTGCGATTCAATGGATATGATGGACTGGCAGTTGATGTGTTGCACGTGGCAACCGTCAAAGATTGTGGTCCTGACTTGGGCGGGAAAACCCAAATTTTGGACAGCTTTCACCAAAATAGATTAATGTTCGGACCGAATCTTAATCCTGGTCAAGGACACCAGATAAGTTTCGTTCCAGATAAAATTTGAGCATTTGCAGTGGAACAACATAGACTAGAAGAGATAGATCAGAGGGAAAACATGGTCCTAGGCATTTCACTCAGGCAGAAACACAAGCACACGAGCAAATAGCTATGAGAGAAATGCATTCAGACAGAAACCAAATCTATCGATCGAAGAGAAATCGAATGAAAGGAAAAATTGTGGTGGCGTAACCCACCGTATAGGAACTGTATGACCCCGAGCGTTGCACAATTATCATGGCACCCGGTTAGCCTAGTTATTCGTTAATGTATTCACTCTCAGAAAGAAACTTTCACTTTGTCAAAGGTTTCAAACTCTTCGAGTGTCATGCACCCATTCCTTCAAAGATGTGGAAGTGTTAGCACGGGTGCGGAGTCCAGCTTACTGCACGTTTGCGAAGTCCAGGATATTTAGCTCGCACCGTAATGCACATAATCTTTTCTCGTCGAGAGGCTTGGTGAAAATATCAGCGAGATTGTCTTTGGTCTTGACGTGATTGATAACAATATCCTCTCGAGCCACATGATCATGAATGAAATGATGTCTGATGGCAATATGCTTCATGCGAGAATGCTGCAGAGGATTGTGTGCAATTTTGATGGCACTCTCATTATCACAATACAAAGGGATATGCTTGACCTTGATGCCATAATCCTTCAGTGTCTGCTTCATCCACAATAACTGAGTGCAACAAGCGCTAGCAGCAATATATTCGGCTTCAGCCGTAGAGAGAGATACACAATTCTGCTTCCTTGATGACCAACAGACCAATGATCTACCGAGGAAATGACATGTCCCCGTGGTAGATTTCCTATCAACCAAGTCACCAGCCCAATCTGAGTCTGAATAACCAACAAGATCAAACTGTGCTCCCTTAGGATACCATAAACCTAAGGTAGGGGTGTGAGCCAAATATCTCAGAATGCGCTTGACCGCTTGGTGATGCGATTCTTTCGGTGCAGCTTGATAGCTGCGGGCACACATGCAAACACTCAACATAATTTCAGGTCTGGATGCACATAGGTAAAGAAGAGATCCAATCATCGAACGATAGGCTTTCTGATCGTAATCCCTACCACACACATCTGCATCTAGCTTACAATTCATGGGCATTGGAGTCTTATAGCCCTTCATCTTGGAATCTTGCATTTTGAACTTCTTCAGGCACTCTTTCATATATTTCTCCTGAGAGATGAATATGCCATTTGCTTGTTGACGAATTTGCAGTCCGAGAAAGAATTTGAGTTCACCCATCATGGACATTTGATATTTATCGGACATCATTTTCCTGAATTCTAAGCTGCAAGCATTGTTAGTACAGTCAAAGATAATATCATCTACATAGATTTGACAAACGAATAAATCATTGTCACCAGCACAAGTGAAAAGTGTGGGATCAGTGGATCCTGGCTTGAACCCTTTATCGAGATAAAGCTTTCTTCAACCTAAAAACTTTGTTAGGAAACTCAGGATGTTCAAAGCCAGGTGGCTGTCTAAAATAAACTTCCTCATCAATTTCACCATTGAGGAAAGCACTTTTCACATCCATTTGATAAAGCAAGATATTATTGTAGTTTGCATAAGCGAGAAGAATACGAATTGCCTCAAGGCGTGCAACAGGAGCATATGTTTCACCGAAATCAATACCTTCTACCTGTGTGTACCTTGAGCAACAAATCGTGCTTTGTTTCTCACCACGATGCCATTTTCATCTTGCTTATTGCAGAAAATCCATTTTGTGCCGATGATATTGTGCTTCTTGGGATTCGGTTTGTCAACCAGTTCCCATACATCATTTAATTCGAATTGCACCAACTCCTCTTGCATGGCATTCATCCAATCCAGATCATTCATGGCTTCTTCATATTTGGTAGGTTCTGCCAATGAAACAAAGGAGAAACTGCCACAGTAGTTAGCTAAACGAGTGCATGAACGAGTTGTGGGTCGATAACCTGGATTCTCAATTTCATCGAGAATTAGTGAACGATCAACTCGATTTGCCACACAAGGATGAGCATTTTCTTCGTGATGGTCATTATCATCAGCATCAGCATTTGTGTCATCATTCCCTTCAGGATTGCCATTTTGATCGGCATTGGGATTTTGATTGCCATTTCCATTTGGAGGAGCATTAGCTTCGGCAGTGGCTTGACGAGTTCTGCTTCGAGTCATAGGAGCGTCATCATCAGAGGACTCAGGTACATTTCCTTCAACAGGATTGACGCTCCCGATAGCCATTTGCCGAATAGCATCTGATATCAGTGGTTCATCTATCACATTTGGCAGGTGCTCCTTTTGGGAGCCGTTAGATTCATCAAACCGCACATTTATCGTTTCCATAACTTTCATGTGGTGAGAGTTATAGACACAATACGTATGCGAGTTTGAGCCATAACCAAGAAGAAAACCTTCATGTGCCTTGGGTGCAAACTTAGAAGAATGATTCATGTCAAGAATGTAACAAGGTGCACCAAAAACACATAGATAAGAAACATTCGGTTTCTTGCCAGTGATAAGCTCATATGAAGTTTTCTTAAGGAACTTGTGAAGATAAACACGATTGATAACATGACAAGCAGTGTTAATAGCATCAGCCCAGAAGCAAATGGGAGTTTTGTACTCACTGAGCATAGTTCTCGCCATTTCAATGAGAGTTCTGTTCTTTCGTTCAACAACTCCATTCTGTTGGGGAGTGTATGCAGCAGAGAACTCATGAGTAATACCATGATCATCGAGAAATTCAGCAATGTGAGTATTTTTGAACTCAGTTCCATTGTCACTTTTGACATGCTTAATTCGCACATCATATTCATTCTGGGCCTTCTTAGCGAAGCTTTTGAAGATATCTTGAGTACAAGTCTTGTCTTCGAGAAAGAATACCCAAGTGTATCGAGAGAAATCATCAACAATAACCAGACCATAATGACTGCCACCGAAGCTTGCATAATTTTGAGGATCGAATAAGTCCATATGAAGAATTTCCTGTGGTCTTGTTGTGGTCATAACTGTCTTGGATGAATGATGCTTCTTAGCCAATTTACCAGCCTCACAAGCAGCACAGTGACGTATCTTGTCGAATTTTACTTCAGGAATGCCACGGAGATGATTTTTCTTCACCAGGGTCTGCAAATTTCTCATACCTGCATGACCAAGTCTACGGTGCCACAGCCAACCTTCGGTTGCTTTTCCAAGCAAACAAGTTTGGACTGAGGGACCCTTAGAGAAATCCACAATATAAAGATCACCCTTTCTAATTCCCTCAAAGACGAAGGAATTGTCAGAGGCCATGAAGACAATGATTTGGATATCGAGAATAAAACTAGCATGCCTAAATCACATAGCTTGCCAACAGACATAAGATTGAATCCAAGGGATTGAATAAGTAGCACATCATTAATAGATTTGTCCTTGGATATAGCAATTTTACCTAGCCCAATTACGTTTCCCTTGTTGTCGCCAAAAGTGATATACTTCAACGGAGAAGCAGTTAAGTTGGGGTCGACAAACAACGAGTTGTCTCCAGTCATATGACTAGTGCATCCACTATCCATTATCCATTCAGTGCACCCGGAGACATAGTCCTGCAGAAGAATTTGGCTTTCTTAACCACCCACATCTTTGCAGGTGGCTTTGAAACAAATGAATGAGCAGGATATGATTTCTTTCGATAAGCATAGTTGTTACTCAATGAGGAGCGAGCATAATTGAAAGAGTAAGCACTGAAATTCTTTCCAGACGCATGAGCATAGTGATTGTATCCAGTATGCATATACTCATTCTGTCGAATTCTTTGTTTCTGCATGGTCAGTCGACCAGAAATAGGCAAAGCATCAACAATTTTCTTTGGCACCCAAATAACTTTCTTTGGGGGGCCATTTCCGCTGTTTGGTCCAACATAGCGAGCAACATGTGATGCCCCCAGCTTAATCGTGCACTAATCATACACGCAAATGCACACGATCAAGCCTAAGGACTCACTTGAAGATATCACAACACCACTCTAAAACATAAATAAAGGCATACAAGCATTATATTACAAGCCAGGGCCTCGAGGGCTCGAATACATAAGCTTGATGCCAAACAAGCGTCAGCGGGAGCATTAGATATCTGAGTACATACATAAGGCAGAGAGATAAGCCTTTAACAAGGCGGGACAAAACAAAAGCTACGATCGAAAGGCGCAGGCCTCCTGCCTGGGACACTCCGATCCTACTCCTGGTCGTCGGCCAGCTCGTAGAAGTAACCACTCTTGAGGTGATAGTAGTAGTCGTCGGCGGGGGCAGCTGACTCCGGGGCTCTGTTGTCTGGTTGCATCAAAAGGGAAAAGGGGAAAAAGAGGAAGCAAAGCAACCGTGAGTACTCATCCGAAGTACTCAGCAAGCAAGGATCTACACTACATATGCAACATTTTCAAAGAGAGGTTGTATATGTGGACTGGCCTGCAGAAATGCCAGAATAGAGGGAAGGCCTAGTCCTATCGAAGTCTAGCATCTTCAAGAATCTTCGAGCATCTTGCAGCACTTAGAAGAGAACAGAATAGCATAGTATAAAGTAGTAATAGTCATTATCCTCACCAAGAGATCCTTTCTCGACTCCCTGCGAGAAAGCAATCCCAGAGCCATAGTAGTAGTGTTATCAACCTCGCCCAGAGATCCTTCCGTGACTCCTTGCGAGAAAGCGATCCCGGAGCCACATATCCAGGTATCATCTCAAGTTCTAGTTGTATCGATCGGGATACAACTCCGAGTGTCCTTTACCGTGGGACCGGCTATCGATAGATGTTTTCTTCCCTGCAGGGGTGCACCAACTTACCCACCACGCTCGCTTAACTCCGGCCGGACACACTTTCCTGGGTCATACCCGGCCTCGGCCAAACGATACACTGCAACCCTACCTACAGCTCAGCAGAGAGGTCCCCGTCGGTCTACCTCCTAAGCACAAGGGGGTCTTGGGCCATCGCCCCTCGCCCTCCGGGTCGTTGCGTGCAGGGCGAACCAGGCTCCACCACTACAGGATGGTGCCGGCCCAGCCCGGCCGGCAGGCTGAACTGGACGTCTGACAGAGCTTTCGGCTGATGCTACGATGCAGAGTGCCCATAACTCTTCCCACGTGATGGTTAGTGCTATCCGGCCAAAGGCCGGCTCGGATCAAATATCCAAATCGTTAGTGGGTTAGGGCTTGTGGTAACGAGCAGAGACTCACGATCGATGTGACCCCGTCGCCCCGTCTCGAGGACTTGTGGCAAGGACTAAGAATGCCCGGCCACGCCTCGTATTCACCTCTCGGGTAACCTCCAGGTCAACCCGTCTTCACATTACTCGCGGGTACCCCTCAGGGTTGACCCGCCTTTCCAAGTAACAGTTGTAAAGTCCAAGTACCCGTGTGTCCATAACATCTGGGGAATCTGAGGTATCACCCTCGTGGGATTCCTACTCGATGTATCTGTCAAGGTGAACTCAGAGGAATCACCCTCGATGGGTTCACACTTGAGGTGTTGCACGATAGCGTCATTATCGGGAGTGGTGAAAGAGGAATCACCCTCGATGACCACAACCGATGAACTAACCTACAAGGTTAACATCAAAAGTGCTGACGAGGTATCACCCTCGGCACTCGATAGTAACCCAGTAGTGTCGTACAACTGAGGGGGTGATGTGCGGTGCCGGGGCCTGTCTTCGATCCCGTTGATCGGGTCTTCTGATAATCCAGCGGGGTAGTTGGGTCAAAGTGGGGTCTCTGATGGGTCACTAACCAGCCTATACTAAACAGTTTAGATATCAGGCTGGTATCAACAGTAGTTACAAAAACAGGCTATGCAACAGAATAGGAGCAATCAATTACAGTAGCAAAATCCAATGCAAGCATGAGAAAATAGAATAGGCGATATCGAGATGATCAAAGGGGGGGCTTGCCTGGTTGCTCGGCGGCAAAGGCAAGGTCGTCAGAGACGTAGTTGATCTCCGGAGCTGCGCCGGTCTCGGAGGCTACGTCGGTACCGGGCTCTATCGAGAGAGAAGAGGGGGGAGGAAACAAATAAATACACGGTAGACAAAGTAACACAGAGCTTGCTATGCTAACGCGCAGTGCAGGGTTGCCTAAAAACATGTCTAAGTCATATTAGTTATTTTAGGATTTAAGTTGGATTTATTAACCGGTGTATATGCACTATTCACCTACCAAAAACAGGCTAAAAGTTGCGGGTTCACCTCCGTAGAGGGTCCCCAAACGGAAATAGATGGCACGGTTGGATTCGTCTCGTCGTTCTGATCAACTTTCATGTAGAAAGTTTTTCGATCCGAGCTACGGTTTATTTTCTAAAGTTTATTTAATTTCTGAAATTACTGGATTTAAATTAATTCAGAAATCATTAAATGGCAAAATGCTATGGGTACACAGAAGTGTACCTAGCATTGTGCACATATGTATGACAGTGGGCCCAGCGGGGCCCAGCTGACCCAGTCAACTTTTGACTTGGTCAACGGGTACTGTTCATGGGGTCCACACATCAGTACCTTAGACTAATTAACTAATTAATTAACTAATTACCCTACTAATTATTTCTTTTATATATATTTGTATACACATTTTTTTAATGGGCCGACCCCACTAGGCAGTGGCCTAGCTGGCCACACACGCTCACGCACACACACAACACACGGCCATGGCGCTCGCCATGGCCAGCAGCAGCGGCAGAGGCTAAGTAGCAGCAGCAGCAACTAGCAGGAGCAGCAGCGGCAGCAACAAGGAGCAGCCCAGGGCATGGCCACGAGCAGGGGCAGGAGGCAGCAGCAGCAGCACATACGCGTACGCGTATGTAGAGTTTCGGCCATGACGGCCACGAGCTCGTACAGGCGACTACGGCGACGGATCAAGACCGGGGTGAGGGGGATTCGGAGGAGAAGCTCACCGCGGAGCCGTAGGCGTGCCCGGGGAGGTCGGGGACGGACCGGAGCGGTGGCAATCGACGGCGGATGACGATGATGTACGCGGTAAAAACAGGGTCGATGGCGAGCGTACGAGGCGGCCCCGCTTGATTTGAGGCCTGGGATGGACGAAGTCGATGGTGGCGGTCCTCCTAGACATCTTCTCAGGCGACGGGGAGGCCGGTGGCCGCGGCGATGACGACGGCTAGGTCGACCGCAAGCTCGAACGAGTTCTAATCGAAATAGAGAGCGAACGAGGGGGGAGACTGGGGATTAGGGTTTGTCTAACGGGTTGGGGGAGACCTTATCCTCTCCCAGGTGAGCTCCTGTAGCGCCAGGCGTCAAGCATCGCGCCATGGTGACCGTGGATGGTCGACACGGCGAGCTCTCTGTTCCTCTGTAGGTGAGGTAAGGGAAAAGGCTGTAGATGGGCTGGGCATGCTACTGTAGCACTGGGCCATTAGTGCATAGTGACATTTTCCTTTAATCATTTATATTATTTAGTTAGCTACTGTTTTGCCTCTCCTTTTCACACCATTTGACTTTTGTAAAATGTGAAACTTGTCTCAATAATTGTCTTGCAATATATACCACTGCCACAAAAAGTTTAGGGGTTGATGGAATTTATTTGAATTTGATTTAAATGAAAATGATTTAATTTGAAGCTATTCTGCTACTGTTTTGGATGTTAGGGTCAGTTTGGAAATTCAATTAATGTTGAATATATTTTTACAATTGCTTCTGGATTATTTGCAACATTATGAACATTTTAGTTCCTGGATTTGAACAACTTTTATTTTCACTATAGGTTTGAAAATCCATTAGAATTGGAATTAGAAAAGAGGTATGATACTAATAATGATTAAACTCTGTTAAGCATGATGATCTGGCATTATCAGAAGGTGATCACTGTAGTGATGCTGGGGTTGTTACACAACAGTCTCACCATGTTGATTCTTGAACAACTTATAGTTGTCCAGGGAATCATCATCAGTATATTCAGGAATAGGAGAGTTGTATCCCGAAAGTAATGCTGGATCGAGCGTTTTGCTCTTTGCAGGAACCCACACAGTTTGAGGATATTGATGTGGTTCCCAATAAGAACCATCTTCATTCAGTGTCCTTTCGAAACAGATACCTTCCTTTCTGGGATTTTTGTGAAGGATAGATTTCTTCAAAACATCACAGAGGGTTTGATGCCCTTTGAGAGATTTGAACATTCCTGTCTGAAGAAGATCCTTTAACCTAGCATTCTCATCAGAAACAGAACCATTTTCCTCGATCGAGGGGTTAGCATTCACAGATGATTCATCATTTGATTCAACATTGGGTCGTGCAAGACATATTAAACATGGTGGCTCAAACACTTCAGGTTTCTCTTTAAGTTGTTGGGTGGGAAGAGAATTTTCTCTCATCAAATCCTCATGAGCCTCTCTCAGCGCCTCGAGGTCCTGTTTCCTTTTTAGATAGTCATAGGTCAATCTTTCGTGGTCTGCTGAGAGAAAATCATGACGAGTTGAGAGTTCATCCATTCGTGACTTGAGAGTGGAATACTCTTCGGTCAGCGATTGGTTTTTCTCCATCTCCTCAACCAACAACCCTTCAGATTTCCTGAGGGTTTTCTCAATTTTCTCAAGAGAATTTTGTTGAATATTAGCAATTTTGATCAACTTAGCATGGTCATCCTCATCAGAAGAATATTGATCACTTGAGTGAACTGTATGATGTTTGGAGGATACCTTTTCTTTCGAAGCCTTGGCCATGAAGCAGTAGGCAGGAGATTCGTCGTTGCTTGACGAATTCCCAAAGAAGTTTGTCATAGCAGAGGAGGCACATGTTATGCCCGCCATGCAGGAGTCGGAATCCTCATCAGATTCTTCTTCTTCTTCGGAACCTGATGATTCTTCTTCATCAGAATCCATTTCCTTGCCGATGTATGCCTTGGCCTTGCGAGAGGTATTCTTGCGGTTGGAGGAGGACTTGGAAGGATTTCTTGATGAAGATTTTGACGTGGAGTTGTCCTTCTTCTTGAAGAATTTCTTCATTTTCTTCTCATCATTGGGGTTGTAGTTCTTGCTCTTGCTTTTGCCTTGATGGTTGCCCGAATCACATCTCCCACTAGCACGGATTTTAGCTTCCCAGAGAGGGCAGTCCGAAATGAAGTGTCCAGGCTTTTTGCACTTGAAGCAGGTGTATCTCCAGCAGGTTTTGATAAAGATTTTGAACCCCCAGAGTTGCTTGAACTTCTCTTCTGGAACTGGCTCTTCTTGTGAAAGCGTTGGAATCTTTTCGTGATCAGTGCGAGATCTTTGCTGAGTTTTTCTGGATCATCAGAATCTTCTTCAGCATTTCCATCGAAAGAGGAATCAGCCACTGCCTTGAGAGCATGATTTTTGTGTAAGCTTGAGCCATACAAATCTCTTTTCTCTTCTTCCTGTTCCTCATGAGTGTTCATTCTCTCCATGATATCAGCAGAGTCAAGGTGCTTGAAGTCAGGTCGTTCACGTATCATCTGAACTAGTGTATCGAAAGAACTGTCAAGAGATCGAAGCAGTTTCGTCACGACTTCATGGTCAGTGATGTCTTTGGCGCCGAGACCTTGAAGTTCATTCGCGATATCACTCAGGCGATCGAAGGTTTATTGGCAGCTTTCATTTCCAATGCACTTGAAGCGATTGAACTTGGCTCGAAGTGTATCAATTCTTGCTTCTTTCTGAGTTGAAACGCCTTCATTGATCTTTTCGAGGACGTCCCACAATTCCTTCGCAGTTTCACATTGGTGGTAGCGAAGAAATTGCGCCCGATTGAGATGACCACCAATTTCATCTTTGGCCTGAGCATCTAGTTGAATGAGCTTCTTTTCTTCGTCGGAAGGGGCTTGAGGTACAGCAACGTTGAGCCCGAATTGCACCACGTTCCGCATATCATCATCTATTGCTCAGAGACGGATCTTCATCTTCTCCTTCCAGAAGGGATAGTTCGTCCCATCGAATATGGGAAACTTGAGATGCGACTTGTAGTTCACTGAAGACATACTTAAACGCCAAAGTCGTTAGACTAAAATGAGCAGAGTCAAGGAGTACCTTGCTCTGATACCAATTGTAGGAACGAAGTATGTCTACCAGAGGAGGGAGGGGTGAATGGGAGTTTTAAATTTTCTTCGGAAAACTTAAATCTCTCAGAACCCAGCAGCGGAAAGAATGAAAAACAAACTAAAGTGAACTAAAACAGAGTACCAAATGAAAACTAAGACATGCATCGAAGTAAATCATACGAATGAAAATGCATCGAAGGTAAACATGAGTGACAGAGATAATGGAAGATGCTCGATGGAGACAAGGTATTTGTTCGACCAGTTCATCCTTTTGCACAAGGACTACGTCTAGTTGGAAGGGCTGTGACTTAACATGGAAGATAAACTCTCTTCACCCTATTCTCCTCGACAATTGATTCATCAACCGATGCCGATCACTCGTGGTAGATACTTGAAGGCGATCTCCGAACCTTTACAGACTTCTTCTTCGAGAACCACAATCACTCTTGGTCTCTGAAGAAATTTACACCTAACCGTCTAGAGAGTTTGTAGCTCTCAAGAGTAATAAGCGGAGCGTACTAAACTTAGATTCCACTGATGCTGAACCACTATCTAATTCTTCGGCTCTAGGGTTTTTCTCTTGGTGGATTTTAAACTCAAATCACTCAGAGAGTGGGTTGCTCAACAATCTTCTCAAAATCAAACGGAGCAGCCACCGGACAAAGCCAGCGCGGGGTGGCTATTTATAGCCGCAACCTTCCCGGATGGGGAATGACCATTTTGGACACGAGGTCTAGCCAATGGCCAACCGACACTTTCACAACGGTAACATTACTTGAGGAACAAGTAATGCTAACTCCCCGGTCTGAGACAAATCTCTCGCAACAAAGAAGATCACAGTCTCTTGCTGGCAAGTATTTGCTCGGAGCACAAAGAGATTTCTCTCACAACTTTCATAGGTTTTGAGTTTAGCATCAGAGAATCAAAGCTTCGAACGCTACACCCCTCTTAATAGTACGGTGGTCCTATGACTCAATGAAAGAAGAACAACGAAACAAATGCTATGTCTTCATTCTTCCTCGAGCGCTGTCATTTGCTTCGAACATGCACCAAACCAATTGGTTAAACTTCAACAATTTTTAGTGGTCACTCTTGTTACCTTTATCTTCGGTGATAACCTTTGCTGCTGCGCAGGGAGATTATCTTTGTCGTTTGCATCAAACTCCTCGATACTTCAGGGACCTGTTACTCTGTGTGCACTAGCAAACACATAAGTCCCATACTGTTTATGTCAACAAACTCCAAAACATAAGGGGCCTATCATTGCACCGACAATTGTATCAGGGGGTATAAGTCATGGTGAAGTTAGAATACAGTAGGTATTTGTAACACCCCCTTAATCATGCTACAGTAATCTCCCCCTAATGGTGCCATGTCATCAAGCTTTACTAAGTCAAATTATCACTTAATAAAATCAAAGTCAAATTCAAAATGAATTTGTAAGTCAAATTATTATTTCTTCAAACAGTGAAACAAAATTGTTCAGAATATGTCATAAAATTCCCAAGCAATGTAAAAAATATGACAAACTCCATTTGGATGCCCAAACTATCCCTGGTAATTATTTTAGGGGTCCCACAACATTTAATTCCGGCCTTTCTAAATTAAACAAATATTTGAACGGCTCCATTTGACCTCAAACTTTTTATGCCACCTTGTGGTGTTGACTAGAATTTAGGAGCAAAATTTCGGGTTAAACAAAAATCGTTTGCTAGTAAAACTAAATGAAAAACTGTGGAGAAATACAAAACAGAAAATAAAAAAAGTAGAAGAGAAAAGGGACCTAAAGATCTACTGTGCACATGGGCCCTAGTGGCCACGGTGCACACACAGACCTAGCCCACCCCCTTGTCATCCCCAACCTCCTGCTACAGGGAGGCACGGGGATCATGGCGCACATCCACGGCCATGGCCACGCATTGGCGTGCGTGGCGGCCATCCAGCCCCCAACACCCCTACATAACGTCCCGGCGCCCCTCCCCCCGAAACCCTAGCTTGATTTTCCCCACTTCCTCGCTCACCATCGCCGATTGTGCTCATCCCTGAGCTCTGCCGCGGCAATGACCTCGTCGATCCCATGGCCAGAGGCCTCCCCATGCCCCGAGAAGATGCTCAGGAGATCCGCATCGTTGCGCTATTCATCCACACCAAAGGGGACTTCACCAGCCGCCACATCGCATCACCATCCCGGTCTTCTTCGTCTTCGTCCGCTGGCCGCCGTCGTCAATTACGTCGCTGTCAAGCCTCCCCGGCCTTCATCGATCCCGCCACGAGCTCCGGGGTGAGCCTCTCTTCCCGTTCCCCTCGTTTCCCCTCTGATTCCGCCGCCAGAAGTCGTCCCCTCCGTGCTCGACCATCACGCCCAGAGCCCACGCTCACCACTCCCCGTCGACGCACTCCCGCGAGCTCTGCCTCGCTTCTGGCCACGCCCGCGCCTCACTCCCTGCGGCCCCGGCTTGCACAGCCTCGGCCCAGCACGCGCGCGTCCCGGCCAGCTTTGCCCGGGCCGCGCCCTCGCCACGCTCAGCTCGACCTCCCCCACTTCGGCCCGCTGCAGCCGCCGTCTGTCGGCCACGCATGTCTGCGCGCGCTCGCGCCCACCTGCTGCTCGCGGCCATGCCCATGCACGTCTGCCCACAGCCACTTGCCTAGCCCCACACCACCCATCTTCGGCCGCCGCTGCCCCGCCCGCCGACCGTGCCTCGCCTCACCTGACCGCGGCAACCACGTGCAGCCGCTGCTGCTCTGCCAACCCTGCAGCACCTCCGCTGCCCGCCTCCGCTCGCCGATGCCCCGTCATCAGGGACCTCCCCTCGGCGCCGCCACTACCCGCCAGCCGAGCGCCGTGGCCGCCGATGATCCTCCGTGCGCGAGCGCGTGTGCAGCTCAAACCCCCCCTTTCTGTTGTATTAATTAACCTCTAACCCCCCCACTAACAGCCGGGCCCCCACCGCTAGTTAAACTAAATAAACTAAATTGAATTAGATATAGTCTATGACAGTGGCCCCCATCATTTAGTTAACTAAATTAAATCACCTTGATTAGAATTGTATCGATGACACCTCGGCCCCACCTGCAGTTTTGACCAGTCAACAGTCAAACAGTTGACTGGGCCAACCCAGCCCTTGGCCCCACATGTCATTGACTATGCCTGGCACCGCACTCTGTGTAAAAAGTATTCAATATGTATTCGAATTAAAATAAGTCTAGAAATTCAGAAAAATGATTAAAACTTTGAAAATTTCATATAAAATAATCTATAACTTGGATGAAAATAATTTATATATGAAAATTGCTCAGAAAAATGTAACAAATCCGAATATGCCATCCGTTCATCTGTCATGTGCCTCTAGCATAGCGAACATGGATCTGTTCCCTCCGATTCATCTGTCCGAATAAATGCCAAACGCTGGGAAAACATTCCCGGATGTTTTCCCTCTTCGTCTGTATCACCTAGCACTATGTTCAGTCACACCTAGCACTGCTTATTGCCATGTCATGCATAGTGATGCATATGTTTGCTTTATATTTCCTGTTTCTTCCCCCTCTTCTCTTCAGTAGACACCGAGACTGACGCTGCTCCCGAGATCGACTACACTCCTGACGACCCGTCCTTTTCAACAGAGCTTCCAGGCAAGCAACCCCCTGATCATTCCTATATCGCCCATTCCATTCTCTCTCATGCTTGCATTAGATTTTGCTACTGTATTTGATTGCTCCTATTCTGGTGCATAGCCTGCTTTTGTAACCTGCTTTCGTACCTTACATGCTTATCCTATATGCTTAGTATAGGTTGGTTAGTGTTCCACCAGTGGCCCCTCACCTTGTCCCAGTTACCCCGCTTGATGACCGATGACTCAATCAATGTGATCGACGTCCAGAGCCCGACACATCACATCACACACCCTTAGTTGTACGCCACTGCAGGGTTACTATCAAGTGCCGAGGGTGATACCTCGTATAGCACTTCTGATGAGATCTTTGTAGTGTAGTTAATAGGTCATGGTCTACGGAGGGTGATTCCTCCTTCACCACTCCCGATAACGACTCTGTCGTGCAACACATCAAGAGTGAACCCTCGAGGGTGATTCCTCTAAGTTCACCTTGACGATTACATCAAGCGAAATCCATCGAGGGTGATTCCTTGGACCCCCCCCTTGGTGTTTTAGACACACGGTTACTTTGAATCTACCACCAGAACCATGTTAAAGACGGGTCCACCCCGAGGGGTACTCGCGAGAGTTACTGTTACTGCAGGACTGGAGGGACAGGCGGTACCACCCCGGTAGAGGTGGACCTGAGTTCCCGATAGTCTCTTGCGAGTCGGGTTGACCATGAGGGTACCCGCGAGTTGATGTGTAGTCGAGTTGACCTGGAGTGTACCCGTGAGATCTCTATGTGGCACAGCCGGCCATTCCAGGCCCTTGCCTTAAGTCCACGAGACGGGGCGATGGGGTAACATGATCATGAGTCTCTGCTCATTACCGCGCACTCCCAAGACACTAACGGTTTGGATATGTGATCCGAGTAGGCCTTTGGCCTTTTCGCACTAACCACCACGTGGGAATAAGTATGGGCACTCTGCGTCGTATGTATCAGCCGAAAGCTCTTCGGACGTCAGTGACTGAGCGGCGCGCAACCGGGTGGCCCGCGTAAGCACCTGCCTTATATAAGGAGGTAGCCAGGACTGACACCAGCCCCGTACGCAACATGCAGGAGTGCAAAGGGCAATGGGCCCAAGACCCCTGCACGCTTAGGGGGTAGACCGGCGTGCTGGCCTCTGTGTTGAGCCTAGGTAGGACTGCGGTGTGTTAATCGACCGAGGCCAGTCATGACCTGATGGTGTGTCTGGCCGGAGTTAATCGAGCGTGTTGGGTAAGTTTGTGCACCCCTGGTATATCTATTCGAACAGCCGTGTCCACGGTAACGGATGCTCGGAGTTGTATCCCGATCGATACAACTAGAACTGGATGCTGAGGCATGAAATGGATATGATGGCTCCGGGATTGCTTTCTCGCAGGGAGTCGAGAAAGGATCTCTGGGCGTGGATGTTAGGATCTCTGGGCGTGGATGTTACAACATACTTATTACTTATGATATATGTTACTCTTATCTCTTCTGATGCTGCAAGATACTTGAAGATGCTAGTCTTTGATAGGCTAGGCCTTCCTTCTCTTCTGGCATTTCTGCAGTCTAGTCCAATGATACAACCCCATTCCTTTGGTACTGATGCATACTTAGTTTAGATCTGATGTAAGTCTTGCGAGTACTTTGGATGAGTACTCACGATTGCTTTGGTGCCCCTTTTCCCCCTATACCCGATTGTTGCAATCAGATGACAGATCCTAGGAGCCACATGCCACTACCAACGACTTCTACTACCCCAGGGTGCCTACTACTACATGGAGGCCGCCGCCGACCAGGAGTAGTTAGGAGGCTCCCAGGCAGGAGGCCTTGCCTTTTCAATCGTTGCTGCTTTTGTGCTAGCCATCTTAAGGTAACTTGTTTAACTTATGTCTGTACTTAGTTATTGTTGCTTCCATTGACTCGTTTGTATTCGAGCTTATGTATTCGAGCCCTCGAGGCCCCTGGCTTGTAATATGAAGCTTGTATGACTTTAATTTGTGTCTAGAGTTGTGTTGTGATATCTTCCCGTGAGTCCCTGATCTTGATCGTACACATTTGCGTGTATGATTAGTGTACGATTGAATCAGGGCGTCACAAGTTGGTATCATAGCCAACTGCCTGTGGGAACCCCCTTTCCAACTCCTTGGTTATCGTGGTGGGTGCACGACAGATGCCAAAGGATGGCTAAAGAGAGGGACAGGCTCGAGGGCACCAGTGGGCTCCAGAGGCGAGGTCGGCATGAGCGAGCGCGGGACGCAAGACATACCCAGGTTCGGGGCTCTCCGGAGAGATAACACCCGTAATCCTGCCGAGAGTGGTTTGTATGTATCAGTACAGAGTTGCTCCTGGGGCTGTTTGGGGGAGGAAGGCTGGCCAAGGCTCTGGCTGCCCTCCTCCTTGTGCGTGTGTGTGTTGCTCTACTGGTGGATTCTCTCATGTGTTTGCTAGATCGCATGTGTTCACCTAGCGTTCGCCCGTGTACATGGTGGGCTCCTGGGGGGTTTTATAGGTCAACCCCCCAGGGTTACAATGGTAAAGATACAAGGGCACGGGGCCGGGATGTCAGCGTCTGGGAAGCCGGTGCTGGGACCCACCGGGTACCAGGATTCGCCGGGTTCCCCGGGCGCGGGCCCCACGCGTCAGAGGGAACTATTCCCCATCTTATCGCACGTCACGGAGTGGTTGGGCCGGCTCGGCTACAGTGGCGCGTCGCCTGGTCACCATCGGCTTGCGTCAGCGGGACTGGGTTGCACTGTTGCCATGCCGGCCCTGGTCAATGGAGTGGGTGGGCCACTGTAGCCACGCTCCTGCCAGTCAGCGTAGTAGGTGGGCCACTGTAGCCACGCTCTTCCCCTCTACGGGGACTTGTTCCATCATACGCTTTGGATGGGACGGGAGCTGGCCCGTGGCCGGGTTGAGGAAGACGCCACGGGGGCGCTGGCTTGTTGGAGAAGCCTTGGTTTGTCGGGATCAGCCGTCATGCGCTAGCGGGCCTGGCCGTGTCGAAGGATTTGGCCGGGTCGGAGGATGTGGCCGGGTCGAAGGACTTGGCCGGGTCGAAGGATCTGGCCGAGGACGATCCGGGTGGAGGGGCGATGCTGGCCCCGATGTTTTTGAAAAGGATCCGGGTTCCGTTGCCAGCCCGGGGTCCATCCCCCCGATAGTAGTCCCCGAAGCTGTGAAGGTTCGCCGGCTTCAAGCAGGGGGGCCTTCGTAGTTTCATCCCTTGAGAAGACGGCAGATGCTGATGAAGCTTGCGACCGCCGGGTCCGGCAACACCCCCTTGTGTGCCGGCTTTCGGAAGCCGGATCACGGCATCCCGGCGGGGGCGGGAAACCGAGGAGTTCATCGAATCTTGAAGAGGAGGGACGCGATCTCTTGGGTTCGGCGGGGGCGCCATGTGGCGCCCAGGAGCTGAAGATGCCTGATAGGCCACGCGCGCGATGGGACATGACAGCGGGCTGGGGCCCGCCACTTTGCGCCCTCGTCCCCCGCGCGTGGGTTTATTGTGGCGCCCACGGGCGGTTGCCCTTCTCGATGAGGTTAATGTGTGCGTGGATCGTGCGCACTTAATGCGGGGAAGTGGGAGGGGTGGGCGCAACCGATCCCACTCCCCCACGTTTCGCCCGTGGCTTATAAATTGGGGGAACGGGGCAGCGGAAATCATTCACGTGCGTGCCCCCCCCCCCATTTCCTTCTTCCTATCTTGTTCTTGCCTTTGGGACCGCCGCGCCCCGCGACGCCTTGCTGCTCTCACGCGACACACCGCTGCCGCAGTTCTTAGCCACCGCCCTTTCTTCTTCTCTTTGTCCACGCGCCCCGCACCGTTGATGGCGCTGCCGAAGGTCTCGTGGATGGGATCCACCATTACCTCCGGGGACATTCAGTATCTGTGCGACACGCGGCGGCTGCCGCCGGAGATGGAGGTGGCCATCCGCCTGCCCGACGGCGAGCAGGCACCGCAGCCGGAGGGGACCGAACACATGGTCTTCTTCACCCACTTAAAGCGCGGGTTCGGTCTCCCCGCGAGCGACTTCTTTCGCGCATTTCTGGAGTTCTTCGGGCTTTAGCCGCACCATCTGGGCACGAACGCGGTGCTACAACTCTCAGGGTTCGTCACCCTGTGCGAGGGCTATCTGGGCGTCGAGCCCACCGTCGATCTTTGGGTTCGCTTCTTTTTCTTGAAGCAGCAGGGGCCAGAGGCCGACGTCATGTCCGCCTGCGGGGCTGCCGTCATCTTGACGCAGACGCATGGGGGGTGCCCCAAGATGCCGCTGGAAAACTCTGCCGAGAAATGGCAGAACTCCTTCTTCTACGTCCGCAACCTTGGCGCGGGCCGCATCAACCTGCCTTCCTTCGCCGACGCGACACCGTAGGCGAAAACCAACTAGTCCTACTGCCCCAAGAACCTGGTGCAGGAGGTGCTGAATCTGGCCAGCTGGGTGACGGAGATGGCGACGCGGGAGGGGCTCGCTAGGACGGATCTCATTGCCACTTTCATCGCGCGCCGGGTGCTGCCGCTGCAGCGCTGGACGCATATCATCGGCCAGATGACTGGCCTCCAAGACCCTAACCGGATGTCGTCCTGGTGGTTGACGCCGGAGCAAATCGCTGGTCGGGCAATGATATTTCGAAGGCCGGGCTGAAGGAGGATTGGCAGTTCGGGAAGGTGCCCTACAGCCACGGGAACCCGGCACCGGCGGTGAGTCCTTGGTCTCCGTTTTTTGCTATGTCTCAACTTTTTCTCCGCCCCGACGCGATGAGGGAGGTGCTGCTAAACGCCATCTGGCACCCATATGACGGAAACGTGACGCAGGTGGGGGCCGCCCCGCGGGCCGGCTCGGAGGAGGCGGCGACCTTCGCCGAGAAGTTGGAGAAGGCCGACGCCGAAGTCAGCGAGACGCGCCACATGGGTAAGTATTTGCGCCCTAATCCTTTGCGAGGTTGGCCGAAAGATGACGAAGGGGTTCTGACGTATGTTGACGACGCAGCACCGCCGAGGGGAGGAGAGAGCGACGCGGCCGGGGCCAGGTCGTCCCGCGTGCCGGCCGCAGCCAGCCGGCCACACGGGAAGGGGGACGTGGCGTCGAGGAAGCCGGCCGCCAAACGCATGGCGGACCCGGCTGCTGGTGGCAAGCCGGGCGCTAAGAAGAGGCACCGCGTCGTCTCGGTGGCGTCGGCAAGGCCGGCCGTCCCGATCGTGACCGGGTAAGTTTTAGCTTGCAGGCTCTGGCGTGCCACCGAGTCGTTCCTTTCTTACACTTTTCTTGCTGTGACCTAGGTCGCCGTTGGCGTTGGCGCTGGCCACGACAGACGCCGCGTCCGGGGGCAGCTTTGCATTCCGGAAGACCCGGACTAGCGCCATCGGCCTTCCCGAGGACTCGGCTGGGGAGGATCTCGGCCTGGACCCGGCGGATACGGAGCGCTGCGCCTGGAGGGACCGGAACAAGGCCCTCGAGGAGCTGGAGCTGGAGGCCCAGGCCTGGCCGGCGTGGCCGGAGATGACGGCGGGCACGGACACGGGGGTCGTTGTGCCGCCGACGAAGGGGGAGCGCGGCCCGGGTGGCCGGGCAAAGATGGTGGTGGGCGACCGGGAGGTCATGGTGATCGGCGATGACACCCCGCCGCGGACCGACGTGCTCGAGTGGGTGGAGGCAGCTAGAGGCGGTGGGGGATCTGGCCTGGAGGGGGTGCTGCAGGCGATGCCGGACGCGGCGCCGCAGATGACAGCGGACACGATGCCGCAGGCAACGCCGGTTGTGGCGCCGCAAGTGACGCCGGTTGTGACGCTGCAAGTGACGCCGGCCGTCGTGCCGGAGTCGAGGCCGGTTGCGGAGGAGACGGCGGGCGACGGTTGCGCCCTGGCGGTCAGGCAGCCGCAGGCGGCGCTGGGAGGCAGTCCTGCCGCCGGGTCGAGCACGGTCGTGGCCTTCGGTCCTCAGAAGCAGGAGGAGGCGGCCATGGCCGTCGTGAGCCAGCGTCTCTGCGGGCGCGCGGAGTGGGTTCAGGCCTTCGCCCAGGCCGAAGCGGAGCGGGCACGGGAGCTGGAGCGCTCCGTGCTGGTGAGTCTTTCTTTTCTTCTTGCTTTCTCCTTGCGGCTGGTCAGTGGGGGCGCGCTAGCGCACCCACTGGGTGCAGCCCCTGAGATGCGGGCCAACTACGTAGTAGTTGGGTTGGATCTTCACATGCTTCGCCTCGCGCTGATTTTTGGTTTATCTTGCAGCAACTGGACGCCTTCCGGGTCGATGTTTACAACCGACTTCTGGAGAGGTACCAATAGCTCACGGCGCGGCTCGCTACCTAGGAGGAGGCGCTCCACCTTGCTGAAGGTACGTCCCGTATGCTCTTAGTGGGGGCGCGCTAGCGCACCCACTGGGTGTAGCCCCTGAGATTCGGGCCAACTACGTAGTAGTTGGGTCGAATCTTAAGCATTCTTGTTCTTTCTTTGTCTTGACTTCAAATCCTTGCTGTGCAGCCGCTGTGGCCGAGATGCCAGTCTGGCGAACCCGGCTAATCAGGGCCGGCCATCAGCGTGACCTGGCCGTTGCCTACGCCGGCCGGCTCCAGGTCGAGGTGGGGGAGCTGAAGGCGGAGGCCGCGAAGGTGGCAAAGGCCCAGCGGGCGCTTGTCGAGGCCGGCCAGCAGCGCGAGCAGCTAGCTGGTGACAAGAGCCGGCTTCAGGCCGAGGTGGAGCGTCTGACGGCGGAGGCGGCGGAGGCCCAGTGGTAGCTCGTCGAAACCGGCCAGCAGCGCGACTGGCTGGTCGACGACAAGGGCCAGCTCTAGGCCAAGGTTGAGCGTCTAAAGGCGGAGGCGGCCAAGACGGCGGAGGCCCATCAGGCGGAACTCCTCCGCCTCAAGGAGGAGCAAGGGAACGCGGTCGCCACCAAGGAGGCCGAGCTGAAGGCGGCTGTTGACAAGGGCGCCGAGTTGGAGAGGGCGCTAGAGGCGCGCGACCATGCCTGCGACCTGGAGCGGCATGGTACGTTGCTCGAGGCGCAGCACCTAGACGAGACCTTCGCCAGTAAGTGCTTTCTCGGTGGTTTCGCCGAGTTGTGAAGCCGGCTTTGCTTTTTTGCTACTGACTGTCTTTCTTCTTGGCAGGGCACTTCCCCGAGATGCAGAGGGCGGCGGAGGAGGCCGTTCGTGTTCAGCGGTCGCCCCAGGGGATCGTCGGCTCTAGGCTCGACCTGAATGTCTCCTGGAGCTTTCCGGAGATCATGCAGGCCGCCGAGGCCCGCCTGCTGGTCTTGGGCGAGCAGATGGGGCGGGGTCCATCAGCCGGCGTGGAGATGACGGCGGCCCTCTGGCCTGGTGCCGTCATGCCCAACAGCTTCACGCGGCTGGCGCGGTGGCTGGAAGCCGGGCCGGCCCGGCTTCATGCGTGGTGTGCTTCTGTGGCCCGTGCCAGAGCCGACATAGCGCTCCGGTTCATCATGTCCTGGTACCTGGACCTGGCGCTGGACCGGCTGGTGGCCCAACGAGCCGGTGCGGAGCCCCAGCTGCAGGCGGAGGCGGGCCGGATTGCCGCCAGGGCCAGCTACCTGGCATTGTTCGTAGTCCACGATGAATTCCAGGTGGAGCTGACCGACGACGGCGGGGTGCTGCCGCTCGATGACTTCAGCTTGCTGCTGGACGACCCGGAAGGCAGCTCTGAGGAGACGGGCGTCTACGCCGATGACGAGGATGCCGGGTTGGCTGATACCGGCACCTCGGCGGACCCGGAGGCCACTGTCGTGGTTCTAAGTCTGATAGTAGAATGGGGGGTAGGTATGAGGAGGCAAGATCCTAGCTACGGTGAGGTTGTGCATGCAAGATTTACGAGTTCAGGCCCTTCTCGGAGGAAGTAACAACCCTACGTCTTGGTGCTCGGAGGCTCGGTCGATTGACTTATGCGTGAAGTTACAGGGGGTGCGAACCCTTGTGCCTGAGGAGGGGGGTGGCTTATATAGAGTGCTCCAGGACCCCAACCGTCCCACGTTACAAGGGTTTCAATGTCTGTAAAGACAGGACGTTACTGATAACGCCAGCAATAAAGGCAAATAAATGATCATCAAGACTACGGAGTGAACGCCTGACCCTTGCCATCCTGAGTGACCTTAGATCTTCTGTCTTCCGAGTGGTTTCCGGTGTGGTCGAGTGAGTACACCCCGGTCGAATGGAATTGGGTTGTCCGAGTGAACTGTTGGTCGAGTGGGTTGCACCCTGTGGCGATTTCAGTCGGTAGATGGTTCCATCCTTTGAATGTCATTGGCCTTAGGGCAGTGTCCTCGGTAAGGGTGTCTAGGTCGGGCCTATTACCCTACCCTAGGTACATGTCTTCGTCATTAGCCCCCGAATGGATCTGGGTTCGAGTGGAGAAGGGGTTGAAGATGGTTCCGACCCGATTTATATGCTTCAGAGGCATCCTAACCGGGCCGATGATCTTTGTAAAAACTTCAACTTCATTTTCAGTCACCTGGGTCCATTCAGAGGTCGTCGAGTGATTTTTTCTGATAAGCTCCGAATGTTGATATGGTATAAGATCCTTGGCGCGATTGTTCACGCTGCCGCTTTCCGGATCTCACGGGATTCGAAATTTGGAGAAGCGCGCGGGACGGAGAGGACCGCAGTAGACGGAGCGGATTAGGCAGGGACGCCTCGATTCTCGTGCCACCTTTTTCGCCACGTATCCAGCGCGTGACTGTTGCGGGATTTGACTGGATTGCCTGGGCCCACTAGTCAGCCACTCGGGAGCGGACCCATATAAGGCGTCGGGGTCGATGAGCCCGGTACTGTGCTCCCCATCTCCTTCCTCCTCTCCTGTTTCACCACCGCATTCGCCGCCACCTTCGACGCCGCCGCCCCGCCCGAGCGCAACCTGCCGCGATGGGGAAGGAGAAGACAGCGGCCTTGGAGCATGCGAAGAAAGCGACGGCGGCAGCGAAGGGCAAGAAGACGAGTCGGGGAGGCTCGTCGTCGAGATCCGGCCTGCCGCCCCGGCTGGATCCAGGGCGATTGGATTCGCTCCACGATTCAGCAAGAAGACATGGAGGATCTGGTCGAGGGAGGCTTGATCGACCATGGGTCTTGGAGGCTGCCAGGTGACGCGACCGAGCCGCAACCGCAGGAGGGTGAGTGCGTCCTCCTCGCGACTCACGTCGACCGTGGTTTTTCTCTGCCCCCTCATCCTTTTTTCCGAGGTTTTCTGAACTTTTTCGGGGCCCAACTTCATCACTTTTCTCCGAACACCATCACATACCTAGCTGCGTTTGTCTCCATGTGTGAGAATTTCTTGGGTTGTCGACCGCATTGGGGTCTCTTCAAACACATCTTCACCTGCCGCTCACAGTCTGTGAAAAAGGCCAATCCGAGTGATGAGAGGACGCACGTGATTCAGATGTGCAGAGGTCTAGGGATCCAGATGAGAGGCAAAAGCACATTTCCACCTATGACTCTTCCCGATTCGGTCAGAGGGTGGCAGTCGACCTGGTTTTATTGTAAGGACAAACCAACTCCTGGTCAGTCGACTGGCCTTCCTCCCTTTACCATGGGGCGAATTGAAAAGCCCTCTTCCTTGAAAGTGACTCCAGAAGAAAAGGTGGAGGTGAACATGTTGGTCGACCACATAATCCAACTTGTCCGCGATGGCGTGACCAGCATGGATTTGCTAGAGGTGTTCCTCACTCGCCGCATCCAACCGCTCCAGGCCCGCGATCATCCTATGTGGATGTATTCGGGCGCCGATGATTCTGCTCGGATCCACCCGGAGGAAGTTGCCGAGGAGACGGTGGTGCGGTGGCTGCAGAGCATTACCGGAAACAGAGACAACCCCAGAGGGTCTAGGAGAATTCTGCCACTCGGCGCTGATAACGAACCAGACAAGGTCAGACCTTCGATGTCGAGTGACTTTTACTCTAATTTGTAAACTGTCTTTGGAACCGACTGATGCTTGTTCGATTCTTTGCTTCGCAGATATATACTGAGATGTACTCGATGCCCAACGGGGAGCAGATCCAGGAAGGAGAAGAGAGCAGAGGCGACAGCGGCGACTGGAACTCCGATGGGGAGAGTGATGAAGAGCAGGAAAACTCGAGCAGTGAGGAGGAGGTCGATTCTCCACCTCGCACGGAAAAGCGTTCCAAGCACAAGCACGACCCAGCAAGTATCCGGGGCAAGGTGGTAGCACCGACTGGACAGACTTCGAAGCGCACTCGGACATCTTCTCCGGTGCCGACTGAGAAGGCTCCGAAGCAGCTCAAGACCGCGCCGTCCAAGCCACGGAAGGCTTTGCCCAAGATCAAGGTTGACGTTCCCGTCGCCTCTGCGTAAGCGTTTCGTTTTCACCCTTTGTTTGAAGAATCTTATATCAGTTGCCGACCCATCCACTTGCTTGACCGAGTGAACCTTGAGATTTGCAGTGCTGCTACCTCCGGGACTTCTGCTTACCAAGATGATGGTGACGAGGAGATGGAGGACGCGGTCACCTCCAAAGTGAGTATGACCCCTGTTATCTTCATCTTTTCTTTGCTAGCCAATTCTACAGTCGACTGAACTCTTGTGGTCGATTCTTTTGCAGCTCCGCGAGATGTTATTGAACTTCAAGACGATGATGAAAATGAGCCACAAGAACTCGTGGGTAGGAGGAGCAGGGCCTCAGTCAAGAAGGTGCCAGCTAGCAAGACGCCCCAGTCGACGCCGGCGACGGAACCAGCTATCCAGCAATCCGGGGACTTCAACCGTGCCTCCGTTACTTTTGCGATTCCCTTGTCGAGTGCTCGTCCTTCGTCGTCGACTATGCGGGCCCTTCCTCCGTCTGTCCAACTTCATGCCTCAAGCTCTCAAGCTACTGCAACTGATACACCGACTGCACCTCCCACCGCCCATCAAGTCCCAGAAGACCAAGTGAGTGCTGCCAAGGAGGCTATACGGCAGGCTGGCGTTATGATGGAGCAGATGAAGGTGGTGCGCGAGGCCAGTCAAGCTGCCTATGATGCCAGCTCAGCACTTCAGGCCAATGTCCAGGTTAGCTTACTTCCGACTGAACTCCATCTTAACGCTTGTTCTGTTGGGATATGATATTTAGGAACTGCTGTTTTATCCGCAAGACGTCAGTGGATGAGCGTTTTGGAACCTTAATTGCACACCCATTGTCAGTCTGTACACCCACTGGGTGTTTTAATTTCTGTTGAGTAGTTTTTCCACTTGAGTCGACTAGGTTGTGCTGATCAAATCTCTGAACCAGTGGGGGCACGCTGAGTGCACCCACTGGGTGTAGTCCCCGAGACCGCCGTCAAATGTTTGATTCGGCGGGGGTCTTTTAACAGATCTTTTCCACTCGGGCTGGGCAGATTATGCAGAGTGGAACCTTTACCAGTGGGGGCATGCTGAGTGCACCCACTGGGTGTAGTCCCCGAGACCGTAGTCGACTGCGGGCAGTCGGCTATGGTCTGAGTTTTTTTTTTGACTGGACGGACCAAGTCGAATGAAAGAGTCGGACCAGTGGGGGCACGCTGAGTGCACCCACTGGGTGTAGTCCCCGAGACTATTGGCGAATGTTTGATTTGGTAGTAGTCTTTGTGTCTACCGACTGACTATCTTCTGAACGCAGAAATCTTGTGATCTTGGAGCGCGGTTTGCCGACTTGGAGAAGAAGCAAACTCAGCTCAATCTTGACCTGGAGTTGGCTCAAAACAACTTGCAGAAGGCTAAGGATGACGCTGCTGGTAAGGAAAGTTTGTCGACCGGTTCTCTTGCCACCTTTTCTCCTCCTTTTTCTGATTCGAATGTTGTTCTTTCTAGAAACAATGAGACAAGCTTTGGAGAAGAAGGACCTTGACCTTGCGGTTGCAAAGAAAACCGCCGAAGACAAACTGGCGCTTGCCAACCAAAAGATGGCTTCAGTCGGACAGCTGGAGGGAGAGAATGCCAAGCTGAAGGCTGCTCTTGACGAAGCCAACAAAGAAGTGACTCGTCTGAAGAAGGACAAGCGAACCCTGACCGACAAAGTAGAAGACATCACCCGCAGGAGGGACGAGCTGGAGAACTACCTGGGAGGACTCGCCAAAAAATTATTCCTCATGCTTGAAGGTACTTTTCTCTGTGCGATTGGTTTGCTTTCGTCGACTCATCATACCGCTGTCGACTCATTATTTCTCTGCGAGTGCAGAATTCTGTCAAGACTTCGAGGAAGAAACTGGATGAGTCAAGACGAACTTGGACCCTATCAACTCCCCTGTCAAAGATGAAGTAGCCATGAATGTGCTCCGACTGGAGTCTTACCTCGCCAGTGCCTTGGAATATCTTGCTCGACTCAAGGTCGCAGTTTCGCGGATCGACACAGCGCTCTGGCCAGGGGACATTCTCCGAAACGACCTCGAGTCTCTGATGACTCGACTTAACGAGATTCCTGGTCGAGTGCAGGAGTGGAAAAGTCCGCTGCTCGATGCGGTGCTGACGTAGCTTTATCCCTGGTTTGCGTCCACTGCAGGGAAGCCAGAGAAGAGAAGCTAGCGGCAATCAAGGTCGCCAACACCAAGAAACTCGACTTCCAGTCTTTCATGGAGACCTTCATTGCTGCTGCTACTCGAATCGCAGATGGAATTGACCTGGACGAGTTTGTCGAGCCTGCCAGCCCCTCTACGGAGTGAATGAAACTTTTATGATCTGATTCAATTTGCCTCGGTATGCCGAGTGATTCTGTAACCGTAAAACTCCTTCGGGCCTGATGTCCGAGTACTTTGAGCTCCTTCATCCGAACTTTGTTTGCCCTTAAATATGCTTGTTTTTATTTCTGAGTGGAACTTGTATCTTCACTCGGAACAGACGCAGTTCTGAGGATAGGATCGCGGACGACCTGCACCTCGTCGTCCTTGCAGATCAGGATGGAGCATGTTTTACACTTAGGTGAGTACAGGACTGCAGCTAAGCCTCCGAGTGAGAGGGTTGCTCATCACTCGGTAGGACTTTCTTAAACTTAGGCGAGTGCAGGACTGCAGCTAAGCCCCCGAGTGAGAGGGTTGCTCACCACTCGGTAGGATTTTTTTAAACTTAGGCGAGTGCAGGACTGCAGCTAAGCCCCCGAGTGAGAGGGTTGCTCACCACTCGGTAGGATTTTTTTTAAACTTAGGCGAGTACAGGACTGCAGCTAAGCCCCCGAGTGAGAGGGTTGCTCATCACTCGGTAGGATTTTCTTTAAACTTAGGCGAGTACAGGACTGCAGCTAAGCCCCCGAGTGAGAGGGTTGCTCATCACTCGGTAGGATTTTTTAAACTTAGGCGAGTACAGGACTGCAGCTAAGCCCCCGAGTGAGAGGGTTGCTCATCACTCGGTAGTATTTTCTTTAAACTTAGGCGAGTACAGGACTGCAGCTAAGCCCCCGAGTGAGAGGGTTCCTCATCACTCGGTAGGATTTTACAAACTTAGGCGAATCGGATTCGCGGCTAAGCCACCCACTGGGGGATTTTGGACACATGTATTAGTAACAACAATCATTTAGGAGACTGTAAAACCATGTCTTTGATAAACGAACTGAAAGGTACTCTTTATTACATCTCATCAGTCTGAACACTTAAGTATAAAAACGGCGGAGTAGCTCCGCATTCCAAGCGCACGGCTCGTCTTTATTATGCTCCACATTGTAGAGGTGATACGCTCCGTTGTGGAGCACCTTGGTGACGATGAAGGGACCTTCCCAAGCGGGGGCGAGTTTGTGCGGCCGTTGCTGGTCCACTCGGAGCACAAGGTCTCCTTCCTGAAATGCTCGACCCTTCACATTTCTGGCATATAATCGACGAAGGTCTTGCTGATAAATGGTCGATCGGATCAAGGCCATCTCTCTTTCTTCTTCCAGAAGATCAACAGCATCTTCTCGAGCTTGTTCTGCCTCAGCTTCTGAAAAAAGTTCTACTCGGGGCGCATTGTGAAGCAAGTCACTCGGCAACACAGCCTCAGCCCCATAGACCATGAAGAAGGGGGTTCGACCAGTCGACCGATTTGGTGTTGTTCTTAATCCCCAAAGGACTGATGGTAGCTCATCTACCCAAGCGCCGGCCGCATGTTTGAGGTCGCGCATCAATCGAGGTTTCAGACCTTTGAGAATCAAGCCGTTCGCTCTTTCTGCCTGTCCATTCGACATAGGGTGGGCGACTGAAGCTTAGTCGACCCGAGTACCTTGAGATGCACAGAAAGCTCGAAACTCATCCGAATCAAAGTTCGACCCATTATCTGTGATGATGCTGTGTGGGACTCCATATCTAAATGTTAACCCTCTGATGAAGCTGACCGCAGTACTTGCATCCAGGTTTTTGACAGGTTTAGCTTCGATCCACTTGGTGAACTTGTCGACTGCTACAAGCACATGGGTGAAACCACTCCGGCTAGTCTTCAGAGGTCCAACCATATCCAATCCCCAAACAGCGAAAGGCCAGACGAGTGGAATGGTCTTCAGGGCTGAAGCGGGTTTGTGAGACATGTTGGAGTAGAACTGACAGCCCTCACATTTGTCAATTATCTCCTTTGCCATCTCATTTGCCCGCGGCCAATAAAATCCTGCTCGATACGCTTTGGCCACGACGGCCTGAGAAGAGGCATGGTGACCACAGGTTCCCGAGTGAATATCATCAAGGATCATTCGGCCTTCTTCCGGAGTGATGCAGTTCTGAACGACCCCCGTGACACTTTCTCTATAGAGTTGCTCCCCCATTACTGTGAAGGCTTTGGATCGACGGACAATCTGGCGAGCCTCTTCTTCATCCTCTGGAAGCTCTTTCCTGAGAATATATGCAATGTACGGCACTGTCCAATCTGGAATAACAATGAAAACTTCCATGATCAAGTCGACCACAGCTGGGATTTCAACTTCAGTTGGATCAGTGGAACTTTTAGGCTGTGGGGGCTCTTCTGTGAAGGGATCTTCTTGAACTGATGGTGCGTGAATATGCTCCAAAAACACATTGCTGGGAATAGGCTCCCGCTTGGATCCTATCTTCGCCAAGTCATCAGCTGCTTGATTCTTCAGTCGGGGTATATGGTGGAGCTCTAGCCCTTCAAACTTCTTTTCTAACTTTCTCACCGCATTGCACTAACCAGTCATAGCTTGGCTCCTGACGTCCCACTCCTTCATCACTTGATTAACCACTAAATCTGAGTCACTGTAAACCATTAGGCGGCGGACGCCGAGTGAAATGGCCATTCGCAACCCATACAAGAGTGCTTCATATTCAGCTTCATTGTTGGCGGAATCAAAGTGAATTTGGAGAACATATCTGAGGTTGTCGCCTCGTGGAGATACCAGGACCACTCCAGCGCCTGAACCATTCAACATCTTGGACCCGTCGAAGAACATAGTCCAATGTTCCGACTGTATCTGGGTCGGTAACTGTTGTTCAATCCACTCGACGAGGAAATCTGCTATCGCTTGAGACTTTATCGCTTTCTTTGCCTCGAACTTGATATCCAACGGAAGGAGTTCAATCGCCCACTTTGCCACTCAGCCAGTTGCATCTCTGTTGTTTAGAATTTCTGACAACGGAGCGTCACTGATGACTGTAATCGAATGATCTGAGAAGTAATGTGCAACCTTCTTCGTGGTCAAGTAGATTCCATAGACAAGCTTCTGATAATGTGGATATCTCTGCTTGGATGGAGTTAAGACTTCAGAAATATAATACACTGGGCGTTGAACCTTGTAGGTTTTACCTTCTTCTTCCCGCTCGACCGTGAGTACTGTACTGACAACCTGTCCAGTGGCTGCTATATAAAGCAGTAAAGGCTCTTTGCTGATTGGAGCAGCAAGCACCGGCTGGGTGGAAAGCAGGGCTTTGAGCTCTGCAAACATTGCGTCAGCTTCAGGAGTCCACTCGAATTTATCAGATTTCTTCATCAGTCGGTAAAGAGGCAATGCCTTTTCACCGAGGCGAGAGATGAATCGACTCAAAGCGGCCAAACAACCAGTAAGCTTCTGAACGTCATGTACACGCACAGGGCGTTTCATTCGGAGGATTGCACCAACTTTCTCTGGGTTTGCATCGATCCCACGTTCGGAAACAAGGAAACCGAGTAACTTTCCACCTGGAACTCCAAATGTACACTTCGACGGATTAAGCTTGATATCATATCTTCTCAAATTGGCAAAGGTTTCAGCAAGGTCAGTCAGCAGGTCGGAACCTTTGCGCGACTTAACCACGATGTCATCCATGTATGCTTCCATATTCCGACTGATTTGAGTTAGCAGGCACTTCTGTATCATGCGCATGAATGTGGCACCAGCATTCTTGAGACCAAAGGGCGTGGTGACATAGCAAAAGCACCCGAATGGGGTGATAAAAGCTGTTTTTATTTCATCAGGTCCATACAGTCGGATCTGATGGTACCCGGAATATGCATCCAGGAAGGACAATCGCTCACATCCCGCAGTCGAGTCGACTATCTGATCGATGCGGGGGAGAGGAAAATGATCTTTCGGCCAGGACCGATTGATATGCTTGAAATCAATGCACATACGGAGTGAATCATCCTTCTTGGGAACCATGACAACATTGGCGAGCCACTCGGAGTGGTAAATCTCGCGGATGAACTCAGCTGCCAGAAGCCGAGCCACCTCCTCGCCGATTGCCTTTCTCTTCTCCGCAGCGGACCGACGGAGGTGCTCTTTCACGGGTTTTGCCTTTGGATCGACTCGCAAATGGTGCTCAGCCAGCCCCCTGGGTACACCTGGCATGTCAGATGGCTTCCATGCGAAGATGTCCCAGTTCTCATGGAGGAACTGGATGAGCGTTTCTTCCTATTTGCTGTCGAGTGTTGTTGAGATATGAGTCGGTGCAGCACTGGGATCGGTCGGGTGAATGTGAACAGGCTTTGTTTCACTGGACGACTGAAATGCAGACTCGGAAGCAGGCTTCTTAGTGCGTAACAAATCACTCGGATCCGCAGTCTTCTTATACTCTTCCATTTGAATCGCTGCCATCTGTTCATCGGCAATCTTAGAGCCCTTCTGGAGGCACTCTTCTGCTCGTTGCCGATTGCCAGTGACCGTGATCACGCCCTTGGGGCCAGGCATCTTCAGCTTGAGGTACACGTAACACGATCGAGCCATGAAACGGGCATATGCAGTTCTGCCCAGAATAGCATGATAGGCACTGTGAAAATCCACAACTTCAAATGTCAGCTTCTCCTTGCGGTAATTCTTTGAGTCACCGAAAACCACGTCAAGAGTGATCTGTCCGAGTGAATCGGCTTTCTTCCCTGGAATGACACCATGGAACCGCATGTTGCTCTCACTGAGCCTGGACATCGGAATGCCCATCCCACGAAGAGTCTCTGCATACAAAATGTTCAAGCTGCTGCCACCATCCATCAAGACTTTGGTCAGTCGGGTGCCCACAACGACCGGGTCGACCACCAACGCTTGCCTCCCGAGGGTGGCGACGTGCGGTGGGAGTTCAGATTGGTCGAATGTGATGGGAGTCTTTGACCATTTCAAGTATGTCGTCGTTGCCGGAGCAACCATGTGTACCTCTCTGTTGATGACATTCAGTCGACTTTTACTCTCAATGTCAGCAAAAATCATCAAAGTGGAATTGACGTTAGGGAAACCGTCATCATCTTGTTCCTGATCACCATCCTTGTCAGACTCTTTTTCCTTTTCATTGAGCTGTTTCTCTCAGAACTGCTGGATCAGGAGCCGACACTGTCGAGTGGTGTGTTTGGGATAAATCAGATTTCCCTCTTCATCCTTCTTGGTGTGAATGTGACATGGCAAGTCCAACACATCGTTCCCAGCCTGATCTTTCACCTTCTTGGGGATCCAGGGTCCCTTGGGCTTTCCTTTGAATTTCCCTTGAGTTACAACTGCAGCTTCACCTGGACCTGCTGGCTCGGCTTTGCGTTTCTGCTTCCGACCCACTCCGGTGTCTTGGGCGACTGGCTTGCCCTTCCCACTGCGGAGTCGGTCCTCTTCTTCACCATTAGCGTACCAGGTGGCTATTTCCATCATTCGGGTCAGAGACATATCTCCTGTCTGACCGAATTTCAAGTTAAGCTCCCGATACCGAACGCCTTCCTTGAAGGCACAAATTGCTTGGTGTTGGGATACATTCTCTACCGTGTGGTGTAATGTGGTCCATCTTTGGATGTAATCCCTCAGAGTTTCATTCGGCTTCTGTACACAATGCTGCAATTCTGTCAACCCCGCAGGTCGTTTGCATGTGCCCTCAAATGTCCTGACAAACACTCGGGCTAACTCCTCCCAGCTGAATATACTGCCTGGAGCCAACTGATTCAGCCATGCTCTGGCCGACCCTTCCAGCATGAGAGGAAGGTGTTTCATAGCTACCTCATCATTTCCACCACCGATCTGGACAGCCACTCGGTAATCTTCCAGCCAAGTATCAGGCTTTGACTCACCGGTGAACTTACTGACCCCAGTCGCCAACCTGAAGTTGGGGGGGATCTCAGCGGCTCTGATAGATCTGCTAAAACACTCGGGACCCGAAACATGAATCCTGCTTCCACTCGGACGATCCCTGGCTTGCCCCTCTCTGTGTGCTCGGTTCCTGTCGACCAAACCTTGCACCAAAATTGACCTCGCATCAAACCCTGGCTCCCTTGGGTCGACCGGCGTCCGCCGCCCTCCGCTGTACGGGCGCCTGTCATCATAGTGCCGGGGCACATATGATCCGCTTCTCGGAGGGGGTGTAGGCGCTCGACGGCGGTCATCACGGCCGAGTCGATGATCGTACTGCTCGTGGATCCGACCCAAATGCTGATCCTGGCAATGCACCCGCCCTTCACACTGCGGAGGCGATCTTGGGCTGTGAGCCGACTGAACTGTGTCCGCCACCATAGATCTGCTATGGATTCTGTCACGCGACTGTGATACTGCAGTGTTTTGGTCTCCTGCCGCCCGGAGCAGAGCCCGGATCTGCATCAAACCTCGTCCAGCTTCTGACTGGGATGGCTGGATGGATTCTGCTATACGAGCTGCGGCTGCAAGATTCTGAATTGGAGTGCGGTATACCTGAGGTTCAGGAGGGAACAATTGCCGCCGTCGACTGGACTCAGGAATCCGCTGCCGAGCATGTTCGTCGAGTGCATGCTGAAGATTTTCCAATCGAGTGCGTTCAGCCAAAGTGGCCAAGTGCGCTGCCTCCAAGGCCCGAGCCTCAGAGGTCTCTCCGACGATGGGCGTGTGGAGTGCTTCCTCGTTACGGCGGTGAAGTTCCTCCCTCCACTGTGAAGAGAGGGTTTCAGGGTGGTATTCCTCATGAACAGGTGACGGATCGCCACCACCATCGCCGCCTCCGTTGCGACGCATGCCAGGCGGGCTACACGACGTGTCGACCATCAGGACCTCCGCCGCAGGATCGCTGCTGTCGCACTCGGACAGAGTCTCGACGGAACCAGTCAACAGATCAAACAGGCCATAGAGAGATTCATCGGGCTCGATTGCCGCGACTTGAGGGGTGGCCGATTGACGTGCCACTGCATGCTTCACCCACCGCTGAAGCCGTGATCGACCGGATCGCTTGCGACGGCGAACAGCGGGGAACGAAGATGCCGTAGGAAACGACTGATATTGGGTCGACGGCTACCACAGAAGGACGCCGGGGACACATGTGCGAAAGTGCGTCGCCCCGCGGACGGGGAACATCTCGACATCGAGGGGGGCCTCCTGGAGCCAGGCGGAGTCGTCGGCGATGAAGACGAGCGCGCCGAGATGGATCTCGTGGCCCTCAGCCAAACCTCCACCCGAAACCATGATGATGGGAATCGGAAAAAATCGCAACCTCACCGGAAAGTCGCTAAGACACCTGCCCCACGATGGGCGCCAACTGTCATGGTTCTAAGTCTGACAGTAGAATGGGGGGTAGGTATGAGGAGGCAAGATCCTAGCTACGGTGAGGTTGTGCACGCAAGATTTACGAGTTCAGGCCCTTCTCGGAGGAAGTAACAGCCCTACGTCTTGGTGCCTGGAGGCTCGGTCGATTGACTTATGCGTGAAGTTACAGGGGGTGCGAACCCTTGTGCCTGAGGAGGGGGTTGGCTTATATAGAGTGCGCCAGGACCCCAACCGTCCCACGTTACAAGGGTTTCAATGTCTGTAAAGACAGGACGTTACTGATAACGCCAGCAATAAAGGCAAATAAATGATCATTAAGACTACGGAGTGAACGCCTGACCCTTGCCATCCTGAGTGACCTTAGATCTTCTGTCTTCCGAGTGGTTTCCGGTGTGGTCGAGTGAGTACACCCCGGTCGAATGGAATTGGGTTGTCCGAGTGAACTGTTGGTCGAGTGGGTTGCACCCTGTGGCGATTTCAGTCGGTAGATGGTGCCATCCTTTGAATGTCATTGGCCTTAGGGCAGTGTCCTCGGTAAGGGTGTCTAGGTCGGGCCTATTACCCTACCCTAGGTACATGTCTTCGTCAGCCACCGAGGAGGAGCCGGCGGCTGCGCAACCCGGCGCGGGGAACGCCTGAAGCCGTCCTGCTTTAACTTTATCGCACTTTGTTAAGTAGCAGGTCCACCCACCTACTGGGCTGTTTTTTGGGTGAATGTAATGAAGTCCTGGCCTTGGGCCCATATTCTTGTGATGTAAACCTTTGTGTGAATGTTTGCGCTTTTGCTCTTTGTTTTCTGGGCCGTTTTTCTTGCTTGGCCCTCCCTTGGGCTTCCCCCCGCGAGTCGAACAGCCGGGTTCCGGTCTGTGACAAGGGGTTCGGTCCTTGGGAGGTGCACGCAGTACTTGGGCCCTTCAAACATTAAGCGCGAGCAAAACACCCACTGGGCCGGCTGGCGAGCAGCCGGTCGTGCGGCAGCTTAGTGCAAATGTTTTCGCGAGCGTTTACGCCTTTGCTTTCTGTCCTCTAGGCTTTTTTCCTGTTTGCTCCTTCTTTGGGCTCCCCCCCCGCAAGTCTAACAGTCGGGTTCCGGTCTGTGACAAGAGGTTCAGCCTTTGGAAAAGAGCGCGCAGTACTCAGGCCCTTCGAATGTTGAGCGTGAGCGAAACACCAATTGGGCCGACTGGTGAGCAGCCGGTATTGCAGCAACTTAGTGCAGTGAGGCCGGGTTGGCCAATCCGGCGGGTCCGGCTTAGCGTTTTGTGACGTGTAGGTGCTTTGGCCCATAGTCCTTGCCAGCCAACAGCCGAAGCCGGACTGTGGCATAGGGCGAAGTGGAGGGCCTCGGTGACCCGAACACGCCGGGATGTGCTAAGGAGGACGGCGGGTTGTGGCCAAGCTGGCCAGCCCCTGAGCCCCCGGGTTGAGCGTGTCAACCCGGTGGTGGAGTTTTTAAGAAAAAGTGCAAGGATGTGTAGAACACAATAACTTGGTACGAAAAGGCAGCCCCCGAGTGTCGTTCGGGGGTCCTAGTCTTTTACAGAATTTCAAAAGGCAGCGATACATACATGCATACAGCTAACTGTAAAAAGGGCGGAGGAGCTCTGCATTCCAGGGCTGGCTTGTTTCTTCCCAGGCGGTGTCTCTCTTGCGTTTGTTCGTCTTGCGGGCGTCGATGAGATAGTACGTGTTGCGGTTGCACAGGGCTTTGCTGATGATGAAAGGGCCCTCCCATGGGGAGGCCAACTTGTGCTGGCCGGCTTGCTGCTGGACAAGTCGGAGGACGAGGTCTCCCTCGCGGAATGCGAGGGGCTTGATCTTTCTGATGTGGCAGTGCCTCAGACCTTGCTGATAGATGGCGGATTGGCTGAGTGCCAGGAGGGGCGCTTCTTTCTGCTGTGGCGGTGCCTCAGACCTTGCTGATAGATGGCGGATTGGCTGAGGGCCAGGAGGCGCACTTCTTCGAGTAGGTCGACGCCGTCTTCGTGGGCTTCCTTGGCTTGGGCTTCCATGTACATTACGACTCACGGCGAGTCGAACTCGATGTCGATCGGGATGATGGCTTCTGCTCCGTAGACAAGGAAGAACGAGGTGAACCCGGTCGACCGGTTTGGCGTTGTGCGGAGACTCCAGAGGACGGTCGGCAGCTCGTCAAGCTAACTGTCGGGTGAACGGATGAGGGGCTCGACGAGCCGTGGCTTGATGCCAGATAGGAAGAGGCCGTTGGCCCGCTCGACCTGGCCGTTGGACTGAGGATGAGCCACGGAGGCCAAGTTGAGCCGGATGCCGGAGATGGAGCAGTATTGCGCCATGGTGCCTTTGGCGAAGTTGGTGCCGTTGTCCGTGATGATGCTGTTCCGGACGCCGTAGCGTACCGCGATGTCTTTGACGAACCGGACGGCTGTTGGCCCATCCATTTTCTTGATCGGCCGCGCCTCGATCCACTTGGTGAACTTGTCGACCGCCACGAGCAAGTGTGTCATGCCGCCCCGGGCCGTCTTGAAGGGTCCTACCATGTCGAGCCCCCAGACCGCGAAGGGCCAGGTGATCGGTATGGTTCGCAGGGCTGAAGCCGGCTGGTGGCTGCGCTTGCTGAAGCGTTGGCATCCCTCGCACTTGAGGACGAGCGACTCGGCGTCTTTGAGGGCCGTGGGCCAGTAGAAACCATGGAGAAAGGCCTTGGCCACCAGGGACCTGGAGGCGGCGTGGTGCCCGCACTCGCCCTGATGTATGTCGAGGAGGATCTCTATGCCCTTGTCCTGCTTGATGCAGCGCTAGAAAATGTGTGTAGCGCTGCGCTTGACGAGCTCGTTGTTGATGATGCTGTAGGCGGATGCCCGACGTTGCACTTGCCGGGCCTCGGTCTCGTCCGTGGGGAGCGCTCCGCTCTTCAGGAATGCCAGGATCGGCTGGGCCCATGACGGAGCCATCACGATGGTGAAGACGGCCACCATGACGGGTTCTGGGGCGGCAGCCCTCGAGTTGGGGATGACGGCGGCCGGGGTGAGAATGGCAGTCCCTAGGCCGGGTTGAGCAGCCCCCGGGACAGGTTCTGCAGTCCCTGGGCCGGTTGAGCGGTCTCTGGGTCAGGATCTGCAGTTCCCGGGTTTGGGTTGGGGAGGGGCACTGCGGGGTCGTCCGGGATAAAGATGGACTCGAAATTCGGAGACGGCTTGACGGATGGCTTGCGCAGGTACTTGAGGGAGACGCCGGATGGTATGGCCTGCCGGGATGAGCCAATCTTGGCTAGCGTGTCAGCGGCTTCGTTTTCTGCGTGCGGAACATGGAGGAATTCGCAGCCGTTGAAGGCGCCGGAGATTTGCTGGACCAGGAAGCGATAGCTGGCCATGTTGGCGTCTCGTGCGTCCCACTTGCCGAAGCACTGCTGCACCACTAGATCCGAGTCGCCATAGCATAGGATGCGCCGGACGCTGAGTTCCTTAGCAAGCCGGAGGCTGTGCACAAGGGCTTCGTACTCGGCGACGTTGTTGGAGGCGGTGAAGTGGATCTGGAGTGCGTACCACAGCCGGTCGCCCTTCAAGGAAGATAGCACGATGCCGGCTCCCAGGCCGGAGCGCATCTTGGAGTCGTCAAAGTGCATGCGCCAATGCGTTGAATCCGGCGGCGGTGGCAGGTACTGGGTCTCCATCCAATCGATGAGGAAGTCGTCCTGGGCCTGGGACTTGATCGTGGTGCGGGGCTCGTAGAGGATGGTGTGGCTGGCTAGTTCGATGGCCCACTTGGCAACCCAACCAGAGGCATCCCGGCAGCCCATGATCTCGCCAATGGGGCCGTGCTGACCACGGTGATGACGTGCTCTTGGAAGTACTGCTTCAGCTTCTTGGCGGTAAAGTACACGCCGTAACACATCTTCTGGTAGTGCGGGTAGTTCTACTTGGAGGCGGATAGCACTCGCTCAGGTAGTAGACCGGGCACTGAACAGACTGGATCTTGCCCTTCTCTAGTCGCTCGACCACCAGCATATTGCTGACCGACCACGAGGTGGCGGCAATGTATAGCAACAGCGGCTCCTTGTCTGCCGGCGTGGCCAAGACGGGTGCGGTGGAGAGCATGCGCTTGAGATCCCAGAAAGCTTCGTCCGCCTGGTCGTTCCATTCGAACGGCGACGTCTTCTTCATCAGCTGATACGAGGGCAGGTTTCTCTCGCCCAGCTGGCTGAGGAACCGGCTGACCGAGGCGAAATAGCCAGTAAACTTTTGGACATCTCGCAGCCGGGTTGGCTTGCATATGAACTCGATGGCCTTGATTTTCTCCGGGTTCGCCTCAATGCCGCGCTCCGAGATGAGGAAACTGAGCAGCTTCCCGGCCGGTACGCCGAAAACACATTTCTCCGGGTTGAGCTTGATCTGGTGCTCGCGCAGATTGGCAAAGGTCTCCCTCAGGTCATCAAGGAGCGTGAGGTGCTGCTTGGTCTTCACCACGATGTCGTCCACGTAGACGTGGATGTTGCGGCTGAGATGCGTCAGCAAGCATTTCTGCATGCAGCGCTGGAAGGTGGCACCGGCGTTCTTCAAGCCGAACGACATGGTGATGTAGCAATACGCCCCAAAGGGTGTGATGAAGGACGTCTTCAGAGCGTCGGCCGGGTCCAGCTTGATCTGATGATAGCCGGAGTAAGTATCCAGGAAGGACAAGAGCTCGCAGCCGGCGGTGGAGTCGATGACTTGATCAATCCGCGGGAGGGCGAAAGGATCCTTAGGGCAAGCCTTGTTCAGGCTGGTGTAGTCAATGCACATGTGCCAGGTGTTGTTCTTCTTTAGGACAAGGACCGGGTTGGCCAGCCACTCGGGATGAAACACTTCCATGATGAAGCCGGACGCGAGTAGCTTGGTGACCTCTTCACCGATGGTTCTTCTCTTCTCTTTCGAAAAGCGACGTAGGGGTTGACAAACAGGCTTGGCATCCTTATGGACATGCAGTTTGTGCTCGGCGTACTTCCTCGGAATTCCCAGCATGTCCTTTGGGGGTCCATGCGAAGATATCCCGATTCTCACGGAGGAAGTCGACGAGCTCGCCTTCCTATTTGCTATCGAGGCGGGTGCCCACGACGACGTACTTGCTGTAGCTGGGGTCTTCCGGGTTCAGCTTGACCTTCTTGGTCTCCTTGGACGGCTGGAATGAGGCCTCGCCGGCCGGCTCCTTGGCTGAAGCCGGCACGGCCGGCGTCTCATTGGCCAACGCAATGATCCCGTTGAGCTGGCGCCGCCTCTCGGCTATGACCAGCGACTCGGCCAATCTGGCGCCGGCTTGAGCGCATTCCAGGGACTTGCGGTAGTCGCCGACGACGGTGATGAGGCCCTTGGGACCCAACAGCTTCATCTTAAGGTAGGCGTAGTGGGGGACCGCCATGAACTTGGCGAGCGCAGGCCGGCCCAGCAGTGCGTGGTACGCGCTGGACAGGTCCACCACCTCGAACCAGATCGGTTCGCGCCGAAAATGGTCGCTCGTGCCGAAGAGGACGTTGAGCCAGACTTGGCCGATGGGGGAGCAGGAGAGACCCGGCACGATGTCGTGGAACACCGTCCGGGTTGGCTCCAGGTCCTTGGCCTCGAGGCCGAGCTTGGTCATCGTGTCGTGGTAGAAGATGTTGATGCTGCTGCCGCCATCGATGAGAACCGATGAAAACTTGCAAGTGCACCAGGTTCCGACGATAGTGGTGTCGAGGACGAGGGCGTAGCCACCCGGGTTCGGCATGACGACCGGGTGGTCTTCCCAGGTCCAGCTGATCGGGCGCTCCGACCAGTGCATGTATTCCGGCACGGCCGGGACGATGGTGTTCACCTCCTGCTGGAACAGGCGCTCGCTACGCTTGTTGTCGCCAATGCTGGTGAAGACGACGTAGCTCACGTTCTGGTTGGGGAAGACGTCGTTGCCCATCGCGCCGTTTGCCGGAGGCGGAGGAGGAGGAGGCGGAGCCGGCTGCCCCGCGCCCGGAGCCGGAGCCGGAGGCGGTGGGATGTCGCCCCTCATGATGCGCTTGGTGATGGCGCACTGCTGGAGCGTGTGTGTGGACAGTCTCGCGCCGCTGTGGTGCTTGCAGGGAGCATCAAGCATCTCTTCGAAACTCATGACGGGTTGCCATGCTGTCTTGCCGGCTTGCCGGCGCTTTCCGGCCGGCTCGGTCGCGGGCGCCTGCTCGGCGGTCGCGACGAGGCGGCCGTCGTAGTGCGGGGCCTGCTGGTCGGCCTTGCGCTTGTTGTTTTGCTGGTTGTTCTACTGGCGGCTGCTCTCGCCAGCCGGCTTGGGGGGTGGTACCGGTATTACCTTGCCGGCTTCATCCAGCACCACCTGGATTTTGATGGTGGAGTTGGCGTTGGCGTACTTGTCCGCGATGACCATGAGCGCGGCCATGGTGGTTGGCTCGGAGCGCAGGAGCTTTTGCTTAAGGAGGGTGCCATCCCGGCAACCGCTCACAAAGTACTGAATGGCCTGGACCTCATGGACGCCCTCGCAGCTGTTTCGGAGCTTGGTACAGTGTGCGAGGTACTCGCGGCCGGTTTCTGCCGCCCCCTGCACGCACATGGCAAGCTAGCTGGGACGACCAGGATGCTTGTAGGTGCCGGTGAAGTTGCGCATGAAGGCCTGCTCGAAATCGACCCACGCGTTGATGCTGCCGACCGGCAGGCTGTTCATCCTTGTGCGGGCCGAACCCTGGAGCATGAGCGGGGCATAGCGCACGGCAAGGCGGCGGTTGCCGCCCGCGATGCCGATGGCAGTGGTGTAGTCGATGAGCCAGTCCTCCGGCTTGACGGTGCCGTTGTACTTGGTGGTGTCGCGGGGCAGCGTGAACCCTTTGTGGAAGGGCTCATCCCAGATTCGCGGGCCGAAACAAGCCGGACCGACGATGTTGTCTCCCTCCAGCTCGAGGGAGAGGGCGAGCTGGTCGAGGCGATGGCGAGTGTCGGCGTCGTCGATGGTGCGCGGGTCCAGTTGGCTTGCGGCGGGACCGCTAGGCGCCGGGTTGGCCGAAGTAGGGTTGCCACGCCAGCCGGATGGTGGTGGTGGGGGGGGGGCGATCTTGCTGGCGGTGAGTTCCGGCAGCCGGCTCGTCGCCCGGGCCATCTCCAGCCATCGGGGTGCGGTTGCGCCGGGTTCGGGTTTGACCGGACTGAGCTTCGTCCGGGCGCGGGGAGGACACCGTGTTCTGCCGCTCGCGCTCGGGGTCCTTGTTGCGTCGCGAGGCGGACGCGGTGGGACGGTCGAGGCGGTCTTGCTGCGCATTCGCGGCGCCGAGAAGCTCGTTCAGGCACTGCAAGCGCTCTTGCAGCTCCTCGCCCTGTAGCTGCTCCAGGCCAACGGCGGCCGCCTCCGCGGTGCGCATGTTCTTGACCGGGGTGTCGTAGATGGCTGGGACCGCACTGAGGGTATGGCTAATGGCGCCGCCACGGGTCCGCTCCTCAGCGACCCGGCTGGGCTCGGCAGCGGTCGGAGTGAAGCCGTACGCAGCTTCGCGCTCCCGCTGGGTGGCCTCCAGCCGGCGCTGCATAGCCGCGAGCGTCTCAGCCCTGTCCAGCAGGCGCTTGCGCTCCTCCTCCAGCCGGGCCCGGGCCTCCTCGGCGTTGGCGGCGTCGATATCGGTGGCGATGGGGACGCTGAGCTTCTGCATCGTGGCGCGCAGGGGTCGGCCATGCTAGCGCGATCCGCCGCGGCCCTGGCGGCGGCGGCCTTCTTGTTAGACGAAGTAGAGCCAGAGCCGGTGACGAATACCTCTACCCGGACGCAGGGGTTTGCCGCCCCGATGGAGATGTCACTGCCGAGGGGGACGGGCGAGTCGGAGACGTCGAGCACCCGCTGAGGTACTCATCGGCCGCAGGCGCGTCGGAGATGCGCAGCGCGGCGAAGGAGGAGCTGAGCGCGTCGATGACGTCGCCCGCCAGCACGACGGGCTCGGGGGACACGCAGCACGCAACATGCTCACCGGAATCGATGAGGGGCCCCGTCTGGAACATGTCTCCGGCCGGGACCTCGAGCAGCCCCACGGTGGGCGCCAACTGTCATGGTGGGCGCACGACAGATGCCAAAGGATGGCTAAAGAGAGGGACATGCTTGAGGGCACTGGTGGGCTCCAGAGGCGAGGTCGGTATGAGCGAGCACGGGACGCAAGACATACCCAGGTTCGGGGCTCTCCGGAAAGATAACACACCTAGTCATGCCGAGAGTAGTTTGTATGTATCAGTACAGAGTTGCTTCTGGAGCTGTTTGGGGGAGGAAGGCAGGCCAAGGCTCTGGTGCCCCTCCTCCTTGTGCGTGTGTGTGTTGCTCTACTGGTGGATTCTCTCCTGTGTTCGCTAGATCGCATGTGTTCACCTAGCATTCGCCCGTGTACATGGAGGGCTCCTAGGGGGTTTTATAGGTCAACCCCCAGGGTTACAATGGTAAAGATACAAGGGCGCGGGGCCGGGATGTCAGCGTCTAGGAAGCCGGTCCTGGGACCCGCCGGGTACCAGGATTCGCCGGGTTCCCCGGGCACGGGCCCCACTCGTCGGAGGGCACTGTTCCTCGTCTTATCGCACGTCACGGAGTGGTTGGGCCGGCTCGGCTACAGTGGCGCGTCGCCTGGTCGCCATCGGCTTGCGTCAGCGGGACTGGTTTGCACTGTTGCCACGCCGGCCTTGGTCAGCGGAGTGGGTGGGCCACTGTAGCCACGCTCCTGCCAGTCAGCGGAGTAGGTGGGCCACTGTAGCCACGCTCGTCCCCTCTACGGGGAGTTGTTCCGTCATACGCCTTAGATGGGACGTGAGCTGGCCCGTGGCCGGGTTGAGGAAGATGCCACGGGGGCACTGGCTTGTTGGAGAAGCCTTGGTTTGTCGAGATCAGCCGGCATGCGCTAGCGGGCCTAGCCGTGTCGAAGGATTTGGCCGGGTCGAAGGACTTGGCCGGGTCGAAGGATCCGGCCGAGGACGAGCCGGGTGGAGGGGCGATGCCGGCCCCGATGTTTTTGAAAAGGATCCGGGTTCCATTGCCTGCCCAGGGTCCATCCCCCCGACATTGGCCGAAGTTGAGTCTAGTCTTTGGAAAACTTTTACTAACATTGTTGTGTGGCTTACGGGCCCACATCACAATTGGGTGGTATTAGGATCTTTTATTCCTCGTCTTTACTCTGGGATTCTGATCTCTCTTCTTTTCGGGTTAAAGATTTTCCTAACTCTAACTCTAGGTTCTTGTAACTAGTCCCTCTCAGAGAGCCCTTCATTCCTGATGATCGCCTACTTCACCAGAAGGCTTCGAAGATACTCCCCGATGTTCTCCCGAGAACATGTGCTCATCACTTTTGCAATTCCCTTCCACCGTCAACCCCTATGGATAACTACATACACCCGTCGTTCATACTTTCATTCCCAGTTGCTCTTGTTATTACAAGATACATCGAATTATTCTCCGACTTTTTAAGAATCCCTTGTGCCACTGCCTTGCAGTTCCTTGCCGCCTGAATACCCCTACGAATAATTCTTCACACTTATCGAGGAATTGTTCATTACTAGTTGATCATATGATTCACAAGATACATTGAAATACTATCCGATCTTCCGGTAATCCTCTGCCAACTATTGCTCTTCAAATACTTGTCTGCTTGCATTATGGGTACTTCCATATGTGTAGCAATATTCATTTGCATCCTTGGTCATCGTCATATTGAGCCTTTGATTCGATATGTTTGTGAACGCTCTCAATCATCAGTCGCAATTAGAATTTTTCCTTTCAGCTCAGATGTCATTCCGGACATGTGTTGGTTCTCATCAATTCAAACCTTGATTGGTTGCCGATCTAATTCTATTCAACTTACATGTCTTTTGAGCATAGCATCTGTTTTTGATCCCCCGATTTGAAAATCTTAATTCCTTTGGATTTAAGCATCGAATTATTCAGATGTTTCTAGAATCTGATGCCTTTGCATTCTTTCTTCCTCTGATTGAGTACCGATACTCACATCAGCTTCATCGTGGACTGCCAAATCCTTTGTTGGATTAATATCCGACCCTGTCCTTCATATTCAAATACCTTGTGAGGTCTTCCCCTGATACATAATGCCTTTGGTATATTGTATTCCCTGCTTTTGTCAACCATGCTCTGCTTTCGAGCTTGAGTTATTTACTCCTGAAGTTTGTGGTATATGTTCCTAAGATGCCCTGATGGGTTGAACCTATGCCTTCCCTAATCCATGTGAACCCGATAGTTTTCATGGGTCATACTCCTCTAGTAATTCACCAGGTAGTTCTTCACATTCAAATAATTTTTAACAGAACAGTGAATGAAAGGTTATGCATTGGAGAAGTGGGAGTCGACCTTGAACTTTGTGTTCATGCCCATGGACAAGATGTAGATCTTATCATGGAAGCTTCTCTTAAAATCAATTGCCCCCTTGGTATAAGTTCATCTTATATCTGGGATTTGGTCTTTTGCAATCGTGGTTTCGACCGTATTGTTCTTCTTTGATCCCATTTCTTGGACAAGTTAAAGTACTTGTCTTCTGCAGATCATTTCACCTGTCCAACCTCTATTCTTCTCTACCTTTGAATATTACCCCCTGGTATCTCGAGAATATCACGGAACTACATAACTTATGAATTCTTCATCAGCTATTATTCTCGCCGATTCAAATTTTCCATAGGTTCTGAGTTGTTAAACACTCAAGGACACCGATAACTGAATCGAGTCTGCACTGCGATTCAACAACTCTTAGTAATCTTCATTGCTTACGAGTTTGAACGTGATCATGTCATTCCCAGCTGATCGGATACATCATCATCGTCATGCTAAAGCTTGACCTTACTATCTATGTCCTTCATCCCCAGAACACAATTCCGACAATGCACTAAGCTACGTCAAGCTTTCAACCTCACATTGTTGTCTTGAATGGCAACTCTGATCTTGAGCTTGCATATTATCTGTGGTTCCAATAACCTTTTGCTTCACCATTCCTTTGGCTTGATGTCGTCGATGATCGATTACATCTTCATGAAACCTCTCGACAAATGTGTCGTGATCATCATCAACATTCTGAGCTCTTCCAGGATATCAATCGAATTCATGATGAGAAATACCATCCTTGCCCCCTCGATGATTTTTTGTTAACATCGACGACGTTCTTGCTTTCCCTCCAACACAAAACTTGTTCTTGTTTTGTGTTGTACCTTGAGTTCCTTACTATCCAACTTATGTTATGTTCTCCCTTGGAGTATTACCATCTTTTATGTCAGGGATGTTGTGAGAACTGCTCCACCTATTAAGAATTCTTGATATAGTAATACTTTTCGCCACCTCCGTTCATATCTTGGTCCCCGTGTTGTTTTAATCGGAATACCAAAAATTGAACTATGATGTGTGAATTCAAAACTTCTAACAACCCTATTGCTTTGAAGTGAATGGTCGATAGTTTCATTCTAAGTCTTTTGCTTATTGAATCACCATTCTAACATTGATCGTGCTACTTGGTCCATATTTCCATGTGCATTTTCATTCAATGTTTAATCGTGGGTGTTCTCCTCGAACATACTTCATTATATACTTTGGTATGTCCAATGCTACCACCTTATTCACTTAATTATGAAAATCCATGTTATGGAAATCTCGATGAATTGTTGCTGAGCCCGTCAACCACATCCTCATCTTTTCCTTGCTGAAATTGTATGACTTACTTTGTAAGTTGTTTCCGATGGATCCTTTGTGTATCCAAAGTCTGACCTTTACCTGATGACCATGCCAATGCTATCCCGAAGCATGACTGTGGTACTCTGAATATCCACAAGAACATTGGAAGCGCAATGCTAAATGTTTCTTGATCAACTATCCAAACACCGTTGTATGGGTAAATGAAGTCTACTATGCAACTTAATTCTTGTAGACTCGTGTTGGGCCTCCAAGTGCAGAGTTTTGTAGGACAGTAGCAATTTTCCCTCAAGTGGATGACCTAAGATTTATCAATCCATGGGAGGCGTAGGATGAAGATGGTCTCTCTCAAACAACCCTGCAATCAAATAACAAAAAGTCACTTATGTCCCCAACACACCAAATACAAGGGTAAATTGTATAGGTGCACTAGTTCGGCAAAGAGATGGTGATACAAGTGTAATATGGATAGTAGATATTGATTTTTGTAATAGTAATAATAATAAAAAACAGCAAGGTAGCAAGTAACAAAAGTGATCACAAATAGTATTGCAAAGCTTGAAAATGAGGCCTAGGGTTTATACTTTCACTAGTGCAATCTCTCAACAATGCTAATATAATTGGATCATATAACCATCCCTCAACAAGCGATGAAGAATCACTCCAAAGTTCTTATCTAGCGGAGAACATAAGACGAAATTGTTTGTAGGGTACGAGACCACCTCAAAGTTATCCTTTCCGATCGATCTATCGAGCTATTCCTATAAGTGTCACAAACAGCCCAAGAGTTCGTACTAAAATAATACCATATGATACACATCAACCAACTCTAATGTCACCTAGATACTCCAATGTCACCACGAGTATCTGTGAGTTGATTATACGATATGCATCAAACAACTTCAGATTCATAATACTCAATCCAGCACAAAGAACTTCAAAGAGTGCCCCAAGATTTCTACCGGAGAAACAAAGAAGAAAACATGCATCAACCCCTATGCATAGATTACACCAATGTCACTTCGGGAATCTGCGAGTTGAGTGCCAAGACATACATCAAGTGCTCTCAAATCCATAAAAATATTCAATCCGATAATAATGGAATCAAAGGAAAAACTCAATTCATCACAATAAGATAGAGAGGGGAAAACACCATATGATCCAACTATATTAACAAAGCTCGCGATACATCAAGATCGTGCCAAATCAAGAAGACGAGAGAGAGAGAGAGAGAGAGAGAGAGAGAGAGATCAGACACATAGCTACTAGTACAAACCCTCAGCCCCGAGGGTGGACTACTCCCGCCTCATCATGGTGGCCACCGGGATGATGAAGATGGCCTCCGGTGATGATTTCCCCCTCCGACAGGGTGCCGAAACAGGGTCTAGATTGGTTATTCGTGGCTACAGAGGCTTGCGGCGGCAAAACTTCTGATCTAGGGTTATTTCTGGGGGTTTGTGTATTTATAGGATTTTTTGGCGTCGGTCTCACGTCCAGATGGGCTTCGAGGGGCCCACTACCGACCAGGGTGAGCCAGCCCCCCTGGCACGCCCTGGTGCCTAGTGGGGCCCTCGTGGCTCTTCTGGCACACCCACGAAGCTTCTAGTGCCTCTTTTCTTCCAAAAAAATCGTCAAAAAAGTTTCGCTGCATTTGGAGAACTTTGATTTCTGCACAAAAAACAACCCGACGGTAGTTCCGCTGAAAACAGTGTCAGTCTAGGTTAGTTCCATTTAAATCATATAAAATTGCACCCAAACCATATAAAATTGTTGTAAACATGGCATGAATACTTCGTAAATTATAGATACGTTGAAGACGTATCAGCATCCCTAAGCGTAATTCCTAATGATAAAAGAAATAATTTATGAAGTGTGAATGCTAGCATAGTGCATAAGTTTGATCAGTGATAATTTCAATCACTTTTCATAGCATCATAACAACAACTCTTTCTCATAAAACTCATCATGATAAAGTAGCAATTGAAAACAATTTTTTTGATGTGGAATGCTACCTATCATATTCCTCATATACTCTTTTCTTTTATAGCATGGATATTTGGATTTGAATGATTCAAAGCAATAATCTATAATTTGACACGAGGACATCAATACTCAAGCATATCAACAAGCAACCATGTCTTTCAAAATATCAACACTAAAGAAAGCTATCCATAGCCCATTATGCTTAATCATTGATCCATTCATGAAACACACTCGAATATTAACCATGCCCAATGCACAAGTATGACAATAGTGTTCCCTAGTTGATGCTTTATAAGAGAAGATGGAGACTCAATAAAAATAAAAATTGCATAAAGTAAATAGATAGGCCCTTCGCAGAGGGAAGCAGAGATTTGTAGAGGTGTCAGAGCTCAAAGCATAAACTGAGAGATAAAATCATTTTGAGAGGCATGCTTTTCCTGTCAATGAAAACGACCGAGAATTCCCAATACTTTCCATGCTAGATACATCATAGGAGGTTCCCAAACATAAAATAAATTTTATTCCTTTTTACACCATTATTTCACAATCCATGGTTAGCCGTATCCATGGGTGCCTTCCATACCAACACTTTCCAAGGAATTTATTATTGACAACATAAATAAAATTTCTTTTCATTACGGGACTGGGCATCCCTATTACCTGCCACACTCTCGTGCAATGACAAGTGAATAAACACTCATCTTGAGAAAATAACACATGTAGCATGGAAAATATTGGCCACCCCCTGCCGCTTCATGAGCTGTACGGGCACACAAAAACAAAAAGGAAATTCATTTTGAAAATTAGAGTTGGCACATACGAATTTACTTGGAACGGCATGGAAATAGCGCATATAGGTAAGAATGGTGGACTAATTTGGCACAACTTGGTTTAAGGAGTTCGGATGCACAAGCAGTATTCCCGCTTAGTACAAATGAAGGCTAGCAAATAGATTGAGAAGCGACCAACCAAGAAACAAAAACGATCATAAACGAGCATTAAACATAACTAACACCAAATAATGCACCACAAGTAGGATATAACTTCATTGCATAACTATTGACTTTCGTGCTTGCATAGGGAATCACATACCTTAACACCAATATTCCTACTAAAGCAAAATTACACACCAACATGACTCACATATTATTATCTCCATATCACAAAACTATTGCAAGGAATCAAACTTATCATATCCAATGATCTATATGAAAATTTTATTATATCCTTCTTGTTTATTCATCATATTAGGACCAACTTCATAGCTTGTGCAAATTTTTGTCACTATTATAAACTCTCAAAATAATATAAGTGAAGCATGAGAGTGTTCGACAAACTACTCCAGAAAGATATAACTGAAAATCAAGCGAGTAGTTAAGTAAATGGGTAGCTATTTGAGGACTCTCTTTCATTTAAAAAACTTTCAGATCTAAGTATTTTATTCAAACAGCATAAAAACAAAATAAAATGACATTCCAAGAATAGCACACATCATGTGAAGAAGCAAAAACTTAGGCTCAACCGAGGCTAACCGATAATTGTTGATGAAGAAAGGTGGGATGCCTACCGGGGCATCACCAAGCTTAGATGCTTGAGACTTCTTGGATCTTGGGATGCCTTGGGCATCCCCAAGCTTTAGCTTTTGTGTCTCCTTAATTCCTTTTATATCACGGTTTCCCTAAATCTCAAAAACTTCATCCACACAAAACTCAACAAGAACTCGTGAGATAAGTTAGTATAAATCAATGCATAACCTTATCATTCTATACTGTAGCAAATCACCAAAATTATTATTTAACATTGCATACTAAATTCCTCTGCATATTTAATACTCCTATCCTCAAATAGAATCATTAAACAAGCAAACATATGCAAACATAACAACAATCTGTCTAAACAGGACAGTCTGTAAAGAGTTCAATTATGCTCATACTTTCCTAACTCTAAAAATTCTGAAAAATTACCACACTGTAGAAAATTTATCATAGCACACCATGTAAATTTTTTAAGATTTTATCATGTACTTACTATTAACAAATATTCAAAACATAACAATAAACTTTCTGTTTTCAAACAGCAACATATAGACTTGCAAAATAATCATGGTAAAGGCTATCCTTGACACTTTTATTGAAATAAAAGATGAAAAACATTATTCTAAATAACAGCAAGCAAATCCTAATAAAATAAAATGATGCTCCAAGCAAAACGCATATCATGTGATGAATAAAAATGTAGCTCCAAGTGAGGTTACTGATAATGTTGAAGACGAAAGAGGGGATGCCTTCCGGGGCATCCCCAAGCTTAGTTGCTTGGATATTCCTTGAATATTACCTTGGGGTGCCTTGGGAATCCCCAATCTTAGGGTCTTGTCATGCCTTATTCTCCTCATATTGATATCTCACCCAAAACTTGAAAACTTCAATCACACAAAACTTAACGGAACTTCGTGAGATGGGTTAGCATAGTAAAACAAATCATTCACTTGGGTACTGTCAAAGACAATATTCATAATTGTTTCCTCATAAAGCCTACTATACTCTCTAATTTCCACAATTTAAATTAAGCAATGTATCCCATAGAAACCATAAAACAAGAAAACTATGTATTGCAAACAAAATCTGTCAAAAACAGAACAGTCTGTAAAGATCTGAATAATGACTATACTTAGGTAGGTCCAAAAATTCTCGAAAATTAGGAAAACATAGGAAATTTGTAGATAAGTCATATGTAAAAAAATTCAGAATTTTTCGACGCTCCAGTGACTTTAAAAAATTATGTTACTCGACGCAGAAGTTTCTGTTTTTTAACAGAATCAAATCAACTATCATCCACACTATCCCAAAGGCTTTACTTGGCACTTTATTGAAACAAAAGCTATAAAACATGATCAATACAGTAGCATAATCATGTGAACACAGAAAAACAGTAGGTAATAGTGTTGGGTTGTCTCCCAACAAGCGATTTTCTTTAATGCCTTTTTATCTAGGCATGAAGATTTCAATGATGCTCGCATAAAAGATAAGAATTGAAGCATAAAGGGAGCATCATGAAGCATTTGACTAGCACACTTGAGCCTAACCCACTTCCTATGAATAGGGATTTTGTGAGCAAACAATTCATGGGAACAAGAATCAACTAGCATAGTAAGGCAAAACAAGGAAAACTTCAAGATTTTTAACACATAGAGAGGAAACTTGATATTATTGCAATATGTAAAAGCATATGTTATTCTCTCATAATAATTTTCAGTAGCATCATGAATGAATTCAACAATATAACTATCACATAAAGCATTATTGTCATGATCCACAAGCATAGAATTTTTAATAATCTCCACATATGCGAATTTATTCTCATGCATAGTAGTGGGAGCAAACTCAACAAAATAGCCATCATGTGATACTTGATTGACATAATCCAATTGAAAATTAAAATCATGATGACAAGTTTCATGGTTATCATTATTCTCTATAGCATACATGTCATCAAAATATTCATCATAGATAGCAACTTTGTTGTCATAATCAATTGAAACCTCTTCCGAAATATTGGAATCATCATTAAATAAAGTCATGACCTCTCCAAATCCACTTTCATAATTATTGAAATAAGATTCAGCACCCTCCAAAATAGTGGGATCATTATTACCTAGAGTTGACACTCTTCCAAACCCACTTTCATCAATATAATCATCATAAATAGGAGGCATGCTTTCATCATAGTAAATATTCTCATCAAAACATGGGGGGCTAAAAATATCATCTTCATCAAACATAGCATTCCCAAGCTTATGGCTTTGCATATCATTAGCATCATGCATATTCAAAAAATTCATACTAGCAACCTTGCAATCATGGACATCATTCATGGATTTTACGCAAAATATTTTATTGAATTCATCTTCTATCAATTGAGCACAATTTTCCTTTCCATCATTTTCAAGAAAGACATGATAAAGATGAATAATATGAGGCAACCTCAATTCCATTTTTTGTAGTTTCTTTTATAAACCAAACTAGTGATAAAACAAGAAACTAAAAGATTCAATTTCAAGATCTAAAGATATACCTTCAAGCACTCACCTCCCCGGCAACGGCGCCAGAAAAGAGCTTGATGTCTACTATGCAACTTTATTCTTGTAGACTCGTGTTGGGCCTCCAAGCGCAGAGTTTTGTAGGACAGTAGCAATTTTCCCTCAAGTGGATGGCCTAAGGTTTATCAATCCGTGGTTGGCGTAAGATGAAGATGGTCTCTCTCAAACAACCCTGCAACCAAATAACAAAAACTCTCTTATGTCCCCAACACACCAAATACAAGGGTAAATTGTATAGGTGCACTAGTTCGACGAAGAGATGGTGATACAAGTGTAATATAGATAGAAGATATTGATTTTTGCAATAGTAACAATAAAAAACAGCAAGGTAGCAAGTAACAAAAGTGAGCACAAACGGTATTGCAATGCTTGAAAATGAGGCCTAAGGTTCATACTTTCACTAGTACAATCTCTCAACAATGCTAATATAATTGGATCATATAACCATCCCTCAATGTGTGATAAAGAATCACTCCAAAGTTCTTATCTAGCGGAGAACATAAGATGAAATTGTTTGTAGGGTACGAAACCACCTCAAAGTTATCCTTTCCAATCGATCTATCGAGCTATTCCTATAAGTGTCACAAACAGCCCAAGAGTTCGTACTAAAATAACACCATATGATACACATCAACCAACTCTAATGTGACCTAGATACTCCAATGTCACCACGAGTATCTGTGAGTTGATTATACGATATGCATCAAACAACTTCAGATTCATAATAGTCAATCCAACACAAAGAACTTCAAAGAGTGTCCCAAGATTTCTATCGGAGAAACAAAGCCGAAAATGTGCATCAACCCCTATGCATAGATTACCCCAATGTCACTTCGGGAATCCGCGAGTTGAGTGCTAAGACATAAATCAAGTGCTCTCAAGTCCATAAAAATATTCAATCCGATAATAATGAAATCAAAGGTAAAACTCAATTCATCACAACAAGATAGAGAGGGGAAAACACCATATGATCCAACTATATTAACAAAGCTCGTGATACATCAAGATCGTGCCAAATCAAGAACATGAGAGAGAGAAAGAGAGATCAATCACATAGCTACTAGTACAAACCCTCAGCCCTGAGGGTGGACTACTCCCTCCTCATCATTGTGGCCGCCGGGATGATGAAGATGGCCTTCGATGATGATTTCCCCCTCCGACAGGGTGCCGGAACAGGGTCTAGATTGGTTATTCATGGCTACAGAGGCTTGCGGCGGCAAAACTTCTGATCTAGGGTTATTTCTGGGGGTTTATGTATTTCTAGGATTTTTTGACGTCGATCTCATGTCCAGATGGGCTTCGAGGGGCCCACTACCCACCAGGGCGAGCCAGCCCCCCTGGCGCGCCCTGGTGCCTAGTGGGGCCCTTGTGGCTTTCTGGCTGTCCCATGAAGCTTCTAGTGCCTCTTTTCTTCCAAAAAATCATCAAAAAGTTTCGCTGCATTTGCAGAACTTTGATTTCTGCACAAAAAACAACACCGCGAAAGTTCTGCTGAAAACAGCATCAGTGCAGGCTAGTTCCATTTAAATCATATAAACTTGCACCCAAACCATATAAAATTATTGTAAACATGGCATGAATACTTCGTAAATTATAGATATGTTGGAGACGTATCAGCATCCCCAAGCTTAATTCCTGCTCATACTCGAGTAGGTAAATGATAAAAGAAATAATTTATGAAGTGTGAATGCTAGCATAGTGCATAAGTTTGATCAATGGTAACTTCAATCACTTTTCCTAGCATCATAACAACAACTCTTTCTCATAAAACTCATCATGATAAATTAGCAACTGAAAATGGAATTTTTGATGTGGAATGCTACCTATCATATTCCTCATATACTCTTTTTTTATAGCATGGACATTTGGACTTGAATAATTCAAAGCAATAATCTATAATTTGACATGAGGACATCAATACTCAAGCATATCAACAAGCAACCATGTCTTTCAAAACATCAACGCTAAAGAAAGCTATCCCTAGCCCATTATGCTCAATTATTGATCCATTCATGAAACACACTCGAATATTAACTATGCCCAATGCACAAGTATGACAATAGTGTTACCTAGTTGGTGCTTTATAAGAGAAGATGGAGACTCAATAAAAATAAAAAATGCATAAAGTAAATAGATAGGCCCTTCGCAGAGGGAAGCAGAGATTTGTAGAGGTGCCAGAGCTCAAAGCTTAAACTGAGAGATAAAATTGTTTTGAGAGGCATGCTTTTCCTGTCAACGAAAACGACCGAGAATTCCCAATACTTTCCATGCTAGATACATCATAGGAGGTTCCCAAACATAAAATAAAGTTTATTCCTTTTTCCACCATTCTTTCACAATCCATGGCTAGCCGTATCCACGGGTGACTTCCATACCAACACTTTCCAAGGAATTTATTATTGACAACATAAATAAAATTTCTTTTCATTTCGGGATTGGGCATCCCTATTACCTGCAACACTCTCATGCAATGACAAGTGAATAAACACTAATCTTGAGAATAACACATCTAGCATGGAAAATATTGGCCACCCCATGCCGCTTCATGAGCGGTACGGGCACACAAAAAGGAAATTCATTTTGAAAATTAGAGTTGGCACATACAAATTTACTTGGAACGGCATGGAAATACTGCTTATAGGTAGGTATGGTGGACACATTTGGCACAACTTGGTTTAAGGAGTTCGGATGCACAAGCAGTATTCCCACTTAGTACAAATGAAGGCTAGCAAATAGATTGAGAAGCGACCAACCAAGAAACAAAAATGATCATAAACAAGCATTAAACATAACTAACACCGAATAATGCACCACAAGTAGGATATAGCTTCATTGCATAACTATTGACTTTCAAGCTTGCATAGGGAATCACAAACCTTAACACCAATATTCCTACTAAAGCACAATTACTCACCAACATGACTCACATATTATTATTTCCATATCGCAAAACTATTGCAAGGAATCAAACTTATCATATCCAATGATCTATATGGAAGTTTTTATTATATCCTTCCTGGTTATTCATCATATTAGGACCAATTTCATAGCTTGTGCAACTTTTCATCACTATTATAAACTCCCAAAATAATATAAGTGAAGCATGAGAGTGTTCGACAAACTACTCCAGAAAGATATAACTGAAGATCAAGCGAGTAGTTAAGTAAATGGGTAGCTATTTGAGGACTCTCTTTCATTTAAAAAAACTTTCGGATCTAAGTATTTTATTCAAACAGCATAAAAACAAAATAAAATGACATTCCAAGAATAGCACACATCATGTGAAGAAGCAAAAACTTAGGCTCAACCGAGGCTAACCGATAATTGTTGATGAAGAAAGGTGGGATGCCTACTGGGGCATCACCAAACTTAGATGCTTGAGACTTCTTGGAATATTATCTTGGGATGCTTGGGCATCCCCAAGCTTTAGCTTTTGTGTCTCCTTAATTCCTTTTATATCACGGTTTCCCTAAATCTCAAAAACTTCATCCACACAAAACTCAACAAGAACTCGTGAGATAAGTTAGTATAAATCAATGCATAACCTTATCATTCTCTACTGTAGAAAATTACTCTGCATATTTAATACTCCTATCCTCAAATAGAATCATTAAACAAGCAAACATATGCAAACATAATAACAATCTGTCTAAACAGGACAGTCTGTAAAGAGTGAAATTATACTCATACTTCCCTAACTCCAAAAATTCTGAAAAATTACCATACTATAGAAAATTTATCGTGTCTCGCTGTTTAAAAATTTCAAGATTTTATCATGTTCTCAGTATCCACAAATATTCAAAATATAACAACAAACTTTCTGTTTTCAAAGAGCAACATATAGACTTGCAAAATAAGCATGGTAAAGGCTATCCTTGACACTTTTATTAAAAAAAATATGAAAAACATTATTCTAAATAACAGAAAGAAAATCCTAATAAAATAAAATGATGCTCCAAGCAAAACACATATCATGTGACGAATAAAAATGTAGCTCCAAGTGAGGTTACCGATAATGTTGAAGACGAAAGAGGGGATGCCTTCCGGGGCATCCCCAAGCTTAGTTGCTTGGATATTCCTTGAATATTACCTTGGGGTGCCTTGGGCATCCCCAAGCTTCGGGTATTGTCACTCCTTATTCTCCTCATATCAATATGTCACCCAAAACTTGAAAACTTCAATCACACAAAACTTAACGGAACTTTGTGAGATGGGTTAGCATAGTAAAACAAATCATTCACTTTGGTACTATCAAAGACAATATTCATAATCGTTTACTCATAAATCCTACTGTACTCTATAATTTCCATAATTTATATTAAGCAATATAACCCATAGAAACCATAAAACAAGCAAACTATGTATTGCAAACAGAATCTGTCAAAAACAGAACAGTCTGTAAAGATCTGAATAATGACTATACTTATGTAACTCCAAAAATTCTCAAAAATTAGGAAAACGTAGAAAATTTGTAGATCAGTCATATTTAAAAAAATTCAGAATTTGTGGAAGCTCCAGTGATTTTTTTAAATTATGTTACTGGGCACAAAAGTTTCTGTTTTTGCACGGAATCAAATCAACTATCATCCACACTATCCCAAAGGCTTTACTTGGCACGTTATTGAAACAAAAGCTATAAAACATGATCACTACAGTAGCATAATCATGTGAACACACAAAAACATTAGGTAATAGTGCTGGGTTGTCTTCCAACAAGCGATTTTCTTTAATGCCTTTTATCTAGGCATGAAGATTTCAATGATGCTCGCATAAAAGATAAGAATTGAAGCGTAAAGAGAGCATCATGAAGCATATGACTAGCACACTTGAGCCTAACCCACTTCCTATGCATAGGGATTTTGTGAGCAAAAAAATTCATGGGAACAAGAATCAACTAGCATAGGAAGGCAAGACAAGCAAAACTTCAAGATTTTTAACACATAGAGAGGTAACTTGATATTATTGCAATATGTAAAAGCATATGTTCCTCTCTCATAATAATTTTTAGTAGCATCATGAATGAATTCAACAATGTAACTATCACATAATGCATTCTTTTCAAGATCCACAAGCATAGAATTTTTAATACTCTCCACATATGCAAATTTATTCTCATGAATAGTAGTGGGAGCAAACTCAACAAAATAGCTATCATGTGATACTTGATTGACATAATCCAATTGAAAATTAAAATCATGATGACAAGTTTCATGGTTATCATTATTCTCTATAGCATACATGTCATCACAATAATCATCATAGATAACAACTTCGTTGTCATAATCAATTGAAACCTCTTCCGAAATAGTGGAATCATCATTAAATAAAGTCATGACCCCTCCAAATACACTTTCATAATTATTACAATAATATTCAACACCCTCCAAAATAGTGGGATAATTATTACCTAGATATGACACTCTTCCAAATCCACTTTCACCAATATAATCATCATAAATAGGAGGCATGCTTTCATTATAGTAAATATTCTCATCAAAACTTGGGGGACTAAAATTATCATCTTCATCAAACATAGCATTCCCAAGCTTATGGCTTTGCATATCATTAGCTTCATGCATATTCAAAGAATTCATACTAGCAACATTGCAACCATGCACATCATTCATGGATTTTATGCCAAATATTTTATTGAATTCTTCTTCTATCAATTGAGCACAATTTTCCTTTCCATCATTTTCAAGAAAGACATGATAAAGACGAATAATATGAGGCAACCTCAATTCCATTTTTTTGTAGTTTTATTCTATAAACCAAACAAGTGATAAAACAAGAAACTAAAAGATTCAATTGCAAGATCTAAAGATATACCTTCAAGCACTCACCTCCTGGCAACGGTGCTATAAAAGAGCTTGATGTCTACTACGCAACTTTATTCTTGTAGACTCGTGTTGGGCCTCCAAGCGCAGAGTTTTGTAGGACAATAGCAATTTTCCCTCAAGTGGATGACCTAAGGTTTATTAATCCATGGGAGGCGTAGGATGAAGATGGTATCTTTCAAACAACCCTGCAACCAAATAACAAAAAGTCTCTTATGTCCCCAACACACCAAATACAAGGGTAAATTGTATAGGTGCACTAGTTCGGCGAAGAGATGGTGGTACAAGTGTAATATGGATACTAGATATTGATTTTTGTAATAGTAACAAGAAAAAACAGCAAGGTAGCAAGTAACAAAAGTGAGCACAAACGGTATTGCAATGCTTGAAAATGAGGCCTAGGGTTCATACTTTCTCTAGTGCAATCTCTCAATATTGCTAATATAATTGGATCATATAACCATCCCTCAACGTGTGATGAAGAATCACTCCAAAATTCTTATCTAGCGGAGAACATAAGATGAAATTGTTTGTAGGGTACGAGACCACCTCAAAGTTATCCTTTCCGATCGATCTATCGAGCTATTCCTATAATTGTCACAAACACCCCAAGAGTTCGTACTAAAATAACACCATATGATACACATCAACCAACTCTAATGTCACCTAGATACTCCAGTGTCACCACGAGTATCCGTGAGTTGATTATACGATATGCATCAAACAACATCAGATTCATAATACTCAATCCAACACAAAGAACTTCAAAGAGTGTCCCAAGAGTTTTACCGGAGAAACAAAGACGAAAACATGCATCAACCCCTTTGCATAGATTACCCCCGTGTCACTTCGTGAATCCGCGAGTTGAGTGCCAAGACATACATCAAGTGCTCTCAAATCCATAAAAATATTCAATCCGATAAATATGAAATCTCAAAGGTAAAACTCAATTCATCACAACAAGATAAAGAGGGGAAAACACCATATGATCCAACTATATTAACAAAGCGCGCGATACATCAAGATAGTGCCAAATCAAGAACACGAGAGAGAGATCGAACACATAGATACTAGTAGAAACCCTCAGCCCCGAGGGTGGACTACTCCCTCACTACTAGGAAAAAGGCTACTAGTAGCGCGGGTAAAATGGCTACTAGCAGCGCGGGTACCCGCGCTACTAGTATCGCGCTACATCTAATAGTTAGTAGTAGCGTGGGTTAAACCCGCGCTACTACTAACTTTGTTAGTAGTAGCGTGTGCCACCCACACTACTGCTATTTCGTACCTGCGCTACTACTAACGAAATAGTAGTAGCGTGTCTATAATACCAACGCTACTAGTATCCTAAATACTAGTAGCGAGCAGTTTTTTCCCACGCTACTACTAACTTATTAGAAATTAAAAAAAATAAAATCAATCAATTGCATTCTATCACACGATTGCCGTATCTACTATCACAGTTCCTCATTGTAGAGGCAACTCGTCTATAATTCATATCTTTTACATAAGTAAGAGTGTAAACACAGTGTTGTGCGTGTCAGCTACCTACGTAAGTGGTTCTTGCCATGCAAATTCAAAACTTTACCACTATTTCTAGATGTCAGAGACTGAGACACGTTGTTATGGTCCGATCCAAAAATTGGTTCACTCGTCAATGCGTGGCGCCTTCCCGGCCTGATCTCGCGGCCTGCAGCTGCGACGAAACACAGCGGGCAGCCTCGACGAGCCACACTTGACCGATGGCAGCCGCCGCCTTGAGTTGTGACGCCGTCACATCCCTCGCCCTAGCCCTCAGCTCAAGCAGGCCCCGCTCGATGTCGTCCTCGTGCCACGCCACCAGCGGATGGAGGAAGCCGTCGTACACGTGCCCTGCACCCTGAAATCCGAACACCATTAAGATTCAGATTCAGAATTGGCCACATACCGAATCAAGTCTATCTGAAATGTTGATCATCTCTTGGGCTCGGGGTGTCTGATCGACTGCTTACCCGTGTGCTGGGGTGCCAGAGGTAGATGACGAGCAGCAGCTTCGCCTCTCCGTACATCGGCAGCCACGACACCGTCCAGTCCATGAACCTCTCGACGACCATCGGCATCGCCACCAGAACCCTGCAGCATTACCAACAGAGGTTCAGAAACTTCAGATTCTTCAGAAGAATGACACGGAAAAATAATGCGGTGCATGTCGATGAAAAAGACAATCAGTTAAAAAGACAAGGAGCATACTAACCCCTTCAGGCAGTGAAAATATAATGTAGAGTAATAAAAGTGGAACATGGCTCAGCATTTGCATTGATAGGGACAGATATACAATTGGGGATCCACTAGGTAAATAAATAATTCTCATAAATCAACAGCATTGTCTGCATTTAACATACTGTAAATAGTGTCCGACATTCTTGAGGAAAACCCAAACATTATTCTGATTACCCAGCAGGAACTAGCAATCCCCATTCCCCAACACATCTAAATCTCAGAGCATGGTTAGATAAGATCCAAATACTCAGAGGTGGAACTCTGAATCCCCTTGGAACTGTAGAAACCCAAAACTACTGTGCTTAACCCCTTGATGCAGTGAATAAATTCTAGCATATGTCCCAACCATTCTAGCAAATTATTCTGTTATAATGGATATATGAACTTGTATCAGTAGAAAGAGAGTAGTGCTACTTACAGGGATAGGAACCATGTCAATCAGTCTTTTGCCGACTTCGCCGTCAAGAGCAGAGAAATCATCTACGAGTTCTATTGAGCACCCCTGGCAGCCGCGCGCATTGCTACCTTCTTCGGGGCTTGAGCATGAACTGATGCGCTCTGCTTCTTGTACATACGGCTGTGCTGCACTGATGTTTATGCAAGGGGGGCCAGTGTTAAAATAACACTGAATTTACTATGAGAGGGGATGGAATGCCTGAATTCACAATACTAACCTGATTGACCACCTGTTGCCGCACAAATCTATGGTGTTCAGGAGTTTGGTAAAATTGATCAGACAATGCCCGAAACTACTTAAAAGGAAGATCCAGAAAGAGATAAGTACTTGTAGAGCAGGTCTGTACTAATGATAACAGGTGTTGAGTCTTTGTTGGTAACTGAAGTTAGTAGTACCTGAGGGCAGATGGCTCACGACCTCGGGGCGGAACCACTGCTGCGCGAGGACGGTGGCGTGCCGCTCAGCCTTGCCGCCGTCGGCCCCGGACGCCTCGGCCATGGCGACCTGCGTGAGCTCCTCCTGCAGCGTGTACGCTATGACATTGTCGTTCTCCACCGCGTCGACCTTGACCTCGGAGGCGGCGGGGGCGGCTGCGGCCATGTTGTAGTCGTCGAGAAGGGAGCGGGCGCGCCTGGGCTGTGGCGTTGGCTACCATGGCGGATCGGAAGAGAAGGCAAGGTGAGGAGGAGAGGGTGGACCCGAGCAAGGAAGGAGGGGAAGGGCCTACCTGCGCAACGGCGGTGACGGATTCCGCAAGCTTCGGCCTCGCCATCGCCGATTGTGGTGGATTCCGGCAAGAACACGGGAGGCGCCCGAAACACTAGCCGCGGGCAAGGGTGCAGGCCTTGAGGCACGGATCTGGACGAAGGGGAGGGAGGGGCGGAGCTTGGGGGAGTGTTGCACGCGGCCGGTGCTCGCCAGCCGGCGTGGGTGGTGGCGGCGGCGAGGAGATCGTGGGGAGAGGAGCAGGGGTGGGGTGGACCAAGGAACAAGTGAGTTCGTGAGAGAGTTTTTTTAGGGATGAGAGAGAGAGAGAGTGGTGGGGTGGGAGTGGATCGGGCAGTAGTGGACATGCTTAGTAATAGCGTGGGGGTCTTACCTGCGCTATAGCTACTTACTTAGTAGTAGCGCAGGTTTTATACCCCTCGCTACTACTATGGCCTGTCCCGGGGGCATGGTGGAGACCACTTAGTAGCAGCGTGGGTTTATACCCCTCGCTACTACTATCAACTTAGTAGTAGCGCGGGTTTTATACCCCTTGCTACTACTATGGCCTTTCCTGGGGGCATGGTGGAGACCACTTAGTAGTAGCGCGGGTTTATACCCCTCGCTACTACTATCAACTTAGTAGTAGCGCAGGTTTTATACCCCTCACTACTACTAATTAGCAGTAGCGCCTCCTTTTAGACCGCGCTACTGATAAGCTTCTGTGTATAAGGTTTTCCCTAGTAGTGCCTCCTCATCATGGTGGCCGCCGGGATGATGAAGATGGCCTCCAGTGATTATTTCCCCCTCCGGTAGGGTGTCGGAAGAGGGTCTAGATTGGTTTTCATGGCTACAGAGGCTTGCGGCGGCGTAACTTCTGATCTAGGGTTATTTCTGGGGGTTTCTATATTTACTAGCAAAAGGGCCCGTTCGTTGCTACGGGAAAAAAATTGAGTGACTACAAGACCCCACAGATCCACATCCTCTATTTTGAGACGGCATCGCACCTGTGTCACCAATTAACCTTTTTACCATCTCGTTGGCAATGGTCAGGTTCTCCTCTGATCACAATGCTTTCGAACGTTGTCCATCCCGAGGCAGTGATTTCGGCTGCACACACCTGTCAATGAGCCACACCTATGCAAGGTAATAATTAAAATTTGAAAAGATTAGGCCCATCTATGTATCATAGTGAGAAGGAATTTGAATGAGGTGGGATCTCATCTTGGATACTTCGTCGTTGCCTTAGCTATGTCCATCTCTCTGAATTGAACATTATTTATGAAATATCCAAAGCAAACTTTTAAATATCAGTGCATTAGCAACTACAAGAATTAAAAATTCTCATTGATATATAATCTGCAACATTATCTCTATTCTCTATTCCCTATAAGCAGCAGTAGCGCACACAACAAAAAATTGCCACATGATAAATTGTAGCTAGTAATTTCAGTGTGTAAGCATCACCACAAGTAGGTGTCGTCCTCAGCGGACCAGCATCACAAATAGCAGTTCTTCCTTTGTCCAGCTTACACGCATGCACACCTAGAGACCGGGAAGCCACAACGCCTCCTTCTGCTTTTCTCTTCGTCGCCACTGTGCCCAGCGCACGGATGGACTCGTCCAAGGCGCCGTCTGCCTCCTCCACCGCATCACCCTTCCGGTTCTGCATCTTGCAATTCTTGATTAGTACTCTGTCAACGTAGTCTACACTCCTGCGCAAAGAAAATCGTAGTCTGCACCCCGAGATCTCCTAGCCGTGGGGTCTTGTTCTACAGCTATTCTCCTATTCTTGATTAGTAATCTTCCAACGTGGCCTGCACTTGAAATTCTTGATTAGTAATGTACAGCTATTCTGCCGTTCTTCTGCATCTTGCAGCCGTGTGTGTCCTTCTCCCGCCCATGGAATCGGTAGTCTGCACTTTGTCTGAATCTCATGTGATTAGTAATCTACTAACGAAGCCACACTGACCAACACATCTATAGTTGTAGTGTTAGCACCAATCGATAATGGTGAGGCGATAGCCGGAGCATCGATAATACAGATGATTAGGACCCCACCCCCCTACATCTCCATCTACACTTAACCTTAATCACGACACAATAGCAGCCCTCTGCTTCTGCTGCCCGTTGCCGCTGCTGCCTGCCGCTTCTGTCCTCTGCTGCTGCTGCCCACTACCTCTACTTGCCATTGCTCCTTGCCGCGAACTCGACGGCGTCCATGTGCGGGGGCAGGCAAAGGCCGGCCCCAGCGAGCAGGCAGTGGAGCGTGTTGATGGTGGAGGCCATGGGCGCCTAGCTGCTCCACCCACCTCGAGCCGACGCGAGGAAGACGGAAGATAGCTCCGCAGCGCCGCCATGGCTGCCGGCCGGCGAGCGCCTCACCGCGTCTGCTGGACAACGAGCACAGGGGAGCTCGGGTGCTGCGAATGGAGACGCACCTAAGGGGCGGGACGCCGGAGGCGGAGGAGAGGCCAAGAGGGCCGGAGGCGAAAGGGAGAGCGATTTATTCTCAATCCATATGCAGAAGAGTTGTTTGGTGAGCTGGTTAGTGCATGACGTATCAACCTGCAGGTTCAAGGTTCGAATCACAACACTCTCAATTTTTTTGAACGTGGTAGTAAAAGCACAAAAGAACCAAACCTTTCCCTACTTCAATACCTTTGCATGAGGCCCATGCGGAACCCATCATATGCTCGTGCATTTAGTACCACCTCAGCCAACTTATTATATCCACTTATATTACTTATTATTTGCCAGAAAAAGGAGGGTTTTTTTTGTAAAAATGCGCGACGGTGAACCCGACGGAAGCAATCAGTGCTTTATTAGTAGGTAAAAGATAGGATTTTTTGGCGTCGGTCTCACGTTCAGATGGGCTTTGAGGGGCCCACTACCCACCAGGGCGAGCCAGCCCCCCTGGCGCGCCATGGTGCCTTGTGGGGCCCTTGTGGCTCTTCTAGTCCTCCCACGAAGCTTCTAATGCCTCTTTTTTTTTAAAAAAATCATCAAAAAGTTTCGCTGTATTTGGAGAACTTTGATTTCTGCACAAAAAACAACACCATGGTAGTTCTGCTGAAAACAACGTCAGTCTAGGTTAGTTCCATTTAAATCATATAAAATTACACCCAAACCATATAAAATTGTTGTAAGCATGGCATGAATACTTCATAAATTATAGATACATTGGAGACGTATTAGTAAACCTCATAAATTGCTTGCCCCTTTGTCTAAATGGTTACATACTTGGAGTACTATCATGCATATCATGCTCAACTTTTCCTTGGGAAAGATATACTCTTGATACTCTGGTATAAACACATTTTCATTTTCATTGTTTTGTTTAACCTTTCTTGTGATCTATATGATCTAAGCAGTAATATTTTCCTGCTTATACAAACACCTCGGTGTACAACTCTGCCAGTAAGACCCTGTTCCTATTGTTGATGACATTTCGGTAACCACCGATGGACGAGAACTTTGCCTATTGGTCCACCTCGTTTCAACGAGCAGGAAAATGGTTCTCTTCGTCCCTCGCCCTTGCTATCAACATTGTTGCCAACATAACTGATAGGCTATCCTCTGACCTGCCTTGCTACCATGACCGTGCAAGATGTCAGTGCCCTTCCTGCTTTTAACGCACATGGTGGGCCCATAACCCACAGTTCCACAGGATGAAAACCTGACTCTCCTGTACATCCTTGTTTCCAAAGATATTCCTCGCACTTGGCTTCGTATGTAACTCACGAGCCACCTTCCTAGTGATCTACTCTGGTATCAAACACAATACTTATTCTCGTTGCTCTGAACCCCTTTCACTCTGTGTTTCAGGCATCAAACGATTGTCTATCCGTTCGAAACTTCTCATGGTACCTTCTTACTTTGCTTTCAATATTTTCTTAAGTTTCAATCCGAGAGTTACTTTCCGCCACCTTCCCTGATGTTATCTACCAGATAAGCAACCGTCTAGATTTCCATTCTTTGAATTTACCCTTTATCCTTTATGTAAGTACGATGAAGATTCTGAAGGAAGAATGATAACTTTGTCATGATGCACCGATACAGAGAAAAGGAAGACTTCATTGCCATGGGTCGACCTCTTCGAGAAGAGCAACCAAGAACGAGAAGATCTGTTAGAATTTTGTAACCAGAACTTTTCCCCCTTACTCCACCTCTTAAATGTCGGGACGAGATTTCTTGTAGTGGAGGAGATTTGTAACACCCCGGTAATCATGCTATAGTAATCCCCCCTAATGGTGCCATGTCATCAAGCTTTACTAAGTCAAATTGTCACTTAATAAAATCAAAGTCAAATTCAAATTGAAATTGCAAGTCAAATTATTATTTCTTCAAACCGTGAAACAAAATTGTTCAGAATATGTCATAAAATTCCCAAGCAATGTAAAAAATATGATAAACTCCATTTGGATGCCCAAACTATCCCTAGTAATTATTTTAGGGGTCCCACAACATTTAATTTTGGCCTTTATAAATTAAACCAATATTTGAATGGCTCCATTTGACCTCAAACTTTTTGTGCCACCTTGTGGTGTTTAATAGAATTTATGAGCAGAATTTCGTGTTAAACAAAAATCGTTTGCTAGTAAAATTAAATAAAAATAGTGGAGATATACAAAACAGAAAATAAAAAAAGTAGAAGAGAAAAGGGACATAAAGATCTACTGTGCACATGGGCCCTAGTGGGCACGGTGCACGTACAGGCCCAGGCCAACCCCTTGTCATCCCCAACCTCCTGCTACGGGGAGGTAGGGGGTTCGTGTTGCACATCCATGGCCATGGCCACGCCTTGGCGTCCGTGGCGGCCATCCAGCCCCCAACTCCCTACATAACGTCCCTACGCCCCTCCCCCCGAAACCCTAGCTCGATTTTCCGCACTCCCTTGCTCGCCATCGCCGATTGTGCTCGTCCCCGAGCTTTGCCGCGGCAGTGTCCTCGTCGATCCCGTGGCCAGAGGCCTCCCACGCCCCGGGAAGATGCTCAGGAGATCCGCATTGTCGCGCTGATCATCCACACCGAAGGGGACTTCGCCAAGCCGCAACATCGCGTCACCATCGGCGGTCTTCTTCATCTTCGTCCGGTGGCCGCCGTCGTCAATTACGTCGCCGTCAAGCCTCCCCGGCCTTCACCAAGCCCGCCATGAGCTCCAGGGTGATCCTCTCTCCTCGTTCCCCTCATTTTCCCTCTGATTCGGCCGCTGGAAGTTGGCCCCTCCGTGCTTGACCATCACGCCCAGAGCCCGCGCTCGCCACTCCCCACCGACGCACTCCCGCGAGCTCTACCTCGCCTCTAGCTACGCCCGCGCCTCGCTCCCTGCGACCCTGGCTTGCGCAGCCTCGGCCCAGCACGCCCGTGTCCCTGCCAGCTTCGCCCGGGCCGCACCCTCGCCACGCTCAGCTCGACCTCCCCCACTTCGCACCGCTGTAGCCGCCGTCTGTCGGCCACGCGCATCTACGCGCTCTCGCGCCCACCTGCTGCTCGCGGCCACGCCCGTGCCCGTCCGCCCGCAGCCGCTCGCCTAGCCTCATGCCGCCCATCTCTGGCCGCTGCTGCCCCGCCCGCCTCCGGCCGCCCCTCGCCTCGCCTGATCGCGGCCACCACCTGCAGCCGCTACTGCTCTACCAACCCTGCAGCACCTCCGCCGGCCGCCTCCGCTCGCCGGTGCCACGTCACCAGGGACCTCCCCTCGGCTCCTACACTACCCGGCGGCCGGGCGCAGTGGCCGCCGGCGCCCCTCCGTGCGCAAGCGCGTGTGCAGCTCAAACCCACTTTCTGTTGTATTAATTAACCTCTAACCCCCCCACTAACAGCCGGCCCCCACCGCTAGTTAAACTAAATAAACTAAATTGAATTAGTTATAGTCTATGATAGTGGCCCCCATCATTTAGTTAACTAAATTAAATCACCTTGATTAGAATTGTATCAATGACACCTGGGCCCCACCTGCAGTTTTGACCAGTTAACAGTCAAACAATTGACTGTTGACTGGGCAACCCAACCCCTGGCCCCACATGTCGTTGACTGTGGCTGGCACTGCACTCTGTGTAAAAAGTATTCAATATGTATTCGAATTAAAATAAGTCCAGAAGTTGAGAAAAATGATTAAAACTTTGAAAAATTCATATAAAATAATCTACAACTCAGATGAAAATAATTTATATATGAAAATTGCTCAGAAAAATGTAACGAATCCGAATATGCCATCCATTCATCTGTCACATGCCTCTAGCATAGCGAACATGGATCCGTCCCCTCTGATTCATTTGTCTGAAAAATGCCAAACGCTGGGAAAACATTCCCGGATGTTTTCCCTCTTCGTCTGTATCACCTAGCACTGCGTTAAGTCACACCTAGCACTGCTTATTGCCATGTCATGCATAGTGATTTATCTGTTTGATTTATATTTACTGTTTCTCCCCCCTCTTTTCTCTGGTAGACACCAAGACTGGCGCTGCTCCCGAGATCGACTACACTCCTCACGACCAGTCCTTCTCAACAGAGCTTCCACGCAAGCAACCCCCCTTGATCATTCCTATATCGCCCATTCCATTCTCTCTCATGCTTGCATTAGATTTTGCTACCGTATTTGATTGCTCCTGTTCTGATGCATAGCCTGCTTTTGTAACCTGCTTTTGTACCTTACCTGGTTATCCTATATGCTTAGTATAGGTTGGTTAGTGTTCCACCAGTGGCCCCTCACCTTGTCCCAGTTGTCCCGCTTGATGACGATGACTCGATCAACGTGATAGACGTCCAGAGCCCGACACATCACATCACACCCCCTTAGTTGTACGACACTGCAGGGTTACTATCGAGTGCCAAGGGTGATACCTCGTATAGCACTTCTGATGAGATCTTTGTAGTGTAGTTAATAGGTCATGGTCTACGAAGGGTGATTCCTCCTTCACCACTCCCGATAACGACTCTGTCGTGCAACACATCAAGAGTGAACCCTCAAGGGTGATTCCTCTAAGTTCACCTTGACGATTACATCAAGCGAAATCCATCGAGGGTGATTCCTTGGACCCCCCTTGGTGTTTTAGACACACGGTTACTTTGAATCTACCACCAGAACCATGTTAAAGACGGGTCCGCCCCGAGGGGTACTCGCGAGAGTTACTGTTACTGCAGGACTGGAGGGACAGGTGGTACCACCCCGGTAGAGGTGGACCTGAGTTCCCGATAGTCTATTGCGAGTCGGGTTAACCATGAGGGTACCCGTGAGTTGATGTGTAGTCGGGTTGACCTGGAGGGTACCCGCGAGATCTCTATGTGGCACGACCGGGCATTTCGGGCCCTTGCCGTAAGTCCACGAGGCGGGGCGACGGGGTCACACGATCATGAGTCTCTACTCGTTACCGCGTGCTTCCAAGACACTAACGGTTTGATATGTGATCCAAGTAGGCCTCAGGCCTTTTTGCACTAACCACCATGCGGGAGAAGTATGGGCACTCTGTGCCGTATGTATCAGCCGAAAGCTCTTCGGGCGTCAGCAACTGAGCGGCGCGCGCCTGGGTGGCCCTCGTAAGCACCTGCCTTGTATAAGGAGGTAGCCAGGATTGACACCGGCCGCGTACGCAACATGCAGGAGTGTAAAGGGCGATGGGCCCATGACCCCTACGCGCTTAGGATGTAGACCACCATGCTGGCCTCTCTGTTGAACCTAGGTAGGACTGCAGTGTGTTGATCGGCCGAGGCCGGTCATGACGTGGTGGTGTGTCCGGCCGGAGTTGATAGAGTGTGTTGGGTAAGCTTGTGCACCCCTGCAGGGAAGTATATCTATTCGAGTAGCCTTGTCCACGGTAACGGACGCTCGGAGTTGTATCCCGATCGATACAACTAGAACTGGATGCTGAGGCATGAAATGGATATGATGGCTCCGAGATTGCTTTCTCGCAGGGAGTCGAGAAAGGATCTCTGGGCGTGGATGTTACAACATACTTATTACTTATGATATATGTTACTCTTATCCCTTCTGATGCTGCAAGATGCTTGAAGATGCTAGTCTTCGATAGGCCTACCTTCCTTCTCTTCTGGCACTTCTGCAGTCTAGTCCAAAGATACAGCCCCATTCCTTTCATACTGATGCATACTTAGTTTAGATCTGATGTAATTCTTGCGAGTACTTTGGATGAGTACTCACGGTCGCTTTGTTACCCCTTTTTCCCCTATACCTGATTCTTGCGATCAGATGACGGATCCCAGGAGCCAGATGCCACTACCGATGATTTCTACTACCCCGAGGGTGCCTACTACTACATGGAGGCCGCCGATGACCAGGAGTAGTTAGGAGGCTCCCAGGCAGGAGGCCTTGCCTTTTCGATCGATGCTGCTTTTGTGCTAGCCTTCTTAAGGCAACTTGTTTAACTTATGTCTGTACTCAGATATTGTTGCTTCCGCTGACTCGTTTGTATTTGAGCTTATGTCTTCGAGCCCTCGAGACACCTGGCTTGTAACATGAAGCTTGTATGACTTTAATTTGTGTCTAGAGTTGTGTTGTGATATCTTCCCGCAAGTCCCTGATCTTGATCATACATGTTTGCGTGTATGATTAGTGTACGATTGAATCGGGGTGTCACAGCACCTAAAGTGGTGGGTTGCTTGTTATACTAACGGATGTCACGAGTTTTCTATTGAGTTTTGTGTGTTGAAGTTTTCAAGTTTTGAGTGAGATCGCGATGGATGAAGGAATAAGGAGTGGCAAGAGCCTCAGCTTGGGTATTCCCAAGGCACCCCAAGGTAATATTCAAGGATACCCAAGCATCTAGGCTTGGGGATGCCCCAGATGGCATCCCCTCTTTCTTCTACCAACCATCGGCAAATTACCTGGAGCTATATTTTTATTCATCACATGATATGAGTTTTGCTTGGAGCGTCATGTATTATATGAGTCTTTGCTTTGTTTGGTTTTTAGTTTGCCACAATCATCTTTGCTTGACACACCTTTTTGAGATGGACACACATTATTCGTGATTTGTTAGAATACTCTTTGTGCTTCACTTGTATCTTTTGATCTAGGTAGTTGCTCTAGTACTTCACTTATATCTTTTAGGGCACAGTGGTGGTTATATTTTAAAGAAATAGTTGCACTCTCATGCTTCAATTATCATTTTGAGAGTTTGATAATAGTAATGGCAATATGCACAAGTTATAAAATTGGTCCTAATAGGATAGATATTCAAGAGGGATATAATAAAAAAATTCATGTAGATAACTGAATATGATAAGTTTGATTCCTTGCAATAGTTTTGCATATAAAGATGGTAATATGTGGGAGGTACTAGTGAATGATTGTGGTTTAGTAAGAATACTGGTGTTAAGGTTTGTGATTCCCAAAGCATGCACGTATGGTCTCTCGTTATGATAAGAAGTTGGAGCACAATTTATTATTGAGTGTCTTCCTTTGCGTGAAGGTCGGGGAGCGCGTGATGGTTAACTCCTACCAACCTCCCCCTAGGAGCATGCGTAGTAGTACTTTGCTTCTAGGGCTAATAAACTTTTGCAATAAGTATGTGAGTTCTTTATTACTAATGTGAGTCCATGGATTATACGCACTCTCACATTTCCCCAATTTGCTAGCCTCTTCGGTACCGTGCATTGCCCTTTCTCACCTCGAGATGTGGTGCAAACTTTGCCGATGCATCCAAACCCCGTGACATGATACGCTCTATCACACATAAGCCTCCTTATATCTTCCTCAAAAAAGCCACCGTACCTACCTATTATGACATTTCCATAGCCATTCCGAGATATATTGCCGTGCAATTTATACCGTTCCATTTTTATGACACACATCATGCATCATTGTCATATTGCTTTGCATGATCATATAACTGACATAGTATTTGTGGCTCAGCCACCATTCATCATTTTATATACATGTTATGCTAGATCATTGCACATCCTGGTACACCGCCAGAGGCATTCATATAGAGTCATATTTTGTTCTAGTATCAAGTTGTAATTTTGAGTTGTAAGTAAATAGAAGTGTGATGATCATCATTATTCATTATTAGAGCATTGTCCCAAGCGAGGAAATAAAAAAAGGACAAAAAGAGCCCACAAAAAAATTAGGCCCAAAAGAGCCCAACAGAAAAAAAAAGAAAACAAATAAAAATGAGAGAAAAAGAGAGAAGGGGCAATGTTACTATCCTTTCCACACCTGTGCTTCAAAGTAGCACTATGTTTTTCATATAGAGAGTCTCCTATGCTTTTATTTTCATATACTAGTGGGAATTTTTCATTATAGAACTTGGCTTGTATATTCCAATGATGGGCTTCCTCAAATACTCAAGTTCTTCATGAGCAAGCAAGTTGGATGCACACCCACTTAGTTAACTTTTTGAGCTTTCATACACTTATAGGTCTTAGTGCACCCGTTGCATGGCAATCCCTACTCCTTGCATTGACATCAATTGATGGGCATCTCCATAGCCCGTTGATTAGCCTCATCGATGTGAGACTTTCTCCTTTTTTGTATCCTCCATATTAATCTCTACCACCATATTCTATTCCACCCATAGTGCTATATCCATGGCTTGCGCTCATGTATTGCGTGAGGGTTGAAAAAGCTCAAGGCGCATTAAAAAGTACAAACCAATTGCTTGGCTAACACAGGGGTAGTGCACGATTTATATTTTGTGTTAAGAAGATGGAGCATGACAAGGCTATATGATTTTGTAGGCGTAACGTTCTTTAGCATTGGTATCTTGAAAGGCATGATTGTTTGTTGGTATGCCTGAGTATTGATGTCTTTATGACAAGTTATAGACTACTGCTTTGAATCATTCGGATCTTAATATTCATGCCACAAAAGAAAGATTACATGATGAACATGTTAGGTAGCAGTCCACATCAGAAATTCTGTTTTTTATCATTTACCTACTCGAGGATGAGCAGAAATTAAGCTTGGGGACGCTTGATACGTCTCCAACGTATCTATAATTTTTTATTGTTCCATGCTATTATAGTATCAATCTTGGCTTTTTTTTATGAAATTATATATCATTTTTGGGACTAACCTATTAAATTAGTGCCAAGTGCTAGTTGCTATTTTTTGCCTGTTTTTGGTTTTCCAGGAAATCAATACCAAACGAAGTCCAAATGCCACGAAACTTTTTGACGATTTTTTTCTGGACATAAGAGACCCTAGAAGCTCTGGGAGGAGGCGAGAAGGCGAAGGAGTAGGCCACAAGGCACATGGGCGCGCCCATGTGGCTTGTGGGCCCCTCGTTCCTTTGCTTGACCTAGCTCCAATTCTATAAATTCTCTAAAATCAGGAAGCCAACAGAGAGCCACCCAAAATACTTTTTCCGCTGCCGCAATCTTCTGTTCTTGCGAGATCCCATCCGGAGGCCTTTTCTGGCACTCTGCCGGTGTAACGACCCAGATTTGGTAAAATCCAAGTCTCTGTGCTTACTGTGCTATCCCTGGATCATAGCTAGCACACATAGTAACAAGAATGAATATCAGTAAAACATACATCATTTTACTACCACGGTAGATCCAGAATTAAGAAAATACATACCATTGGCACAGCTCAATGCTGGCACATAATATAGCGAAATTATACGTAGTCGCTAAGTTAGGGCTCCATCAACGCCACTGGGCTTGTAGAGTGTTGTCGGTGCAACAAACCTGTGTGTTTGCCACCCTGACTTATGCAGAGGTGTGTGGGGATTCGTACATCAAGTACCAATGCTTAACACAAAACAAGCCAAAGAAGCCGCTCTTCGTGAGATAAAGGAGCGCATCAAGAAGACCAAGTCAAGCAACCAACCAGAAGATTTCCAGAAAGGCCTCCCTTGCCGGGCAAACAGGGCCGGCGGGGTCGAGACTGCGCCTAGTACCAAGGCCAAGCCACCTCAGCAGGGTCTCCGGGGCCGCCAAGGCCCCAAGACAAGGGCCCGGCAGGCTCCGTGCCGGCAGAGCCCAGCCAGGACACCATCGCTCCACCTCATCAAACATCAGTCACTAATCATGCAGTGTCAAGCTCTCAGGCGGCTAGGTGGATCCTGTCATGCATGTGGCAGCCTACTGGAGAAGAGATTACCTTTAATGACACCCGTCCCAGTGGCGTGTCATGCAAATAAGACGTAGTTAGGCAACCCGTGGAGGAACCTTGCCGGGGCAACCTCTCCACACGACACCTATGATAGCATTTATGGCATTTTGTCCTAACTGCCAGGGTTAGGTATGATAGCACTGTTGGCTATCTAATCCTCGTATAATGACTGTTTTGCCACTATGATCGCCCCTTAAGCTATAAAAGGAGGCCCGAGGCAACCTGGCAAAGGATTCGATCTTTTCACCCCCTAGCGCTTGTACGCGCGTAGCTGCTCTCCCCGAGGCACCCTTGCCGGGCTTGAGCGCTCCGTGTCTTCGTGTTCCTACAGATCAATCCACCAAAGCAGGAGTAGGATATTACGCAGCTCAGCGGCCCGAACCTGGGTAAAAAACAACCTTCCTCGTCGCGCTGCCCTGCTGTCTCTGCTCTTTGTGCAATGTGATCGTTCCCCCGCCGAACCACAAAGGGGCTGCCCTGCCCCATAGGTGATCGTGCTCCACCACAACATCTTTGGCATGCCAGGTAGGAGGATCTCGCTTGTCTGAACCTGAAGCAGCAGTCAGCGCATCGATCTTCATCATCTTCTACACCATCGATGGCTCCCAAGAAAAAGAGCGGTGCGGCAGCACACCCTTCCACTTTGAAGGCCCCTTCGCCTGCGGCTGCGGGCGCCACTGGCACCGCAGCCACGATAGGCAGAGCGGGCACCGTGAGCGGCGCGACCGCCGCAGGCGGTGTGACCGTCGCCCCCACTGCAGTTGGAACAGGGGCTGGGACCGCTGGAGCTGCCCAGCTCCCTCAACCTTCTGGCGAGCCTGGCTACGCCTGTGCGGGCTGAGGGGACGCTCAACTTCCGCCCCCCACCACACCAGTGAGCGCAAACAGCACAGTGGTGACTCCCACTCCGGCGCAAGCCAAGATCCTCTGGCCGCGTCGCCAGGGGGCGACGTCAAGGCACGCGCTTCGTCGCACACAAGGCGAGCGCGACAAGACCCCGAGCGGCGCCGTCGACCAACAGCGACCGCGCCCGCACGACAAGGGCCCGACAGATCAGGAGCTTGGACACCAAGTACAGCCCCAGCCATGTCAGACCACCCTTGTGATTGGTCCGAGGCGGCAAGAGCTAATGACGCTCCTTCTGGCTCGACCAAGAGTCGAGCGGCGTCGCGCTCTGCTTCCCACGCCATGCCAGGGACGGTGGCAGAAGCAATGGCACGGGCTCAGTTGCTGCTAAAATTTCCTCCAGTAGCGGACAAAATGGATGAGTGGAGAGCCACAATCCAAAGCCTCATTGGTTTTGTTGAAGCCAACAATTTGCAACCTGCAGAGCCCTCATGATGCCTGCAGACGATGCCGGCAGCCCACACTGGTGGCCACGTCAAGAGGACTACACCCATGGTGGAGTCCCCTCCGCGGCAACCTTCCCAGGGACAGCCACGGCGGGCTCAGCAAACCCAGCGTGTCGATGAGCCTAAAGAGATGTCAATGGCCTTGTCCGACCCACAGAGCCAGCAAGATCAGCATCGTGTGTTGAAGGACAGGAAGAAGGAAGTTGCCTGTGTCACCTTCGAGCGGCGCCGTGAGGCGCGCCGCCAATCGGATAGGCATAATGGCCCAGACGTTGGCGAGCCCGCGCCCAGTGTCGGGGGGTACTTGCCCTACGAAGTAGCCTTCACTCGCGAGCTGTGATAAGTCCGCTGGCCATCATCTCGTACCTTCAAGCCAGACTTACAGAAGAAATAAGATGGAAAGCTGAACCCAACAGAGTTCTTGGGCATCTATACGATCCCCGTTCAAGCTGCCGGGGGAAGGGATGAGAAGGTACTCGCCAACTACTTTCCGTTGGCGCTCAAGCCCAATGTAAGGTCTTGGTTGATGCAGCTGCCTGAGGATTCCATTTCCTCGTGGGCAGACCTGTGCAATGAGTTTGTTGGCGCCTTTATGGGTGGCCATCAAGAGCCCGGACAACCCAGTGACCTACATGCCCTCTTACAAAAGGAAGGGGAGAGCCTGCGTAAGTATCTGCAAAGATTCAGTCGAGTACACCGCAATATTCTGAAGATACATCCGGCAGCTGTGATTGCCGCATTCCACACGAATGTGCGCAATCGGAGGATGCATGCCAAGATGAATGTTCGGCTACCAAAGACCATCAACGACCTCTAAACATTGGCGGACAAGTGTGCTCATGCTGAGGAAGGGAGGAGACTCCCAGGGGAGGAGGTTGGTGTCGAAGTCGATTCAGAGGACGGCTACGACGCCACCGCCCTGAGGAAAAAAATGTAGGCGCAGCAGGAAGCGCAAAGGGAAAGTAGTGATGGCCGTTGAGAGCTTGATACGTCTCCGTCGTATCTATAATTTCTGATTGTTTCATGCCAATATTATACAACTTTCACATATTTTTGGCAACATTTTATATGATTTATTGGACTAACATATTGATCTAGTGCCCAGTGCCAGTTCCTGTTTGTTGCATGTTTTTTGTTTCGCAGAATATCCATATCAAACGAAGTCCAAATGCGATAAAAATTTACGGAGAATTATTTTGGAATATATGTGATTTTTGGGAGGTGGAATCAACATAAACGGAGGCTCACTGCCTCCAGAACCCACCAGGGCGCGTTGGGCACCCCCTGGCGCTCCCATGTGTCTTGTGCCCTCCCTATAAGTCGGTTGGGGCCCTTCTTCAGGTGCAAGAAAGATAATTTATAGAAAAAACCGTGTAAATTTTTTAGCGCAATCGGAGTTACGGATCTCCGGGAATTTAAGAAACGGTGAAGGGACAGAAAATAGGAACGCGAAACAGAAGAAAACAGAGAGATAGATCCCATCTAGGAGGGGCTCCTGCCCCTCCGCCGCCATGGAGGCCATGGACCAGAGGGCGAACTCTCCTCCCATCTACGGGGGAGGCCAAGGAAGAAGAAGAAGGAGGGGGGCTCTCTCCCCTCTCTCCCGGTGGTGCCGGAACGCCGCCGGGGCAAGGATCGTGACGGCGATCTACATCAACAATCTTGCTACCGTCAACACCAACTTTCTCCCCCTCTATGCAGTGGTGTAACACCTCTCTTCCGTGCTGTAATCTCTACTTACACATGGTGCTCAACACTATATATTATTTCCCAATGATATGTGGTTATCCTATGATGTTTGAGTAGATCCGTTTTGTCCTATGGGTTGATAGATGATCATGATTGGTTTGAGTTGTATATTTTATTTTGGTGCTGTCCTACGGTGCCCTCCGTGTTGCGCAAATGGAGGGATCCCCGCTGTAGGGTGTTGCAATACGTTAATGGTTCACTTATGGTGGGTGGCGTGACTGACAGAATACACAGACCCGACTTTGGGGGTCATTGCGTATGGGATAAAGAGGACTTGATACTTAATGCTATGGTTGGGTTCTACGAACTTAATGATCTTTAGTAGTTGCGGATGCTTGCTAGAGTTCCAATCATAAGTGCATATGGTTCAAGTATAGAAAGTATGTTAGCTCATGCCTCTCCCTCATATAAAATTGCAACAATGATTACCGGTTTAGTTATCGATCACCCAGGGACAAATGACTTTCTTGTTGACGAAAGCTATCTACTTTTATTGTCTCACAATTTATTCGTAGTTTTATTTTTGCAAAGTACTCGTAGTTTTATTCCTACCAAAATAGTTTTATAATTGTTCTAGGTAAAGCAAACGTCAAGTGTGCGTAGAGTTGTATCGTCGGTCGATAGAACTTGAGGGAATATTTGTTCTACCTTTAGCTCCTCGTTGGGTTCGACACTCTTATTTATCGAAAAAGGCTACAAACGATCCCCTATACTTGTGGGTTATCAAGACCTTTTTCTGGCGCCGTTGCCGGGGACCAATAGTGTGGGGTGAATATTCTCGTGTGTGCCTATTTGCTTTATCACTGAGTAGTTTTTATTTTCTGTTCTAAGTTGTTCTTTATCTTTAGTTATGGATATGGAACACAAAATACCAAAAAAAATTAGTTTTACTTGCTACTCATGGAGATGGGGAACCTCCTAAAATCCTCGATGCTCGTTATGTGAAAAATATTAATCACTACTTTGATAATCCTGAGAAAACCCCATTCAACTTGATAACGGGAGACACGTTGGATCAACGTGAATACTTTAGGGATTATCACTTGACTCAAAAAGGGAAACTATTATGGGATCAAATTCATATGTTGCATTGGTATGCTCGGGATCTATGCTTGAGAAATGATTATACTTATTATTCTAGGATGAAGGCTCCACACCTTCCCTTTTCATGCGAATTTAATGAATATGAAACCTTAGCTTCTTATGCTAATGGTAGATATGACTACTATGATGTGGAACGAATAGAAGAATTTGTTGCTTTTAAGGGTGCTTATGAAATTGAATCTTTCTTTGAAAAGTATGAAGATTATGATGATGCTGTTTACAATCCTGAAAATTTTGCTATACTTAAATATTGCTATGAGAATTATGAATATAATGCCGATATTAATGCATTTATTGAGAAAGTCTCCACTATCCAAGAAGAGACTAATATTTTGCAGGAGTCTATGGAAGAAGAAATTGATGAAACTGTGAGCTCATTGGATGAAAAAGATGAGGAGGAGAGCGAAGAACAAAAGGAGGAAGAGCGGATTGATCACCCGTGCCCACCTTCTAATGAGAGTAACTCTTTATCCCATACATTGTTTAATTTCCCTTCGTGCTTACCAAAGGATGAATGCTATGATCCTGTTGATTCATTTGAAATATCCCTTTTTGATGAACTTGATGCTTGTGGCCAAGATGCCAATATGAATTATGCTTATGGAGATGAACTTGCTATAGTTCCTTATGTTAAGAATGAAATTGTTGCTATTGCACCCACACATGATAGTCCTCTTATCTTTTTGAATTCTCCAAACTACACTATATCGGAGAAGTTAGCACTTATTAAGGACTATATTGATGGGTTGCATTTTGCTACTACACATGATGATTTTGATGAATATAATATGCATGTGCTTGCTGCTCCTACTTGCAATTGTTATGAGAGAGGAACTACATCTCCACCTCTCTATGTTTCCAACACGATAAAATTGCAAGAAACTGCTTATGCTATGTATTGGCCTTTACTTGATGTGCATGAATTATTCTTTTATGACATGGCGATGCATAGGAAGAGAGTTAGACTTCGTCATTACATGATATATGTTGCTTTGTGCTCATTACTAAATTATAAATCATTGCTAATTAAAATTGTCTTTGATATACCTTGGGATCCGGGTGGATCGATTACTTGAGCACTTTATGCCTAGCTTAATGGCTTTAAAGAAAGCGCTGCCAGGGAGGCAACCCGAAAGTTTTAGAAAGTCATTTTTATTCTGTTGAGTGCTTTTATAAAGTTTAAAATAAAAAAAAATATAGAGGGGAACTTAAAACTTGACAAAAAGAAAAGTGAAAGTGAGAAAGACGAACACCGTTGAAGTGGGGGACGTCCTTTAACTTTGTTCATGCCCATGGAAACTTTGTGAATCTCGATACAGAAAATTTTCAACAAAAATAATTACCCCCTTGTACAAATCCATTGTATTATAAAAATAATGTGCCAAGATTTGCCTTTAGGATGATTAGATTGCTTGTTGGTATGTGCGGTGCAAAAACAGAAACTTTGGCTGTAGTGCGTGATTTTACATTTTTTACTGGAATGTCAAAACTTTCTGAAATTTTTACACTGTACTGCTATGCAAATTTTTTATTTTGTCCTAACTTTTTAGAATTTTTGGAGTTACACAATTATGGTCAAAGTTCAGATTACTACAGACTGTCCTGTTTAAGGCAAATTCTGTTTTTGATGCATTGTTTTGCTTGTTTTGATGAAACTATCGATTTTATCGGTGGTATAAGCCATGGAGAAGTTATAATAAAGCAGGGATAATGCAAAAATAAAATATGAATGGGTTTGCAACAGTACTTAAAGTAGTGATTTGCTTTATTATGCTAACGGATCTTACCGAGCTATCTGTTGAGTTTTGTGTGGATGAAGTGATCAAAGATTGAGGAGGCCTCAATATGAGGAGAAAGAGGAGAGGCAAGAGTTCAAGCTTGGGGATGCCCAAGGCACCCCAAGTAAATGTCCAAGGAGACTCAAGCGTCTAAGCTTGGGGATGCCCCGGAGGGCATCCCATCTTTCTTCAACAAGTATCTGTATGTTTTCGTCTTTGTTTCGTTCATGTGATATGCGTAAATCTTGGAGCGTCTTTTGTGTTTAGTTTTTACTTTTATTTTAAGCACCATGCTGGTATGAGATAGTCCATGGTTGATTTATAGAATGCTCATTGCACTTCACTTATATCTTTTGATTATGGCTTTATAGAATGCTTCATGTGCTTCACTTATATCATTTGAAGTTTGGATTGCCTGTTTCTCTTCACATAAAAAACCATTATTTGTAGAATGCTCTTTTGCTTCACTTATATTTATTAGAGCGTGTTCTTTTGTAGAGAGAATTAAACTCTCAAGCTTCACTTATATCTATTTAGAGAATCAACAGGAATTGGTCATTTGCATGGTTAGTCATGAAATCCTACATAAAACTTGTGGATCACTGAATATGATATGTTTGATTCCTTGCAATAGTTTTGCGATATAGAGATGATAATATGTGGGAGGTACTAGTAAACGGTTGTGGTTAGTAGGAATATTGGTGTTAAGGTTTGTGATTCCCGAAGCATGCACGTATAGTCTCTCGTTATGCTATGAAGTTGGAGCATGATTTAGTATTGATTGTCTTCCTTATGAGTGGCGGTCGGGGACGAGCGATGGTCTTTTCCTACCAATCTATCCCCCTAGGGGCATGCGTAGTAGTACTTTGCTTCGAGAGCTAATAAACTTTTACAATAAGTATATGAGTTCTTTATGACTAATGTGAGTCCATGGATTATACGCACTCTTACTTTTCCGCAATTTGCTAGCCTCTACAGTACCGTGCATTGCCCTTTCTCACCTCGAGAGTCGGTGCAAACTTTGCTGGTGCATCCAAACCCTGTGTTATGATACACTCTATCACACATAAGCCTCATTATATCTTCCTCAAAACAGCCACCATACCTACCTATTATGGCCTTTCCATAGCCATTCCAAAATATATTGCCATGTAACTTCCACCGCTTCCATTTTGATGACTTGAGCATTCATTGTCATATTGCTTTGCATGATAGTAAGATAGCTAGCATGATATTTCCATGGCTTGTCCGTTTTTTGATATCGTTGTTATGCTAGATCATTGCACATCCTGGTACACTGCCAGAGGCATTCATATAGAGTCATACTTTGTTCTAGGTATCGAGTTGTAATTTTTATTTCTTTTGAGTTGTAAGTAAATAGAAGTGTGATGACCATCATTATTCATTATTAGAGCATTGCCCCAGTGAGGAAAGGATGATGGAGACTATGATTCCCCCACAAGTCGGGATGAGACTCCGGACAAAGAGAGAAAAAAAAGAAAAAGAATGAAATGAAAAGAAAAGAAAAAAGACAATGAGAGAAGGGGCATGCTAATTCCACACTTGTGCTTCAAAGTAGCACCATGTTTTTCATATAGAGAGTCTCCTATGTTATGACTTTCATATACTAGTGGGAATTTTTCATTATAGAGTTAGATGCACACCCACTTAGTTTTCATGTTGAGCTTTCATACACTTATAGCTCTTAGTGCATTCGTTGCATGGTAATCCCTACTCCTCGCATTGATATCAATTGATGGGCATCTCCATAGCCCGTTGGTCAGCCGTGTCGATGTGAGACTTTCTTACTTTTTTGTCTTCTCTATATTTACCCCTATCATCATACTCTATTCCACCCATAGTGCTATATCCATGGCTTGTGCTCATGTATTGCGTGAGGGTTGAAAAAGCTGAAGCGCGTTAAAAATTGTGAACCAATTGCTCGGCTTGTCATCGGGGTTGTGCATGATAAATACTTTGTGTCAAGAAGACAGAGCATGACAAGGCTATACGATTTTGTAGGGATAGCTTTCTTTAGCTTTGATATTTTGAAAGACATGATTGTTTGTTTGGATGTCTGAGTATTAATGTCTTTATGTCAAATTATAGACTATTGCTTTGAATCACTCATGTCTTAATATTCATGCCATGATTAGATATATGATCAAGATTATGCTAGGTAGCATTCCACATAAAAAACTATCCCTTTTTTATCATTTACCTACTCGAGGACGAGCAGGAATTAAGCTTGGGGATGCTGATACGTCTCCGTCGTATCTATAATTTTTTATTGTTTCATGCCAATATTATACAACTTTCACATATTTTTGGCAACATTTTATATGATTTATTGGACTAACATATTGATCCAGTGCCTAGTGCCAGTTCCTATTTGTTGCATGTTTTTTGTTTCGTAGAATATCCATATCAAACGAAGTCCAATTGCGATAAAAATTTACGGAGAATTATTTTGGAATATATGTGATTTTTGGGAGGTGGAATAAACGTAAATGGAGGCCCACGGCCTCCACAACCCACCAGGGCGCGCCGGGTACCCCCTGGCGCACCCAGGTGTCTTGTGCCCTCCCCGTAAGTCGGTTGGGGCCCTTCTGCGAGCTCAAGAAAGATAGTTTATGGAAAAAAATCATGTAAAAATTTCAGAGCAATCGGAGTTACAGATCTCCGAGAATTTAAGAAACGGAACGCGAAACAGAAGAGAACAGAGAGATAGATCCCATCTAGGAGGGGCTCCTGCCCCTCCGCCTCCATGGAAGCCATGCACCAGAGGGGGAACTCTCCTCCCATCTAGGGGGAGACCAAGGAAGAATAAGAAGGAGGGGGCTCTCTCTCCCCCTTTCTCCTGGTGGCGCCGGAACACCGCCAGGGCAAGGATCGTGACGACAATCTACATCAACAATCTTGCTACCGTCAACACCAACTTTCTCCCCCTCTATGCAGCGGTGTAACACCTCTCTTCCCTGCTATAATCTCTGCTTAAACATGGTGCTCAACACTATATATTATTTCCCAATGATATGTGGTTATCCTATGATGTTTGAGTAGATCCGTTTTTTCCTATGGGTTGATAGATGATCATGATTGGTTTGAGTTGTATATTTTATTTTGGTGCTTTCCTACAGTGCCCTCCATGTCACGCAAACGGAGGGATCCCCACTGTAGGGTGTTGCAATATGTTAATGGTTCACTTATGGTGGGTGGCGTGAGTGACAGAATAGATAGACCCGAGTTTGGGGGTCATTGCGTATAGGATAAAGAAGACTTGATACTTAATGCTATGGTTGGGTTTTACGACCTTAATGATCTTTATTAGTTGCGGATGCTTGCTAGAGTTCCAATCATAAGTGCATATGATCCAAGTAGAGAAAGTATGTTAGCTCATGCCTCTCCCTCATATAAAATTGCAACAATGATTACCGGTTTAGTTATCGATCACCTTGGGACAAATGACTTTCTTGTTCACAAAAGCTATCTACTTTTATTGTCTCGCAATTTATTCGTAGTTTTATTTTCCCAAAGTACTCGTAGTTTTATTCCTACCAAAATAGTTTTATACTTGTTCTAGGTAAAGCAAACGTCAAGTGTGCGTAGAGTTGTATCGGTGGTCGATAGAACTTGAGGGAATATTTGTTCTACCTTTAGCTCCTCATTGGGTTCAACACTCTTATTTATCGAAAAAGGCTACAAACGATCCCCGGGAAGCATGCCTCTTCGGAGTGCGCTGCGCTCGACAGTGACTTGCCGGAGAGTTCGGCTAGCAAGAAATCCAAGGCCACTCCCCCTGCAACGAAGAAGGTTCTGGCGAGGTAGGACGACAACGATGGTACCTTTACCATTAGTGCCACCCTTGACGACAAATAGGAAAGCGCGCTCATTGCCTTCCTGCGGGCAAATGTCGATGTGTTTGCATGGCAACCATCTGACATCCCCGGTGTTTGCAGGGAGGTAATCGAGCACCACCTTGCTGTCTGTCCTCATGCTTGTCCCGTCAGGCAGAAGGTTAGGAAGCGAGCCTTGGAACAACAACAGTTCATTGCCAAGGAAATTAAGAAGCTCGAAGCAGCGGGTTTGGTCAGAGGAGTGTTGCATCCGACATGGTTAACAAATCCAGTAGTGGTCTGCAAGGCAAATGGGAAGTGAAGAATTTGTATTGACTTCACTGACCTGAACAAAGCATGTCTGAAGGATCCCTTCCCCTTGCCGCATATTGATCAGATCGTTGATTCCACTTCAGCATGTGATTTTCTCTCTTTCCTTGATGCATACTCCGGCTACCACCAGATCTTCATGGCCAAAGAAGATGAAGAGAAAACCACATTTATAACCCCATGTGACACGTACTGCTTTGTACTTATGCCTTTCGGGCTAAAAAGCGCCGGTTCTATGTTTGCAAGGGCTGTGTAGATTGGTTTTGAACCCTAGCTACACCGAAACATAGAAGCTTATATGGATGATATAGTGGTCAAGACCAAAGACAAGTCCACACTTATTAAGGATCTGGAGGAAACCTTTGCAAACCTGCGTAAGATCAACTTGAAGCTCAACCCCGAGAAGTGCGTGTTTGGCGTGCCGTCTGGCAAGCTCCTCAGATTTTTTGTGTCTCAGTGAGGGATAGAAGCCAATCCCAATAATATCAAGGCAATAGATCAGATCCAAGCACAAAAAACCGTCAAGGATGTGAGGCGTCTGGCTGGCTGCATCGCTGCGCTAAGCAGGTTCATTTCAAAATCTGCTGAGCGCGCCTTGCCATTCTTCAAAGTCTTGAAGAAGGCAGGCCCAATGAAATGGACCCCAGAGGAAGAGGCCGCGCTGCGGGATTTGAAAACCTACCTTTCCTCTACACTAACTTTGGTCCCGCCTAAACCACAAGAGCCGTTGCTGCTGTACTTAGCAGCAACGAATCAAGTGGTTAGTGCTGCGTTGGTGGCGCAGAGGGAAGTTGGCAGCGAGGAAGCCGAGGCATCAGAGTCACCCAGAGGTGAGCCAAAATCATCCCCAGTAGGACCTGGCGTTGACGGGGAAAAAGGGACACAAGCAGATGCTGATAATCAGAAGACGTTTGCAAAGAAGAAAATGGTGCAACGATGAGTTTACTTTGTCAGCTCCCTCCTGCAAGGGGATAGATCAAGGTACTTTGGAGTGCAAAAGCTGATCTTCGGCCTCCTCATGGCCTTGAGGAAACTGCGCCATTACTTCCAAGCTCACGAGATCACAGTTGTCACTCGCTTCCCATTATAGCGCATTCTGAGGAAACCAGAAGCCACCAGCAGGATAGTAGAGTGGGCACTAGAACTGTCAAGTTTCGCTTTGAAGTTTGAAAGCACGACAACTATCCAAAGCAGAGCACTGGCGGAATTCATTGGAGAGTGGATGCCAACGCCTAACGAAGAGGTGCCAGAAACAGCCCTCCCCGGCAAAGAGGCCCCCAAGAGTGGGTTATGTACTTTGATGGTGCTTTCTCGCTGCAAGGCGTTGGGGCTGGAATGCTGCTTGTCGCACCACCGGAGAGCACGTCAAGTATGTCATCCAGATGCACTTCCCCAGGGAGGATGCTACCAATAACATGATAGAATACGAGGGGCTCCTTGCCGGCCTCAGGATTGCAATAGAGTTGGGGATAAAGAAGCTAGTCATCCGTGGTGATTCTCAGCTCGTTGTGAGACAAGTGAACAAAGATTACCAGAGCCCACTGATGGAGGCATATGTGGAAGAAGTGAGAAAGTTGGAAGAGCACTTTGACGGGCTGCAAACGGAGCACATACCCAGTGTGGAGAACAACGTTGGAGATTACCTGTACAAGTGCGCTGCTCAAAAGCTCCCTATGGAAGGAGGAACTTTTGTCCTCCATCTGACTCAACCATCAGTCTCCCCATCAGCGGTGGCCAGGAAGAGAAGAAAACTGAACACTGGAAGGCATTTTTCGGTAGAGCTCCCTGAAGCCACTGGAGAAAAAGCTGTTGGGGGGAACCTTATGTTAGTTGGTGAGCAGCATCCTCCTGTGGAACCCCAAGTTCTCGCTGTTGAGGCTAGCACTTCCACGACAGAGGAAATGCCTTTGGTCCTTGTCATCGAGCCACAGGCTCCGGCATGGGCACAACACACAGTCCAATTTTTGCAAATAGGAGAACTTCCTGATGACCTAGAGGAATCTGAAAAAGTGGCCCGCCAATCAAGTATGTATCAGTTTGTGGACAACACTCTATACATAAAGAGGCCGAACGGTGTGAAGTTAAAATGTATTAGCCAGGAAGATGGACTGGCGTTGTTGGCAGAAATACACGGAGGCGTGTGTGGCTTGCACCTAGGATCAAGAGCACTTGTCGGGAAAGCTTTCCGGCAAGGATTCTATTAGCCCACTGCCCTCCGAGACGCAACTGATCTCGTCACTAAGTGTGAAGCATGCCAGTTCCATTCCAAGAACATCCATCAACCAGCTCAGGCTCTTCAAACAATCCCTTTGTCATGGCTTTCCACGGTCTACGGGCTCGACATCATGGGCCCCTTTCCCCGTGCTACCGGAGGCTTTGAATTCTTGTACGTTGCAATCGACAAGTTTACAAAATGGCCCAAGGTAGAGCCAGTGAGGAAGGTGACTGCACAGTTTGCTGTCAAGTTCTTTAAAGGATTGGTGTGTCATTTTGGAGTGCCCAACAGGGTGATCACCGACAACTGCACCCAGTTCATGAGTCGCACCTTCATGCAGTACATCCAGAGCCTTCGAAGCAAGATCTCTTTCGCCTCTGTCGCCCACCCGAGGAGCAACGGACATGCTGAAAGGATGAACGCCGAAGTGCTGCGCAGGCTCAAGACAAGGACCTTTGACAAACTATGGAAATGCGGCAGCTGCTGGCTTGATGAGCTGCTGGTGGTTCTTTGGTCAATCAGAATGACACCAAATCGAGCTACTGGCCAGTCTCCCGTCTCCCTAATATAAGGTGCAGAAGCAGTGCTCCCCATGGAACTCACATACGGGTCACCTTCCTCACTGCGATGTGATAGAGCGAGAGCAGCTGCGGCATGACAATGCCGTGCTCCTCGAGGAAGATCGTCTCCGGGCAGCTGTGCGTGCTGCACGCTACCAGCAAGCCCTTCGCCGCTATCATAGCCGCAGGGTTCACGCCCGGAGCCTTGAGGAAGGCGACCTTGTCCTTAGGCACGTTCGGTCTGCCAAGGGTGCAAACAAGTTGATGCCAAAGTGGGAAGGCCCTTATCGGGTAGTGCGAGTCACCAGACCTGGCGTAGTCCGTCTGGAGACCAAGGATGGCATCCCAATGCAAAACTCATGGAATATTGACCATCTTCACAAGTTCTACCCATGAGGCGCGGTTGCCGGGCCTGCCCAGGCAACCTGTTTTGTACAAGCATAGTCTCCAAGGCTTGTAACCCTTTGTACAAAGCCAGTTGCAGACCCTGTGCGTAGCTGAATAAAATCAAGTGTTTTCACAAAACTTGCATGCATGATCTCTTGTTTACTTAAGTATGATCTTAATGTGATTACACTAGTTTTAGATAAAATGGCTAATATGCCGTAAAGGGCTTCATGCTACCTTCTTCCTTTTTCTGACAATGATAGAAGGATCCCTCGCAAGCAACTTCCCTGGGAGGAGGGTGGAAGCAAGCCCGTACATTTGATCCTCGGCAACCCCCCTTATCTAAAATGATAAGAAGTATAACAAAGAAAGATAAGTTTGTTTCATCTATAACTTCCCATCATTCCATGTTGTGTCCACGTATGACAAACTTGCACGCAAGGAAACCTTGCCGCGCTATCGTTCACGCTCCTACCCTTGACTCGAGCCTACTCGACAGGATTAGTTGCAACTGCGTTTGGAAAAACCGGTAAGGTACCGGCCTCTATTCGCGCCCCCAACCCGTCTTGAGCTCACTTGACGAGGTTTGCTAGTAGCTGCGTTAAAGGCTGGCGAGAGACTTTGCCGAGAACTCTACTTGCGAAAGAGTGCTAAAGGCTAGTCCTTAAAAACATCTAAAAACATGTATAAGTATCCGACAAGTTTCTTTCAAAATTGCGTGGGACAAACAAGTGCACATCATACAAGTACCAATATGGATGAGGGATTACATAAATTTGATTCAAACTTGGAGAGTGCCTACATATTTTTGACTTAAAAAGAAAAGTGCTTCGTAATTCCTTTCTTGTCCCTCTCCTAGGGTTTACATTGGGAAGAAAGGAGGGCAAAAGGAGCGCCTGGGCAGAAGCCCAGCCTGACGCTGCCAGGACTAGAGGGACGCGGCTCGGCAGGGACATCGACAGGGAAGAAGAAGCTGGAGTCCATGAGCCTGCCGGAGTCCAGCTAGAGGTGGCGGTGACGTCCAGGCCAAGCACCCCTGGCAAATCACTTTGCTGGGGTCCAGCTGCAGATGATGGTGCTGCCGGCGCCTAGCTGACGGTGATGGTGCGGCCGACGTTCAGCCGGAGTCCGAGTCGTCGTCTTCGGACTTGACGATCGGGGGCTCGCCATCGCTGTCTTCACCATCTGTGCCCTCCTCGTCGCTGTCGCTCAAGCTTTCCATGCAGCACCCAAGGTGAGCACCTGAGCACCCAAAGACCTTGATGGAGAGCATATCAGACTCCACCAACTTTAAGTGGAGAACATGCCCCTTCGCAAGGTAGTGGGCGTGGGTGAAGGTTTTCCGCCCGTGCCTAAGAAGCATGATGCGAGGAACTCAACATTCACCCACACGGCCCCATTGCAACAGCCACTCATGCGCAGCTGGTCGACCTCCATCACCCTGGCAAAAGGGAGAGGAAGCCATAGGCGACAGCGGGGAGGATCGCGCAGATTGACGATGAATTCTAGCGCCGTATCCCCCGCATGGCCTTCTATCGGGGGTGGAGCAGTTGGAGGAGAGATGACGAGTGCACAGCTTCGTTCACCTCGACCGTGGGCACTGTGTTGACCTCGACCGCGCCCCACAGGTCTGCCTTGTGTGCTGGAACCAGCCTCTGCAGCTGCAGTTGAGGCAGGGACAGGATGTCGAGGAGAAGCTCTCGTCGCTACAGTCGAAGCACGAGCGCAGCCCCTTCCTCTCGCCATGGTGGGGGCAGAAGCAAGGTAGGAGAAGGAGGAGGTGGTAGATGAGCATCACCACCCTCGCACGCCTCCTTTTATAGCGGGAGCGGGGGGAGGGGGGGGCTGGCTCTCCACTACTCTGGGGCAACTGCCCCGCTCCCGCAATCCAGCCCTCTGCGTCCCTGGATGGCGTCCTGATTCATCGACCGCCCCACTACACCAATCCAAGGTGCTGCGTATTCTGCCAAGGCGCACGTTCCCGTGCCCTGCACATCCATCACCAATCCCACGCAATGCATGCGGCACGCGTGGCGGAAATGGCAGGCCTAGTGGGTGGCCTAAAGTTAAAATAAAATGGTAGTTACCCCGACGCGCGGGCGCCCTAATGGCTTCCCGTGGACGTGGGCGCCCCTGGTTTTTGATAGAAATGACGCGCGTCATCTGAGCACTGAAGGTATCATGAGGGGCCTGGGGGCTGACCCAAATCCAGATTAATGAAGAAGCAAAGAAGATCTCAAAGACACATCATCAATCTCAGCAAGTTCAACATGAGCGCCTGTGCATTTGTTGGGCCTACCCCAATGATGCCCGGTGACACGTATGGACTAGGCCCAGGGGCTCCTGCCGGTGCAACAAACCTGTGTGTTTTCCGCCCTAACTTATGCACAGGCGTGTGGCAATTCGTACATAAAGTACCAATGCTTAACAGAAAACAAGCTAGAGAAGCTGCTCTTCGTGAGATAAAGGAGAGCATCAAGAAGACCAAGTCAAGCAACCAACCAGAAGATTTCCAGAAAGGCCTCCCTTGCCAGGCAAACAGGGCCGGCGGGGTCAAGACTGCGCCTAGAACTAAGGCCAAGCCACCCCAGCAGGGTCTCCGGGGCCGCCGAGGCCCAAGACAAGGGCCCGACAGGCTCCGTGCCGGCAGACCCCCGCCAGGATGCCACCGCTCCACCTCATCAAACATCAGTCACTAATTAGTGCAGTGTTAAGCTATCGGGCGGCTAGGTGGATCCTGTCGTGCACGTGGTAGCCTACTGGAGAAGAGATTACCTTTAATGACACCCGTCTGAGAGGCGTGTCATGCAAATAAGAGGTAGTTAGGCAAGCGGTGGAGGAACCTTGCCGGGGCTACCTCTCCACACGACACCTATGATAGCATTTATGGCATTTTGTTCTAACTATCAGGGTTAGGTACGATAGCATTGTTGGCTATCTAATCCTCGTATAATGACTGTTTTGCCACTGTCGTCGCCCCTTAAGCTATAAAAGGAGGCCCGAGGTAACATGTCAAAGGATTCAATCTTTTGACCCCCTAGCACTTGTACGTGCGTAGCTGCTCTCCCCGGGGCACCCTTGCCGGGCTTGAGCGCTTCGTGTCTTCGTGTTCCTATAGGTCAATCCACCAAAGCAGGAGTAGGGTAATACGCTGCTCAGCGACCCGAACCTGGGTAAAAAAGAGGCTTCCTCGTCGCGCGACCCTGCTGTCTCTGCTGTTTGTGAAATGTGATCGTTCCCCCGCCGAACCACAAAGGGGCTGCCCTGCCCCATAGGTGATCATGCTCCACCACGACAAGTGTAGACCGTATCCCTATCATCTCTTAATCTCTCGAGACCTGCACATGACAGGTGCTGATGAGTACATGGAATGTACTCGCAAGTTGCAAAGGAAAGTTTAATAGAATATATATGTAGGGTAAGTATTGGTGGAGGTTTCCTTTGCATAAAGACAATTTTCTCCGATACTAAATTTTGTAACCTTCTTTTGAAATTAAAAAAAAGTTTTTAGTATAAAAGGTAGGAGTGAGACACTTGGATATACGCACCAGTGCTCATTCTCCAAATTAGTTTAAAACATACGTAAGGTTGAAGTGAAGCACATTCATTGTGCTCATTCCTCAACTTTTAACCCTTAAAATAGACTTTTAGAAAAGAAAGGGGAGATCGACTTTTAGAAAAGAAAGGGGAGATTCTTCTTCAGTCCAAGTCTTCAGTTGCTCAAAATTGCCTGTAACAGGGGGCACGACTAATCAATTAGGTTTAACCCTCTGCAGAGGTCGTACATGTTCCCCACATGACACAACTAACCCCTTTTATCGTTACACACTTGGGTGTACGACTAGGAGGAGATTGCGATGAAGCCTTTCCGTAACAGCCCCCTATACCTGACCAAGCCGCCCGCAACTTAGGCAATGAAAGCCCCTCTCCGATAGCGGTCCCGAGGTAAGGGTTTCCCGTTAGTACTAAGCTAAGCCAGAGCCATAATAGCATGTGGCTGTACTGGAAGCTACATCAAACTGTACTTGGAAGATCTCAGTCCCCTGAACGGCGGTCCCCACCAAAAACCCGTGTGGAAGACCCAAGTCGGGCGCATTCACTGCAGGAGCCCGATGGGCGCAATCACTTGTAGACGCTCCCGTCATACCATTCCGCCCAGAGAGTAGAAGTAAAACTATATATAGTTTTTGTTTTTCAAAAGTTTGCACAAAACGTGGCCCCAAAAGAGGGCAAGTTTATTTGTTTAAAACTTGTTTGATTTTCAACCCACCCATTTGTGCAACCGCGGCCAAGCATGGTAGTAAGTCTTGAACCTAAGGCTCTAGCTAGTAATAATACTTTGCAATTTTTTTGTAAAACAAGCATAGTATTAAATTTAAAGAGATATGCATAATATAAAAATATAGGTCAGAGCATGATCAAATTGCAACTTGGCCGTGTCTTGAAGTTGATTCCCTAGTTGTTATCATCACTCCTTCACTTTACGATATATCTAACAATAAAATAAAATTACTTCAACACACAATAAACTCCAAATGAAGATCCAAATAGAAGATGCAAATTAACAATATAAGTACATCCTTATGACAATTATGGAGTGATGGTTATTGTTGAGATAAGATAAGTTTCTTTGGATGGGAATATGGCATAGATTTTATTCTAGGGTGGGTCAAATTGGTTTAAGTGAAGATCATGGTTTCAATACATAGAATGATTGAGAGACAAGGTTTGATAACCAAATTCCCCTAAAGAAACTATTTAGAATACTGGACTCATGGCCGACTATGGAAATTGAAAGTCATACGAGTTTAGAAGATTGGAATTAACAATTGATTAACTCCAAAATTTTGAGGTAGTAACATATGACCAGATAGGTTTGCTATGGGTCTTCTAATAAGGTTTAACCAAGAGTATAATTTAATTGGATGAAGAGATTAAATTATGACCAAAGAGGGTCAAATGTAAACGGTTGGAGCTAAAACAGTAACAAAACATGATAAAAAAAAATACTAAATGAGTTCTAACAGAAAAGCATGGTCTCAAGGATCAATTTTGGTGTAAGAAACATTTTCATATGAATTATCGATTAATAGATATAGCAAAAATACTCAATTCAACATTTAAATCAGAACTAAATTTTAACTTGCCAAAAACTGAGATATCCAATTTTTTGTAATAAACTAGATGTTCTAAGCAATCCAAGGATATCTTATTTGTTGAAATCCGAGTTGTAGATTAAAAGATATGAATTTATGAAGATTAGGCATTTTTTTGGAAATCAATTACGGGATTTAATATGAGCTACCACATGGCGTATTATTATAGGCTGTTACCCCTTCGCGTTTTTAACTAACAGAGGAGGGCTACGGGTGGTTGGATCATGATCAAACGATCAGGAAAAGGGAGGAAAGAAGCTCACCGGACTTGAGGTCGCTGGCGATGGAGAAGATGACGGTGGCGCTCGGTGGTGCTCGGATCCGGCATTGGAGAGGGTTCCGGCGTCGTACGAGCGGCGTACGCGGGAGAGGAGGCCAAGGCGATCTCAATGATAACCACGTCGGGCTCGGCCCTATCCTCGGGCGATCGTGAGGTCTCACCGGAGTTGGGCGGAGCTCCGACGGATGCGAAGATGAAAAATAGCGCGCTCCGGCTGTGCAATCAAGCAAGAGAAAGGTTCAACAAGATGCACATTCACTAGATGGAGAGAAAGGTTCAGGAGTTGGGGCATGGGGTACCTCGGTCGTGACGGAATCGTCGTCGGACATCGATGCTTTTGTCGGATTCCGGCGAGCAATTGCCCACAGGAGGGATCGAAGTAGAGAGGGCTTTTGAGAGTGATGATGTAGGGGAGTGGGGTGTATGGATGGTATTTATAGGTGCGAGGGGAGTCCATACGAAGAGATCCACGACGACCTTAGTGCGGCCATTAATGGCTGTTCATGCATGTACGTTTCACGGATCCATTCGATGAATTAAAGAAGTAATGTTGAGTTTTGATTGCCTGAATGGACTCGTAATAATGTCCTCCGCATTTTTCGTGTAGGCACCAAAGTGAAACAGGCAATGATTTGAGTGGGAGAAGGAGAGAAAGTGGTCACTCCATGGCTGTTTCTTGCCTTTGTACGTTTTCGTGGTGACCATAGAGGAGGGAGGAAGAAGAAGATCAGGATGGGCCTTAGTGGGAATTAAGCCCATCGGGGAAAGGAAAAAAAAATAGAGCATACTTGGGCTGCGATAGAAGAAGTTGGGTCAGGCGCGTGTGATAAGCTGCGGCCGCGCGCGCATCTTTACGAAAAACGGCCAGTGAGCTGAAAAGAGTTTAGCCAACAAAAATTTGGTGGACTACAAAGTTTTAATTTTTTTTACAATAGTTGATAATTAAAAAAAATATTATTTGTACTCAGGAGAAAAATAGTTTTATCACAGAATGCATGTTATTTATTGCATATAATTAGTTCAAATGCTCTATGGAAAAAATTATTTTACTCTAAAATACTTTTTAGGCCATATAACTAATATAGTTTTGTTTTAAGCAAGCAACAAATAAATGTTAAAATCATAATTTTGCTATATTAGATATTTCCAAATATATTTTGGAGAAGTCCCATTATCTTCTCTCATTATTATTATTATTTTAATAATTTGGAAATATATGGCACTAAAATTTCAAATAAGATCCAATTTCAAATGGAACTCCAAATCTCAAGTAATTCCTTTATGAAATATTCGTTCACCACATTTGAGAAAGTCATTTTATTCTCACTCCAAAAATTTGAAGGTGGTTTCAAAATATTTCAAAAGAATTAAAAAGAAGAATTGAATGCCCTTTGAATTCTTGAATAAACTTTCCCAACCATAGTTTTTTATTAGACAAATGTTATCCAATTTTTTTAACATGGTTTGAAAAAGTTTAAACAAGGACTCAAAAGTTTTAAATTCCCGTGAAAATTGAAGCAATTCACACAATATTACTTATTTATTAACATTCCAAAATTTGGAAAATTTTGGGATGTTACAGCCGGAGGGGAAATCGATCACAGAAGGCCTCTACATCAACCTTCCAGCCCTTCCGATGATGTGTTAGTAATTTACCATAGACCTACGGGTCCATAGCTAGTAGCTAGATGGCTTTTTCTCTCTCTTTGATCTTCAATACAATGTTGTCCTCGATGTTCTTGGAGATCTATTCGATGTAATCCTTTTTTGCAGTGTGTTTGTTGGGACCCGATGAATTGTGGGTTTATGATCAGATTATCTATGAATATTATTTGAGTCTTCTCTGAACTCTTTTGACTATTATAGCTTTGTATTTCTCTCCAAGCTATCCGTTTGGTTTGGCCAACTAGATTGATTTATCTTGCAATGGGAGAGTTGCTTTGTGATGGGTTCGATCTTGCGGTGCTCAATCCCAGTGACAGAAAGGGACATGACATATATTTGTATCATTGCTATTAAGGATAAAATGATGGGGTTTATTCATATTGATTGTATTTACTTTGTTTACATCATGTCATCTTGCTTAAGGCGTTACTCTGTTCTTTATGAACTTAATACTCTAGATGCAGGCTGGATAGCGGTTGATGTGTGGAGTAATAGTAATAAATGCAGGCAGGAGTCGGTCTACTTGTCTCGGACGTGATGCCTATATACATGATCATTGCCCAGGATATCGTCATAACCGTGCGCTTTTCTATCAATTGCCCAACAGTAATTTGTTTACCCACCGTATGCTTTTTGTTCGAGAGAGAAGCCTCTAGTGAAAACTATGGCCCCCGGGTCTATCTTTACCATATATTAAAGTCCAAAAATACCTTGCTGCAATTTATTTACTTTTATTTTTTGTGTGTTTTTGTTTATCTGTCTATCACTATGAGATTTGATCCTTGCAATTAACCGCTAAGGGATTGCCAACCCCTTGTTCGCGTTGAGTGCAAGTATTTGTTATTTTGTGTGTAGGTGCTGGTCATGAGGAGTTGCGTAGTTCTCCTACTGGATTGATAACCTTGGTTCTTAACTAAGGGAAATATTTATCTCTACTGTACTGCATCATCCTGTGCTCTTCGAGGAAATCGCATTGTAGCTCACAAGTAGCAAGTGGGACTGCTATTTCTCTCCAAGAGGGTGTGCGACTTTGTGATTCAGATGCAACCATAGAAGTGAAGCTCTTTCCCTCTTCCTCGAGTCTCCTCCCTGGTGTGTTTGCCATGGCTAACAGGGTTGCTGTTATGAGGAGGGGCAGGGAGGTGGAGAAGGAGAATGTGGAGGGTATGGTAGGAGAGTTGGTTCAAGTAGTGAGGCTGTAGTCTCCGGCGGCAACCATTGGGGATGCTGCCCCTTCGATCTGATGGCCTGCAAGTGCACAAGGTTTAGCTGTAGCTTTTTTTGAAGTAAGATTGTCGATCCCACATGGAGCACATGAATTGGATATTTGTCCCTTGTATTGACTTATGGAATTGTACTTGCAAGTAATTGTAGACTCAGAGCAAAATGAGAACAGAGATAAATAATATTTTTGGGTTGAGTGCGAACTAAAAGTAAATAACATAAACTAAAATAAACGAGAGCAGTGAAACGAGTAACACTTGGAAAGCAGAGGAGTAAGGTGTTCTCAGGGAGTCTGGAATTCCCATTGATATGTGTCTATCGCAACTTAAGCAAGGGTATAATACTAACTGGATACTTGAGCCACTCTTGATATTTGAGCTGGACGGATGTCGGTACAGAATACGTTCCACTCTAGGTGGACTTCATACCACACACGCCACCACCATAGTTTCCCTACGACTACGGTAATTAAGGGTTTCCCTGTGGACACGACATCACCAAGAGTTCTTTGTTACCCCCCTATCAATTGCAAAGGCTAGGGGTGAAGGCTTTTACGGTCACCTCTAATTACCTTCAATTCCTAACCTTTACAACGACAATAATATGCTTCATGGCCTTATGGTGAAAATACTGAGTGGGGCCCCTTCACAACATTCACAAAGGCTACTTATTAAACTAAACATTCAACAGAGGATCTCATGTCCTTATTAAAGTTTCAGCACCTATACACACCAAGGTTCATCCATATCCCCGAGAACTAGGGGTTTTACTCATACAAAGGAACGACGAACATCACGTGAATGAAAATAGTAAACATGATTGAATCAAACAAGTAATACACATAGCAATTCACAAACAGTTCAGTATTTCAATGAGATGGAGATAGGGGTGATGGCGAAGGATGATGAAGATGGTTGATGTCGTTGTCCCCTTGCACATGGTGGTGAAGATGGCGGTCTCCTCCTTGCCAATTCCCTCTGGATGCCTTTCGGAGGTTATGGTTCTGTGTTCTGGATGAGTTTCTAGTGGTGTGTCTGATCTCCCATCCATTCCATAGGGTGGAAGTAATCAACGAAGAGGACGTGATGACTGCTAGTACGAGCGCGTGTGCTTGTACCACACACCATCTTATGCTCCGGACATGCTGCGTAACCTCCAACTTCCTCCAATTTTCTTCATTCTTTTATGGAAGTTGTTAATCACATTAATTGACATGATTTTGTCATCATTTCCTAGATTTATTTCCATGGTTCTCTGATTACTTCTAAAAACAAATCCGGAGGGAAATCGACAAAAAGCGGTGCACAAACGCAGTAAAATTCCATAAAGCCTACCGTGTAGGCACAAAATAACGATAAAAACTTCACATAATTTGGACTCATCAACTCCCCCAAGCTTAAGCCTTGCTCATCCCCGAGCATGTACCTCATCTTGTAAAAACAAGGTCATCTGGATTTTATGATCAGTAAAATTCCACAAAGTCTACCATGTAAGCACAAAATAAAGATAAAAAATTTCACATAATTTGGACTCATCAAATTCCCCAAGCTTAAGCCTTGCTCATCCCCAAGCAACTACCTGAGCTTGTAAAATCAAGGTCGGTTGGATTTTATGTGGTGCAGATATACAAAGAAGTATGAGTCCATCACAAGATATCAAAATGAACAGAGATAAAAGATTGCAGTAATTAGTAGCACATCTCCACTGTTAGGATGATCATGAAGGCTTCTACACCTTGTTCCTTAATCCATTAATGAACTACAACTTTATGTAGTAGGCCATCTTTTATTTCAACTAGGCAAATAGCAAGGAGTCTCTCTTATTCAAAATATTTTAGTTACTTTTTCTCAATACCTAAAACATGTTTACATGCCCATCTCACACTTCGTTCTCGTTTGACATGAAAGCAAACATATTCTTTTCAATACATACCAAACCTTTCTGTTGATTTGAGAGGATTTTTATCCTTAGCTATTTGCTTCATTTATTTATTTGAGTGAACACAAGTCTCAACCTTTTATGCAAGATTTTAACACTTCAAAATAGATGGTCTAGCACATATACACTACTGTAGGAATGCCTAGCAGTGGCGGGCACAAAAAGGCCAGCAGTGGTGGGCCAGGCTCCCAGGGGCGCCTACCACCGACCTCCTGCCACTGCTAAAGCCACATCAGTGGTGGGCGCACACCCGCCACTGGTACGTAGCTTCCAGTGGCGTGCTTTCATTCCTACCCACCACAGCTAGCTATTGCCGGCCGCCACAGATACCATTTTAGCACTGGCGGTTCTGTCATCGCGCCTGCCACTAGAGGGAATGGGTAGAGTATACGTACCAATTGTTGGTATTGCATGTTCACACACATTACTCGAAAAGGCGTAGCCATATGATTCTCAATATAGCCGAACCAGACTGAATTCATTTTGGAAACAGACGACCAAATAATTAAGTAACCTTGAAATTTGTTTGACTCAAGAAACAAACATCAATGTATCACATCCATCTTAACATACTAATTAAATAACCGTTCATCGGTTGATATATTCATGACTTAGATATTATTTCTAAACATGGTCAATGACAACCATCATCTGAAAGTCATTGCAGTTGCTCTTCCTTATGGTGATTATCACAAGGGTGTCCACCCTTAGTTCTCTCTTTACCGTCATGAACTCCCGCCAGCCGGACTCATAGAAGGATATGCGCCCGTCTGATTCCGTCTTGTATTGAATGTTGGTGACATGCCCTATTGGTCCATGGCGTACTCCAGTGGTGCTGATGGCGGGGATGTCCACTCTGGAAAACATCTTCATAGGTAACTTCTAAACTCCCCATCATTAAGAGCACATAGAGAGCACGCATTGTTAGACATATCACAATACTTGGTTATGAACAAAAAAAGATGAAAGAATACAAAACATCTCACCATGAATTTTTTTATGACGCTGGTTTAAGTTAGACGATGCACAAAGGGCTTCCCCAAGAAGGCCACACTGGATGGTAACATCATGGTGACATTCATGGTCTCATCCTGAGTAAGCTTCTTCATTCTTTGAGATAAAATTGCAGATAGGAATAGACCATCATTATCATCTGTCTCATCCTCACCATCTTGCTCATCCTCGTTATTCTGGCTGTCATCATCATCTTGCCTTTCCTCATCTTCATGGATGTCCTCGTCATCTTGGCTATTTCCATCATCTTGGTCATCTTGGTCCTCGTCCTCGTCATCGTTGTTGAAATACAATGTCCTTAACCTGTTGACCTATCCTTTCAAGGAAAAGGCTATGTAATCTCCTTCGATGAAATTATTCTGTGCAATGTACCGCTCCCATCCATCGCCATATATGATGGTTCTATCTTTTTGTTTACGGACATCCAGTTTGAATGTGCTCCTCGTATCATCGTCAAAGTACATAATTTTACCGCATAAATTGTTGAAGCCAACCCTTATGTTGCATGGGAATGGGATACACTATGCAGCAGTTAATAATTAACAATAAGTCAGTAAAAGAATTATACAAATGGTTAGAATTGAATACTGATGTCCACTACAGAACTTGTTCTTGTAAACTCGTGCTGGGCCTCCAAGCGCAGAGTTTTGTAGGACAGTAGCAATTTTCCTTCAAGTGGATGACCTAAGGTTTATCAATCCGTGGGAGGCATAGGATGAAGATGGTCTCTCTCAAACAACCCTGCAACCAAATAACAGAAAGTCTCTTGTGTCCCCAACACACCAAATACAATGGAAATTTGTATAGGTGCACTAGTTCGGTGAAGAGATGGTGATACAAGCGTAGTAATGATAGCAGATATTGATTTTTGTAATAGGAACAATAAAAAACAGGAAGGTAACAATTGATAAAACGGAGAACAAACGGTATTGCAATGGTTGAAAACGAGGCCTAGGGTCCGTACTTTCGCTAGTGCAATCTCTCAACAATGCTAATATAATTGGATCATATAACCATCCCTCAACGTGCAATGAAGAATCACTCCAAAGTTCTTATCTAGCGGAGAACATAAGAAGAAATTGTTTGTAGGGTACAAAACCACCTTAAAGTTATTCTTTGCGTTCGAACTATTCAAGAGTTCGTACTAGAATAACACAAATTTATTCTTTCCGTCCGATCTATCCAAGAGTTCCTACTAAAATAACACCATATGATACGCATCAATCAACTCTAATGTCACCTAGATACTCCAATGTCACCACAAGTATCCATGAGTTAATTATATGATACGCATCAAACAATTTCAAATTCATTATACTTGATCCAACACAAAGAACCTCAAAGAGTGCCCCAAGATTTCTACCGGAGAAACAAAGATGAGAACGTGCATCAACCCCTATGCATAGATTACCCCAATGTCACCTCGGGAATCCGCAAGTTTAGTGCCAAAACATATATCAAGTGAATCAATATAATACCCCATTGTCACCATGGATATTCATATGCAAGACATATATCAAGTGCTCTCAAATCCGTAAAAGTATTCAATCCGATAAAACGAAATCTCAAAGGGAAAACTCAATTCATCACAAAAAGATAGAGAGGGGAAAACACCATATGATACAACTATATTAACAAAGCCCGCAATACATCAAGATCGTGCCATCTCAAGAACACGAGAGAGAGAGATTAAACACATAGCTACTGGTACAAACCCTCAGCCCCGAGGGTGGACTACTCCCTCCTCATCATGGAGACCATAGGGATGATAAAGATGACCTCCGGTGATGATTTACCCCTCCGGCAGGGTGCCGGAACGGGATCCTGATTGGTTTTTCGTGGCTATAGAGGATTGCGGCGGTGGGTTATTTCTGATGGTTTCTCTATTTATAGGATTTTTCAGTGTTGGAATCACGCGAAGATGGGCCTCAAGGTGAGCACAACCCACCGGGGCAAGCTAGGCCCCTCTGGCGCGCCCTGGTAGGTTGTGCCCTCCTTGTGGCTCTTCTGGCCCTCCCACGAAGCTTCTAGTGCCTCTTTTGTTCCAAAAAAATCGTCAAAAAGTTTCGTTGCATTTGGAGAACTTTTATTTCTGCACAAAAAACAACACCACGGTAGTTCTGCTGAAAACAACGTCAGTCCGGGTTAGTTCCATCCAAATCATACCAAAACCATATAAAATTGTTGTAAACATGGCATGAATACTTCATAAATTATAGATACGTTGGAGACGTATCAAATACTAATTGAAGTTAAAGACTGGTACCACTGATTTTTTAAATCTATTCTTAAAGAAGAATCTGAATTGTACTATAGTATCCATACTGTCCATACATGGACATTTGCAGATATGTTAGATCTTACACCTCATGATCTCTAATAATAATTATGAAGCACTTAGGAATTAATGGTTGGCTTGAATACTAGCTTATGAAATGAATTTTGAGAAGAGGAATTGGCTAAGAAGGGTTCGAGAAAATTTGGCATTACCTTTGCTGAATATTGAACATATTGAGTACCAGAAATTTGACGAAACAGAAGTTAATCAATGTTTCATCAAAATGTTGGCACTCATTTTGAAATCCATGTGAATAACATGCTAAACCCATGCACTTGTCATATGTAAGCAAATCAAACAATATTATCATAGCAAATGAAATTCGACATGAACTTTGCTTAAAAGTTAACATATTGAGCGACGAATATTTGGCGAAACGGAAATGAATCAACGTTTCACCAAAACTTTGTCACTCTTTTTAAAATCCCTATTGATAACATGAAGCCCATGCACTTTTCATATGTAAGATAATTCAAACATCATTGCCACTTGTAATATTTAGCAATGTTCCAAATATTCGGACACCTCCCTATATGAGAAAGAGCTATTCAAATTATCTAGTACTGCTCTCTTATATGGTGTATAACTAGTACTGTTGATGAAGTTGAAACCCTAAATCATAAGTTAATCTAGAAATTAACTAGAGAAAAATCCTAAACCCAAGAGCGTAATTTAGTCACGAAGATAGTATACCGGTGGTGGTGGTGGTGGTTGAGGTGGAGGATGACAGCAGCGGTCGAGGCAGAGAACGAGGGCCGTGGTCGAGCCGGAGAAATGCGCGGCAGCAGTCGAGGCGGACAACACGCAGATCCAGCGACGGTCGTGGCGGCGAACGCGTGGAAGGAGCCATAGGCGGGTCGGAGGGATGACGGCGGCGGTCGAGGCACATGACGGTGTAGAAGGGGAGATGTGATGAACTAGCAGAGAGAAATGAAATGGTGGAAATGACAAGGCTGTGGATGGTTGGGCGGGCGCGGAAGGGGAACTGTCCGTGCAGAGTAGTGGCGGGCGACAACGGACGCTCGCCACCGCAAACTTTTTCAAAATTTGGATTTATTTGGCGCGGCTTGCCAAATTGTAGTTGTGGCAGGCACGAGACTACTCCCACCACTGCTTTCTCATAAACCAGTGTCAGGCGATGTCATACTGCCCGCTGATGGTGTCCTGGACTAAGGCTTTCTAGCCTATATGACCCACAGTCCAGGAGCCGAACTTACGGCCCACCGATCTCCATGAGGAAGGACTCCATATGCTATGAACCTTGGCGTAATCAAGATGGAAGCCTCTGAAGACTTGGCGTGTAGTTCAAGGATAGCTCACTAGCCGGCATAATCGGCCACCAACCATATGTGTAACCTAGGTACCCCCAGTGTGTATGTAAGTCATGGGGTTTGGCTTTAGAGGCACGATTACCAGCCTTAGGGTTTAGAACACAGTCATATGATCTCGAGGTAGATCATCTTGTACTCGATACTCCATCACAACAATATAATCAAGTAGGACGTAGGGTTTACCTCTTCGGGAGGGCCCGAACCTGGGTAAACATCATCTCCCATTTCCCCCCTGTTACCATCGTTCCTGGACCACCAGCTCAGGACTCCCTACCTGAGATCTGCTGGTTTTAGCATCGACATTGGTGTCCCGTACAGGTCCCGTAGTTCGGTCGCTCCAAAATGATGGATGGATCGATTAACGACCGTACCCAAAACGGCATACTCCCTATGCCAGACCTTCAAGTCATCGGATCAATCGAGAATCACGATCACATCGGATCACCCCTCCTCCCTCAAGGATCGAAGGGTCATGATATCGAATCTATGGACGAACCACATGCTCCGTCCCCTAACTCGATCGAGGACCTCCGCACACGACTGAACCATGATCCGGCATGCTAATCGTTGGAGATCGGTGAGCCTGACCAATCAAGAGAAGCCTGAAGCTCGAACCCAAGAAATAGCCCTGTTGATCCAACCTCGATGCAACAAGCTCGGACAGAGCACTTCGGAGCGTCAAGCCCGCAGGGTGCAGGGGTTCATTTTTAATCCCACCAACCCCCACATCAAATATCACCCAACTAACTCATGGCTACCTGATACCTGGGATCTAATCTACGTCAAACAACAACCAAACGAGGCAATCTGACAATTTTGGATGCGTTTCCTGTTCGCCAAGAACAAAATTCCAGGTTGCTGTGACTTAGAGATCTTGGCGGCCTTCCGCCACAACTGCCATGATGAGGGCATACTCAACACCCTCTCTCCTAGATGAGTTCAAACCTTTTTCGAGTTATCAGACTTGGTATGAAGATTTTGTGTCATGGAGGACGCGTGGTTGGCCCAAAAGGAGCAGAGGGATTCAACCTGCATGGAGGCAACAAGACGTGACATGCATATATGTCTAGAAGAGCGCTCTCGATGCTCTAAGACAAAAGAGCCATCGTGAAAAATAAAAAGCCCACTATAGGGCCAAAGCTGAACATCAATAAACTTCTGGATCAACCATGCCCAATCCACTCTATTTTGTTAAATACAAACCCCACTCATAGTCTTTGGACATGCTGGGTGATCAAGCAGGTGGCAAAGGGAGGAGAGGATCTCCTTAACATGACCAGCATGCACAGCAAACATGCAGGATTATCCTCCAATGAGGATGAGATCTTAATGATCTACAAAACCCATCCATCATGAAACCAAAGAAAGCGAGCACTTCACGAAATAAAGCATGTTCAACATGCGACGACACCAGATGAGTGGTCGGACGTGCCTATTACCTTTGGGCAGCAGGATCAGCCGAAGACTAACCCAAGCTAAGGTTCGGTGGCCTTAGTCCTGAACCCGATAGTGGATGGATGTCATCTACATAAAGTTCTGATGCATAGTGGTAGTAGTTTAAACATAATATATGAAGAGACTCTACAAAAGATGCAGTGTGATAGATTACGCATCGAACCAAGATATACCACATTCAAAGGGACCATCCCAAGAAAAGAGCGCGAGGTGCAGCGGCAAAATCACCCTTGATGTTGTATTCGACACTCTTGACAACTACCACTCTGAAGAGTTAATCTTCCACATCGTGCCCTTCTGAAGTGGTTACCACGCTCTTTCGGGCCAAGAGGCATTCACCAGATTTAATGCTGTCCCACATTCCGCCAATATGAAGCTTAAGATGCCAGGACCCAATGGCGTGATCTCTATAGCGAGCAACCCAGACACGGCACTCCGAGCCGAGAATAAAACTGCAGCACTGGCTCTAGAATCATTGGCCGATGCCTTCATGGCCGAGGAGCTAACTGATCTATGGACCACCGTTGTTACAGACGACATCATCCTCGACAAAAGATCTAAACCAACCTCATTCAAACCAGCTAATGAAATAGTCAAATTTCAAGTACACCCAACCGATGCATACAAAATGGCATCTATCGTGACACAGCTGGATCCAGTGGTGGACGATTATTTGTGCTCCTTCCTCAACAAAAAATGGGACATTTTTTCCTGGCACACCTCGGATATTCTAGGCCAAGAGACCTAGCCGAACACAGCCTGAATATCATAGAGGGCTTCATACCTGTCAAATAGGCACTTCGTAGGTTCTCCGAGCCGAAGAGACATGCTATGGGTGAGGAACTAGCCAAGCTATTAGAGGCTAGATTCATTCGAGATATCAAACATCCCGAGTGGTTTGCTAATGGTCATGGTTCCCAAGAAGGTTAAATCATGGCGCCTCTGCATCGATTTCAAATACCTCAATAAGGCTTGCCCAAAGGACCCCTTCCATTACCACTCATCGATTAGATCGTCGACACCATAATGACATGATTCATTATGTTTCCTGGATGCCTACTCGGGGTATCATCAAATAAAGAGGAAAGAGTCCGATCAAGCTGCAACAATGTTTATAACTCCATATGACCCATTCTGCTTCAACACAATTCCCTTTGGGCTAAAGAACGCAAGCACCACATACTAGCGCATGATTCAAACATGCCTAGAACCATAGATTCGTAAAACTGTGCAAGCCTACATAGAAGATGTGGTTGTCAAAACCAAAAGTATCAACAACCTGGTGGATGACCTATGGGTAACATTCACCAACCTTCGACCATACAATATAAAGCTCAATCCTGAGAAGTGTGCCTTCGGTGTACTGGCGGGTAAGCTGCTCATCTTCATCGTCTCAAAACAAGAAATAGAGGCCAATCCGGCCAAAATTTGAGCCCTCGACCGACTACAGACTCCCACAGAGTTAAAACACGTCCAAAGAGCGGGCTGCATAGCCGCTCTGAGCTGTTTCATATCTCGGTTCGGTGAAAAAGCATTGCCTCTTTACAAGCTACTAAAGCAAACCAAGAATTTCCAATGGACTAGTGAGGCAAGCACTGCTCTGGAGGAAATCAAAACACTCCTCACCACCAATCCTATACCAGCAGCACCTGGAGCAGGAGACCCGATGTTGCTATATGTCTTCGCCACAAAAGTCATCAGCGCAGTCCTTGTTGTCGAGCATGACGTTGAAGGATAGAAGCTCCAGGTACAGAGGCCTATTTATTATGTTTTTGAGGTACTTACCCCGTGTAGATCTAGGTATCCGCACTTCCAGAAGATAGCGTATGCAGTTTTATGGCATCTCAGAAACTACGACACTACTTTCAAGAGTGCCCGATCAAGGTGACATCCGAAGTACCCCTCAATGGTATAATCAATAACAGGGATGCCACCGGATGGGTTGCCAAGTGGGCAATCAAGCTCTTACCCTTCGAAATCTCTGACTGCCCACACCGATCCATCAAATCCCAGGTATTGGCAGACGTTGTGGCAGAATGGACGGAAGCTGAACTCCATAAAGAGTGCAGTACTTATTCCCACTGGATGATGTACTTCAACGCTCTAAAATGCTGGCCGGCCTTGGCGCCGGAGTAGTCCTTACCTCTCCCATTGGGGATAATATACAGTATGTACTTCAAATCATGTACACCAACTCTAATAATGCAGCTGAATATGAGGCTTTACTACACGGTCTTCGGATAGCTGTCTGTATGGAAATCTGACATCTAGAGGTTCGAGGAGATTCTAATATCGCTATCTCTCAAGTTAACAATGAATTCGATGCAAAGGATTTGAAGATGACAACATACCGAAATGCCATGTTAACAATTTCAGCCTAATTTGAGGGACTTGAATTTCACCATATCCCAAGGGACAACAATCAAGTTGCCGATATCCTTGCAAGGATGGGCGCTAAATGCGACAAAGCCCTGGAAAATACATTCCTGGAGCGACTCTTTAAACCATCCATATCTTGGCAAGAAGGGAGTAAGTCGGCCAAGTCAAAAGATGCCACAGAGGTTACCCCTCCGGCCATTGAGCCGGACGAGGAGATAATTGGGGGCCTAGCTATTGAAGAAACGTCCCCGACTCACAAAATTATGATAATCATCCCACCATGGACCAAACTCCCTCACGACAGTCCAACATTTTCCATGCATGTATATGTCGCCGAGCTCATCTTAGACGATTGGCAAGCTCAGCCAATCCCTCGGGGATAATTTCCCCTGGCCATAGAGCCTTAAATATAGTATTCATGGATCGTCGGGACAATTCGTGAAGCTCGACAAGTTCCCCATGCCATCTTTTGTGGATGAGTCATCGACATCTTGTGGCCGACTAGTTAGGGTGGCTACACAAGGAAATATAAGAAGTTTTAAGCATGATAGAATGAGATAACTTGCGACAATTGAAGTACTACACACTTATCGGATATAGATCCATGTATCTCCTTGTTCTGCTCCTCGGAAGCGGACAGCTACGCTTTCAGCCTTTCAATTTCAAGCATTTATTTCTCATTACCGGCTTTGAGCTGGTTGATTTCTTCATCTTTTCACTTCAGCACGCGATGAATCGCTTGCTCCTACGATTCGACATATCGAAGGGCCTCTCGGGCATACGTTAGATCCTTTTCCAATTGGCAAATGGTCTCCGCTACTAACAAACATACACCCCTTTAAGGTGTAATCCATGTAATTTTTAACATGAAGACATGTTGCATGTATTTACCATATGCTTCATGGGTAAATTTTTTAACATCCGCTAGTTCTGACCGAGAAGCACCAAGCTTTGTCTTCGTCAGCTTCAGCTCTTTAGATAGCTGTTTCTTTTCTCCCCGAGCAGTCTGTTTTTGAAAAACAAGCATCTTATTAAAAGCATAATTGGATCCTTAATTCGGCCACCTGTGTCCAACTTAAGGCTCGGGGGCTACTGGGCTTTGTGATTATCTCTGGCATAAGGATCCACTGGTCGGATGGAGCACCCGACCAACGTCTCGGGGGTTACTGGCCGACGCAGTGGTTTTTCGTACCCATAAGTCCTCGGAAACATTAAAACATGTCTATTTCCTTGAGATTGGATGTCATGCGCTCACCTAAAGGAACACGCACTAACACATCCAGAGGACTACAAGGATCAATAAGGGGTTTACTGTTAAAGTAATTAGGAAAACAATTTCACCTGCAAACTTTTTGACAGTACGTCCACCGCGTCTTTGAGACCCGTTCGAGCAGCACCAAGGTAGGCGTCCACTGAATTGAGGGCATTAAATTCTTGGCTAGTGAAGATGAGGTTCCTTAAAGAAGCCTTCCTCCACTGATGATTTATGGCACTATAAATTTTGGAGTTAGTGGTGGAATAAGCTCCCGAAGTCTCCGGTTGAGGCACTTCAGGAATAACACCAGAAGTAGGCACTCGCACGGCGTCGGTTCCTGGCGCAGAGGTGCTCCTGTCTCCGGCATCCTCGGGTAATGACGTGGGTACAAGTCACCTACGAGGTATTAAAACTCGATCGTTAAAACCACACAGCACGACAATTGTTCAAATTGCAATCGAAAGGTTTACCTATTTGAGGGAGAAGGCGCGTATGCTGCGTCTTCGACAACCTGCCGCGTATCTACACCTTGGGCACCCATTGTCCGGCTCCCTTGATGGGTCAGGTCGGCTCTTTGGTGTTTAGAAAGTCAACCCGAAGAGAAGTCAGGGCACTTGGGGCCATGCGGGTAGTTGATTTCTTTCGAGGAAAGGCTGTAGGAGCGCTTACTGCAGAAGATGGCAATACCCCTTGTAGGTGATACATCTCCAACTTATCTATAATTTTTGATTGTTCCATGCTATTATAGTATCAATCTTGGATGTTTTATGTGCTATTTAATATCATTTTTTGGGACTAACCTATTAACCTAGTGCCCAGTGCCCAGTGCCAGTTGCTGTTTTTGGCTTTTTAGAAAATCAAAATCAAACAGAGTCCAAACGCGATGAAACTTGATGGTGATTTTTATGGACCATAAGGGACCCATGAAGGTTGGGGATAAGACCATAAGAGTCACGAGGGAGCGACAAGCTTACCAGGCATGACTCGGGGGGGGGGGGGACTGAGCTTGTGGGCCATTAAGGGACAAGACACTTACTTGTATTGTTGCCATTAAGGGTAAAATGACGGGGTTTACTCATATTGATTGGGTTTACTTTGTCTACATCATGCCATCTTGCTTAAAGCATTACTCTGTTTCATACGTAATACCAAGATGCATGCTGGATAGCGGTCGATGGGTGGAGTAATAGTAGTAGATGCATGCAGGAGTCGGTCTACTTGTCTCGGACGTGATTCCTATATACATGATCATTGCCTTGAATATCATCATAACTATGCGCTTTTCTATCGATTGCCCAACAGTAATTTGTCTACCCACCGTACGCTATGCGTTCGAGAGAGAAACCTTTAGTGAAAACTATGGCCCCCGGTCTACTTTTATCAGATATAAAAACACAAAAATACCTTGCTGCAATTTTCTATTTTCTTTTATTTTTATCTTTGCAATTTATCTATCTACCACTACAAGATTTAATCCTTGAAAGTAACCGTCGAGGGAATTGACAACCCCCTTGTTTGCGTTGGGTGTAAGTATTTGCTTTTGTGTGTGTAGGTGTTGTTCACGAGGCTTTATGTGATTCTCCTACTAGATTGATAACCTTGGTTCTTAACTGAGGGAAATACTTATCTCTACTGTACTGCATCATCCTCTCCTCTTTGGGGAAATCCCAACGCAGCTCACAAGTAGCAGGAAGAATTTCTGGTGCTGTTGCTAGGGAGACATCATCAAAACCTATCAAGTACCTTCGCACAAAATATCATCGACTTGATCTTATTTTATTGACTTTTTATTTTCTTTGCTGCTTTGTTTTCATCTCCCTCACTTCTAATTTTTTTAGAAAAATACAAAATTATTTTTGTTTGCTCCTTTCCTTGCTTTACCGCTATGTCTCAAGAAAACACTAAGTTGTGTGATTTTTCAAATACTAATAATAATGATTTTATTAGTACTCCAACTGCTCCTCCCGCCACAAGTGCGGAGTCATGTGATGTTAATGCTGCTTTGCTAAATCTTGTTATGAAAGAACAATTTTCTGCTAGTCCTAATGAAGATGATGCATCCCATCTTAACACTTTCGTGGAATTTTGTGATATGCAAAAGAAAAAAGATGTGGATAAAGATATTGTTAAATTGAAGTTATTTCTGTTCTCACTACGAGATCGTGCGAAAACTTGGTTTTCATCCTTGCCTCGAAATAGTATTGATTCTTGGGATAAGTGTAAGGATGCTTTTATTGCGAAGTATTTTTCTCCCACTAAAATTATTTCATTAGAAATCAAATTATGAAGTTTAAGCAACTTGAACATGAACATGTTGCATAATCTTGGGAGAGAATGAACTTAATGAAAAGAAATTGTCCCACTCATGGTTTAAGTTTATGGATGATTATATAAAATTTCTATGCGAGACTAAACTTTGTTTCTAGAAATCTTCTAGACTGTGCTGTAGGTGGTACTTTTATGGACATCACATTGGGAGAAGCTACAAAACTCCTTGATAATATAACGGCAAATTACTCTCAATGGCATACTTAAAGAGCTCCAACTGGTAAGAAGGTAAATTCTGTCGAAGAAATTACTTCTTTGAGTGATAAAATGGATGCTCATATGAAATTGGTTGCTAATAAAAATGATTATGTTTATCCTAATTATGTGCCATTATCTACTTTGATTGAGTAAAGAAATGATTCCATTGATGTGAATTTTGTCTCTAGAAATAATTTCAATAACAATGCTTATAGAGGTAATTTTAATCCTAGATCGTATCCTGGAAATCCCTTTAATAATTATGGTAATTCCTATGGAAATTCTTATAATCATAATAGGATACCTACTGATCTTGAAAGTAATATTAAAGAATCCATTAATTCTCAAAATATTTTTAATGCCATGGTAGAAGAAAAATTGAATGAAGTTGATGATATGGCTAGGAACATGGATAGAATTGCTCATGATGTTGAAACTCCTAAATCTAAAATTTTGCCACCTGAGCTTGATATTAATGAGTCCATTAAAGCTATCTATGTCTCCATTAATGAAAGTAAAGAATGAACCGCTAGGTTGAGAGCTAAGCTAGAATTCCTAGAAAAGGCTATCCACCCGATTTCTACCATAATCATGATGAAGATATTAAAATGATTGATGTATCACCCAGTGAATATTTGTTTAGTAATAGAAAACTTGATGAAAAAGGGAATGGGCATGAGTAAATTTTAGCTAGAAGGCGTCCCAATTGTTCGGAGGGTGATGATCTTAACATTAAAAATAATAAAAGTGGGTTTGGAGAGGTCAAGACTTTAACTAGTGATGTGCCCACTACTTTCGATTACAAGGACTTCAATTATGATAGTTTTTCTTTAATTGAGTGTACTTCCTTGTTGCAATTCATGATAAATTCACCCAATGCTTACGAACAAAATAAAGCTTTCACTAAACATATCATACAAACTATGATGAAAGCTCATGAAGAAAAGCTAGATTTGGAGGTTGCAATACCTAGGAAATTGCATGATGAATGGAACCTCCTATTAAAGTAAGGGACATTTAAATTCCCCCCCTAATTTCCGCCCGACCTCATCTTTACCCCTAAATCAAAATAGTACTCAACTATACCCCTCTTTCGTTAGGTGCCATTATGGGAATACCCTTCCGTACTGTTTCCGTCCGGTCAATGCAGTTTGACCATGTTCGGGATGTTTCCTAGACAATTTTGCCCCTGTCATCATATGTCACTTAATGTGGGGTCAAGAAAAAAATCACTCTCTCTCTCTCTCCCCTGTCTCTCTTATAACCAAAAATAAAAAGAAAAGTAGTCAGCCGCCGCCTACTCCCCCGAATCTCCATCCCCCACCTCTGCATCCAGCCACCTCCTCACGCCGGCGAAGCGCCGCACTCGGCCACTCCCACCGGAGCCATTTGGCCGATGTGCCACTAGAGCTCCACGCCGGCCCCCGCCACCAGCCACGCTTCCACCACCCCACCATGGCCGACCCTTGGTGCGTCGAGCGTCGCCGCCGTGGGCCTCCATCGAGCTCGCCTGCCCCAGATCCGCCTCCGATGCCTGGAGCCTAGATCCATGAGCACCGCTGCTGGACTGGCTCCTCCTCGGCCGGGCGACCAACTCTATTGCCCACGTGCTTACTTCCTCGCTCCGGGCCGAGACGGTGGTGCTCGCCCGCACTGGATCTGGTGTGGTCACGCAGGTCGGCGGCTGCTGGCAGAAAGCGCATAGGTAGGCCAGACGCCGGTTGGTGGCGGATGAGGCTGAGGTAGCAGGGTCCTGGTGGCTCACTGAAGAGCGCCGCGTGCAGACAGGGCCGACCGATGATGAGGCGCCTACAATGGCCTTCTTGCACGAGGATGGAGGAGTGGCGACGTTGCTCATGTTCGCGTGTGGGCTAGGCCTGACTAATGATTAGTTAGCCTAAACCACTTTATTAAGTTGATCACTGATGCATGGCCAGGGTGTTTAGCTTAGGCTAATCTTCTTTTAAAGCTAAACCTCATGTTAAGTAGGTACAAACTAAAGGACCCTCTCACTTAACAAGGGAGTTAAAAAGTATAAAAAACAAAGTAGATAAATTTATTTAGAGTATATTAAGATAATGACAGTTGGGTCCCTGTTGGCCCATCCTAGTTGACCAGGCTACCTTGGACTCTCTACATCGCACATGTAAGGGGAATATGAACAGAGGGGCAAAATAGTGCAAGAAACATCTTGGAGACGGTCAAAGGCCTTTGACCGAATGGAAACGGCACGGAGGGGTATTTCCATAACGACAGCAGACATAGGATGGGCAAAGTTGAGCAATGTTTATTTTTAGAAGTAAAGATGAGACTGGACGCAAATTAGGGAAAAAATGGAATTGTCCCTTAAAGTAAAGATTAAATATTATGAATGTAATGCTCTATGTGATTTGGGTGCTAGCATGTCTACTATACCAAAATCTTCATGTGATGTGCTAGGCCTTGTGGATATGGATGAATGTTCCCTTAATTTTCACTTAGCGAATTCAACTATTAAGAAACCATTGGGTAGAATAAATGACGTGCTTATTCTTGCTAATGGAAATTATGTGCCCATGGATTTCATTGTGCTTGATATTGAATGTATTCCGTCTTGTCCTATAATACTTGGTAGGCTTTTCCTACGAACCATAGGTGCTATTATTGATATGAAAGAAGGAAACATAAGGTTCCAATTTCCATTAAAGAAAGGAATGGAACACTTCCCTATAAAGATAAGTAAGCCACCATATGAATCAATTATGAGGGCCACCTATGGGTTGAAAACCAAAAATGACAATACTTGAAGCTACGCATTACACCTAGCTAGGGGCGTAAAACAACAACGCTTGTAGGGAGGCAACCCAATAGTTATCTTATTTTTTTTTATTTTATGTTTTTAAGTGCCCACACAATTATGCTACTATTATGATTGTGTTTTTTATGTTTTAATTAGTGTTTGTGCCAAGTAAAGCCTTTGTGATGATTTGGTTGATAGTTGACTTGATTCTATCAAAAAACAGAAACTTTTACGCCCAGTACTGGAATTTTTAAAATTCGCTGGAATGTGACAAAATTTTGAATTTTTTGAAAGTTATTGATATAAACATTTCCCATGTTTTCCTAAAATTTCAGAATTTTTGGAGTTACAGAAGTATTGCGCTTGTTTAGATCATTAAAGACTGTTCTATTTTCGTTGCATAGTTTGTTTGTTTTAATGATGCTATGGATTATATCGGGGGGTATATGTCATGGAGAAGTTAGAATACATTCTATTATGAAATAATAAAATATGAATGGGTTTATAACAGTACCTAAAGTTTATGATTTGCTTGTTATACTAACGGATCTCATGAGGTTTCTGTTGAGTTTTGTGTGCTAAAGTTTTCAAGTTTTGGGTGAGATCATGATGGATGAAGGAATAAGAAGCGGCAAGACCCTAAGATTGGGATGCCCAAGGCACCCCAAGTTAATATTCAAGGAGAATCAAGCATCTAATCTTGGGGATGCCTCGGATGGCACTCCCTCTTTCGTCTACAATCCATCGGTATATTACTTGGAGCTATATTTTTATTCATCACATAATATGAGTTTTGCTAAGAGCATCATTTATTACAGTAGTCTTTTCTTTGTTTGCTTTTTAGTTTGCCACAGCCATTGTTTGCTGCACACACCTTTTTGAGAGGGACATGCATTTATTCTTGATTTGTTAGAATACTCTATGTGCTTCACTTATATCTTTTGAGCTAGGCAGTTGCTCTAGTGCTTCACTTATATCTTTTAGAGCACGACAGTGGTTATATTTTAAAGAAATAGGTGCACTCTCATGCTTCACTTATATAATTTTGAGAGTTTAATAAATAGTAATGGCAATATGCACATGTTATGAAATTGGTCCTGATATGATAGGTATTCAAGAGGGATACAATAAAACTTTCATGTAGATCACTAAATATGATAAGTTTGATTCCTTGCAATAGTTTTGCGATATTAAGATGGTAATATGTGGGAGGTACTAGTGAATAATTGTGGTTTATTAAGAATATCTGTTCTAAGGTTTGTGATTCCCGAAGCATGCACATATAGTCTCCAGTTATGCTAAGAAGTTGGAGCATGATTTATTATTGAGTGTCTTCCTTTGCGTGAGGGTAGGGGCCGCGCGATGGTTAACTCCTACCAACCTACCCCCCTAGGGGCATGCGTAGTAGTACTTTGCTTCGAGGGCTAATGTGGGGACCCTGACTTAGACAGTCGAAGCCACCGAATGTACATGCAGAGTGATCCCAAGGATCAATGCTCACCGTACACAACAGACTAAATACCAAGAGTTTACATCCATTACATAGCGTCTTACACAAATAGGACCATTAAGGCCAAATCTTACATAGATAGAGCCTCTAGGGCTAAACAACAAATAAAACAAAGTAGCAGAAATCTTCTATGATAACTTGGACCCATGTCATCTGCCTTAACCCAACAGGCATTCTGACTGGGAAAACGTCCTAGTTCGCATGTTTGTCACCAAAGATCTCTTCTTCATATTCCTGCTCTTCTAGGCCTGGCTAAGTAAATAGCCAGGGACAAGCCAGTGAGTACGTTTGAATGTACTCACAAGCAACCCGTGAATGGTAATAGAATGAAGTATGCTTGGCACTATCTCTATGTTGGCATATCTGTGGTAAGATAGTTTTTCTTATGCAAGTATAATCAAAATTTATTAATGTCAAGGAGGCGTCTGCAACAAGTATCAGGAGGTTACGGACATCAACATCGAGAAAGAGTTATAAACAACTCACCCTCAAGCTTATCGTGACTTCCTCATGAATCACATCAACAATATTCCTGAACCCACACTTTTGTAAAATCTGGACATAGTTTAAGCAGCACCACCCAACTGTCCTTAACCGTGGACATGGCTATTCGAATAGTTTGACACTCTGCAGAGGTTGTACACTTTACCCACAAGATCTTGGAAGCTTTCGTATCATCCACGACCCGCAGTACCTGAAGTACCCGGGGTAAGCACCCGATCACTATCGTTCCCTACGAGACACTAACATAGATTCCACTCGTTGGTACCCGGCCTTCGTGTCATAATCATAAAAGATCTTGGGACTCAGCCCTTTTTTAACGTCCATCAACACGAAGGGACAAACGGTGTGTCCGGTGCCCTGTAAAAACAGCCCTGGCCGCCTATCCAAGCACGACCCCGTCCCGAGAGTGAACACACATCACTCCCGTCACTAGTAATGTGGGCACCATGCTAGTATCGGACTACGTAATCAATAACGCCCCATCCCATAAGGGGTAGTGTGGTTGTACATGTTTGGTTGCGACGGTTGACACATCTTAAATCTAATCCATTTTTAAAACACACACTCTCACTTGCTTCAGTACACCACCTCTTCATCAAGTGGTGAACTATTTTCAATATCTCCCAAGGGCATTAGGGGCACCCGTTGGGGTTGTCGAAAGATCATATCCAAGTGGTGATCATGGCATAAACGCAAGATCATGCATCAACAACAAGTATTCATCATCGTACCTCTAAGCACAAGGAGCTAGGAAACATGCAAGTATCAACGGGTCATGCATCAATGCAACAATCGTGACAAGCTCATTATAAACATCATCATGCATACGGAAATTCATCGATGAACAAGAGAGGGTGAATCATGGTCAAAGGGCTGCTTGCCTTGGTGGGCTTGGTCTTCAAAGTCTTCAAGTCCTTCTCCTTCTTCTTCTTTGACTACTTCGTCAAACACGGGATCTAATCGTCGCAAAAGAACAACGGGAAAAATAAGGCAATGGCAAAACAGAAAAATATAAGTGCACATAAAAAATGTCAACTCATTTTTGTTAAATAATAGGGTGAAAACTAAGAATGCAAAATTTTTTAGTCTGAGATTTGGAGCTATAGAATCAGAGACATGGATTTTCAAAGGTGGATTTAAATGCTCAAACTTGAATTTCAATTTGAACAGTACATAAAAGTTTGATGGAAATGTATGAAACTTACACCATTAAATAGGTGGGATTTTTAGAAGAATTTAGGAGTTGGAATTATTGCATTTGGATAATTATTCTATTTTGTGGATTTTTTGAAAGTTTCAGAAAAAAAGGAAAAAAGAAATGACACTGTGCCACTGGGCCGATTCGGCCACAATGCAGCAGTCCCAGAGGGAATCCAGCCCACGCGGCCGGCCACGCTGAAGGCGTATTTGCAAAATACGCCTCCAACCGACGCAATGGACCGGCACGCACGCGATGGGAATTTTAAACCTGATAGGTGGGGCCCCCTGTCAGGGTGTGAGGCTAACCGACGGGCTCCACGGCCGTCATTGTTAACCTCCGGCCAGAGTGGACGACGAGCTCATCGGCGCCGTTTCCAAGCGTGACGGGGCGAGCTGATGGCACCAGCGTGTTCAGCGTCGAAGCGCACGTCGGGTGGAGGTGGAGTTGGTCGGCGGGGAGCGGTGGTTCGCCTGCGACGAAGAAGCCGGGCGGCGGTGCTTCGGGAAGTGGCTGATTTGGTTGCCTCTGGCTGCAATCGATGTGGGAGATAGAGGGAAAATGGTCAAAAGTGTGCGGTCATTCCAGATCAGAAGAAATTGAGGGCTGAATGGGCCTGTACCCGGAGATCGATGGCGGCCCGCAGCGACAGAGCTCAAGCTCGACCTCGAGCTCGAGCGGCTCTGAGGAAGAGCGAGTGATGCAGGGCGATGATTTGGTGTGGAAGAGGGCGAGCAGGGGCGAGAGGGATGCCTAGGGTTGGCTTATATGGGCAGGCCGAGGTCCATGGTAGGCGCGGCCTACGGGTGTCCGCGGGATCGGCTCCGGTGGCCGTTAGAGAGGGGACTGAGGGTTCAGGGGCGTCCGTGGGGCTAGTCTAGGATGCCAGGGAGAGAGAGGGGGAGCGGGACGAGCAGCAGGTGGGCCACAGGAGCGGCGCGAGCATTGGCCGAACGGGATGGTGCTCTAGCGCGATCAGTAGGAGAGAGAGAAGGGCGTGGGAGCAAGTGGGCGGCCTGCTGGCGTGGAGCGAACGCCGAGGCGCATTGAGTGGCGTGCGGGGGAGGCCCGAGCTGGTCGGGGGCAGCGACGTCAATGGTCGGGTGCCCTACCAAGCGCTCTAGAGCGCGACTGCGGCCGTCCGTGGCTTTCCCGCGTCCTCGCGTGTCCACTTGTGTCTGGAGGCTGCAGGAGGTGAGGGCAAAAGTCGCGGAGAGCCTCTGATTCTTTGAAAAGTCGAGGAGGGAAAGAGAGGCTGAGGGAGAGGGAGAAATCCACTGTCCAAAGAGGAAAAATGGGGATCTACCCCCCTTCATCATTGTTCCTCGGGCAAGGAAGCATACAGGAGGTAGAGGGGGACTAGGAGAGGGTGTGGCAAAATATTTAGCTCATGAAGACAAGTGGAAAGAAGCCAAAACAAGTATTTTGAAATCTTGCCACAAGGTGTTTGATGTTGGCTAGGGCTAGTTGCACTCATCTAATGTTTGTGCCACTTTACAGGATTGATGTCCATGATCATGCGACACTGTGGTCCAATTTTCAGCTCATTTGGAGAAGCTTGCCAATGTAAAATTTTCAAACCCTAGAAATGGGCAGAAACAGTTTTGGCTAGATTTGATCATGCTATCTTGTTCTCCTTCATGCACTACTTGGACTAGGTGAATTACCAGGCCATTTGAGCATGTGTACCAAGTTTGAACACATTTGGACATGCTAGGCGGTGCAAAGTTGATCAAACTTGGAAATGAACAGGAGAGGTTTTGAGAGGGTTTGGTGGGGTTATCTTATTCTCCATGTCATGAGACTTGGCAAGATCATCCAATAGGTCAATTCTGACAAGGTACAATTTTCTTGAAATTTATGGAGAAACTTTCCTTTGAAAATATTTCAAAATCTTGAAATATCTAGAAAGGGGTTTTGAGGGGTTTGACCAATATTTTGGTCATGACCATGTGTTGAAACTCATATATATGGAAAATATATGTCCACTGAGCTTCCCTAAATTTTTCCAAATATTTATGAAATATAAAAATAATTTTAACCTATTAAAGACCATTTCTGGCCTCAAGAAAAAGCCTTTAAATAAAATTAAAAAATAACTTTTAAAATATTACTTTTGTGGTTTTTGGAGTCCTATGGCTAATAGAATTCAAATATACTTTTTGAGAGATTTTTCTGAGCAAAAAGTAAGTACTTGTAGTTCAAGCCTAAACTCAGGTTTTTTGGAAAACCTAATTTAGAAAATACTTTTTGGCCAAATTATTTTTGCAAGAAAATACTATGCTATCCTATACACATGGCATGATCATGTGGAAAAGTTTTTGATCAAGAGGAGGAAGTATAGGGGTTAGAGCTATTATATGATTTTGATGAGGACTTGAAATCAGCAATCAAAAATTCAAATCAACAACAAAGTCAATTAAAGTAAAAGTTTTGGATGGATCACATTTTTATGGTTTAGTAATTCAAATGACATGGTACAAAACGCAGGGTGTGATAGACCTACCCCACTTACTAGAATATCGTCCTCGAGATTCCTTAATTAGGCCTTAAAGAGATACGGGAATTCGGATCTGAGGCAGTCTTCACATTCCCATGTTGCTTCTGCTTCTGTGTGGTTACTCCACTGAACCTTGAACTACTTGATAGTGCAGCTTCACGTACATCGTTCTGCTTCATCCAAGATGCAAATGGGTCTCTCATAGTAGGTCAGATCAGGATGGTGGTCGATGACCCGGTGATCGATGTCCTTGTAGAGATCGGTGTCGGTGCAACAAACCCTGGGTCTGTTGCCCAGACCGTGCACATGCCTAAAAGAGCAAGGTAGCAACATCCAAAGCGAGATCGAGTTGAAGAGATAACTCTTTGAGGAATCAAAGGGCAGATCAAGAAGACCAAGACAAGCTAAATGAGCAAGACACCACTAAGGGAAAGCCTCCCTTACCGGGCAGGCGAGCCTGGCGAGGTCGAGGTGGCCCCGAAGACAAGCCTCAAGACTATCACGGCAGGCTTGCCGGGCGCGACAAAGGCAAACTACACCGCTAAAGCTCCACCGATCCACCTCACAGCGACTTAAGTCATCGATCGGTGCAGTGTAAAGCCCCCAAGTGACTAAGTGGTTGCTATTTGGCACGTGGCAGCCACTTCCTATGGAAATCATCTCCAAATGACACCTGTCCAGAGACGTGTCAAGCAGACAGACGAGAAGGTGGCCGATCAGCCCGGCAAGGCTTGCCGGGCATGCCACAACGTGACACTAAGTGGCACATTTAATGCGCTCTGCTCTGTCTGCAGAGTTAGGTATGATAGCACTGTTCGCTATCTAATTAGTACACAATGACTGATTTGCCATTGTGGTGACCCCTTGATCTATAAAAGGAGGGCCATGGCAACCATAGAAACGATTTGGACCCTCGTACACTCATACGCGCATAGCTTCCCTCGCCCCGAGGCAACCCTGCTGGGCAAGAGCGCTGCGTTTCCACCACAACCCACCATCAATCCACCAAAGCAGGAGTAGGGTTTTACGCCTCGCGGCGGCCCGAATTTGGGTAAAACTGCTGTTGGTGCAACAAACCCTGGGTCTGTTGCCCAGACCGTGCACATGCCCAAGATCAAAATTGCAACATCCAAGACAAGGCCAAGGTACAGAGATAGGCTCTTTGAGGAATCAAAGGGCAGGTTGAGAAGACCAAGTCAAGCCAAGAAGCAAGACACCGCTAAGGGAAAACCTCCCTTGCCGGGCAGGAGAGCCTGGCGAGGTCAAGGTTGCCCCGGTAGCAAGCCTCAGGATCGCCCCGGCAGGCCTGCTGGGGCATACGAAGGCAAAACACCCCGCCAAGGCTTCATCGCCCCACCTCACAGCGACGCAAGTCACCGATCGGTGCGGTGTCAAGCCCCAAGATGACTAAGTGGCTGCCTTTTGCCACATGGCAGCTATTTCCTACATGAATCACCTCTAGATGACACCCGTCCTGCGGCGTGTCATGCAGACAGGAGAGAAGGTGGCCAAACAGCCCGGCAAGGTGTGCCGGGCAGGCCATGATGTGACACTGAGCAGCGCATTTAATACGTACTGCTATGTCTGTAGAGTAGATATGATAGCACTGTTTGCTATCTAATCAGTACACAATGACTGATTTGCCACTCTGGTGACCCCTTGATCTATAAAAGGAGGCCCATGGCAACCATAGAAAGGATTCGGACCACTGTACACTCATACGTGCGTAGCTGCTCTCGCCCTGAGGCAACCCTACCGGGCAAGAGCGTTGCGTTTCCACCACTATCCACCATCAATCCACCAAAGCAGGAGTAGGGTTTTACGCCTCACGGCGGCCCGAACCTGGGTAAAACTACCCATGTGATCTCTGCCACGCTATGCTGCGCTCCTCCGCTCTTTGTGCAACGTGCTCAGTCCCCCTGCCGAACCAAAAGGGGCCCTTGGCCCCATAGGTGGCCGTGGTTTCCCACGACATCTTTGGCGCACCAGGTAGGGGGCTGCGCTTGCGCGAACCCGTGAAGTGTACGAAGCGCGTCATCTTCACCGCCATCTTCTTCATCAACGGCTCCATCATCCATGGCGCCCAAGAAGAAGTCCGGTGCCGCAGCTCATCCATCCACCTCGAAGGCCCTGCCACACGCGCCTGCCGACGCCGTGGGGGCTATGGGGACGGCTGGAAGTGCGGACGCTGCGGGGGACGTGGTCGGCGCGGTAGGCGTCGCTACCACCTCCCTTGCGGCCGAAGCAGGAGCAGGAGGCACCGGAGAAGCACAACACCAACTACATTCCAGCGGCCATGGCCCACAAGGTACGGGAGGAGAGATCATTCCATCTGCACCCCCCGTCTGGCCGAGGGGCACAACCGCTGCGGGGTACTCGCTCTGGGGGGAATCGCAACTCCCTGACCGCTCCAGCCGCGGGAGCGGCCGTAGAACATGTACCACCCCCGGAACGAGCCGACCCAGCTGCTACGCCAAACGGAGCCGCTGGCCCTCAAGCGCCACCACCTCGTCTACACGCCATCCAGGCGGCTGGCTCACAACAACGAGAGCACGACGCAACCACTACCGGCACCGTCAGGAGCCGAGCGACGTTACGGTCTTCATCGACATCCATGCCAAGCACCGCTTTGGAGGCCATGGCGCGGGCTCAGCTAATGTTGAAATTTCCTCTGGCAGCTGATCAGATGGATGAGTGGAGAGCCACCATTCAGATTTTGAATGGCTTCGCCGAGGCGGGAGGATCGCAGCGGGCTGGCCCGTCACGGCCTCCCCAGGCAGCGGCAATGGCCCACGCTGCTGGTCGTGCGGATGGGGCCACTCCTACGGTGCAGTCCCCTCCGCGGCAGCCGGCGCGGCAGCCGCGCGACCAACAAGCTGATGACGTCTCAATGGCTTCGTCCGACCCTCAAGTGCGTCAAGGCCCACAACGAGTCCTGGAGGACAGGCGGAGGGAAAGCGCGTGTGTCAACACCGAGCGACACCGCGACGCCCACCGCCAGTCCGATAGGCGTGATGGTCCTGACGTCGACGAGCCCGCACTCGCTGACGGTGTCCTAGACTAGGGGGTACTCACCATGTCGTCTCCCGACCAGTGGGTTGGGCCGAGGACCCCCGTGGCGGTTCACTAATGGGCCAGTTCGGACAGCTGATGACATATACAAGGAAGATTCCACAAGACTTGGTGATCAAGACAAGGACTCCTCTCCACCAACGTAGCCGACTAGGACTCTTGTCATCTTGGGCCTCCGGTACATTATATAAGCCGATGCCAGGCTCGTTGATAGATAGATTATGACATTACTCATCATACCCCCTGGGTTTAGACCACAACATATGATCTCAAGGTAGATCAACTCTATACCTTGATACTTCATCAATATAAACAAGAGTAGGACGTAGGGTTTTACCTCCATAGAGAGGGCCCGAACCTGGGTAAAACACCGTGTCCCCTGTCTCCTGTTACCCATCGATCCATGACACACAGCTTGGGACCCCCTACCCGAGATCTGCCGGTTTTGACACCGACATTGGTGCTTTCATTGAGAGTTCCGCTGTGTGATCGGCAATGGATCAATGGCTCGCTTGTAGAACAACTGCGACGTCGGCAAATTCGTCGCCAGCTCGACTGGTCACCTTGGTTCGACCGAGGACTGTGCTCCGCCTCAGATCATTATGATCGGACGAGGGCCTTCATCAACATCAACTCCGATCTCTATCAAGGTCGTGGAGGAATCATCCATATAGCTCGGGGGCTCGACTTCAACATTGTCCTCGGGCGACCGTGCTATTTTTCTATACAGCGTATTCGTATTTGCTGTCGCCGCTTTCTCGAGTGTCGCTTCGATGATTGCTTTGGTGGCATAGTGCGGAATTGTGTATATAACAACCCTGTAAAATTTCGTCGTATTCCAATGGAGGAATCTCCGGCGAGCTACGATATACCGGACCCCTGTCGAATCTGGACGAGTTTAGGGTGTAGAGTCCAGCGTGTAGCTCAGACATCCTTTGGAAGATCCAACCGTTGATCGGCTGCGGAATTCCTATATCTACCACCCCTCAAAATTTCAGCTCGATCCGACCATTCAAACTCCGGAAAACCTCCGATGAGCGCAGCGATTTTCGGATCTATTTTCTGCGCGAAAACGAATCCGACCCGAATTCATCTTCTTTATGAACGGGATATTGAACCTCCTTTTTGAAGGAAGCTTTTTCTAGGGTACTATGTTTTGTTTCCGAACACATGCTCACAAATTTTGCTCCTTTTCGGAGGTAACCTTCACCGTTGCGCCGGTGTCAAACCAGCCTGACATCGTTGCTGCACGGCTGCCGACCTGCGCTAGACGGGTCGTCGCTTCATCAAGCCAAAATCAACCTCTTCGGATCATTGTCTCGGCAAGCCGAATAATAGTTCGGCATCATGAAGGGTAAATCATCACCAACATTGTCGCCCCACGAATTATACGGAGCGGGCACACCGGCATCACTGCATGATCACTTCTTCAAGCGGGCATCGACCGCGTCACAAGATCCGGCCCGCAACGGCATCGCCGCATTGTTGCTTCTTCAAGCCTAGATGTGACCTCGGCGTTCGAAGATCGGGAGTCAATTCCGGCCAGACCCGCCTCTCTTATCCCGTATCCAGCTTCAATCTCGGACGCGACTTCGGCGTCCGAACATCAGGAGTCAACCCTGGCCGGACTCGCCCCTCTCACCATAGTACCGGAGGACGATTCCGAAGAAATCCCAAATACTAATCCGGCTGACCAAGCCGATGTCCACCACGCCGACCTGCTTCGACACCTCGGCCGGCATGGGGCTGCAAACGTCATACTACCGACCTGCCCCATCACCTCGGCTAGACCGGGGGCTTCGCCATCTCTTCATCAAACTACTCCGGTGACTTCGACATCACCAGCTAACCAGCTAAGTCACGTTAGCTGGACCGGGGGTTCGCCTCACTGCATCGAACGTACGGCATCGCAGCATGGCCACTTCATCAAGCCGGCATTGACCGCGTCACAAGTTACGACCTGCGTCTGCCTGGCCGCACTGTTGCTTCTTCAAGCCGATGTCCGTCACGCCGAACTGCTTCAACACCTGGGCTGACATGGCAACTGCAACGTCTCCTTACTGCATCGCCATGCCGTCGCTTCATCACCCATCAGGCAATGGGTGTGCGGATCGAGTCCCAATTTTGGGAGTAACCTTTCTTCGGACTGCTACAACAAATAAACCAGGTGCTATTAGTCCTAGCAATTTTTGCTTGTTTGGGTTTATTTTTTCCAAGGAATTATTACTCTGGTTTGTTCCATCATCTGTACATAGGTCTATCAAATGGTGGCCGCATTAACGACGGTCGCGTGGTGGTTCGGTCAGTTTCCGTACATAGTTCGGCGAACGCCGCATCCGGAACTCGGACCGACCTATGAATTCGGGCTTTGCCACGCCTTTACCGCATCACGCCGACGCCCTGCATCGACATTGACTTCGGCGCCAGGCCACATCTCTTTAAATAAATTATCTTTGCGAAAAGCAATTATGCTAGGATTATATATATATTTATATTATTCTTTTTGGACCGCACTATTTTATGTGTGCAGGTGATTGACTTCGACTGCGTCACGCAGTCACTTCGGCAAGCCAATGTCGTCGTCCCAATTGGCATAAATCGGCTCGCATGATTATCTTGTTGATTGAATTGCCATACCGACATGTTCGGTTTCCTTGGGGACTTCGGCATCATCAAGAGGGTCCTACCTCGTCGGGTGTTTTGCGCACGGGCCATATTTCTTTTATTACTCACTTTACATGAATTATTAATCATGCAACCTTTTTTTTTATTACTGTTATCTCCGGCTTGCACTATCTTCCGTGCACAGGTAAATGATCCGGTGGGCAGCGCTGCCACCTCGGCTGAACCGGGGGCTTCGTCATCACTTCATTAACCCACACCGGGAACTTCGGCGTCATACTGTCGGCCTACTCCGTCGCCTCGGACGGATGGGGGGTTCCACCTCGCCACATTGGCCGTGCTGTGTCGCCACTTCGGAGTGCCGAGCTCTTCGCTCCTCCATCTCGGGACCAGCTTAGGGGCTGGGACCTCGTCCCGCCGTAAACTCGGACCGCGTCATCAATGCCGAGCACATTAACCAGCTAAGTCGCTTTCATGCCCAAAGTTTTAAATTTTGTTCGGTTCGACCAAGCATTATACTTTTTTGACAAAAAGTCGTTTGCGAAAAACTTTCTTTGTCAAAATCTTGCTTGTTACAAACAAATTCAAATACCCCGTTTATTTGGGGGCTTCCTTTATGAAGCCATTCTTCTTGCATGTTATTATTAATGTATCGCACCATTCCTTGTTCGTGTATTATGCCAAAATATGCATCATGTTGACTTAAGTGTTCCGGAAAGCTGGGTTGCCTGGCTCCTGTGCTTACCCCTACGTTCCCGATTGTTCGGCTAGGGAGTAAAGGGAGCACCTCTGCGATTGTTACGACCGGGTCATCCAAACTCGTACCTCAGACGGGTGAAGCCGAAAGCTAGCGCTCTTATTGTTTTCAACTATGGTCGGCACACGACGGAACTCACGCGTACACAAATCTATTGCACAAGTCTCATAGTAATCATGAGCGACCAAAGAAAGGCACCGTTGGGGGCACTATTTTCTTCGAAGATGCTTCTTACGTTACATAAGTAATATAGCATAAGTTCCTTGGGCGCGCTTTGTCTGTTACAGCCTCATGGCCTGATTGCCTGGTTATCCGAAACACCGCCGATATTCTCGGTAGGCGGAGTAGATAACACTTTTCGGCCCTTGGCCGAAGAGGGAGAATCCGACGGTCGGTTAAGACGCGCTCAAAGTTCGGGCGAACGCAGATATTATACAAGTACTTCGGTACATACAATCATTATACATAAAATTCTTTTACCCAAGTCACTTGGGGGATCTTAAATTAATATGAGCCATTTTATAATTGATGTTTTCTTCTTAGTCGCTGCAAAGTCTTTTTCTACCACTCCTTTCTCGACTCAGGTGTATGATCAATAGCCGGGTAGCCTGGTTTCTCTCTAAAGCCGCTCGCGTTTAGTTCGCTAAACTGGCCTGAGAAACACTCCGCCTTCGGTATAGGGAGGTTGAAGCCGAAGGCTGACCAACTTGAAGTCTAGAGATCGGATGTGTCATGTCAAAGCACAAACTAAATTTAAGACCAATGTTCGGATTGGCACCAAAAACTTGATTTAGTTCGGACGTATAGTTTTTGGTTTTCCAAGCCTATGGCACTTTTTGTGTGTTTCCAGCATAAGTCTCGTAGTGCAACGCCAAATACCTTTCGAGATTCGGTAAAAACATTCTCGGATATTGCTATATATGCATCAGTTTTGAATTGTGTCTTCGGTCAATAGTTGGGTTGCCCGGCTCCTGTGCTTGCCTCCTACGTTTCACTTTGTTCGGCTAGGTGTGCAAGGGGAGAACCACTGCGATTGTGCTTCCAGCTCGAATGGTTAAGCACCTCAGTGGAGAAAGCCGAAAACTGATTGTCACAATGGGCGTAAACTGGTCAGCGATCCGATGACGGTGTCACACTATAGATCGATACCGATTACCCTGTGTTAAACGATGGGCCTTTCATAATATTGGCCGAAGTGTTAATGGCTAGACTTCGGTCGGTGCCGAACACAAACTGGGGGCTCGTAGCTAGCTTCCCCAGTTTAAAGCTCCTATGACTAAGTGAAAGTTATAAAGCCCATATATCTGATTGCCTTGTTTCCGCTAACACAACCGCCTTCAGGCACCGAGACGTCGGCTAAGGGTTGTCTTGTTACCACGGAAACATCCTGCATAGTATCTACAAAGGGGTAGAAGCCGACGATGGGCCACTTTCAACTGATAAACGGTCGCAACGGAGTCAAAATAAACATATATCATCAGTGTTTGTATTCAGTATACAAGCACTGCCTTCCATAATTATCGTTATAAAGCTATAAATATGCATCAATTTGACTTAAGATTTTGGCCAAGCTGGGTTGCCTGGCTCCTGTGCTTACCCCTACGTTCCCGATTGTTCGGCTAGGCGGTAAAGGGAGCACCTCTATGATTGTTACTACCGGGTCATCCGGCTAAGTACCTCAGACTGGGTGAAGCCGAAAGCTAGCCATCTTAAAGGATATAATTGGTCGGCAACGATGGAAGCGAAAATTCTGGTTCATCATGGACCACAGAGTTCGGGAACTTTGTCCCACCTAAATCCTCAATATTTTCCTCCCCCATTGATCGGAGTTGAGGTTCATGATCATGATCAACATGACAGCCTGGAAAAAGGAACCTGTAATGGAACTATTTTCCCCAGAAGATGTTTTATAACATATCTCTCTGCGTACCTTTGTTTATAAAACCGTATGGCTGGATTGCCTTGTTCGTCGTAAATCTTTGCCCTTATAAAGGCTTTATAAAGTAGGACGAACACTCTTCGGCTGCTCGCCGAAGAGGTTGAAGCCGATGGTCGGTCAACAAAGTTTTGTACAATGCGGATTCGAGCATTAGTGATGTAAAGTACTTGGATACATAGAGTCATTACACATAATTTGTGATTTTACTATGGATATCGATCCTTAATTCGGCCACCCGTGCCCGCATTAAGGCTCGGGGGCTACTGGGCTTCGGGCTTATTATTTACAAATATTAAAGGGGCACATCTATACCCTGATCTGGTGTTGCCACCCGACCAGTGTCTCGGGGGCTACTGCATTGCTTGTTCAATGCAGAAAATTCAAAGTGCTTAGTGTTCGGCTTGACCGAACTATAGGCAAACATGTCTTCGAACAACAACAGGTACCATCTGGACCTATCTGGCATCAAGCTAATATATTACGGCAACTTCTCAAGACCCTCTCTCAAGGGCCCGTTCACCGATCACTATTATCTCTAATATATTATACTGCGTTTCTATTCCTACGTATGCTGCTGAGCTAGGAGTTGATCCTCAGGCCGATTTCACGCATCGACCTGAGTCTCAGGGGCTACTTGGATCAGCGGTTTCATGTTTTCCTTCAGGTGCATCTCGGGTTTTAGACCGACACACACCTTGAGGGCTACTGGCTATATATCTCGGCGGAGAATAAATTGCACCAATAAAAAATATTCACAAAAAATCAGCCCGCAGTCGGGGTGGTGCACCACCTCGGAAGCAGTCCGGCATAAAGCTCGGGCGCCAGTGGCTGGCTCCATAGAGGGCACTTCCGGCATTAAGCTCGGTTGAATTCATTCAATCTTTTAAAGACCGAGGTAGTTTATGACACCTCGGACGCTGACCATCATTAGAGCTCGGATACAGTTCGGCGTTGGTGCTCGGCTGCAAAAGATACCTCAAATATAGTCCGGCGTTGGAGCTCGGATGCAAGAGGACACCACCGCATGGGAACAACTTCAAACCCGAGGTGTGGCGTAAAAAACTTACAAGGCATTGATAAAGGCCGATAACTTAAAAAGACTCCTCGGATACCCGACGTATGAACTCTTCGGATACACCTCGGCGATCCTCAAGATCGGAGATGGGAAGATTTGTTGAACCAGTTTTCAAGACCGACGATCGAAGATGAAGAACAGTTCGGAAGAATCGAGGAGCGTCCCCAACTTGAAGACCGGTTCAGGGGGCTACTGATGGTGTCCTGGACTAGGGGGTACTCACCATGTCGTCTCTCGACCAGTGGGTTGGGCCGAGGACCCCCGTGGCGGTTCACTAATGGGCCAGTTCGGATAGCCGATGACATATACAAGGAAGATTCCACAAGACTTGGTGATCAAGACAAGGACTCCTCTCCACCAACGTAGCCGACTAGGACTCTTGTCATCCTGGGCCTCCGGTACATTATATAAGCCGAGGCCAGGCTCATTGATAGATAGATTATGACATTACTCATCATACCCCCTGGGTTTAGACCACAACATATGATCTCGAGGTAGATCAACTCTGTACCTTGGTACTTCATCAATATAAACAAGAGCAGGACGTAGGGTTTTACCTCCAAAGAGAGGGCCCGAACCTGGGTAAAACACCGTGTCCCCTGTCTCCTGTTACCCATCGATCCATGACACACAGCTTGGGACCCCCTACCCGAGATCTGCCGGTTTTGACACCGACACTCGCTGACGGTGGGTACCTGCCTTTCGAGGCTGGGTGCCCTGCCTACCCCCATGAGATGCGGCAAGTCCGTTGGCCGTCCACTCGCATGTTCAAGCCAGAGATACCAGAGAAGTATGACGGAAGACTGAACCCGGCAGAGTTCTCGAGCATCTACACCATCGCTGTTCAAGCTGTCGGGGGAAGAGATGAGAAGGTATTCCGCCAACTACTTCCCTTTGGCACTCAATCCAAATGTGAGGTCTTGGCTGATGCACCTGCCGGAGAACTCCATTTCGACCTGGGCTGACCTGTGCCATGAGTTCGTTGGCGCCTTCACGCGCAGCCATCAAGAACCAGGGCGGGCCAGCGACTTGCAGCTCCTCCCGCAGAAGGAAGGCGAGAGCCTGCGGAAATACATGCAGAGATTCAGCAGAGTCCACAGGAATATTCCAGACATCCACCCGACAGCTGTGATAGCTGCGTTCCAGTCCAACGTGCGCAATCATCGGATATGTTCCAAGATGAACGTTCGATTGCCCAAGACTATGAAGGAGCTTTACACTCTGGTGGATAAGTGTGCTCAAATAGAGGAGGGGAGGAAGCTCCCCAGAGACGAGGATGGCGTCGACATCGATTTAGATGATGATGTAGAGGCCGCCAGTCAAAAGAAGAAGAACAAGAAGCGCAACAAAAGGCGCAAGGATAAGGCAGTGATGACCATTGAGGGATCGGGCATGCCTAGTACCGGCAAGAAAGCCAAGGCTGAGATACCCGGCTACGAGGTTGCCGCGTGCACTGACTGCTGGGAAGCCACGGCTGCCGAGAAGGTTGGGAAAGGCGATGGCCCATATTGCAAGATCCATCGGACCAAGGGCCACGATCTCCAGGAGTGTCATCAGGTTGAGCAGCTTGTCAAGAAGCAGAGGGCTGAATATGAGAAGCGAGATAAAGAGAAAGGTCAGAATGACGTTGGTGGAAAGGGCCGGGGTGGCGGAGCAAGCCGCCCCGGCAAGGCTCCTCAGAATCAAGGGAAACCCGCCAGAGGCCGTGAGAAGGAGGGTTGCAACAATGAGAGTGATGGAGGAGATGAAGAGGAAACCAGCGAGCAGGAATTCCAGAAAGCCACTGACGCCCTGTGCATTGACGGGGGTGCATCTTTGCACTCCTCTCACCGCCAACTTAAACGGTTGGCGCGTGAAGTCAATGTTGTGGAGCCAGCGGCAGACTCTCGAAGGCCGCTCAAGTGGTCCCGCACGCCCATCATCTTCGACGAAGAGGACCACCCACTACTAGGGAAAAGCCTAGCAGTAGCGCGGGTCAAATGCTTATCAGTAGCGCGGGCAGCTGCGCTACTGATACGGCGCTACAACTAACGCTTAGCAGTAGCGCGTGTTGACCCGCGCTACTGCTATCTAGGGATAGCAGTAGCGGTCGTCGCAAAAATGTGCTGCTACTAATATCTGTAGCGCCCTAGTATAAAAGGCGCTATTGCTAAGACCTCGCTGCTGCTAAAGCCATACCCCGCGCTACTGTTATTAGTTTCTGAAAAAAAAATCTGCTCCATATTTTGTGCTGCTGAATTTTGTTTAGGGTTTTATACAATAGTCTCTAGCATATCATACAAATACAAATCTGATCATATCATACACATACAAATAGTCTCATCAAATCGATCATGTCATCATCATAATCATCATCCAACACAAAATGATGTCTCTCGTCATCATCTCGAAATAGCGATACATGTTATGAGATGTCTGGAATACTTGTAACTACATCGTCATCCATCTAAACAATGATATAGACAAGAAGAGCTATCACTATGAGGGAGAGCCGAACTATGCAGTACATGAGGCGGCGGTTATGAATCCTCTCTCGCGTTACCGTGAACCTCAAATAACTAGCTTCTGCTTCTTGTCTGCTTTTGAACCCTTTATGGATGGCGCTCGAGAACCGCTCGGATCATTTACCCTGCACATAATCATCATTTTCCAAATATGACATGTCCAAAACATCACATGTCCAAATATGACATGTCCAAATTCCAAATATGACATGTCCAAATCACATGTCCACATATCACATGTCCACTTCAAATTTGCATATAACAGGAAGAAATATATAGAACTTAAAGAAAAATGCAAGAAGTTTTTTAAAATAGGGTTCATACCACCTAATTATATCACATGTCCAAATTCTGTTTTTTTAGAATTTGAAGAAAAATATAGAACTTGAAGAAAAATATATCACATGTCCAAATTCTGTTTTTTTTTAAATAGGGTTCATACCACCTAATTAACTAGGGTTCATACTGATTCTGTTTTTTTAAATAGCAACAATTGCTTTAACTAAAAAAATTAAATAGCAACAATTGCTTTAACTAAAAAATAGCAATAGTTTGAAACCTAGGGTTCATACTAACTACCACTAAAAAATAGCCACTAATCTATCCTAGGTTTTTTTTAACTAGGGTTCATACTACCTAATTAACTAGGGTTCATACTAATTCTAATTAAATAACTAGCACTAAAAAATAGCCTAGGGTTCATACTAACTAGCACTAAATAGCTAGGGTTCATAATAAGAGAGAGAGAGAGAGCAGAGAGCAGAGAAGAGGGGAGGGGAGAGTGCTTACAGAGGGCGGAGAGAGAGATGGGGTCGGGGGAGACGGCGCCACCGAGGCGCGGCGAGGCGGGGTCGGGGGAGACGGCAAGGTGGGGTCGGGGGAGACGACGGCGAGGCGGGGTCGAGGGAGACGGCGGTGGAGAGCGAGGGCAGGGGCTTCGGCGAGGTCGAGGAGGAGGAGGCACAGGCGCGCGGCGACGTCGAGGGCAGACTCCAGCGGAGAGCGAGGGCAGGGGCTCCCGCGAGGGCGAGGGCGAGGGCAGGGGCTCTGGCGGCGGCAACAGGGGGAGAAGAGAGAGTGGGGAATTGGGGGAGGAAGTAGAGGAGGGAAGCCCGCACGGGGGGTTATGTCAAAATAGCTTTAGCAGTAGCGTGGGAAAGGAAAACGCGCTGCTGCTAAAATCCGTAGCAGTAGCGTGCTCCTCACAAAGTCGCTACTGCTAAGCTGGGCCCGCCCTGTGGACAAGTTCAAACTTAGCAGTAGCGCCCTACCCTAAAAGCACGCTACTACTAATTTGTTAGCAGTAGCGCGGTTTGCAGAAGGGCGCTACTAATATACCTAGCATGTCAGCAACGATGTGGCAATTATAGTAGTAGCGCGTTTTATTCCTGCCGCGCTACTGCTAAGTGAATAGCAGTAGCGCCCTTTCTGACCACGCGTTACTGCTAAGTAGCAGTAGCGCCTCATTTTAACATGCGCTACTGGTAAGATTCTGTGTATAAGGTTTTCCCTAGTAGTAACCCTGACCGCACCACCGCGGTAGAATGCTTGCCGTTGTTGGTATCACCAACAATCCGCAACCTCAAAGTCATAAAGATGTTGGTTGACAGCGGGGCCGGGTTGAATCTGATTTCTTCAAATGTCATCAGCAAACTCCAGATAGCAGAAGAAGAACTAAAGTTACTGGTACATTTCAAGGGATCAACCCCGACAGGAGTCGTCCTAAGGGGAAAATCACATTACCGGTGACATTTGGGGGGGAGTTGAACTACTGGACTGAGAAGATCGTGTTTGATGTGGTTGACCTCCCCCTGCCATACAATGGAATCCTTGGTCGCCCAACTTTGGCCAAGTTCATGGCGGCATCCCACTATGCCTACAACACCTTGAAGATGCTAGGGCCGGTGGGCGTCATTTCCATTCCATCAGATGAGAAGGATGCAATTATTTGCATGGACAAGATGTACCAGGATGCAGTCGCGGCAGAGGCCACTGAAGTTGCAATCCCCGCCAAGGAAATTAATGGAAAGAAGAAGGCTAATAGGGACGCCGGCAAGAAATCCGGGAAGCGTACCTCTTCGGGGTATGCTGCGCCTGTTGATGACTCGTCGGAGAGTTCCAATAGCAAGAGATCCAAGGTTTCTACACCCACTGTGAAACAGGTCCCGGCAGGGCTGGCTGGCACTGGTGGTACTTTCACCATCAACGCCACCCTCGATGATAAATAGGAAAACGTGCTTGTTGCCTTCCTGCGGGGGAATGTCGATGTGTTTGTCTGGCAACCATCTGACATCCCCGGTGTTCCCAGGAAGGTAATCGAGCACCACCTTGCTGTCTGCCCACATGCCCGACCTGTCAAGCAGAAGGTCCAGAAGCAAGCTTTGGAGCGGCAGCCGTTTATTGCTGAGGAGATCAAGAAACTTGAGGCAGCTGGTCTGGTTAGAGGAGTGTTGCATCCAACGTGGTTAGCAAATCCAGTGGTGGTACGCAAGGCCAATGGGAAGTGGAGGTTGTGCATAGATTTTACGGATCTGAACAAGGCATGCCCGAAGGACCCATTTCCCTGCCGCGCATCGACTAGATTGTGGATTCCACCTCCGGGTGCGACCTGCTTTCCTTCCTGGATGCCTACTCTTGATATCATCAGATCTTCATGTCCAAGGAAGACGAAGAGAAGACCACGTTCATCACCCCGTGTGGCACATACTGCTTGGTGCGGATGCCTTTAGGGTTGAAGAGCGCCGGGTGTACTTTCGCAATAGCAGTCCAGATTGGCTTTGGGTCACAGTTGCACAGGAACGTTGAGGCTTACATGGTTGATATTGTGATCAAGACCAAGGACAGATCAACCCCCATCCAGGATTTGGAAGAGACGTTTGCTAATCTGCACAAGATTAACTTGAAGCTAAATCCGGAGAAGTGTGTGTGGTGTTCCTTACGGCAAGCTACTTGGCTTCTTTGTGTCCCACTGAGGGATAGAGGCCAACCCCAACAAGATCAAGGCTATCGAGTAGATTCAAGCACCCAAGACAGTCAAGGACGTGAGGCGTTTGACTGGATGTGTTGCCGCACTTAGCAGGTTCATTTCCAAGTCTGCCGAGTGTGCCTTGCCTTTCTTCAAGGTTTTGAAAAAGGTAGGGCCCATGGAGTGGACCCCCGAGGCAGATGCCGCACTACAAGATTTGAAGGCCTACCTTTCCTCTGTGCCCACTTTGGTTGCTCCAAAACCACAAGAGCCATTGCTGCTGTACTTGCCGGCAACTAATCAGGTGGTTAGCGTAGCACTGGTGGCGCAGAGGGAAGTGGATGGAGCAGCAGACACAACTGGTGTCCCTTCCGGGGAGGAAAGCGAACACACCCCGGCAAGGTCAGATGCAGATCAAGGTAGAGAAGAGCAAAGCAGTGGAAGCAGTTCTCTGGTCACGGCAAAGAAGAAAGTGGTGCAGCACCCAGTATACTTCGTCAGCTCCCTGTTGTAGGGGGCTAGATCCAGATACTCTGGCGTGCAAAAATTGATCTTTGGCCTTGTCATGGCCTCAAGGAAATTGCGCCACTACTTCCAAGCCCATGAGATCATAGTTGTCACCCGTTTCCCTTTGCAACGGATACTCCAAAACCCTGAGGCTACCGGCAGGATAGTGGAGTGGGCTTTGGAGTTATCTAGCTTTGGTTTGAAGTTTGAGAGCACATCAACCATTCATAGCAAAGCATTGGTAGAGTTTATTGCAGAATGGACGCCAACTCCTGATGAAGAGGTATTGGAGACAGTTATCCCCGGCAAGGAAGCGCCCCAAGAATGGATCATGTATTTTAATGGTGCCTTCTCCCTACAAGGTGCAGGGGCTGGCATGCTTCTCGTTGCTCCCACCGGAGAGCACCTGAAGTACATCGTCTAGATGCATTTTCTCCGGGAGGAAGCTAAGAACAATACAACAGAGTATGAAGGGCTCCTTGCTAGGCTCAGAATTGCAATAGAACTGGGGATCAAGAAGCTGATCATCCACGGAGATTCACAACTTGTGGTGAGACAAGTCAACAAGGATTACCAAAGTCCATCGATGGAGGCATACGTTGAGGAAGTGAGAAAGTTGGAGGAGCGCTTTGACAGATTGCAAACAGAGCACATACACCGTGCAGAAAACAGCATTGCTGATCATCTGTCAAAGTGCGCTGCACAGAAGCTCCCTGTGGAACCAGGAACTTTTGTTCTCCATCTGACTCAGCACTTCGTATCCCTGTCAACAATGACTAGAAAGAGGAGGAAACTGCACTCCGGCAAGCCTCTCCCGGTAGAACCTCTCGAGGATCCCGGCAGAAAGCTTGTCGGGCAAAACTCCCCTTCGGTCAGTGAGCTGCATCCTCCCGCGAGGCCACCGATCCCCGCGGTCGAGGATTGCACTCTCACAGATGAGGAGGTGCCGTTAGTACTTGTTGCCGAGTCACAGGCTCTGCCTTGGGCACGGCACATTGTCCATTTCCTCCAAACTAGAGAACTTCCCGAAGAGCAAGAACAAGCTGAAAGAGTAGCCCGGAGGGCCAGTATGAATCAGTTTGTTGACGACACGCTGTACAGAAGGAGGCCCAATGGTGTGAAATTAATGTGCATTTGCTGGGAAGGAGGAAAGGAACTGCTGGCGGAGATACACAAGGGTATGTGCGGCTCCCACATTAGATAAAGGGCGTTGGTTGGGAATGCTTTCCGCAAGGATTCTACTGGCCCAAAGCCCCCCAAGATGCGGTCGAGCTTGTCACCAAGTGTGAAGCCTGCCAGTTCCATTCCAAGAACATCCACCTACCTGCCCAAGCTCTTCAGACAATCCCTTTATCATGGCCGTTTTCGGTCTGGGGGCTCGATATCCTCGGCCCTTTCCCCCGTGTTGCCGGGGGCTTTGAATTCTTGTTCGTTGCAATCGACAACTTTACAAAGTGGCCGGAAGTAGAGCTCATGAGAAAGGTGACTGCTCAGTCAATTATCAAGTTCTTGAAAGGATTGGTGTGCCGCTTCGGAGTTCCTGCCCAGATCATCACTGACAACGGCACCTAGTTCACGAGTCGCGCCTTCATGCAATACGTTCATGACCTCGGAAGCAAAATCTCGTTCGCCTCTGTGGCCCATTCAAGGAGCAACGGGCAAGCTGAGAGGGCGAACGCTGAAGTGTTGCAAGGACTCAAGACGAGAACTTTCGATAGGCTGCAGAAGTGCGGCCGGCGGTGGATCGATGAGCTTCCGGTGGTTCTTTGGTCCCTCAGAACGACACCAAATTGAGCTACCGGGCAGACTCCCTTCTCCCTAGTCTATGGGGCAGAAGCAGTTATCCCCATGAAACTCATTTACGGGTCACCTCGAGTGCTTGCCTACGATGAAGTAGCGCAAGATCAGCACCGGCGTGACGACGCTGTGCTACTCGAGGAGAACCGTCTCCGGGCTGCTACGCGTGCCGCACGCTATCAGCAAGCCCTGTATCGCTATCACAGCCGCAGGGTTCGTGCCCGGTGTTTTGAGGAAGGCGACCTTTTCCTTAGGTGCGTATAGTCTGCCAAGGGTGCAAACAAGTTGACGCCAAAGTGGGAAGGCCCTTACCGGGTAGTACGAGTCACCAGACCTGGCGCAGTCCGTCTGGAGACCGGAGATGGCATTCAGTTGCAAAACTCATGGAATATTGAGCATCTCCGCAAGTTCTACCCGTAAGGCGCGGCTGTCGGGCCCTGCCCGGTAGCCACCCTTTTGTACAGGCCTTGCCTCTGTTGCATGTAACCCCTTGTACAAAGCCAGGCGCAGACCCTGGGCAACAAAGAAATAAATGAAGCACTGGGGGCCCCCAACAAATTGCATGCATGCATAAGCATATCATGAGCATTGCATATTCATGTAGAATAGATCACATGAGGCATAATTTTCATCTGCATCATACTGCTGGCTCCTACCGTGGATTAGGTCCGGAAAAAGGAGAAGAGAAGACAAGCCTACATTGCGATCCCCGGCAAGCCCAAACAGATAAGTTCTCTCTCTTATCCATACGAGTTCTGTAAGTAAAAACTTGTGCATAGGAAAACCTCGCCGCTTTCAAGACTTAGGTGCTCCCGTCCCTTGACTCGAACGTTGCTTTGGTCAGGGAGGTTGTAGTGGCCTTTGGCGAGAAAGTTGGCGGGGGGCTGGTCCCTCTTCACGATTTGTGCCCGGCAGGCCTAGCCCGCGACAACAACTTGAGGGTACCAGCAGGATAGCCTACTGGGTAAAAACTTGCTTACTTGAGCGTATGGAGGCATTCTCCCTCTGCATGGACATGTTACATGAACAAGTGCCCGGCAAGTTTTATCTTTTTCATTAACTAGATGATAACCCCGCGCGTTGCTGCGGGAAATTTGCTCAATCTTTTGGAGATGAATATATAACAAAAAAAGAAGGCAATGATTGAATGAAGAAAAAAAGGCATGACACCAGGCAAGGCATTGCTTGAAAAATCTTAAGCAATCACTTTCCATGATGAAGTTAAACTTTCATCAATTAAGTGGCATAACTCAAATTTGATAATAGCAGATTGACAGCTCGCAAAATACGGTTACGACATTATGGTTGGATAGTTTCTCGCAGAAAAATAGGCAACGGAAAAAGTTAAAACGATTTGAGAGTTGCGCGCTAAAAATTAGTGTACACACATACAATGGGGGTGAAACTACAATATATTCAATGAAAAGAAGAAACGAAAGGTTGTATAGTTGAACAGTTTCTGAAGTCTCTGTAGCCGGGGATGCATTCTAGTACAGGCAAATATCTATTGCGTGTGCCGAAGAGGCATGCTTAGTTGAAGCATAAACTTAGTAGTCAAAGAACCTACCTGCATGTATATATCAGACAAAAAAGAATTGAAAGCAACTTCGATGGAGATGAGATAAACAATCATTAATAGTAGTGCTCCCTTTCCTGAAACAAATTTAACTGTGTCCAAGTATATATCGTATTATCTATCCGTCTCTTGTGCGGAAAAAATATTTTACTCAATCCAAAAATTGCTTACCCCTGTCACCAGCCCATGAACAAAGTGGGATGCACCCGTCCATACAACACAGTTCTAAAAACACAAAAGGACTTTAGGGCATCGATTCATCATACTGTGCAACAAATTAAGGTGGAGTGGAGAAAATGTATCCAGAGAGGAATTGACTGGCATGCACATGTTGTCGGCATCATAGACCCATGGTTTAAGGCGGAGCAGAAAAACAGTATACAAAGAGGATTGCCAAATGACATCTACATCTTGTCAGCATCATAGAGTAGACACCCACGGTGGCGGAGCCTCCGGCCAGGCTTCTTCATCTGAGGCATGGTGAAGGCTTGATGGGAATAAAACTCAAGGAAATCTGTGGTCTTCTCTTACCCCAATAGTTTCTACATATCAGATCAAACATGGCCAGGAACTCGTCCTTCACCATGCTTAGCTCCTGGTCCAACTTCATGTGATCTTGACGTCGTTGTCAGTGGTCATGAACTTGTGGTGAGGCTGTTGTAGAACTGCCACATGTGCTGCTTCTGTAAGACGATGATGCCGGCTGACGACTCTTAGTCCGCGGAGTCGTAGGAGTTACACCCTATTTCTGCTGATGGCTCTTCTTGGTGGTGTTGACCCCCCACCGGCCCTGTTGACAGCCTGCTGTCAGGGCCAGGCCGTAAGTAGTTGTAGTAGTAGGTCATCCTAGTGGCAGTAGCTTGCGGTGGAGCATGAGGGTGAGCAGGGCCCCCGATGCTAGTGAGCGGGTAGGTGAGGACGCTCCGCTGCTCAACGGCGAGGTGGACCTAGAGATATTGCTACTGTTGGTGTCGGTGTCCTCGATGGCTCAGGGAGATGGTGACGACAACTTTTAGGGAGGAAGTGAGGGCGCCGCAATGAAGGAGGAGGCTGTGGAAGTCACCGCTGCCACTGGAGGCATATACGCACGGTTTGAAGAACATAATCGCCATCAATATGATAATGAGGAGGAGGCTGATGTATTTATAGGGGATGAAGCCCAAGGGAGATGAGTCGAGGGGCCTCGCGGGGGAGCCGTGTGCGTGTTGGTTACCCTCCATGGGGAAGGAGAAGAGATAGTGAGATTTTATGGAGATTAAAGAAGGCGAAGAGGGAGTCGAAAATCAAGAGGCGTTCCAGAATTCTCAGGGAAAAAAGAGTGCTGCCGTGAAGATAGGAAACGTTGCGTTGCGGAGGAAAATATTTTGGTAAAAAAAGAGATGACGTCAGTATGGGTGATGTGGTAGTGGGGCCGCTGATGTGGACAGCCTGCATGTCAAGAGAATTAGCTTAGTGGGGATGATCTATTTAGGTATTATAGATATGCTGATCAACAAGTACAGACCTTACATAACACAAACATGGATAAAAGAGATTACATAATTTGAACTAAAGTTTGGCAAGTGCCTACATATTTTAGATTGAAAAAAGATAAATGCTCATGATCCCCTTTTCTACTCCGTCCTTCCCTTCGTCGAAACTACAGGGGGAAACGAAGAAGACGGAGGGAAGGCCCGGCTGGGATTCGATGCCTCCCCAGGATCAGGATGACTCCATTCCCGGGTTAGGAGGAAGAAACCGGAGGGCAGGTGTGGACGGTGACGCTGCCGGAAGCTCAACCAGTGGTGATGGTGCTACCGGTAAGCACGCCTCGTCGGAGCGGCCGCCCCCGCTCTTGACGAGTCATGGGTCGCCGCCACCTCCTTTACCACTGTCGCTCGAAGCTCCCGCCATGCCAACCAGGGCAAACACCAAGTGCTCCAGGTAACTCCACAGAGAGCATGGTCGTCTCCAACGACCCGAAGACAAGGGGCCGCCGCCCTTTAAAGAAGCACACATAGGGACGAGGAGCTCGCCCATACGCCGGGCGGGCGGTGCCCTGAGAGGAGGAATCCGCCATTACCGGTACCAAACCACCTTTGCGGCCTCCCTTCGGCGTTACAGGAAAAGGAGGACTAGGCCACGATTGAATACCACACCTCGTGTCCATTATGGGCCTCGGCGTGGTGTCGCTTGTGTCGCCCCTCACTAAGATTCGAGCTACGGGCGGCCCGGCGACGAGCACACCGGAGTCGCTACCTCTGGTGCTACCACCGCGCCGCCCGCACACCCCCTGAGGCCTACGCGAAGACATGAAGAGGATTCTGCCCCAGCACTCGATGTTGTCGACCCCAAGCTAGGGCCCGAGGCTTGGCCCCAAGCTCTCCTCTTCGGCATACCTCAGGAGGAAGCAGAGAATGAAGGAGGTGAGTGGACGAATACTCCCACTCCTCCCCCGTCCCTCCTTTTATAGACGGGCCAGGGTCGGGAGCCGCTCCCTCAGCGGGGGACCGCCGTCCTCCTCCAACAATCCATGAAGACCAGGCCCCTACCTTAACGCTCTCCTGCACCACACGCCTCCGTTACCTACCCCAGTCAATACAAGCAGCATACATGGCCTGGGATAAGGGCGTGGTGGGAAGAGTGAATTGGCAGTTACTCGCCCATTCGTTAAAGTCATTCACGGGCCATTACAGGGATGGCCCCACCACAATTGGCGTTACACGACGCACAGGAAAACCGGAAACTGACTCAAGCTCAGATTAATGAAGAAGCAAAGAAGATCTCAAAGGGCAAGCAACTATTTCCCCCTCACCTGTGCACAAGTTAGGGCCTACCCGACGACGCCCGGCAGCGCATTCGGGCCAGGCCCGGGGGCTCCTGTCAGTGCAACAAACCCTGGGTCTGTTGCCCAGACCGTGCACAGGCCCAAGATCAAGATTGCAACATCCAAGACAAGGCCAAGGTAAAGAGATAGGCTCTTTGAGGATCACAGGGCAGGTTGAGAAGACCAAGTCAAGCCAAGAAGCAAGACACCGCAAAGGGAAAACCTCCCTTGCCAGGCAGGAGAGCCTGGCGAGGTTAAGGTTGCCCCGAAAGCAAGCCTCAGGATCGCCCCGGCAGGCCTGCTGGGGCATACGAAGGCAAAACACCCCGCCAAGGCTTCACTGCCCCACCTCACAGCGACGCAAGTCATCGATCGGTGCAGTGTCAAGCCCCAAGATGACTAAGTGGCTGCCTTTTGCCACATGGCAGCCATTTCCTACAGGAATCACCTCCAGATGACACCCATCCTGTGACATGTCATGCAGACAGGAGAGAAGGTGGCCAAACAGCCTGGCAAGGCGTGCCGGGCAGGCCATGATGTGACACTGAACGGCGCATTTAATGCATACTGCTCTATCTGCATAGTAGATTTGATAGCACTGTTCGCTATCTATTCAGTACACAATGACTGATTTGCCACTGTGGTGACCCCTTGATCTATAAAAGGAGGCCCATGGCAACCATAGAAAGGATTCGGACCCCTGTACACTCATACGCGCATAGCTGCTCTCGCCCCAAGGCAACCCTGCCGGGCAAGAGCGCTGCATTTCCACCACTATCCACCATCAGTCCACCAAAGCAGGAGTAGGGTTTTACGCCTCGCGGCAGCCCGAACCTGGGTAAAACAGCCCGTGTGATCTTTGCCGCGCTACGCTACGCTCCTCCGCTCTTTGTGCAACGTGCTCAGTCCCCCTGCCGAACCAAAAGGGGCCCTTGGCCCCATAGGTGGCCGTGGTTTCCCATGACAACTGCCCGTGTGATCTCTGCCGTGCTGTGCTACGCTATCCGCTCTTTGTGCAATGTGCTCATCCCCCCTACCGAACCACAAGGGGCTGATGGCCCCATAGGTGGCCATGGTTTCCCACGACATCTTTGGCATGCCAGATAGGGGGGCGCGCTTGCGCGAACCCGAGAAGCGTACGCAGCGCATCATTATCTTCATCATCTTCACCATCTTCTTCATCGGCGGCTCCATCGTCCACGGCGCCCAAGAAGAAGCCCGGTGCTGCGGCCCATCCGTCCACTTCGAAGGCCCCGTCGCACGTGGCCGCCGACGCTGCGGGGGCTATGGGGACACACAGAGACATGGACGCTGCAGGGGACGTGGCTGGCGCAGGCGGCGTCATCACCACCTCCCCTGCGGCCGAAACAAGGGCAGAAGGCACCGGGGAAGGACAACACCAACAACATGCCAGCGGCCACGCTCCATGAGGTACGGGTGGAGAAATCATTCCGTCTGCACCTCTCCGCCCGGCTGAAGGGCACAGCCGCAGCGGTGGCACTTGCTCTGGGGTGAATCGCAACTCTCCAGCCGCTCCCGCTGCGGGCGCGGCCGTAGGGCATACGCCACTCCCGGAACGAGCTGATCGAGCCAATGCGTCAAACGGAGCCGATGGCCCTCAAGCGCCTCCACCTCGTCACCAGGCCACCCTGGCGACGGGCTCACGACAAGAACATTGCACGACTACTACCGGCACCATAAGGAGCCAGGCGACGCTACGGTCTACGTCGTCATCCATGCCAAGCATCGCTTCGGAGGCCATGGCACAGGCCTAGCTGCTGTTGAGATTTCCGCCGGCAGCCGATCAGATGGATGACTGGAGAGCCACCATTCAAAGCCTGATTGGTTTCGCCAAGGTGGGAGGATCACAGCGAGCTGGCCCGCCACGGCCTCCCCAGGTGACGACGACGGCCCGCACTGCTGGCCGTGCTGAAGGGGCCACCCCCACGATGCAGTCCCCTCTGCGGCAACCTGTGCAGGGGCCACAGCTGGAGCCATGCGATCAAGAACCCGACGACGTCTTGATGGCTTCGTCCGACCCTCAAGTGCGTCAAGGCCAATAGCGAGTCCTGGAGGACAGGCAAAGGGAAGGCGCGCGTGTCACCATCGAGCGACGCCGCGACACCCACCGCCAGCCTGATAGGCACAATGGCCCTGACGTCGATGAGGCCACTCTCGGTGAAGGTGGGTACCTACCTTTCGAGGTTGGGTGCCCCGCCTCCACTCGTGAGTTGTGACAAGTCCGTTGGCCATCTACCCGCACGTTCAAGCCAGAAATACCAGAGAAGTACGACGGGAAACTAAACCCGGCAGAATTCTTGAGCAGCTACACCATCGCTGTTCAAGCTGCCGGGGGAAGAGACAAGAAGGTGTTCGCCAACTACTTCCCTCTAGCACTCAAGCCAAATGTGAGGTCTTGGCTAATGAACCTGCCGGAGAACTCCATTTCGACCTGGGCTGACCTGTGCCATGAGTTTGTTGGCACCTTCACGGGCGGCCATCAAGAACTAGGGCGGCCCAGCGACTTGCAGCTCCTCCCACAGAAGGAAGGAGAGACCCTACGGAAGTACATGCAGAGGTTCAGCCGAGTACACAGGAACATTCCAGACATCCACCTAGCAGCTATGATAGCTGCGTTCCAGTCCAACATGCGCAACCGTCGGATACGTTCCAAGATGAACGTTTGACTGCCCAAGACTGTGAAGGAGCTTTACACTCTAGTGGATAAGTGTGCTCGGGTAGAGGAGGGGAGGCGGCTCCCCGGTGAAGAGGATGGCGTCGACATCGACTCAGAGGATGACGATGAGGCCACCAGTCAGAAGAAGAAGAAGAACAAGAAGCGCAACAAAAGGTGCAACGATAAGGCAGTGATGACCGTTGAGGGATCGGGCGCACCTAGTACTGGCAAGAAGGTCAAGACCGAAGTTCCCGGCAAGGAAGTTGCCGCGTGCACCGATTGCCGGGAAGCTGCGGCTGCCGAGAAGGCTGTGAAAGGTGATGGGCCGTACAGCAAGATCCATCGGACCAAGGGCCACGATCTCCAGGAGTGTCATCAGGTCGAGAAGCTCGTCAAGAAGCAGAGGGCTGAATACGAGAAGCGTGATAAGGAGAAAGGTCAAGATGGCGCTGGCGGGAAAGGACGAGGTGGCAGCGCAAGCCGCCTCAGCAAGGCACCTCAGAATCAAGGGAAACCCGCCAGAGGCTGTAAGAAGGAGATTGCAATGATGAGAGTGATGGACGAGATGAAGAGGAAACCAGTGAGCAGGAGTTCCAGAAAGCCACTGACGCCCTGTGCATTGACGAGGGTGCATCTCTGCACTCCTCTCTCCGCCAACTTAAACAGTGGGTGCGTGAAGTCATTGCCATGGAGCCAGCGGTAGATTCTCAGAAGCCGCTCAAGTGGTCCCGCACGCCCATCATCTTTGACGAAGAGGATCACCCTGACCGCACCACTGCGGTAGGGTGCTTGCCGTTGTTGGTCTCCCCAACAATCCGCAACCTGAAGGTCACAAAGATGTTGGTGGACAGTGAGGCCGGGTTGAATCTGATTTCTCCAAAGGTCATCAGCAAACTTCAGATTGCAGATGAAGAGCTCAAGGTTACTGGCATGTTTCAAGGGATCAACCCTGGAGAAGCCGTCCTAAGGGGAAGATCATGCTACCGGTGATGTTCGGAGGGGAGTTAAACTACCGGACCGAGAAGATTGTATTTGATGTGGTTGACCTCCCCCTGCCGTACAATGGAATCCTTGGCCGCCCAGCCCTGGCCAAATTCATGGCAGCATCCCACTATGCCTACAATACCTTGAAGATGCCAGGGCCGATAGGCGTCATTTCCATTCCTTCAGACAAGAAGGATGTAGTCATTTGTAGACAAGATGTACCGGGAAGCAGTCACGGCAGAGGCTGCGGAAGCCAGTGTTCCCGCCAAGGAAAACAAGAAGAAGAAGAGAGATAGCAAGGATGCCTGCAAGGAATCCGGGAAACATGCCTCTTCGGAGTACGTTGCGCCCGTTGATGACGTGCCAGAGAGTTCCAATACCAAGCGACCCAAGGCTGCTGCACCCGTTGTGAAAAAGGTCCCAGCAGGGCTGGCTGGCGCTGATGGTAACTTCACTATCAATGCCACCCTTGATGACAAATAGGAAAGCGCGCTCGTTGCATTCCTGCGGGCGAATATCGATGTGTTTGCCTGGCAACCATCTGATATCCCCAGTGTTCCCAGGGAGGAAATCGAGCACCACCTTGCTGTCTGCCCACATGCCTGACCCGTCAAGAAGAAGGTCCGGAAGCAAGCTTTGGAGCGGCAACAATTCATTGCCGAGGAGATCAAGAAACTTGAGGCAGCTGGTCTGGTCAGAGGAGTACTGCATCCAACATGGTTAGCAAATCCTGTGGTGGTACACAAGGCTAATGGGAAATGGAGGCTTTGCATAGATTTTACGGATCTGAACAAGGCATGCCCGAAGGACCCATTTCCCTTGCCGTGCATCGACCAGATTGTGGATTCCACCTCCGGGTGTGACTTGCTCTCTTTTTTGGATGCATACTCTGGATACCACCAGATTTTCATGTCCAAGGAAGACGAGGAGAAGACCGCGTTCATAACCCCATGTGGCATGTACTGCTTCGCACGGATGCCCTTCGGGTTGAAGAGCGACTGATCCACTTTTGCAAGAGCAGTACAGATTGGCTTTGAGTCCCAGCTGCACAGAAACGTTGAAGCTTACATGGATTATATTGTGGTCAAGACCAAGGATAGATCAACCCTCATCCAGGATTTGGAAGAAACCTTGCTAATCTGCGTAAGATCAACTTAAAGCTGAACCCGGAGAAGTGCGTGTTTGGCATCCCTTCCGGCAAGCTACTTGGCTTCTTTGTGTCCCATCGGGGGATAGAGGCCAACCCTGACAAGATCAAGGCTATCGAGCAGATTCAAGCACCCAAGACAGTGAAGGACGTGAGGTGTTTGACTGGATGTGTTGCCGCACTTAGCAGGTTCATTTCCAAGTCTGCCGAACGCGCATTGCCGTTCTTCAAAATCTTGAAGAAGGCAGGGCCTATGCAGTGGACCCCGGAGGCAGACGCCGCGCTACAAGATTTGAAGACCTATGTCTCCTCTGTGCCCACTTTGGTCGCTCCCAAACCACAAGAGTCATTGCTGCTATACTTAGCGGCAACCAATCAAGTGGTTAGTGCAGCACTGGTGGCGCAGTGGGAATTAAATGAAGCAGCAGCCACCGTCGTCCCCTCTGGAGAAGGAAGTGAACCCGTCCCGGCAAGACCAGAGTCAGTCCGAAGCGAAGAAAGGCAGGACAGCGGAAGCAGTTCTATGGTCGCGGCAAAGAAGAAAGTCGTGCAACGCCCAGTGTACTTCGTCAGCTCCCTATTACAAGGGGCTAGGTCAAGATACTCTGGCGTGCAAAAGTTGATTTTTGGCCTCATCATGGCCTTAAGGAAACTGCGCCACTACTTCCAAGCCCACGAGATCATGGTTGTCACCCGCTTCCCCTTGCAACGCATACTCCGGAACCCTGAGGCCACCGGCAGGATTGTGGAATGGGCTTTGGAGTTGTCCAGCTTTGGTTTAAAGTTTGAAAGCACGTCAACCATTCAGAGCAGAGCACTAGCGGAATTCATTGCAGAGTGGACGCCAACCCTTGATGAAGAAGTGTTGGAGACAGTTATTCCCGGCAAGGAGGCGCCCCAAGAATGGATTATGTATTTTGATGGAGCCTTCTCCCTACAAGGTGCAGTAGCTGGCGTACTTCTCGTTGCCCCCACTGGGGAGCACCTGAAGTACATCGTCCAGATGCATTTCCCCCGGGAGGAGGCTACCAACAATACTGCAGAGTATGAAGGGCTCCTTGCCGGGCTCATGATTGCGACAGAACTGGGAATCAAGAAGCTGATCATCCACGGAGACTAGCAACTTGTGGTCAGACAAGTGAATAAGGATTACCAAAGTCCATTGATGGAGGCATACATTGAGGAAGTGAGGAAGTTGGAGGAGCGCTTTGACGAATTGCAAATAGAGCACGTACCCCGTGCGAAAAACAGCATCGCTGATCATCTGTCGAAGTGCGCTGCGCAAAAACTCCCTGTGGAACCAGGGACTTTTGTTCCCCATCTGACTCAGCCCTCCGTATCCCCGGCAACAATGGCCAGAAAGAGGAGGAAACAGGACTCCGGCAAGCCTCTCCCGGCAGAGCCTCTCGAGGCCCCCGGTAGAGGGCTTGGCGAGAACAACTCCCCTTCGATCGCTAAGCTGCACCCTCCCGCCAGACCATCGGTCCCTGCGGTCGAGGAATGTGCTCCCACGAATGAGGAGGTGCCGCTAGTCCTCGTTGCCGAGCCCCATGCTCCAACTTGGGCGCGGCACATAGTCCATTTCCTCCAGACTGGAGAACTTCTTGAAGAGCAAGAAGAAGCTGAAAGAGTAGCCCGGAGGGCCAGTATGTATCAGCTCGTTAACGACACGCTATACAGAAGAAGGCCCAACGGTGTGAAATTGAAGTGCATTTGCTGGGAGGAAGGAAAGGAACTGTTGGCAGAAATACACAAGGGTATGTGCGGCTCACACATTGGATCGAGGGCTCTGGTTGGAAAAGCCTTCCGGTAAGGATTTTACTGGCCCACGGCCCTCGAAGGTGCAGTTGAGTTGGTCACCAAATGTGAAGCCTGCCAGTTCCATTCCAAGAATATCCATCTGCCTGCCCAAGCTATTTAGACAATCCCTTTGTCATGGCCGTTTTTGGTCTGGGGGCTCGACATCTTGGGCCCCTTCCCCCGTGCTACCGGGGGCTTTGAATTCTTGTTCGTTGCAATTGACAAGTTTACAAAGTGGCCGGATGTAGAGCCCATGAGAAAGGTGACTGCTCAGTCAGATATGAAGTTCTTGAAAGGATTAATGTGCCGCTTCGGGTTCCCTGCCCGAATCATCATCGACAATGGCACCCAACTCACGAGCCACGCCTTCATGCAATACATTCATGCCCTCGGAAGCAAAATCTCATTTGCCTCTGTCACTCATCCAAGGAGCAATGGGCAAGCTGAGAGGGTGAACGCTGAAGTGTTGAGAGGACTCGAGACAAGAACATTTGATAAGTTGCTGAAGTGTGGCAGGCGATGGACCGACGAGCTGCCGGTGGTTGTTTTGGTCCCTCAGAATGACACCAAATCGAGCTACCAGGCAGACTCCCTTCTCCCTAGTCTATGGGGCAGAAGCAGTTATCCCCACAGAACTCATTTACAGGTCACCTCGAGTGCTTGCCTACGATGAAGTGGCGCAAGAACAGCACCGGTGTGACGACGCTATTCTACTCGAGGAGAACCATCTCCGGGATGCTACGTATGATGCATGCTACCAGCAAGCCCTGTGTCACTATCACGGCCGCAGGGTTCATGCTCGGAGTTTTGAGGAAGGCGACCTTGTCCTTAGGCGCGTTCAGTCTGCCAAGCGTACAAACAAGTTGACGCCAAAGTGGGAAGGCCCTTACCGGGTAGTATGAGTAACCAGACCTGGCGTAGTCCGTCTGGAGACCGGAGATGGCATTCAATTGCAAAACTCATGGAACATTGAGCATCTCCGTATGTTCTACCCGTAAGGCCCTTTTGTATAGGCCTTGCCGATGCTGCATGTAACCCCTTGTACAAAGCCAGGCACAGACCCTGAGCAACAGAGAATAAACAAAGCGCTGGGGGCCCCCGAAACTTGCATGCAGGCATAAGCATATCATGAGCATAGCATGATCATGTAGATCAGATCACACATGGCATCATTTTCATCTGCACTAGGTTGCAGGTCTCTTACCATGGACTTGGTCCCGAAGAAGAGAAGAGAAGGCAAGCCTACGTTGCGACCCCCGGCAAGCCAAACAGATAAGTTTTATCTCTTATCCATACGTGTTCTGTGAAGAGAAACTTGTGCATATGAAAACCTCGCCACCTTTGAAATCTAGGTGCTCCCATCCATTGACTCGAACGTTGCTTTGGTCAGGATGGTTGTAGTGGCCTTTGGCAGAAAAGATTTGGCAGGGGGCTGGTCCCTCTCTGTAGTTTGTGCCCGGCAGGCCTAGCCCCGCGGCAACAAACTGAGGGTACCGACAGGATAGCCTGCCGGGGAAAACTTGTTTACTTTAATGTATAGAGGCATTTCACCTCTGCATGGATATGTTACATGCACAAGTACCCGGCAAGGCTTATCTTTTTCATTAATATGCTCATTAACAAGTACAAATCTTACAAAACACAAACATGGATAAAGAAGATTACATAATTTAGACTAAAAGTTTGGTAAATGCCTACATATTTTAGATTGAAAAAAGATAAGTGCCCCGTGATTCCCTTTCTTGTCCCTCTCCTCCTAGGCACTGCGGTGGGGGGCGAAGAGGGCGAAAAGAGTGCCTGGGCAGATGCCCAGCCTGACCCCGTCAGGCCCTTTGGCAAGGAGCCTGGCAGGGGTAGGAAGGCGCAGGCGAAGGTGATGGTGAAGAGATCGGCGGAGACGACCCCCTAGCCACCACCACCAGGGCCAGCAGGATGAACGGAGTTGCAGCCTGCGAGGAAGCCTGCCAGGGTCCAGCTGGGGGGCTGCTGGAGGAGCCCGGGGCACCACTCCCACCTCTACATCCACCTCCCCGGCAAATCGCCTTGCCGGGAAAGGAGTGCAGATGCAGATATTGGTGCCCCGGCCTGACGGTGACGATGCGGCTGGTGTTCAGCCAGAGTCGGAGCCATCATCCTCCCCATCAGCGCCGTCGTCATCACTGTCACTGTCCTCCTCGTCGCTATCGCTCGAGGAGGAGCTTTCGTCGTCGGTCGAGCTCTCCGCGCTGCACCCTAAGCGAGCACCCGAACTTCCAAAAACCTTGATGGAGAGCAGGTCGGCCTCCATTAATTTATAATGGAGGACATGCCCCTCCGACAAGCTATGGGCGCAAGCAAAGGTCTTCCAGCCGCGTCGAAAGAACATGCCATGAGGGGCAGGAAAATCCACATCCACCCGCATACCGCCGTTCCCGCAACCCCTCATGTGCAGCTTCAATGCGCGCGGCTGTTCGAGCTCCATCGCCATTGCGAATGGAGTGAGGAGACGGAGGCGGCCGCGTGGAGGCTTGTACAATCTGATGATGAACTCCAGGGGTTGGTCTCCAACATGGCCTTCCATCGGGGGAGGGGCGGTCGATGGGGGCGCAATCAGAGCGCCGCCCCGTCCTCCTTGGCCTCGGGCACCACCACGACCACGACCTCGCCCCCTCCCACCTCCTCTCGTGGCGGGCTCCGCCCCTGCATCTCCGGAGGGAGGAGGGAGACACTGTCGAGCAGAAGTTCTTGTCGCCGCCATTGAAGCAGTGCCGCACCCCCGACCTCTTGCCATGGTGGGCGAGGACTGCTGCAGGAATGGAAGGAGAAGGATGTGTGGAAAACGCCTTGCCCCACGTTCCCATTTTATAGGCGAGCGGGGCAAGGGGCTAGATTTTTTTCATGAAGGTAGCTGCCCCGTTTGTCCAGTCCGGCTCCTCCTCGCCATTAACGGCTCGAGGAATCAAGGCCGACCCCCTGCACCAATCCGCGATGCCTGGCTTTCTATCGTGGCGCTCATTCCCGCGCCCTCCACATCCGCCACCAGCTTAGCGCAGTGCGTGCAATACACGCGGCGGAGGCGCTTGGGGCGGGAAAGATAATGGGGAGGCAATTACCACCCCATGAATGTGGGACGTGGGTAACCTACAGATCGTGGCCCATTATCTCTCCCACCACAATTGGCGTTACGTGACACGCGGGATAACTGGAAACTGACCTGGGTTCAGGTTAATGAAGAAGCAAAGAAGATCTCAAAGGACAAGCAACTGCTACCCTCTTGCCTGTGCACTAGATAGGGCCTACCCCGATGATGCCCGGCAGCGCATTCGGGCCAGGCCCGGGGGCTCCTGTTGCTTCAACAAACCCTCGGTCTATTGCCCAGACCGTGCACAGGCCTAAAAGAGCAAGGCAGCAACATCCAAAATGAGATCGAGTTGAAGAGATAACTATTTGAGGAATCAAAGGGCAGATCAAGAAGACCAAGACAAGCTAAATGAGCAAGACACCACTAAGGGAAAGCCTCCCTTGCCGGGTAGGCGAGCCTGGTGAGGTCGAGGTGGCCCCGAAGACAAGCCTCAAGACCGTCCCAGCAGGCCTGCCGGGCACGACCAAGGCAAACTACCCCGCCAAAGCTCCACCGCTCCACCTCACAGCAACGCAAGTCATCGATTGGTGCGGTGTCAAGCCCCCAAGTGACTAAGTGGCTGTTATTTGGCACGTGGCAGCCACTTCCTATGGAAACCATCTCCAAATGACACCCGTCCAGAGACGTGTCAAGCAGACAGACGAGAAGGTGGCTGAGTAGCCCAGCAAGGCTTGCCGGGCATGCCACGATGTGACACTAAGCGGCGCATTTAATACGCTCTGCTCTGTCTGTAGAGTTAGGTATGATAGCACTGTTCGCTATCTAATCAGTACACAATGACTGATTTGCCATTGTGGTGACCCCTTGATCTATAATAGGAGGGCCATGGCAACCATAGAAAGGATTCGGACCCTCGTACACTCGTACACGCGTAGCTGCCCTCGCCCCGAGGCAACCCTGCCGGGCAAGAGCATTGTGTTTCCACCACAACCCACCATCAATCCACCAAAGCAAGAGTAGGGTTTTACGCCTCGCGGCGGCCCGAACCTGGGTAAAACTGCCCGTGTGATATCTGTCGTGCTGTGCTACGTTCTCCGCTCTTTGTGCAATGTGCTCATCCCCCCTGCCGAACCACAAGGGGCTGATGGCCCCATAGGTGGCCGTGGTTTCCCATGACAATCGGGCTTGTCAGGAACCTGGAGACACTTCCGGAGTTGTGATACGTGGAATACGTTGTGCACATCAGACAATTCAGGTGGTAACTCCAGCTGGTAAGCAACTTCTCCCCGCCTTGCTGTGATCTTGAAGGGGCCAATAAATCTTGGTGTGAGCTTTCCTTTAACGTGGAATCGCTTGGTTCCCTTGAGAGGAGTGACTCGCAGATACACATGGTCTCCGACGCGAAAGCTCACTTCCCGGTGAGGAGAGTCAGCGTAGCTCTTCTACCTCGACTTGGCGGTCTTCAGTCGTTCTTGGATTAGCTGAACTTGTTCTTCGGCTTAGCGGAGAATATCAGGTCCAAAGATTAGCCCATCTCCGATCTCCAACCAATTGAGGGGTGTGTGAGACACTTGCGTCCATACAACACCTCAAATGGTGCCATTTGGATGCTTGACTGATAACTGTTGTTATAGGAGAATTCGGCAAAAGGGAGGCAATCTTCCCACTTTGCTCTATATGCTAGGACACAAGCTTGGAGCATGTCTTCGAGTATCTAATTTACTCGTTCTGTCTGTCCTCCGTTTTGTGGGTGGAAAGCCGTACTAAATGACAACTTGGTTGCCATGGCTTCTTGGAATTTCTTCCAGAACCTTGAGGTAAATTGGGTTCCTTGATCTGACACAATCTCCTTAGGAACTCCATGAAGCTGGTTGCCATAATAGGTAGTCTTGACAAGTATGAAATGGGCCACCTTGGTCAAATGGTCGACTATGACCCAAATGGAGTCATGACCCTTGCTTGACCTGGGTAATCCAGTGATGAAATCCATTCCGACTTTATCCCATTTCCACTCGGGAACCTTGAGTGGTTGAAGCAATCCAGCAGGTCGCTCATATTCATCTTTGAACCTTTGGCATACATCACACTTAGCAACGTAGGTGGCGATCTCCCTCTTTATCCTGTGCCACCAGAATCTTTCCTTCAGGTATTGATACATCTTGGTTCCTCCAGGATGGATGGAATATGGAGTTCCATGGGCTTCTTGCAGGATCAAATCCTTCAATTCCTTCTTGTTAGGCACGCAAATGCGATTCTTGAACCACACAACTCCTTGTTCGTCTTCAGAGAATACTGGGGCCTTGCCTTGATTCATCTTCCTCTTGATGCCTTCGATGCTTTCATGTCCTTTTTGAGCCTCCTTGATTTCGTCCATTGATACGTCTCCAATGTATCTATAATTTTTGATTGTTCCATGCTATTGTATTATCTATCTTGGATGTTTTATATGCATTTATAAGCTATTTTATATCATTTTTTGGACTAACCTATTAACCTAGTGCCCAGTGCCAGTTGCTGTTTTTCCTTGTTTCTGACTTTTACAGAAAATCAATACCAAATGGAATAAAACTTCACGATAATTTTTCTTGGACCAGAACAAGCCCACGAGACTTGGAGAGGAGGCCAGAGGAGCCACGAGGAGGCCACAAGCCTCCTGGCCGTGCCCCAAGGGGGGGCGCCCTCAGGGCTTGTGGGCCCCTCGTGGCTGTCCTAGCCCTAATCCCAGTACTATAAATTCTCAAATATTCCCCCTATACCAGAGGGCACACCAAAAATACTTTTCCGCCGCCGCAAGCTTCTGTTCTCATGAGATCCCATCTTGGGGCCTTTTCCGGCACTCTGCCGAAGGGGGATTCGATCACGGAGGGCCTCTACACCAACCTTGCCGCCCTTTCGATGATGTGTGAGTAGTTTACCACATACCTACTGGTCCATAGCTAGTAGCTAGATGGCTTCTTCTCTCTCTTTGATCTTCAATACAATGTTCTTCTCGATGTTCTTGGAGATCTATTTGATGTAATCTTCTTTTGCGGTGTGATACATCTCCAATGTATCTATAATTTTGATTGTTCCATGCTATTATATTATCATTCTTGGATGTTTTACAATCATTTTATAGCAACTTTATATCATTTTTTGGGACTAACCTATTGACATAGTGCCCAGTGCAAGTTGCTGTTTTTTGCTTGTTTTTTACTTCTCATAATATCAGTACCAAACGGAGTCCAAACGCAGCGAAACTTTTTGGAGGTTTTTTTTGGACTAGAAGACACCTTGGGGGCCAAGAAAGCACCTAGGAGGAGGCCCGTGGGGACCACACGACACCAGGGCGCGCCCAGGAGCCCAGGCGCGCCCTGGTGGGTTGTGGGGCCCACGGAGGTCTCCTGCACCGCCTCTTCACCCTATAAATTCCCAAATATTCCCAAAACCCTAGGGGAGCAGACAAAACACAATTCCAGCTGCCGCAAGTTCCAGAACCACGAGATCCAATCTAACACCATCACGGAGGGGTTCATCATCCTCATTGGTGCCTCTCCGATGATGCGTGAGTAGTCCACCATAGACCTAAGGGTCCATAGGCAGTAGCTAGATGGCTTCTTCTCTCTTTTTGATTCTCAATACAATGGTCTCTTGGAGATCTATTTGATGTATACCTTTTTTTGCATTGCGTTTGTTGGGATCCGATGAACTTTGAGTTTATGATCAGATCTATATCCATGAATATTATTTGAGTTTCATTGATCTCTTATATGCATGATTATTTATAGCCTCGTATTTTTTCTTCGAATCTTTGGTTTAGTTAGGCCAACTAGATCAATTTTTCTTGCCATGGAAAGAGGTGCTTTGCGATGGGTTCGATCTTACGGTGTCCTGATACGTCTTCGTCATATCTACTTTTCCTAACGCTTTTGCTCTTGTTTTGGACTCTAATTTGCATGATTTGAATGAAACTAACCCGGACTGACGCTGTTTTCAGTAGAACTACCATGATGTTGTTTTTGTGCAGAAATAAAAGTTCTCGGAGTGGAATGAAACTTTTTGGAGATTTATTTTACAATAAAAGAAAAATACTGGAGACAAGAACCACCGGAGGGGGGCCCCTGGGTGAGCACAACCCACCAGGGTGCGCCGCCCCTCTAGACACGCCCAGGTGGGGTGTGCCCACCTGGTGGCCCCACGGACCCTGACTCCGACTCCTGAAATACCTAAATTTGGAGAAAAAATTAGGGAGAAAGAATTATCGCGTTTCATGATACGGAGCCACCGCCACCTCCTGTTCTTCATCGGGAGGCCAGATCTGGAGTCGGTTTGGGGCTTCGGAGAGGGGGATCTTCGGTCTTCGTCATCACCAACCCTTCTCCATCACCAATTCCATGATGCTCCCCACCGGGAGTGAGTAATTCCTTCGTAGGCTTGCTGGTCGGTGAGGAGTTGGATGAGATTCATCATGTAATCGAGTTAGTTTTGGTAGGGCTTGATCCCTAGTATCCATTATGTTCTGAGATTGATGTTGTTATGACTTTGCCATGCTTAATGCTTGTCACTTTGGGCCCGGGTGCCATGATTTCAGATCTGAACCGTTTATGTTTTCACCATTATATCTATGTTCTAGATACAATCTTCTAAGTCATATTCACCTATTACGTGTTATGATCCGTAAACCCCGAAGTGACAATAGTCGGGATACTTTCCGGTGATGACCGTAGTTTGAGGAGTTCATGTATTCACTATGTGTTAATGATTTGTTCCGGTTCTCTATTAAAAGGAGGCCTTTATATCCCTTAGTTTCCTTATGGACCCCGTTGCCATAGGAGGGTAGGACAAAAGATGTCATGCAAGTTCTTTCCATAAGCACGTATGACTATTTATGGAATACATGCCTATGTTACATTTATGAACTGGAGCTAGTTTTGTATCACCCTAGGTTATGACTGTTATATGATGAATATCATCCAACGAGTTCACCGATCCAATGCCTACGAATTTTCCACTTATTGTTCTTACTAAGTTACTACTGTTGCTACTACTGTTACACTTGCTACAAAATCATTGCTATCACTGTTACCGTTACTGCTACTATTATCACTGCTCTCAAAACTATCATATTACTGTGCTAATGATCACTTTGCTGTAGATATTTAATCTCCAGGTGTGGTTGAATTAACAACTCAATTGCTAATACTTACAAATATTCTTTGGCTCCCCTTGTGTCGAATCTATAAATTTGGGTTGAATACTCTACCCTCAAAAACTGTTGCGATCCCCTATACTTGTGGGTTATCAAGACCTTTTTCTGGCGCCGTTGCCGTGGAGCATAGCTATATTTGTTGAGTCACTTGGGATTATTATCTATTTATCATTATGAAGAATCTGAAGGATACCAAGACTAAGATTTTTCCCTCTAAGACGAGGGGAGGTACGGAACTGCCATCACACTCTGCACTTGATTCACGTTCTATTTTGAGTAGACTTGCAACACCACCTCATGCTATTAATCCTGATATGTCGCAAGTTATTGACGATGCTACCTCTGCTATGAATGCTACTAATGATGATGCTAGTACCTCGCTTGATGATAATATGCAACTAGGTGAATTTCTTGATGAACAAATTGCTAGAGCTAAAGATATTGAGAATGCTGAAACTGATGAAATTATCGAAACTGATGAAGTACTTGAAACTGAAAATCTTGAAACACATATTAGGTGTAGCTCTCCTAGATATGAATTGCCTAAGATACCTGAAGGTTATGTTATGGATGAGGAGACAGCTAGAGATTTTCTTGCTTGCAATGATAGAGATGATCTTAAGAAATTATTATGCAAACTGAAAGAAAAATCTTTGAATGCTAGAATGAAATGTGATCCTAAGTTTGCTACTTCACCTATCTTTGTTGATGATAAGGATTATGAATTCTCTGTCGATCCAGAGTTAATTACTTTGGTTGAATCTGATCCTTTCCATGGCTATGAAACTGAAACTGTCGTGGCACACCTTACTAAATTAAATGATATAGCCACCCTATTTGCTCATGATGAGAAGATTCGCTACTACTATATTCTCAAATTATTCTCGTTCTCATTAAAGGGTGATGCTAAGATATGGTACAACACTCTTGCTCCTGGTTGTGTGCGTAGTCCCCAGGATATGATTTATTACTTCTCTGAAAAATATTTTTTTGCTCATAAGAAACAAGCTGCCTTACAGGAAATATTTAATTTTGTGCAAATTGAAGAAGAGAATTTCCCACAAGGTTGGGGGAGGCTTCTCCAATTGCTTAATGCTTTGCCTGATCATCCTCTTAAGAAAAATTAAATACTTGATATCTTCTATAATGGACTAACCGATGCTTCTACAGACTTCCTAGATAGTTGTGCTGGTTGTGTTTTCAGGGAACGAACTGTTGAACAAGCTGAGGAATTATTGAATAATATATTGAAAAATTATGATGATTGGACTCTTCTTGAACCACCGCCTAAACCCACTCCGAAGAAGAGGGGTATCTTATATCTCAGTACTGAAGATATGCAAGAGGCAAAGAAAAGCATGAAGGAGAAAGGTATTAAAGCAGAGGATGTTAAAAATATACCTCCTATTGAAGAGATACATGGACTTGACACACCACCACCAAAGGTGGTAGAGGTAAATTATTTGATGAAATTTGATGAAAGCGATATCCCTTACAATAAACATCCTAGTCAATGCCTTTATGAGTTTGACAACTACATTAGAAAACAAGATCACTTCAATGAAAATGTTATGAAACAATTGAAATACAACTCCAATATGATTGCTCGTTTGAGTGACTTGTTATTCAGAATCACTAATGATGTAAGAGGTGTAGGAAAACATGCTTCTATGGTTCAAACTCAACTAGAACAAGTTGCTAAATCTCAAAGAGAGTTGCTTGATGAAATGAATAATAATATAAATGACTTTGCTGTTAGAGTAGCAACTAGAGGAGGTAAAATGACTCAGGAACCACTTTACCCTGAGGGACACCCTAAAATAATTGAACAAGACTCTCAAATAATTAATACAGGTGCACCTAGTCCTTCTAGAAAGAAGAAGAAAAAGAAAAATGATAGGACTTTGCATACCTCTAGTGAACCTGAAGTGGAAAAACCTGCTGATAATGATAATGATGTTTCTATTTCTGATGCTGAAACTCAATCTGGTAATGAACACTCATCTAGTGATAATGAAAAGGATAATGGTGATGTTCATGAAGACACTCAACCAGACAATGATAAACAACCAGAAAATGATATTGAAATAGAACCAGCTATTGATCTTGATAACCCACAACCTAAAAATAAAAGATATGATAAAAGAGACTTTGTTGCTAGAAAACATGGAAGAGAAAGAGAACCATGGATTCAAAAACCCATGCCCTTTCCACCTAAATCAACTAAGAAGAAAGATGATGAAGAATTTGAATGCTTTGCGGAGATGCTTAGGCCTATCTTTTTGCGCACTCGCTTAACTGATATTTTAAAGATTGCTCCTTATGCAAAATATATGGAAGACATCATCACTAATAAGAGAAAAATACCGAAAGCTGAAATCTCCACCATGCTTGCTAATTACTCTTTTAAGGACGAAATACCTAAAAAACCTGTAGATCCAGGAATACCAACTATACCTTGCTCTATCAAAAGAAATTATGTTAAAACTGCTTTGTGTGATCTAGGAGCTGGTGTTAGTGTTATGCCTTTCTCTTTATATAAAAGACTTGATTTGAATAAACTCACACCTACTGAAATATCTTTGCAAATGGCCGACAAATCAACTGCCATACCTATCGGTATTTGTGAGGATGTGCCTGTTGTTGTTGCAAATGTTACTATCTTAATTGACTTTGTTATACTTGAGATGCCCGAGGATGACAACATGTCGATTATCCTTGGTAGACCCTTCTTGAATACTGCATGGGTTGTTATTGATTGCAATAAAAGCAAGGTCACTTTTCATTTCAATGGTAATGAACATACGGTGCACTTTCCAAAGAAACAATTCCAACTGAATGGTATTAATGTTATTGAAAAATCGCTGACACTCACTATTGGAAGTTTTCAACTACCTCTACCTACTGCCAAGAAGAAATATGAAATGCTTATTGTTGGGGACATGCATATCCCCATTGAGGTAACTTAGTGTTTTACGAAAGTTCTTCGGTTTCATGCTAATCGAAGGTGGTTGTTAATAAGACTTGATCAACCTTATTAATGGATCATTTTCGAGAGGTATGAAGTTGATGAATTTAGTAAGCACAACCTTGTGCTCCCAACTTTTATTTTCTGTTTTTCTTAGTTAAATAAAATAAAATGCCATGTTTTGTGTGTTTTCTGAATTTCCCGTGCAATAAAAAAATGACCCAAAAATAAAAGTTCTCAGAATGCCCTGAAAATTTAATACGATTTTTTTTCTGATTATTTGTGAAAGGGGGGTGCACCAGGTGGGCACAACCCACATGGGTGCGCCAGCAGCCCCAGGCACACCCTGGTAGGTTGTGGTCCCCACATGGGCCCCTCACTTATCTCTTTAGCCCATGTCATCTCCTACCTCTAGAAAAAAATCACCATTGCTCTCTCTCTTGTGTTCTTGCTCTCAAACCCGCGGATTTCGATCTGTTTGCTCGAAGCTCCATTTTTTGAAACTTTTTTGGGGGATTGCTACTTGGTATGTGACTCCTCCACTGCTCCAATTAGTTTTTGCTTTAGTGGATTATATTTTGAATAACTAGCTACTCTTGGTGCTACTGTAGATGAGCTTACATGTTGAATTCTTAGAGTTCTAAGTAGTTCGAATGCTCAGTATAGCCTCTATGCCTCCTTATGAGTAGTTGCTATCAATCTTGTGAAGTTTTGTTGACAAAAATTTTGTGGGCTAAAATTTTCAGAATTTTGTTCATAGGAATAAGATGAGTTTCTTTAGGAAGTTTGCCTCCAAGAAAAGCTCTAAGGGAGTCATTGGGGAATCATCAGATAATGACCTCCATACTCAGAGAAGGGCGAAGGTGCTGCCGTGCGAATGGCCGCCTGACCACTTCATGGATGGAGCCGGGATCCGTCAAGAGTTCGCACAATTTGCTGCTAATGCTGGGCTTACCGACTTCATCGCAGCTGAGTGTGAATAATACCATCTCCTCACAAATTCCTTTGTGCAAAATTTTCATTTCCTGAGTAGGAATAACCCCCCTGAGGTGCAGTTTAATTTATATGCTGAAACCCATCAGGTGCCACTCATTGATTTTTGCAATGTATGCTTGATTCCTTCTGATGGGGAAATAAGAGAGCCTAGGCCTGCAGAGTTTGAGGATTTTTATTGTACTCTGTCAGTGGGAGATGAGAGAGGCGTGTCGAGTGTCACTGCTACTAGCTTGCAATTTCCTTCTGCACATTACTTTGCTCTATTCATTGCTAAGTGTTTAGTTGCTAGAGAGAAAGTCGGTGCACTCAGTGCTCCTGACTTCGCCATCTTACTCCGTGCACTATACGACGACAACACCTTTAGCCTCGGGGCCATTATTGCACGCTGTCTACACCTTAACAGAACTAAGGGCAAAATTCATGGCGGTATTTATGCTACTCGCTTAGCGAGTCACTTTAATGTTCAGATTCGCCAGCATGATTATCATTTACCCAAGGTTTATTTAGATCACCGGGCGATGATGGATCACCAAATTACCAATATTGATAATTCTATTAATCACATTCCTTATAAACTGGTTTTCAGTGTGGATTCCCATGATATTATTCCGTTGCCTGCACCTGTTATGTTTGATTCTATTGCCAGGGGCGGATACAGGGTCATGCCTGAGGACATTATTGCCTACTGGAACGCCCAGGCAAAGGCAGAGGAGGAGCCTCAGGAGTGGGACGCTCAGGTGCCCGCTCCACAGCATTTCGAGATTGGACTGGATGGCTACTACGAGTGGTGATTACCAAGCTAGGCCAAAAGTCTAAGGTTGGGGGAGTATGTATTTGCAACGACATTACATTCTTGCTTACACATTTCATTCCAGTTGCCGGTGTTCACACTTTTTCATTGTATTATCCATGCTAGATTTATTTTCTTGCTTTCTTCTAGTGTTTTTGAAAAACTTTGAGAAAATCCAAAAAAATGTTTCTTCCTTCTTTCTAGTTTAGTTAGTTGTAGTATTAAAAAGAAAACCCAAAAAGAATTCCTTGTCCTTCTTTTGCTTGTTGGGAGCTTTCCCGTGTAAATAGCTTTTCTTGTTTTTGTTTTTGTTTTTCTTTCTCTTTAATTTGTTTTCTTCAAGAAAAGCTAAAAACTCCAAAAATATTTCAGTGTGTTTCTCTGAATTTCTCTTCTTTTTATTGAGTCATACCAAGGAGAATACCACGATGAAAATGTTGAGTGGCTCTCATATGCATTGATATTGATCTAATAAAGAGCCCTTATTACCTTGTCTTCTCCTTTTGAATAAAATGCTTGCAGATTCCAGCTTAGTCCACCAGACACTTTCACTATTATTATTTTCATATCATTCGGTCATGCAAGTGAAAGGCAATAATGACGATTTTCGGTGAACTGGCTGTGGCAGAGAGAAATGGGTATGAACTCAACTTGTTCGGTTTTTGTAAATATGTTTAACATAGTATCAATGATTTAGCCTATTATGATCAAACATGTTTGCAATGACAATTAGAGATTATAGTTTCTGATGGCATGCTTAAGTAGCTAGGAGTGGATAATGATTTATCTTGGATGTCAACATGCATTAAAATGATTGTGATGTAGTATGATGATATGGTATCCTCCTCTAAATGTTTCAAGTGGCTTGACTTGGCACATGTTCATGCATGTAGTTGAATCAAAACCAACATAGCCTCTATGATATTTATGTTCATGGTGTCCATATCCTACTCATGCTAGTATTCAATGTTAATTATGCATAACGCATGTTCATGACCGTTTTTGCTCTCTGGCTGGCCGCTTCTCAACTTATTTGCTAGCCTTCGCCTATACTAAGCGGGAATACTGCTTGTGCATCAAAATCCTAAAACCCAAGTTATTCCAGATGAGTCCACCATATCTACCTATATGCGGTATTACCCTGCCGTTCTAAGTAAATTTGCATGTGCCACCTCTAAAAACTTCAAACAAACTTCTGTTTTTGTGTGCCTGGATTGTTCATAGAGCGACAGGAGGTAGTCGGTATCTTCCATGCTAAGCGGGTTATTCTCATGATGAGTGTTTATTCACTCGTCCTTGCACGAGAGGGGCGGTAATAGGGATCCCCAATCCCCAAATCAAAAATTGCAAATAATTAAACAAAACTCCCCCAGGACTGATGTTGGTATGGACGGTACCCATGGATTCGGCTAGCCTTGGAGTGTTTTTGTTGGTGGAAGGGGTAGTAAACCTTTACTTTTATCACTTGGGAACCGCCACTAATGTGTTTAGCATGGAAGATATCTAGAACTAATAGTCGTGAAGTAAACAAGAAGGGTGCATTTCCCAAAATAACATTTATCTCTGTTTTAAAAATCTGAGCTCTGGCACCGCTGCAAATCCCTGTTTCCCTCTTTGACTATCTATTTACTTTTATGTTGAGTCATCACCTTCTCAAACAAGCGCCAGATCTGAGAGCACTATTGCCATCCTCATGCATTGTGCATAGTTAATGTTGGATGAATCATGACTTCTACCATGAATTACAATGTTTAGTCGCTGCTTGAACTTTGGAGGTGCTCTGCATTTATGTTTTGCAGTCTCAGAAAGGGCTAGCGAGATACCACTGTTGTCATATTATATCACGGTTGTTTTGACAAAGTGTTGTTGTTTGAGATATTTTATTATTGCTCGCTAGTTGCTTATGCCATTGATATGAGTTAATATAATTTCTATGAGTTATTGTTGACATGGTTAGTTATAATCTTTGCTGAAAACCTGGGTGCTACTTATGCTTATTTATGTAAACAAGAAAAAAAGAGTTCGTAAAAGTTATTCTTTTTCACTTTCAGTTTGTCAACTAAATTGCTTGAGGACAAGCAAGGGTTTAAGCTTGGGGGAGTTGATACGTCTCCGTCATATCTACTTTTCCTAACGCTTTTGCTCTTGTTTTGGACTATTATTTGCATAATTTGAATGAAACTAACCCTGTTTTCAGCAGAACTACCATGTAGTTGTTTTTGTGCAGAAATAAAAGTTCTTAGAATGGAACGAAACTTTTTGGAGATTTATTTTACAATAAAATAAAAATACTGGTGCCAAGAACCACCGGAGGGGGGCCCCTGGGTGAGCACAACCCACCAGGGCGCGCCCGCCTCCAGTCGTGCCCAGGTGGGTTGTGCCCACCTGGCGGCCCCGCAGACCCTGACTCTGACTCCTTAAATACCTAAATTTGGAGACAAAAATTAGGGAGAAAGAATTATCGCGTTTCTTGATACGGAGTCACCGCCACCACTTGTTCTTCATCGGGAGGCCAGATCTGGAGTCCGTTTGGGGCTCCGGAGAGGGGGATCTTCGGTCTTCATCATCACCAACCCTTCTCCATCGCCAATTCCATGATGCTCCCCACCAGGAGTGAGTAAGTCCTTCATAGGCGCGCTGGTCGGTGAGGAGTTGGATGAGATTCATCATGTAATCGAGTTAGTTTTGTTAGGGCTTGATCCCTAGTATCCATTATGTTTGGAGATTGAGGTTATTAGGACTTTGCCATGCTTAATGCTTGTCACTTTGGGCCCAGGTGCCATGATTTCAGATCTGAACCGTTTATGTTTTCACCATTATATCTATGTTCTAGATCCGATCTTGCAAGTCATATTCACCTATTACGTGTTATGATCCGTAAACCCCGGAGTGACAATAGTCGGGAAACTTTCCGGTGATGACTGTAGTTTGAGGAGTTCATGTATTCACTATGTGTTAATGCTTTGTTCCGGTTCTCTATTAAAAGGAGGCCTTAATATACCTTAGTTTCCTTATGGACCCCGCTGCACGGGAGGGTATGACAAAAGATGTCATGCAAGTTCTTTCCATAAGCACATATGACTATTTACGGAATACATGCCTACATTTCATTTATGAACTGGAGCTAGTTTTGTATCGCCCTAGGTTATGACTATTATATGATGAATATCATCCAACAAATTCACCAATCCAATGCCTATGAATTTTCCACTTATTGTTCTTGCTAAGTTACTACTGTCACTACTACTGTTACACTTGCTACAAAATCATTGCTATCACTGTTACCGTTACTGCTACAATTATCACCGCTATCAAAACTATCATATTACTGTGCTGCTGATCACTTTGCTGCAGATATTTAATCTCCAGGTGTGGTTGAATTGACAACTCAACTGTTAATACTTACAAAAATTCTTTGGCTCCCCTTGTGTCGAATCTATAAATTTGGGTTGAATACTCTACCCTCAAAAACTGTTGCGATCCCCTATACTTGTGGCTTATCATGTCCTCACCCAGTGATAGAAGGGGTAGTGAGGCACGTATGTATCGTTGCTACTAAGGATAACAAGATGGGGTCTATTCCTACATGAATAGATCTTGTCTACATCATGCCATCGTTCTTATTGCATTACTCTGTTTCTCCATGAAATTAATACACTAGATGCATGCTGGATAGCGGTCGATGTGTGGAGTAATAGTAGTAGATGCAGGCAGGAGTCGGTCTATTAATCTTGGACGTGATGCCTATATATTGATCATTGCCTTGGATATCATTATAATTATTCGATCTTCTATCAATTGCCCAACAGTAATTTGTTTACCCACCGTATGCTATTTTCTCAAGACAAGCCACTAGTGAAATCTACGGCCCCCGGGTCTATCTTTTATCATATTGCTTTTAGATCTATTTTTCACCACATTTGTTTTCAGATCTATTATTTTAAAAACCCAAAAATACTTTGCTGCACTTTTTATTTGCATCTTTTATTTCGCATTTTATTCAGATCTATTTATCCAAACACATACAAACCAATCTATCTTTTTTACCGAGGAGGGATTGACAACCCCTCTTACGCGTTGGGTTGCGAGGATTTGTTTTTTGTGAGCAGGTACCATTTACGTAGTGCTGCTTGGTTCTCCTACTGGATTGATACCTTGGTTTCATAACTGAGGGAAATACCTACCGTAGCTGTACTGCATCACGCTTCCTTTTGGGGAAATACCGACGCAGTTTCAAGCCGCATCAAAAGGAATTTTTGGCGCCGTTGCCGGAGAGGATCAAGTCAAGATAGTCTCCCGTCAACTTGCCAATTTCTAGCGCCATTGCCGGGGAGACATCATCAACATCTATCAGGTTCCTAATCACAAATCTCATCTCCTTGCAATTTACATTATTTGCCTTTTGCCTCTCGCTTTCATCTCCCCCACTTCAGAAAATTTGCCCTTTTATTTGCCCTCTATTTTTTGTTTGCCTTTTTCTCGTCAGATCTATTTTTTGTATGCAATCTTGTTTGCGTAGTCTCGATGTCTCAAGAAAACACTAAGTTGTGAGATTTTTCCAATACCAATAACAATGATTTTATTAGTACTCTGATTGCTCCTCCCGCCACTAGTGCGGAATCTTGTGATATTAATGACGCTTTGTTGAATCTTGTTATGAAAGATCAATTATCCGGTACTCCTAATGAGGATGCCGCATCCCATCTAAACACATTTGTAGAATTGTGTGATATGCAAAAGAAAAAAGATGTGGACAATGATATTGTGAAGTTGAAATTATTTCCTTTCTCCTTGCGGGATCACGCACAAAATTGGTTTTCTTCTTTTCCTCGCAATAGTATCAATTCTTGGAATAAGTGCAAAGATGCTTTTATTACTCAGTATTTTCCGCCCGTAAAAATTATTTCCCTTAGAACTCAAATCATGAATTTTAAGCAACTTAAGCATGAACATGTTGCACAATCTTGGGAAAGAATGAAATTGATGCTAAGAAATTGTCCTACTCATGGTTTAAATCTTTGGATGATCATACAAATTTTTTATGCGGGATTAAATTTTATTTCTAGAAATCTTTTAGATTCCACCGTGGGTGGTACTTTTATGTAAATTACTTTGGGTGAAGCTACTAAATTGCTAGATAATATCATGGCAAATTATTCGCAATGGCATACCGAAAGATCACCTAGTAGTAAAAAAGTTAATTCAGGTGAAGAAATTAGTACTTTGAGTGAAAAAGTTGATGCTTTTATGAAATTGGTTGCTAGTAAAAGTGATCCTCTTGATCTTAATGATGTGCCTTTGTCTACTTTGATTGAGCAAAATAGTGATCCCGTAGATGTGAATTTTGTCTCACGAAACAATTTTAATAACAATGCATATAGAGGTAATTTTAATCCTAGGCCTTTTCCTGGAACTTCCTCTAATAATTATTGTAATTCCTATGGTAATTCTTCTTACAATAATAATAGGAACCCCTCTGATCTTGAGAGTAATATTTAAGAATTTATCAATGCTCAAAAAGTTTTCAATACTACGATAGAAGAAAATTTGAATAAGATTGATGATATGTCTAGAAGCATTGATAGAATTTCTCATGATGTAGAAAATCTCAAGATTGAAATTTTTCCACCAAAGGTTGATATTAATGAATCAATAAAAGCTTTATATGTTTCTATGGATGAAAGTAAGAAAAGAACCGCTATGCTTAGAGCTAAACGAGAATTTTTAGAAAGAGTCTTTTCTAGTGATTGCTTTCAGAAAAGTTATGAAGATCTTAAAGCGATTGGTGTTTCTTCTATTGATTCCTTGTTTAGTTAAATTAAAATTGATGATAAATGCACTAAATAAGAGTCAACTTTAGCTAGAGGGCGTCCCAATAATTCGGAGGGTGAAAATCTTGATGAAAAAATTGATAAAAGTGGGTTTGGAGAGGTCAAAACTTTAACTAGTGATGTGCCCACTCTTTTGGATTACAAAGACTTTAATTATGAAAATTGCTCTTTGATTGAATGTATTTCTTTGTTGCAATCCATGATAAATTCACCCCATGCTTATGAACAAAATAAAGCTTTTACTAAACATATCGTAGATGCCATGATGAAAGCTTTAGAAGAAAAGTTGGAGTTAGAGATTTCAATTCCTAGAAAATTAGATGATGAATGGGAACCTACCATTAAAGTCAAGATTAAAAATTATGAGTGATTTGCTTTATGTGATTTGGGTGCTAGTGTTTCCACAATTCCGAAATCTTTGTGTGATGTGCTTGGTCTTACCGATATTGAAGAATGTTCTCTTAATTTGCGCTTGGCGGATTCTACTATTAAAAAGCCTTTGGGAAGAATTAATGATGTTATTATTCTTGCAAATAGGAACTATGTGCCCATATATTTTATTGTTCTTGATATTGATTGCAATCTGTCTTGTCCAGTTATACTTGGCAGACCGTTTTTACGTACTATTGGTGCCGTGATTGATATCAAAGAAGGCAATATTAAATTTAAATGTCCACTAAGAAAGGGTATGGAACACTTCCCTAGAACAATAATTAAGCCACCATATGAATCAATCATGAGGGCATCCTAGGATAAAAAACCAAAGATGACAATACTTGAATCTACAAATTATGCCTAGCTAGGGGCATAAAACGATAGCGCTTGCTGGGCGGCAACCCAATGAATAAAATTTATTTTTGCCTTCTTCTTTCTGTTCTTGAGTGTTTTCACAATTATGCCTCTTTTATTATTGTGTTTTTAATGTTTTAATTAGTGTTTGTACCAAGTGAAGCCTTTGGGATAGCTTTGGGTGATAGTTGATTTGATCTTGTTGAAAAACAGAAACTTCTGCTTCCAGTAACAGAATTGTATATATTCACAGAAGAGAGGAAAAATTCTAATTTTTTTACAAAAGATTGATATACAAATTGCCTCCATTTTCCTAATTTTTCAGAAGTTTTGGAGTTACAGAAGTATGAGAAAATTCGCATCTTTATAGACAATTCTGTTTTTGACAGATTCTGTTTTCTTTGTATTCTGTGCTTATTTTGATGAATCTATGGATTGTATCGGGGGGTGGGGGGGTATAAGCCATGGTAAAGTTAGAATACAATAGATATAATGTAATAACAAAATTTGAATGGGTTTACGTCAGTACTTAAAGTAAAGATTTGTTTTCTTATACTAACGGATCTCATGAAGGTTTTGCTAAGTTTTGTGTGATTGAAGTTTTCAAGTTTTGGGTGAAATCACGATGGATCATGTGACGCCCCCGGTTCAATCGTACACTAGTCATACACGCAAACGTGTACGATCAAGCCCAGGGACTCACGGGAAGATATCACAACACAACTCTAAACACAAATAAACGGAGGTCCACAATATTACAGACCAGGGATCCGAAGATCCGAATACATAAGTCAATCATACAAATAATATCTGGGTACAGACATAGTTAGACAAGTTTTGCCTTAAGAAGGCTAGCACAAACAGCGACACTAGATCGAAAGGCGTTGGCCTCCTGCCTGGGAGCCTCCGATCCTACTCCTGGTCAGCTGGCTCGATCCAGTAGTACGTGCCCTCTGGACCCGCCTGGTAGTAGGCTCCGGTGGTGGCGTCTGGCTCCTGGACTCCATCGTCTGGTGTATCATCAAGGTGGGGTATATGGGGGAAAAGAGAAAATAAAGCAACCGTGAGTACTCATCCGAAGTACTCAGCAAGCAAGGATCTATACTACATATGCAACATTATCAATGGAGAAAAGGATGTATATGTGGACTGGGCTGCAGAAATGCCAGAATAGAGAGAAAGGCCTAGTCCTATCGAAGACTAGCATCTTCAAACATCTTCTCAAAGCCATCATCTTGCAGCAGTAGAAGAGAGTAGAACAGCATTTTATTTAGCAAACATGTTGAAGTACAGCTCAAAGATCCTTCCTCGACTCCCAGCGAGAAAGTAATCCCGAAGCTTCAATTAAGTAACATGTATCCAGTTTAAGTAGTAGATCGGGATACACAAACTGAGCGTCCTTTACCGTAGGACCGGCTATCGATAGAAGATTCATCCCTGCAGGGGTGCACTACTGTTACCCAACACGCTCGATCAACTCTGGTCGGACATACTTGCTGGGTAATGCCCGTCCTCGGAAGATCAACACGAAGCAGCGCTCTACCTAGGCTCAGCAGAGAGGTCAGCACGCGCGGACTAACCTATGCACCCAGGGGTCTCGGGCCATCGCCCTGGGCACCCTGCGCGTTGCGTGGCTGGCCCGGGTGCAGGCGCGACACTGAACTCGCCAGTGAAGTATCCAGCCCAATCCCGACGATTAGCCCGCGCGGTGAATCGTGACGTCTGATAAGCTTTCGGAGAAACGTACATCGCAGAGGGCCCCATAACCATAATCCCGCGTGGTGGTAGTGCGTATAGGGCACGTCGACCCACTCAGATCACACACCCGAATCCAATAGGCTCAATTAGTATCAAGCGGAGACAATCAGAGTCTCTGATGCTCCGCCACAATGTCACACTCGAGTGCCCTTCCGGCACACCCGAAATCATAGATCCCCAGCGGGTACCCACCAGGGTGGACCCGCCTGTAACAAAGGTCAAGTAGCCGTGTGGTCAAATCATCAGGGTGAACGTATGAGGTATCACCCTCGAGGTTCACACTGAGGGGTCGCACGACAGAGTCGTATCGGAAGTGGAGAAGGAGGAATCACCCTCGATGACCACGACCGAACAGCTATACTGCAGAGTATTCATCGTGAGTGCGTTACGAGGTATCACCCTCGGCACTCGATAGTTACTACGCAGAGTCGTACAACTAAGGGGGGTGTGAAGTGAGGTGTCGGTCTCTGGTCGACGATCACGTTGATCGAGTCGTCGATGATCAAGCAGGGGCAACAAGGGTAAGGTGGTGGGGTCACTGATGGTTCATCACCAACCTATACTAAACAGTTTATCATAGGCAGGTAAGGTAGCAATGAACAGGTTACAACAGCAGGCTATGCATCAGAATAGGAGCATACATTAACAGTAGCGAAATCTAATGCAAGCAGGAGAATAGAATGGGCGATATCTGGAATGCTCAAGGGGGGGGGGGCTTGCCTGGTTGCTCTGGCAAGAGAGGGAGGTCGTCAACGGGCTGCTCGTCGGTAGAGTAGTCGTATCCTGGTGCAGCGCCGTCGGTCTCGGCGTCTATCGAGAGAGAAGGAGGGGGAGAGAAACAATAAATTTCACGGCAATAATGCAAACAATATGTATGACATGCCTAAATGATATGCCGGGGTGTTCTACTGCCTAACTAAATGATTTAGTTAATTTAGGAATTTATTCGGATTTATTTAATTAAAGTTGGGCACTATTCATTTACTGAAATCGGTCTAAAAGTTCAACGTTCTTATAGCTGCGGGCATCTGACGGGAATACGGAGGATGTATTCGGGTTCGTATCGTCGTTCTGAGCAAGTTTCATGTATAAAATATTTTCATCGGAGTTACGGTTTATTTAATATGATTTTCTAAAGTTTTTATTAATTTCTGAAATTTAATTAATTATTTAATTCAACATTATCCGAAACAGTGCTGATGATGACATCAGCATGACCTCATGCTGATGTCAGCGGTTAATTAAGTTAATTACTAATTACTGTTTAATTAACACTAATTAGTTAATTAGATTAACCTAATCAGGATTAATTAACTAATTAATTAACTAATTAATTAATTAATTATTTTAATTATTTTAATTATTTCTTTTTATTTCTTTCTTTCTAAAACATTTTTGGGGGTGGGCCCCCTTTGTCATAGGTCCAGAGGGGCGGGGCCCACTCGTCAGTGGCCCATGCGGCCACACGGGGCGGGCGTGGGCGCAGCCCGAGCGGGCGCGTCCCCGGGACGCTGGGCACGCACGACGCACGCCGGCGCCGGCGGCCAAGGCCAAGGGAGGCGGCGGGGTGAAGGGTGCGGGCGAGCGCGGAGCTCCAGAGGCGCGGGCGCGCATGGAGCTGGCGAGCCCGGGCGCGATGCGGTGGACGCAGAGGCGGGGCCGTGGTGCGAGGCTCGGGCGCAGCGAACGGGACAGCGCGGGAGGCGGGATGGCGCGACGCGGCGGCTCCGACGAGTGGTAGCGAGGGAGGCGAGGCCTAGCAGGGCAGCAGCAGCAGCAGCAGCAGCAGCGAGGAGCATGGGGGGGGGAAGGAGAAGCGCGGGAGGTGAGTGGCTCGCCCCTGGAACACCAGCGAAGAGGGAGAGGCAGCAGGGCGGAAAAGGGAGACGGTGCAGACCGTGCTGAAAGGTCGAAACGTGGAGGACTGAGATGCGGGTCGGGGTGGTGCTGCGCGACGGAGAGGCTGAGGGAGATCAGAGAGGGGGAGGCCTGGGGCCTCACCGTGATCGTAGGGACGGGGCAGACGGGGGGGGTCGGGGCGGTGACGGGGACGACGGCGACGGAGAAGAGGTGAGGCGGCGGGGAGGCGCGGGCTCCGGGCGGGCGTCCTGGCGCGGGGCGGCGAGGTCGTCGGGCGAGAGCGACGGGATCGGGGTTTGCCCCGATCCAGATCCAGTCGAGGGAGGGGGCGACCGGGGGGGGGGGGGAATGTGGATCGGGAGGGGGGGGCTAGGGTTCGGCGGGGGCCTTATAGGCCAGGGGCGACGCAGGTGGGGCGGCCGGCTGGGCTTCGGCCCAGTTGGGCGTGGGGGGGGGGTCTTCCTTTATCCTTTCTGTTTCTTTTCCTTTCTTTTCTCCTTTCTCAATCTAGTAAATAGCTAGGCCTCAAAATGGGTTTTGTAAACATGAGACCTAGTTCTAAATACCAGTGCATATTCCTAAACACCTAAAATTAGTTTGGACAAAAAAATTCCATATTTATTTCAGATTTAATAAATGGTATAAATATTATCTTTATCCACTGTTTGAGGTTGTTCGAGTCACTTATCCAATTCCATGATGTTTGTTTCAATTTTAGATAGCCTCTGGAATATTTGTTATTTATGACATTTTAGTTTCTATGTTGGACCACTATATTCCACTTTCTTAATTTGAATTTGACTTAGAGTTGAAATGCAATATGATGCTAATGATGATATGCACTATTAATCATGCTGACATGTCATATCAAAAGTGATTACTGTAGCTAATGACAGGTGGGTGTCAACTCTCCTCATCTAATATAAGGAATAGGTTCGTCCCGAGAATTAAGAGGAAGACTGAAAGAAAGAGGGGTATTCTTCGCGAAGACGATCCTCGCGTTCCCAAGTGGCTTCATCTTCAGAATGATTTGACCACTGAACCTTGAGGAACTTGATTGACTTTTGACGTGTTCGACGCTCAGCTTGATCAAGAATACGGATGGGATGTTCTGGATAAGACAGATCTTCCCGTAATTCAAGCACTTCATGATCCACAGCTCTAATAGGATCCTTGAAGCAGCGACGGAGTTGGGATACATGAAAGACATCATGTACTTGTGAAAGATTTGGCGGCAATTCCAATTGATATGCCACTTCTCCTCGACGGGCAAGAATACGGAACGGGCCAATGTAGCGAGGGGCTAACTTGCCTTTGATTCCGAACCGATGAGTGCCTTTCAATGGAGTGACGCGGAGGTAAGCTTGCTCGCCAGGTTGATAGACCACTTCCTGGTGCTTACGGTCATAGTTGCTCTTCTGACGAGACTGAGCAGATTTCAAATGTTCACGAACAATGCGGACTTGTTCTTCAGCTTGCCGAATAATGTCCGGTCCGACGAGTGAGCGTTCCCCAGTTTCTGACCAATTCAGAGGGGTTCGACACTTACGACCGTATAGAACTTCAAACGGTGCCATCTTCAGACTAGCTTGATAGCTATTGTTGTAAGAGAATTCGGCATACGGGAGAGATTCCTCCCATTTCTTACCGAAGGAGATGACGCAAGCTCGAAGCATATCTTCGAGCACTTGATTAACTCGTTCAACTTGACCCTGTGACTAAGGGTGAAAAGCGGTGCTAAAAGACAGGTGAGTTCCCATAGCTTCTTGGAAACTATTCCAGAATCTGGAGGTGAAGAGGCTGCCACGATCAGAACTGATCTCCAACGGAACACCGTGGAGTGACACAATTCGGGAAACATACAAGTCTGCTAACTGGCTAGCAGTGATTGTCTCTTTAACTGGCAGAAAGTGGGCAACCTTAGAGAATCGGTCAATGACGACAAATATAGCATCATTACCCTTCTGGGATTTGGGAAAACCAGTGATGAAATCCATTTGGACCTTGTCCCATTTCCATTCAGGAATTTCCAGGGGTTGCAGAGTTCCTGCGGGCCTTTGATGTTGAGCTTTAACGCGGCGGCAAACGTCACACTCAGAAACATAATGAGCAATATCTCGCTTCATATTAGGCCACCAGTATCTCTGACAAATGTCACGGTACATCTTTGTGCTACCAGGGTGAATGGACAAGGGAGTGTCATGAGCTTCCTTCATAACGTTTTCCCTCTCATTCTTGAACTTGGGTACGAAGAGACGGTGTTGGAAAAATAGGATCCCATCTGCATCAAGATGGAATTCCGACGGCTTTCCTTTCTCGAGGTATCGCTTGATCTTTTCAACTTCAGTGTCATACCTTTGCATAACCTTAATGCCGTGTTCTAAATCTGGTTCGACAACCAGGGTATTGAGATAACCCTGTGGAACAATATGGAGGTTCAATTTGCAAAGCTCTTCATGGAGAAGAGGTTGTGTTTCTTGAACCATAAGATTGTTGCTATAGGACTTGCGACTCAAAGCATCGGCCATTACATTAGCCTTGCCGGGGGTATATGAAATATTCATATCATAATCGGCAATTGTTTCGAGCCATCTTTGTTGACGAAGGTTCAGATCTGGTTGAGTATATAAATACTTCAAGCTTTGGTGATCCGTGTATATCTCGCAACGGTTACCGAGAAGGTAATGTCGCCATAGCTTCAAGGCATAGATAACCGCAGAAAGTTCAAGATCATGCACGGGATAATTTTCTTCATGAGGACGCAATTGTCGGGAGGCATAAGCAATCACTTTGCGCTCTTGCATTAGGACACAGCCTAATCCTTGACGAGATGCATCACAGTATATCATGAAATCCTTTTGGGAATCCGGGGGTGTTAATACTGGGGCAGATGTCAATTTATCTTTTAGTGTCTGAAAGCTTTCTTGACATTTTTCTGTCCACTCAAATTTAACACCTTTGTGAAGCAGATTTGTCAATGGTTTTGCAATCTTGGAAAAGTTCTCAACGAATCGACGGCAATAACTAGCGAGTCCGAGAAAACTTCTGACTTGCTTAACATTCTTTGGGGGAGTCCAGTCGAGAATAGCCTGAACTCGTTCGGGGTTAACAGCAATCCCATCCTTGGAAATCACATGTCCAAGGTAAGTTACTTCAGGAAGCCAAAATTCGCATTTGGAATACTTGGCATACAACTGGTGTTCTCGGAGCCTTTCTAGAACAAGGCAGAGATGTTCAGCATGTTCCTCTTTATTCTTAGAATAGACCAGAATATCATCTAGATATACCACGACGAATTTGTCGAGGTAATCCATGAATATATAATTCATCAGACGGGAGAATGTAGCTAGGGCATTCGTTAGGCCAAATGACATGACGGTGTATTCATAGGAGCCATAACGAGTGACGAATGCAGTCTTGGGAATGTCCTCTTCACGGACACGGATCTGGTGATAACCCAACCTCAAGTCGAGTTTAGAGAACACCGATGATCCGGCAAGTTGATCATAAAGATCATTGATACGGGGCAGTGGGTATTTATTCTGGATTGTGGCTTGGTTAATGGGCCGGTAATCCTGAACCAATCGGTTAGTTCCATCCTTCTTCTTAACGAAGAGTGAAGGTGCTCCCCAAGCAGAGGAACTGGGGCGGATGAAACCACTCTTAAGTGACTTGTCGATTTCTTCCTTAAGCTCAAGAAGGTGATGCGGAGGCATCTTATAAGGTCGCTTGGCAATAGGAACGGTGCCAGGCTTCAAGTCAATGACAAACTCGACAGCTCTAGCCGGGGGTATGCCTGGAAGTTCTTTTGGAAAGACGTCTGGAAAATCTCGAACGACAGGAACGTTCTCGATCCCTTCCAGAGGTGAGGCGTTCAAAGCATTCATAACATATATCTCAGCTTCAGCGTCTCGAGTAATTCGGGCAGTGTAGTTCACTATCTCATCGGAGGGGTGAAGAAGTTGGATAACTTTAGTGGCACAATTGATCGAAGCAATGTGAGCTTTCAACCAATCCATTCCGAGTATGAGGTCTATGGTGGAAGACTTCAGGATAATAGGGGAAGCTAGGAATTCAAATTCCTCGATTTCAACAGGGACATTATGTGCCATCATAGTGGTTTGACATTGGCCTCCAGGGGTATGGACAACTATTGGCAGGTTCATCTTTTCGAATGCAATGTCATGAGATAATGCAAATGCTTCAGACATGAATGAATGCGATGCTCCTGAATCAAATAATACAGAAGCAGGTACTGAGTTAACAAGAAGGGTACCCATCACAGTAGCAGGTTGATCCTGGACTTCTTCAATGTCAATGTTGTAAGCCTGACCACGACCACGTGAAGCAGACCCAGTATTATAGTTGCGGGTCTGATTGTTGCCACGGCCATATCCACGGCCAGCACGAGGAAAATCTAACTGATTCTGAGTCTGGCGGCAGTCTTTAGCCTGGTGGCCTGGTTTGCGGCACTTGAAACACAAACCATCTTCAGGACGAAGAGGGGCATTGTTCTGAATAGCTTGAGCCTTTGACGGCCTCGGTGGTGGAGGAGGCAGACGTGGTGCAGCATTGTTCTTTGGCGCAGAGGTATTGGGACGGAACGCGTTGTTGGGAATCCAAACTCTACGCTTCGGTGCTGAGCCCGAAGATGAGCCAGCATCACGATAGCGCTTCTGCGAGTCCTTGTGTTCCATCGGAGCGGTCTCAACAAGAATAGCCTTGTTCACTAGAGTTGAGAAGTCATTGATGTGTTGAGCAGCTAGTGCAAGCTTGAGGTCAGGGTGGAGTCCATTACGGAACTTCTCCTGTCTGCGAGCATCTGTGGCGATGTCTTCTTCAGCATAACGGGAGAGATCAAGAAATTCCCGCTGATAAGCTTCGACGGTTTTATTGCCCTGGGTGAGGTTACGGAACTGGGTCTTCATGCGTTCCATAATTGCTTGAGGGATGTAACGTGTACGGAAAGCAGCCTGGAACTCATACCAGGTGATGACTGTTCCAACAGGCAGAGTACGCTTGTGTGTGTCCCACCATTGAGCAGCGGGGCCCTTTAAGAAAAAGGCCGCGAAGGTGACAAAGTTGGCGGGGGCGACATTAGCAGACTCCATCTCGTGAGTGATGTCGCGGAGCCAGTCATCAGCATCCAGTGGCTTGTCAGAGTTGCGAAACTGCGTTGGGTTGAGTCGCGTAAACTCTGTCAAAGTTATTGAAGCTGGGTTCTGGTTCTGGTTGTTCTGATGCGGAAACTGAGCCATGATTCCAACCATGAACTGGCGGTTAAGCTCAAACTGTTGCATCATAGCCGCCATATAGTCTGGCGGTGGTGGACGTTCAGGGGCACGACCACGACCACGACCACCTGGTCTAACCATCCTGCTAAGTATCAACAGGGGGTAGCTTAGTAAAAGCAATTGCGAGTGTTTAGCGACAAGTATGATGTAACACGACAATACTTTAAGCAGTGTAATAGATACATAACAGTAGTCGATTAAGACATACAGATCCATACACAAAGTCGGGTTCATGCGGACAGCATAACAGCGCAAATTAAAAGCTAGACATACTAGGCGGCGCGCAAGCACGCGGTAAGGAAGTACACAACGAGACATAGCAAAGGCTACATCAACGTCGGAGAAAACCACTGTAACGGGGTAACTGCGAGTGCGGACGACGAATATTCGTCGCGGAAGGATCCTGTGCTCCATGTGCACTCTGATGCAGAACCCGGTCTCGAACTGTAAGAAGAGGTCCACGTGCAGGTGTGTGACCTCCAACAGCAGGCCAGTCAATACCAGCATACATCTGAGTCCTGCGCGGGTAAAGGATGTGCTCCGGATGTATCCCTGCACGAACAGCGGGCATCAACTGCGTCATAGCATCGTAGAGACGTGCTCGAGTGGCAACCAACTCGACGGCAAGAGCCCGAACAGTGCGATCCAGAGCCTGAGTGCACTGAATCAGAACGCGGTGGTCATATTGGCGAGGCTCGTACGGGGCACAGATAGCTGTGTAGTATCCGGTAGCATCTCCAGCAGGGGCATACGGAATGTATCGGAACTCAGAGTCATCCAAGATATCACTGAACTGTCCTCGAAGACGTGCGACAGCAGAGTAGGCGGCATCATGTACTGCCATCTCAATCGTCACGCCGATACCGTGGAAAAGGTGCAGCTCGGTGTCTGAGTCATTCTGCCGATCATAGATACGAACATCAGCATGGTACTGTTCCTGATTAAACTCGCGGTAATCCTCGTAAACCATGTACTCAGGGTACCAGCGGTAGCCAAGTCTGGTCATGAGAGCGATCAGGACAGCTGGAAAACCAGGGGCATCACGAGCCCAAGTGCGAAGCACAAGCTGTATCGTAGGACGCGGTGGAAACAAACGGTCCATCTGAAACAGAGGAAATTCAGATTTGTCAAATGACAATGAGAAGTTTAACACAACTCGGAGAGAAAGGTTAAACAAAACAATGGAAAGGAAAATGATTATCAGACTAATCAGATCAATGACAGGGAAATCGCACAGATATCCAGCTCTCCGGGTAGACGGGATTTACGAGATCCTAAGTGTCGGCGTTAGTAAAATTTATTTAACCCGAATAGAAGAGATATTAGAGTCCCAGAGTATAGACGAGGAATAAAAGATCCTAATACCACCCAGTTGGCGACGTGGGCCCATAAGCCACACAGCCAAGTTAGTAATTTAGTTTTTCGGTTTCTAGACTCAACTTCGGCCAAGGAATTGGAAGGGGGCTTCCTACAGGCAGTCGGCTCTGATACCAACTTGTGACGCCCCCGGTTCAATCGTACACTAGTCATACACGCAAACGTGTACAATCAAGCCCAGGGACTCACGGGAAGATATCACAACACAACTCTAAACACAAATAAACGGAGGTCCACAATATTACAGACCAGGGATCCGAAGATCCGAATACATAAGTCAGTCATACAAATAATATCTGGGTACAGACATAGTTAGACAAGTTTTGCCTTAAGAAGGCTAGCACAAACAGCGACACTAGATCGAAAGGCGTTGGCCTCCTGCCTGGGAGCCTCCGATCCTACTCCTGGTCAGCTGGCTCGATCCAGTAGTACGTGCCCTCTGGACCCGCCTGGTAGTAGGCTCCGGTGGTGGCGTCTGGCTCCTGGACTCCATCGTCTGGTGTATCATCAAGGTGGGGTATATGGGGGAAAAGAGAAAATAAAGCAACCGTGAGTACTCATCCGAAGTACTCAGCAAGCAAGGATCTATACTACATATGCAACATTATCAATGGAGAAAAGGATGTATATGTGGACTGGGCTGCAGAAATGCCAGAATAGAGAGAAAGGCCTAGTCCTATCGAAGACTAGCATCTTCAAACATCTTCTCAAAGCCATCATCTTGCAGCAGTAGAAGAGAGTAGAACAGCATTTTATTTAGCAAACATGTTGAAGTACAGCTCAAAGATCCTTCCTCGACTCCCAGCGAGAAAGTAATCCCGAAGCTTCAATTAAGTAACATGTATCCAGTTTAAGTAGTAGATCGGGATACACAAACTGAGCGTCCTTTACCGTAGGACCGGCTATCGATAGAAGATTCATCCCTGCAGGGGTGCACTACTGTTACCCAACACGCTCGATCAACTCTGGTCGGACATACTTGCTGGGTAATGCCCGTCCTCGGAAGATCAACACGAAGCAGCGCTCTACCTAGGCTCAGCAGAGAGGTCAGCACGCGCGGACTAACCTATGCACCCAGGGGTCTCGGGCCATCGCCCTGGGCACCCTGCGCGTTGCGTGGCTGGCCCGGGTGCAGGCGCGACACTGAACTCGCCAGTGAAGTATCCAGCCCAATCCCGACGATCAGCCCGCGCGGTGAATCGTGACGTCTGATAAGCTTTCGGAGAAACGTACATCGCAGAGGGCCCCATAACCATAATCCCGCGTGGTGGTAGTGCGTATAGGGCACGTCGACCCACTCAGATCACACACCCGAATCCAATAGGCTCAATTAGTATCAAGCGGAGACAATCAGAGTCTCTGATGCTCCGCCACAATGTCACACTCGAGTGCCCTTCCGGCACACCCGAAATCATAGATCCCCAGCGGGTACCCACCAGGGTGGACCCGCCTGTAACAAAGGTCAAGTAGCCGTGTGGTCAAATCATCAGGGTGAACGTATGAGGTATCACCCTCGAGGTTCACACTGAGGGGTCGCACGACAGAGTCGTATCGGAAGTGGAGAAGGAGGAATCACCCTCGATGACCACGACCGAACAGCTATACTGCAGAGTATTCATCGTGAGTGCGTTACGAGGTATCACCCTCGGCACTCGATAGTTACTACGCAGAGTCGTACAACTAAGGGGGGTGTGAAGTGAGGTGTCGGTCTCTGGTCGACGATCACGTTGATCGAGTCGTCGATGATCAAGCAGGGGCAACAAGGGTAAGGTGGTGGGGTCACTGATGGTTCATCACCAACCTATACTAAACAGTTTATCATAGGCAGGTAAGGTAGCAATGAACAGGTTACAACAGCAGGCTATGCATCAGAATAGGAGCATACATTAACAGTAGCGAAATCTAATGCAAGCAGGAGAATAGAATGGGCGATATCTGGAATGCTCAAGGGGGGGGGGTGGCGGGTGCTTGCCTGGTTGCTCTGGCAAGAGAGGGAGGTCGTCAACGGGCTGCTCGTCGGTAGAGTAGTCGTAACCTGGTGCAGCGTCGTCGGTCTCGGCGTCTATCGAGAGAGAAGGAGGGGGAGAGAAACAATAAATTTCACGGCAATAATGCAAACAATATGTATGACATGCCTAAATGATATGCCGGGGTGTTCTACTGCCTAACTAAATGATTTAGTTAATTTAGGAATTTATTCGGATTTATTTAATTAAAGTTGGGCACTATTCATTTACTGAAATTGGTCTAAAAGTTCAACGTTCTTATAGCTGCGGGCATCTGACGGGAATACGGATGATGTATTCGGGTTCGTATCGTCGTTCTGAGCAAGTTTCATGTATAAAATATTTTCATCGGAGTTACGGTTTATTTAATATGATTTTCTAAAGTTTTTATTAATTTCTGAAATTTAATTAATTATTTAATTCAACATTATCCGAAACAGTGCTGATGATGACATCAGCATGACCTCATGCTGATGTCAGCGGTTAATTAAGTTAATTACTAATTACTGTTTAATTAACACTAATTAGTTAATTAGTTTAACCTAATCAGGATTAATTAACTAATTAATTAACTAAGTAATTAATTAATTATTTTAATTATTTTAATTATTTATTTTTATTTCTTTCTTTCTAAAACATTTTTGGGGGTGGGCCCCCTTTGCCATAGGTCCAGAGGGCCGGGGCCCACTCGTCAGTGGCCCATGCGGCCACACGGGGCGGGCGTGGGCGCAGCCCGAGCGGGCGCGTCCCCGGGACGCTGGGCACGCACGACGCACGCCGGCGCCGGCGGCCAAGGCCAAGGGAGGCGGCGGGGTGAAGGGTGCGGGCGAGCGCGGAGCTCCAGAGGCGCGGGCGCGCATGGAGCTGGCGAGCCCGGGCGCGATGCGGTGGACGCAGAGGCGGGGCCGCGGTGCGAGGCTCGGGCGCAGCGAACGGGACAGCGCGGGAGGCGGGATGGCGCGACGCGGCGGCTCCGACGAGTGGTAGCGAGGGAGGCGAGGCCTAGCAGGGCAGCAGCAGCAGGCAATCGAGGAGCATGGGGGGGGGGGAAGGAGAAGCGCGGGGTGAGGGAACCGGAGCGGGGCGAGGAGCAGGGGCCGGGCGCGTGAGCGTGGCCAGGTCGTGGCGGCGCGCGCGGGGGCGTGGTGCGCGCGGCGAGGTGCGGAGCAGAGAGGGGGAGGCCTGGGGCCTCACCGTGATCGTAGGGAGGGCAGCGGGGGGGTCGGGGCGGTCGACGGGGACGACGGCGACGGAGAAGAGGTGCAGGCCGCGGGGAGGCGCGGGCTCCAGGCGGCGGCGGTCCTGGCGCGGGGCGGCGAGGTCGTCGCGGCGACGAGCGACGGGATCGGGGGTTTGCCCCGATCCAGATCCAGTCGAGGGAGGGGGGATAGGTGGGGGGGGGGGGGAGGATGGGGGAGATGTGGATCGGGAGGGGGGTCTAGGGTTCGGCCGGGGGCCTTATAGGCCAGGGGCGACGCAGGTGGGGCCGGCGCTGGGCTTCGGCCCAGTTGGGCCGTGGGGGGGGGGTTCTTTTCCTTTATCCTTTTCTGTTTCTTTTTCCTTTTCTTTATTCTCCTTTCTCAATCTAGTAAATAGCTAGGCCTCAAAATGGTTTTTGTAAAACATGAGACCTAGTTCATAAATACCAGTGCATTATTCCTTAACACCTAAAATTAGTTTGGACAAAATATAATTCCATATTTATTTCAGATTTAATAAATGGTTATTAAATATTATCTTTATCCACTGTTTGAGGTTGTTCGAGTCACTTATCCAATTCCAATGATGTTGGTTTCAATTTTAGAATAGCCTCTGGAATATTTGTTATTTATCTGACATTTTAGTTTCTATGTTGGACAACTTTTATATTCCACTTTCATTTAAATTTGAATTTGACTTAGGAGTTGAAATGCAATATGATGCTAATGATGATTATGCACTATTAATCATGCTGACATGTCATTATCAAAAGTGATTACTGTAGCTAATGACAGGGGGTGTCACAGATGAAGGAATAAGGAGTGTCAAGAGCCTAAGCTTGGGGATATCCCGTGGCACCCCAAGTTAATATTCAAGGTGAACCAAGCAACTAAGTTTGGGGATGCCCCGGAAGGCATCTCGTCTTTCTTCTAACGACCATCGGTATTTTACTTGGAGCTATATTTTTATTCGTCACATATCATGAGTTTTGCTTGGAGCGTCTTGTATTATATGAGTCTTTGATTGTTTTGCTTTTTAATTTGTCACAAGTATCCTTGCTGGACACACCTATTTGAGAGAGCCAAAAGTATGCTGTGATTTGTTAGAATTGCTCTATATGCTTCACTTAATTTTTTTGAGCCATGGAATTGCTCTAGTGCTTCACTTATATCTTTTTGAGCATGGTCTGCTTTATTATTTTTGAAGAAATACTCTCATGCTTCACTTAGATTAATTTGAGAGTTAGTAAATTTTTGAAGAAATTCTCTCATGCTTCACTTATATTATTTTGAGAGATGAAATTTTTATGCTCACGTTCTTCACCTAAATTTGTTTGAGCTTGTCAAAAGCAATTGCAATATATGAAATTAGTCCCAAAGTGATAGATATTCAAGAGGGATATAATAAAAACTTTCATGAAGATCATTGGACAAAATAAACTTGATTCTTTGTAATAGTTTTGAGATATGATGATAGTAATATATGAGTCATGTTGGTGAGTAATTATGCTTTAGTAAGAATATTGGTGTTAAGGTTTGTGATTCCCTATGCAAGCACGAAAGTCAATAGTTATGCAATGAAATTACATCCTACTTGTGGTGTATTATTCATGTTAGTTATGCTCAATGCTCGCTTATGTGATTTTTTGTTTCTTGGTTGGTTGCTTCTCAATCTTTTTGCTAGCCTCCACTTGTACTAAGTAGAAATACTACTTGTGCATCCAGAATCCTTAAACCCAGTTTTGCCATATGAGTCCACCATACCTACCTATATGCGGTATTTCTGTGCCGTTCTAAGCAAATTTGTATGTGCCAACTCTAATTTTCAAAATGAATTTCCTTTTTGTGTGCCCGTACCGCTCATGAAGCGGCAGGGGGTGGCCAATATTTTCCATGCTAGATCTATTATTCTGAAGATGAGTATTTATTCACTTGCCATTGCACGAGAGTGTGGCGGTAATAGGGATGCCCAGTCCCAAAATCAAAAAGAAATTTACTTTACATTGTCAAATAATAAATTCCTTGGAAAGTTTTGGTATGGACGGTACCCGTGGATACTGCTAGCCATGGAGTGCGAAAGTATGGTGGAAAAAGGAATAAAATTTATTTTATGTTTGGGAACCGCCTATGATATATCTAGCATGGAAAGTGTTGGGAATTACTCGATCGTTTTCATTGACGGGCTAGGGATAAATTTCTTTAGTGTTGATATTTTGAAAGACATGGTTGCTTATTGATATGCTTGAGTATTGAAGTTATCATGTCAAATATAGACTATTGCTTTGAACCATCTAAAAGTCCAAATGTCCATGCTACAATAGAAAAGAATATGTGATGAACATGTTAGGCAGCATTCCACATCAAAAATTCTGTTTTTATGATTTACCTACTCGAGGACAAGTAGGAATTAAGCTTGGGGATGCTGATACGTCTCCAATGTATCTATAATTTTTTATTGTTCCACGTTGTTATATTATCATTCTTGGATGTTTTACAATCATTTTATAGCAACTTTATATCATTTTATGGGACTAACCTATTGACATAGTGCCCTGTGCCAGTTGCTGTTTTTTGCTTGTTTTTTACTTTGCAGAATATCAGTACCAAACGGAGTCCAAATGCAGCGAAACTTTTTGAAGATTTTTTTGGGACCAAAAGACACCTTGATGGCCAAGAAAGCACCTGGGAGGAGGCCCGTGGGGACCACAAGATAGCAGGGTTCGCCCAGGCGTACCCTGGTGGGTTGTGGGGCCCATGGAGGTCTCCTGCACTGCCTCTTCGTCCTATAAATTCCCAAATATTCCAGAAACCCTAGGGGAGCAGACGAAACACAATTCCAGCCGCCGCAAGTTCCAGAACCATGAGATCCAATCTAACACCATCACGGAGGGGTTCATCATCCTCATTGGTGCTTCTCCGATGATGCGTCAGTAGTCCACCATAGACCTAAGGGTCCGTAGGCAGTAGCTAGATGGCTTCTTCTCTCTTTTTGATTCTCAATACAATGGTCTCTTGGAGATCTATTTGATGTAAACCTTTTTTGCTGTGTGTTTGTTGGGATCTGATGAACTTTGAGTTTATGATCATATCTATATCCATGAATATTATTTGAGTTTCTTTGATCTCTTATATGCATGATTAGTTATAGCCTCGTATTTCTTCTTCGAATCTTTGGTTTAGTTAGGCCACTAGATCGATTTTCTTGCCATGGGAAGAGGTGCTTTGTGATGGGTTCGATCTTACGGTGTCCTCACCCAGTGACCGAAGGGGTAGCGAGGCATGTATGTATCCTTGCTATTAAGGATAACAAGATGGGGTCTATTCCTACTTGAATAGATCTTGTCTACATCATGTCATCGTTCTTATTACATTACTTCATTTCTCCATGAACTTAATACACTAGATGCATGCTGGATAGCGGTCGATGTGTGGAGTAATAGTAGTAGATGCTGGCAGGAGTCAGTCTACTAATCTTGGACGTGATGCCTATATATTGATCATTGCCTTGGATATCGTCATAATTATTAGACCTTCTATCAATTGCCCAACAGTAATTTCTTCCCCACCGTATGCTATTTTCTCGAGAGAAGCCACTAGTGAAATCTACGGCTCCCGGGTCTATCTTTTATCATATTGCTTTCAGATCTATTTTTCACCGCATTTGTTTTCAGATCCATTATTCTAAAAACCCAAAATACTTTCTTGCACTTTTCATTTGCATCTTTTATTTCGCGTTTTATTCAGATCTATTGATCCAAACACATACAAACCAATCTATCTTTTTTACCGAGGAGGGATTGACAACCCCTCTTACGTGTTGGGTTGCGAGGATTTGTTCTTTGTGTGCAGGTACTGTTTACATAGTGTTGCTTGGTTCTCCTACTGGATTGATACCTTGGTTTCATAACTGAGGGAAATACCTACCGTAGCTGTACTACATCATCCCTTCCTCTTTGGGGAAATACCGACGCAGTTTCAAGCCGCATAACGGTGCGTTTGTTGAGATCCAATGAATTGTGGATTTATGATCAGATTATCTATGAATATTATTTGAGTCTTCTCTGAACTCTTTTATGCATGATTAAGATAGCTTTGTATTGCTCTCCGATCTATCGATTTGGTTTGGCCTACTAGATTGGTTTTTCTTGCAATGGGAGAGGTGCTTTGTGATGGGTTCAATCTTGTGGTGTCCTCACCCATTGACAGTTGGGGTAGCGAGGCACGTATTTGGATTGTTGCCATTAAGGATAAAAAGATGGGGGTTTTTACCATATTTATTGGATACGTCATCTTTCTTAAGGCGTTACTCTGTTCTTATGAACTTAATTCTCTAGATGCAGGCATGAGTCGGTCGATGTGTGGAGTAATAGTAGTAGATGCAAGCAGGAGTCGGTCTACTTGTCACGGACGTGATGCCTATATTCATGATCATTGCCTTAGACGTCGTCATAATTATGCATTTTCTATCAATTGCTCAATAGTAATTTGTTTACCCACCTTATGCTTTCTTCGAGAGAGAAGCCTCTAGTGAAACCTATGGCCCCCGGGTCTATTTTCCATCATATATTTTCAGATCTATAAAACCAAAAACCCAAAAATACCTTGCTGCATTTTATTTATATTTACTTTTTTTGCCTTTTATTTATCTTTTACATCTCTCTCTATTAGATCTCACTCTTGCAAGTGACCATGAAGGGATTGACAACCCCTTTTTGGCGTTGTGTGCAAGTTTTTGCTAGTTTGTGCAGGTGCATATATTGGAGACTTGCTTGTGCCTCCTACTGGATTGATACCTTGGTTCTTAACTGAGGGAAATACTTATCTCTACTTTGCTGCATCACCCTTTCCTCTTCAAGGGAAAAATCAACGCAAGCTCAAGAAGTAGCATCCATCAGGGTAGGCTTGACTTTCAGGTTGGCTAGGTATCCATACGCAACCAACTCCAAGTCAAATTGTTCCAGTTCCTCAAACAGGGTTGGCTGCCTTTCTTTGATCATGGCATTCATGGAGCAAGCCTTTCTGCTTAAGGCGTCTGCTACCATGTTAGCCTTTCCAGGGTGGTATTGAACACTGAGGTCATAAACCTTGATTAGTTCCAGCCATCTTTTTTGCCTCATGTTCAATTCTTTTTGAGTGAAAATATACTTCAGGCTCTTATGATCTGTGTATATCTCACACCGCTTCCCTAGGAGATAATGTCACCATGTCTTTAGGGCATGGACCACATCTTCTAACTTGAGGTCATGAGTAGCATAGTTCTCCTCATGAGGCCGCAGCTGCCTCGAAAGGTAGGCTACGACTCTGCCTTCTTGCATCAGAACGCTTCCCAGTCCGGTTCGGGAGGCATCACAATATATCACAAACTCCTTGTGAATATTAGGTGTTGCCACAACTGGGGCAGTGGTCATTCTCTTCCTGATTTCTTGGAAGCTCTCCTCACACTTGGGTGTCCATTCGAACTTCTTGTCTTTCTTCAAGAGCTCAGTCATTGGTCAGGAAATGCTAGAGAATCCTTCCACGAATTTGCGGTAGTATCCCGCAAGTCCGAGGAAACTTCTAACCTCCTTTATGGCGGTTGGGGATTGCCACTGGGTCACAGCTTCAATCTTGGCAGGATCTACTGACAATCCTTCTTCAGTCAAGACATGACCGAAGAATCCAACTTTGTGTAGCCAAAACTCATACTTGCTGAATTTTGACGTACAGTTGGTGCTCTCGAAGCTTGTCTAAGACCATTCTCAAATGTTTCTCATGCTCTTCTTCCATCTTTGAGTAGACAAGAATGTCATCAATGAAGACGACAACAAACTTATCCAAATATTACATGAAGACCTTGTTCATGAGGTACATGAAGTAGGTTGGGGCATTGGTTAACCCAAATGACATGACCGTGTACTCGTATAGGCCATACCGGGTAACAAGTGCCGTCTTCGGAATGTCTTGGGGTCGGATCTTCAGCTGGTAGTACCCAGACCTGAGATCGATCTTGGAAAACACCTTGGCTCGATTCAGCTGATCAAAAGGTCTTCAATCTTGGGAAGTGGATACTTGTTCTTGATTGTGACTTCATTAGGGAGCGATAGTCAACACACAGTCGGATGGTACTGACCCTCTTCTCCACAAACAGAACAGGTGATCCCCAAGGTGAGGCCCTAGGACGGGTAAATCCTTTCCTCAACTGCTCAGCCAGTTGCTTCTTCAATTCTACCAACTCCTCCAATCCCATCCTATAAGGTTTCTTATAGATGGGTCCTGCTCCGGGCATGAGCTCAATAATGAACTTGATGTCACGGTCAGGGTGCATTCCCGGTAACTCATCAAGAAAGACATCAGGGTACTCACATACTATTGGCACTTGTTCCAATCCAACTTCTGACAGATAGTTGACCTGGGTGTTCTGAGCGGAGGAGGGGTTGGAGACAAACTTAACTTTGACTCCCTGGTCATTCGTCAGGATGACAGTCCGGTTGGCACAATCTAGCAACCCTTAGTGATTGATGAGCCAATCCATTCCTGAGATCACATCCAAGCCTTGTGATGTCAATATGATAAGGTTTGCTAGGAATTCTATCCCATTAATGATTGTCCCGACTCCTCTACACCCTATCTTAGCTCTCATTTCCGACCCGGGACACTACCATGGGGCTACTTAGTGGTGTAGGGGTCATGCCACTTTCTAATGCAAACTTTTGAGTGACAAATGAATGCGTGGCTTCAGAATCAAACAAGACGGTTACAGGTGCCGAGTTGATGAGGAACGTACCCAGCATGACGTCCGGGTGTTCCTGTGCTGCTTCTGGGCGGACATGGTTCACACGCCCCTTGCGGTTGTTGGGTAGGTTGCAGGGAGCTTGGTTCCTCTGTGGTGCTCCACGGCCTTGTCCTTGGTTCGACGCATTGGGGCACGGAGCATCGGGCTTCTTATTAGGGCTCAACCTTGAGATGTGTCCTGGCTGACCACATCCAAAGCAAGTGACTTGGTTGGAGTTGTTGGTCTTGCCACCACTATTGTTGGGGTTGTTGTAAGTTGGCCTGGGGTTGGCATATTGCTGAGGCTGATAGTTGGAGCGGGGTGCAGGAGCTCTTGGTTGCTGATAGGTTGGTATGACTAGGGCTGGCTGCCATGGGTGAGGCTTCTGGTTGGTGGAGCTACCCTTGCTGATCAGCTTGCACTTACGGGTATCATCCATAGCACGTCGCTTGTCCTCAAGCTTGAGTGCCTTGTTCACCAGATCAGGAAAGGTTGGGCAGTCGCACACGAGAAGTGAATACTGCAGAGTCTGATTAAGGCTTTCCATGAAGCACTCCCTTTTAGCAACATCTGTGCTGACATCCTCAAGAGCATACCTTGACAGGATACTAAACTTCTGCATGTATTCCTTGACGGTGCTGCTTCCTTGCTTCAGGGCACAGGCTCACGCTTCTTAATAGACATGATTCCCGATGGAATGTGAGCCTTGCGGAACTCTGCCTTGAAGTCATTCCAAGTGATGGCTTGCCCAACATGCATGACCTTGAATCCATCCCACTAGGCTCCCGCAGTCCCTCCGAGGTAGTGGGTAGCATAAGCCACTCTTTCACAGTCTTCATTGAAGCGGACCAGCTCCAGCAGTCCCGAGAGTGAACACACGTCACTCCCGTCACTAGTAATGTGGGCACCATGCCAGTGTCGGACTAGGTAATCAATAACGCCCCGTCCCAGTGTGGTTGTACATGTTTGGCTGGGACGGTTGACACATCTTAAATCTAATCTATTTTGAAAACACACACTCTCACTTGCTTCAGTACACCACCTCTTCATCAAGTGGTGACCTAGTTTCAACATCTCCCAAGGGCATTATGGGCACCTGTTGGGGTTTTCGAAAGATCATATCCAAGTGGTGATCATGGCATAAGCGCAAGATCATGCATCAACAACAAGTATTCATCATCGTACCTCTAAGCACAAGGTAGAGCTACGAAACATGCAAGTATCAAACGGGTCATGCATCAATGCAACGACCGTGACAAGCTCATTATGAACATCATCATCATGCATACGGAAATTCATCGATGAACAAGAGAGGGTGAATCATGGTCAAAGGGCTGCTTTTCTTGGTTGGCCTGGTCTTCGAAGTCTTCAAGTCCTTCTCCTTCTTCTTCTCTGATTACTTCGCCAAACATGGGATCTAATCGTCGTAAAAGAACAACAGGAAAAATAAGGCAATAGCAAAACAGAAAAATAAAAGTGCTCATAAAAAATCGTCAACTCCTTTTTGTTAAATAATAGCGTGCAAACTAAGAATGCCAAAATTCTTAGTCTAGGATTTGGAGCTATAGAATTAGAGACATGGATTTTCAAAGGTGGATTTAAATGGTCATACTTGAATTTAAATTTGAATAGTACAGAAAAGTTTGATGGAAATGTATGAACATTAAATAGGTGGGATTTTTAGAATAATTTAGGAGTTGGAATTATTGCATTTGGATAACTATTCTATCCTGTGGATTTTTTGAAATTTCAGAAATAAAGAAAAAGAGAAATGGCACTGTGCCACTGGGCCGATTCAGCCACAATGCAGCAGGCCCAGAGGGAATCCAGCCCGCGCGGCCGGCCATGTCGAAGGCGTATTTGCAATATAAGTCTCCAGTCGATGCAGCGAACTGGTACACGCGCCATGGGAATTTTAAACCTGACAGGTGGGGCCCCTCTCAGGGTGTGAGGATGACCAATGGGCCCCGCGTGCGTTGTCATCAACCTCCGGCCAGAGAGGTCGGCAAGCTCACCAGTGGCATTTCCAGGCGCGGCTGGGCGAGCTGATGGCACCAACGTGTTCAGCATCGAAGTGCACGTCAGGTGGAGGCGGAGTTGGTCGGCGGGGAGCGGTGGTTCGCCGGCGATGAAGAGGCCGAGTGGCGGTGCTTTGGGAGTTGGTCGATTCGGTCGCCTCCAGCTGCAATCGACATGGGAGATAGAGAGGAAATGCTCAGAAGGGTGCGGCCGTTCCAGATCAGAAGAAATCGAGGGCTGAACGGGCCTGTACCCGGAGATCAACGGCGACACGTAGCGGCGGAGCTCGAGCTCGAGCGGCTCTGAGGAAGAGCGGGTGGTGCAAGGCAATGATTTGGTGTGGGAGAGGGCGAGAAGGGGCGAAGGGGAGGCCCGAGGTTGGCTTATATGGGCAAGCTGAGGTCCACGATAGGCGTGGCCAACAAGTGTCTGCGGGATCGGCTCCGGTGGCTGTTAGAGAGGGGAATGAGGGTTCAGGCATGTCTGTGGGGCTAGTCTAGGATGCCACGGAGAGAGAGGGGAGTAGGACGAGCTGCAGACGGGCCACAGGAGGGGCGCAAGCATTGGCCAAATGGGACAGCGCTCTGGCGCGAGCCGTAGGAGAGAGAGGATGGTGCGGGAGCAAGTGGGCGACCTACTGGCGTGGAGCGGATGCCGAGGCGTGTCGACTGGTGCGCGGGGGAGGCCCGAGGTTGTCGGGGGCCGCGGCGTCAGTGGTCGGGTGCCCTACCAGGCACTCCAGAGCACGACTCCGCCAGGCATCCGCAGCTTTCCCACGCCCTCGCGTGTCCACTTATGTTTGGAGGCTGTAGGAGGTGTGGGCAAAAGTCGCGGAGAGCCTTGGATGCTCTGAAATGTCGAGGAGGGAGAGAGAGAGGCTGAGGGAGAGGGAGAAACCCATTGCCCAGAGAAGAAAATGGGGCTCTACCCCCTTCATCATTGTTCCTCGGGCAGGGAAGCATACAGGAGGTAGAGGGGGACTAGGAGAGGGTGTGGCAAAAAGTTTAGCTCATGAAGACAAGTGGAAGAGGCCAAAACATGGATTTTGAATTCTTGCCACAAGGTGTTTGATGTTTTACAGGATTGATGGCCATGATCATGTGACACCGTGCTCCAATTTTCAGCTCATTTGGAGAAGCTTGCCAATGTAAAGTTTTCAAACCCTAGAAATGGACAGAAACAATTTTGGCTAGATTTGATCATGCCATCTTGTTCTCCGTCATGCACCACTTGGTCTAGGTGAATTATTAGGCTATTTTACCATGTGTACCATGTTTGAGCACATTTGGACATGCTTGGCAGTGCAAAGTTGATCAAACTTGGAAATGAACAGGAGAGGTTTTGAGAGTGTTTGGTGGGGTTATCTTGTTCTCCATGTCATGAGACTTGGCAAGATCATCCAATAGGTCAATTCTGACAAGGTAGAATTTTCTTCGAATTTATGGAGAAACTTTCCTTTGTAAATATTTCAAAAGCTTGAAATATCCAGAAAGGGGTTTTTGAGGGGTTTGACCAATATTTTTGTCATGACCATGTGTTGAAAATCATATATATGGAAAATATGTGTCCATTGAGCTTCCCGAAATTTTCTCAAATATTTTTGAAATATAAAAATAATTTTAACCTATTAAAGACCATTTCTAGCCTTAAGAAAAAGCCTTTAAATAAAATAGAAAAATAACTTCTAAAATATTACTTTTGTGTTTTTTGGGAGTTCTATGGCTAATAGGATTCAAATATAATTTTTGAAAGATTTTTCTCAGCACAAAGTAAGTACTTGTAGTTCAAGCCTGAACTCAGGGGTTTTTTGGAAAACCTAATTTGGAAAATACTTTTTGGCCAAATTATTTTAGAAAGAAAATATTATTCTGTCCTATACACATGGCATGATCATTGGGCAAAGTTTTTGATCAAGAGGAGGAAGTATAGGGCTTAGAGCTATTATATGTTTTTCATGAGCACTTGAAATCAACAATCAAAAATTCAAATCAGCAACAAAGCCAATCAATGCAAAAGTTTTTGATGGATCAAATTTTTATGCTTTAGTAATTCAAATGACATGGTACAAAACACAGGGTGTGACAGCTAATAGATTTTTGCAATAAGTGTGTGAGTTCTTTATGACTAATGTGAGTGCATGGATTATACGCACTCTCACCTTTCCGCAAATTGCTAGCCTCTTCGGTACCCTACATTGCCCTTTCTCCTCTCGAGAGTCTATGCAAACTTCGCCAGTGCATCCAAACCCCATGGTATGATACGCTCTATCACACATAAGCCTCCTTATATCTTCCTCAAAACGTCCACCATACCTACCTAGCATGGCATATCCATAGCCATTCCGGGAAATATTGCCATCCAACTTCCACCGTTCCTTATTACGACATACACCTTCATTGTCATATTGCTTTGCATGATCATCTAGCTGACATAGTATTTGTGGCTCAGCCACCGTTCAACATTATCATACATGTTATGCTAGTATCATCACACATCCTGGTACACTTCGAGAGGAATTCATATAGAGTCATATGGTTTCAGTTTTATCGAGTTGTAAGTAAATAGAAGTGTGATGGTCATCATTATTAGAGCATTGTCCCAATGAGGAAATAAAAAAGAGAGGCCAAAAAGAGCCCAACAAAAAAATGAGAGAAAAAGAGAGAAGGGGTAATGTTACTATCCTTTTCCACACTTGTGCTTCAAAGTAGCACCCTGTTTTTCATATAGAGAGTCTCCTATGTTGTCACTTTCATATACTAGTGAGAATTTTCATTATCGAACTTGACTTGCATATTTCAATGATGGGCTTCCTCAAATTCCTGAGGTCTTCATGAGCAAGCAAGTTGGATGCACACCCACTTAGTTTTCATTTGAGCTTTCATACACTTATAGCTCTTAGTGCATCCGTTACATGGCAATCCCTACTCCTCACATTAACATCAATTGATGGGCATCTCCATAGCCAGTTGATTAGCCGCGTCAATGTGAAACTATATTCCTTTTTTGTTTTCTCCTTATTAATCTCTACCACCGCATTCTATTCCACCCATAGTGCTATATACATGGCTTATGCTCATGAATTGCGTGGGGGTTGAAAAAGCTGAAGCGTGTTAAAAAGTATGAACCAATTGCTCGGCTTGTGATCGGGGTTGTATATGATTTATATTTTGTCTTAAGAAGATGGAGCATGACAAGACTGTATGATTTTGTAGGGATGGCATTCTTTAGCATTTTTATTTTGAATGACATGATTGTTTGTTGGTATGCCTGAGTATTGATGTCTTTATATCAAATGATAGACTATTGCTTTGAATCATCCGAATCTTGATATTCATTCCCTAAAAGAAAGATTACATGATAGACAAGTTAGGTAGCATTCCACATCAAAAATTCTATTTTTAGCATTTACCTACTCGAGGACGAGCAGGAAGCTTGGGGATGCTTGATACGTCTCCAATGTATCTATAATTTTTTGTTGTTCCATGCTATTATAGTATCAATATTGGATGTTTTATATGCATTTATATGCTTTTTTATATAATTTTTTGGGACTAACCTATTAACCTAGTGTCTAGTGCTAGTTGCTCTTTTTGCTTGTTTTTGGCTTTTCAGAAAATCAGTATCAAACGGAGTCCAAATGCTATGAAACTTTATGGTGACTTTTTATGGACCAGAAGGGACCGACAAAGGTACGGGAGAAGACCAGAAGAGTCACGAGGGAGCGACAAGCTCACCAGGCGCGCCCTAGGCAGGCACCCCCTGAGCTTTTGGTCCCCTCATGGCACCTCTTAACCTAATTCTGCCTCTATAAATTCCCAAATATTCCCAATATACCAGATAGCCACCCAAAACACTTATTCTGCCACCGCAAGCTTATATTCTTCCGTGATCCCATCTAGAGGCTTTTTTCGGTAGTCTGCCGATGGGGGAATCGATCACGAAGGGCATCTACATCATCCTTGCTGACTTCTGATGATGCGTGATTATTTCACCACAGACCTACGTGTCCATAGCTAGTAGCTAGATGGCTTCTTCACTATCTTCGATCTTCAATACAGTGTTCTCCTCGATGTTCTTGGAGTTCTATTCGATGTAATCTTATTTTGCGGTGTGTTTGTTGGGATCCGATGAATTGTGGGTTTATGATATGAATATTTATGAATATTAATGGAGACTTTGCTGAACTTTATTATGCATGATTGTTATAGCTTTGTATTTCTCTCCGATCTATCCATTTGGTTTGGCCAACTAGATTGATTTATCTTCAGTGGGAGAGGTGCTTTGTGATGGGTTTAATCTTGCAGTCTTCCTCTATCCCAGTGAAAGAAAGGGACAAGACACGTATTTGTATTGTTGCCATTAAGGGTAAAACGATGGGGTTTATTCATATTGATTGGGTTTACTTTGTCTACATCATGTCATCTTGCTTAAGGTTTTACTCTATTTTATAATTAATACTCCAGATGCATGCTGCATAGCGGTCGATGGGTGGAGTAATAATAGTAGATGTAGGCAGGAGTCGGTCTACTTGGCTCGGACATGATGCCTATATACATGATCTTTTGCCTTGGACATCGTCATAACTATGCGCTTTTCTATCTGTTGCCCAACAATAATTTGTCTACCCACTGTATGCTATGCGTGTGAGAGAAAAGCCTCTATGAAAACTATGCCCCCGGGTCTACTTTTATCATATATAAAAATAGAATAATACCTTGCAGCAATTTTCTATTTTCTTTTATTTTATCTTTGCAATTTATCTATCTACCACTACAAGATTTAATCCTTGCAAGTAACAGCCAAGGGGATTGACAACCCCCTTGTTTGTGTTGGTTGCAAGTATTTGTTTTTGTGTGTGCAGGTGCTGTTCATGAGGCTTTGTGTGATTCTCCTACTGGATTTATAACTTTGGTTCTTAACTGAGGGAAATACTTATCTCTATTGTACTGCATCATCCTCTACTCTTTGGGGAAATCCCAACGCAGCTCACAAGTAGAAGGAAGAATTTCTGGTGCTGTTGCCGGTAGACGTCATCAAAAACTATCAAGTACCTTCTCACAAAATATCATCTACTTGCTCTTATTTTAGTTGCCTTTGCCTCTCATTTTCATCTCCCCCACTTCTAATTATTTTAGAAAAACACAAAAAAAAAATTGTTTGCTTGCTTTGACGCTATGTCTCAAGAAAACACTAAGTTGTGTGATTTTTCAAATACTAATAATAATGATTTTATTAGTACTCCAATTGCTCCTCCCACCACTAGTGCGGAGTCATGTGATACTAATGCTGCTTTGCTAAATCTTGTTATGAAAGAACAATTTTTTGGTAGTACTAATGAAGATGCTGCATCCCATCTTAACACTTTCGTGGAATTATCTGATATGCAAAAGGAAAAGATGTGGATAATGATATTGTTAAATTGAAGTTATTTCTGTTCTCACTATGAGATCATGCTAAAACTTTGTTTTCATTCTTGGCTAGAAATAGTATTGATTCTTTGGATAAGTGTAAGGATGCTTTTATTGCCAAGTATTTTCCTCCCACTAAAATTATTTCTCTTAGAAATCTAATTATGAATTTTAAGAAACTTGAGAATGAACATGTTGCACAATCTTGGGAGAGAATGACATTAATGAAAAGAAATTGTCCCACTCATGGTTTAAGTTTATGGATGATTATACAAAATTTCTATGCGGGACTAAACTTTGTTTCTAGAAATCTTCTAGACTCTGCTGTAGGTGGTACTTTTATGGAAATCACATTGGGAGAAGCTACAAAACTCCTTGAAAATATAATGGCAAATTACTCTAAATGGCCTACTAAAAGAGCTCCAACAGGTAAGAAGGTAAATTGTGTCGAAGAAATTACTACTTTGAGTTATAAAATGGATGTTCTTATGAAATTGGTTGCTAATAAAAATGCTCACGTTGATCCTAATGATGTGCCATTATCTACTTTGATTGAGCAAATAATGATGCCGATGATGTGAGTTTTGTCTCTAGAAATAATTTCAATAACAATGCTTATAGAGGTAATTTTAATCCTAGACAGTATCCTGGAAATCCCTATAAAAATTATGGTAATTCCTATGGAAATTCTTATAATAATAGGATACCTACTGATCTTGAAAGTAATATTAAAGAATTCATTAATTCTCAAAAGATTTTTAATTCCATGGTAGAAGAAAAATTGAATAAAGTTGATGATATGGCTAGGAACATGGATATAATTGTACATGATGTGGAAACTCTTAAATCTAAATTTTGCCACCTGAGCTTGATATTAATGAGTCCATTAAAGTTATTTGTGTCTCCATTAATGAAAGTAAAGAAAGAATCGCCAGGTTATGAGCAAAGCGAGAATTCCTAGAAAAGGCTATTCCACCCGATTTCTACCGTAATCATGATGAAGATATTAAAATGATTGGTGTCTCACCCATTGAATCTTTGTTTAGTAATATAAAACTTGATGAAAAAGTACTAGAGATGAGTTAACTTTAGCTAGAAGGCGTCCCAATTGATTGGAGGGGGATGATCTTAATGATAAAAAGAACAAAAGTGGGGTTAGAGAGGTCAAGACTTTAACTAGTGATGTGCTCACTACTTTGGATTACAAGGACTTTAATTATGATAGCTGTTCTTTAATTGAGTGTATTTCCTTGTTGCAATCCATGATAAATTCACCCAATGCTTATGAAAAAAATAAAGCTTTCACTAAACATATCGTACAAACTATGATGAAAGCTCATGAAGAAAAGCTAGAATTGGAGGTTTGAATACCTAGAAAATTGCATGATGAATGGGAACCTACTATTAAAGTAAAGATTAAAGATTATGAATGTAATGCTATTTGTGATTTGGGTGCTAGCATTTCTACTATTCCAAAATCTTTATGTGTTGTTGAAAGGATCGAGAAGAGGGGTCTAGAGGGGGGGGGGGTGATTAGACCCTCAACAAGCAAAAGTAGCAGTTTTTAAGTTCTTCAAGTTGAGGTGGAGTTTTGCCACAAGTTTAAGCATTCACAATACATTTCAAGCAAGCATGACAAGAGTATATGATCAGCGGAAAGTAAAGCATGCAATTTGCAAGAAAGTAAAGGGATGGGATTGGAGTGTGCAAACGCAATTGGAGACACGGAGATTTTTGGCGTGGTTCCGATAGGTGGTGCTATCGTACATCCACATTGATGAAGACTTCAACCAACGAAGGGTAACGGTTGCGCGAGTCCACGGAGGGCTCCACCCACAAAGGGTCCACGAAGAAGCTACCTTGTCTATCCCACCATGGCCATCGCCCACGAAGGACTTGCCTCACTCGGGTAGATCTTCACGAAGTAGGCGATCTCCTGGCCCTTACAAACTCCTTGGTTCAACTCCACAATCTTGACGGAGGCTCCCAAGTGACACCTAACCAATCTAGGAGACACCACTCTCCAAAAGGTAATAAACGGTGTGTTGATGATGAACTCCTTGCTCTTATGCTTCAAATGATAGTCTCCCCAACACCCAACTCTCTCTCATAGATTTGGCTATGGTGGAAAGATGATTTGAGTGGAAAGCAACTTGGGGAAGGCTAGAGATCAAGATTCTTGTGGTAGGATTGGAATATCTTGGTCTCAACACATGAGTAGGTGGTTCTCTCTCAGAAAATGAGTAGTGGAAGTGTAGGCACGTTCTGATGGCTCTCTCACGAATGGAGAGGAGGGTGGAGGGGTATATATAGCATCCACACAAAATCTAACCGTTACACACATTTGAGCCAACTCGGTCAGACCGAATAGGTGAACTCGGTGAGACCGATTCAGTTCAAAATGTGAACGTTAGTCTTTTTAGTCAGACCGATATGATCAACTCGGTGGGACCGATGTGCTAGGGTTAGGTTAAAAGCTCATCTCGGTTTGACCGATTACACAAACTCGGTGAGACCGATTTTAGTAATAAGTAAATAGAGAGTTGGTCAGGCAAACTCTGTGGGACCAACCGCTCATCTCGGTGAGACCGAAACATTACGAAAGGGAAACAGAGAGTTTGCAAGCCCATCTCGGTTAGACCGAGATCCCATCAGTGAGACCGAACTGATTAGGGTTTCTGGCAATGGCTATGTCAAAGGAACTTGGTGGCGCCGGATAGATCAAATCGATGGGTCCGAGTTTGACTTTAGGTTTTGGACATATTTGGAATTGAGAAAGTGGTTGAGGGCTTTGGAGCATATCACTAAGCACTTTGAGCAAGTAGACCATTAAGCAACACCTCATCCCCTTTTAATAGTATTGGCTTTTCCTATGGACTCAATGTGATCTTGGATCACTAAAAATAGAAATGAAGAGTCTTGAGCTTTTGCCAATCTTTGGCCTTAGCATCTTGAAGGGGTTCCACATCCTCTTGTCCATGCCACACCATTGTTGAACTTTCTGAAATATACTAGATAAAGAAATTAGTCCAACAAGAGATATGTTGACATTAATTACCAAAATCACCCAGGGAGCACTTGTTCTTTCACAGGGAGCACTTGTGCTTTTAATCTCCCCCTTTTTGGTAATTGATGACAACATACATCAAAGCTTTAGAGAAGGATATGAAGGATAACAAGTAAAGCTTTGGAAGGACATGTCACATGCATAAACTCCCCTTACATGTATGCAATCATGTGAAGATAGAATATAAGAACATGTGAGTGCATAAGCATGTCAAAGCAAGCAATGAGTTACATGTATCTTGGCTATATGCATCAGAGCAAATGATGTAGATACAGGGAATGTACCTTCATGTTCATGAGTCCTTCTTGCAAACAATATGTACATCAGCAAGAGATCATCATGAACATGAGTGTGTTGCATATACTTACCTTGTGGTCTTGAGCTGGCTTTGGAAGAGATGACTCTGAGAAAACAGGGTTAGATAACACAGAAGCACTACTTAAACAAAGCAAGTTCAGAAAACCACAAGAGTACCAAGACTGGGATGACATGTAGTGAGTGAGTACTTAGTACTCTATTTGGGTATAGACATGTCCCCAAAGATTAAAGATATGCAATGAATTCCAAAGATTTTCTTCCCTTAGATACGAACTCCCTCTCCCCCTGAATCTGATATTGGATAATGGGATAAGGTACGGTAAGAGAAAATCAGAACAAGAAAAAAATCAGAGCAAAACAAACATACATTAACATGTCTTTCCCCTCTTAAAGACATGTGACTTCTCTCCTCTATTGTTAATAAGCATCCCATGTGATAAGCTTTGATGTGCTCTCTCCCCCCCTTTGACATGAATTTCCAAGAAGGGTCTTCTGGAGCATGAGTCAAATAGGTTTGGTCCTTGAGTCACAGTACAAAGCAGCATGTAATTTAAGATGCGAGTAGAGGACAAGAATCATCGAGTGGAGCTGAAGAAGAAGAAATGACGTTTCTAATGGCAAAAAGTTTTCTCAGTAGTAAAATTGGTAACGCCGATTCATTTTCATCGGTGACACCGAGTTGGCAGTGTCATAGATGATGCAAATCGGTCAGACCGGGTTAGTCCTTGTCGGTTGCATCGATGAACTATCTACAAGGTGCTTGTAGTTTGATCTAGCCGATTGGCGTGAATCGGTGAGGCCGAGTTCAGTACTTAGGAAACAATTTGTCACCTCAGCTCACTTGGCAAATAAGATCTCACAAAGATTTGCAAGGAATTAACTAAAGGATTTGCAATGAATTATATGCAGAGAATGCAGAAGATAACATACAAGAAGAAATGAAATCTAGATGAAGTTTTTTTTGAAAGGGGAACAAGCAAGCAAGAAACATATGCAAGAACACAAAGAAATAATAGAGAACTTCATCTAGAAGGAGTCGGCGACAAAGTCACCTATGTTAGAGTATATTGACTGAGGAGTCAAGTGAGAACACTTGATCCTAGGTCATACTCATCGTTTAAGCTCAAAATGGGGTTACCATTTTTTGTTTAAGCATTTTGATGTATTCACATCTTGTTGAGATGCTTTGACCCATGACTTGGTGTAAAGCTTCTCTAAGATGGAATAACATACCTTGGGTGGTGGTGTTGATGTAGTCAAACTTGTGTTGGATGCTCAAGGTTGATGTAGTTCACCAAGAGTTGGGAGGACCACTTGTAGTTTGAGTTCATCTACCTACATGGGTTAGCTTTGCAAGGAAGAGCACTTGTCTATCCAAAATGACCATCATGAAATTTGATACCAAATGAAATTTGATATATTGAAATTGTCAAAGGATATGTTGAAAGGATTCATGCTTCCTTGTCTTGAACCACCATATTGTAGAGACTTGGTGATGTAGAGATCTCTCTAGATGTGAGTGATTTGCAATCTCATAGATTTGGGCTCATCCAAGTACCTACAAGGGTTAGATAACATGCAAGGGTACAGGTATAGATCCAAGACATATGATCATCATCGTAAGAGAAATATCAAGGATTAGTCAAAGGCTCATGCCTTGCATTTGTCCACATGGAGTTCCTACTCCAAGTTTGAGGCATCAATGATGTTCAATTCACCTCTCAAACGACAAAATACTTTCTCATCAAGCGGTTTGGTGAAAATATCGGCCAATTGCTTATTGGTACGAGCATGCTTAAGATCGAAATCTCCTTTAGCAACATGATCTCGAATGAAATGATGACGAACTTCAATATGCTTAGTTCGAGAGTGTTGCACGGGATTGTGAGCAATCTTAATAGCACTTTCATTATCACAAAGGAATGGAACATGTTTCACATATATCCCATAATCTTTAAGAGTTTGGGTCATCCAAAGTAATTGAGCACAACATGAACCGGCGGCAATGTATTCCGCTTCGGTGGTGGATAAGGATACCGAGTTTTGTTTCTTGGAGGACCAAGACACAAGAGATCTACCAAGAAATTGACAAGTACCCGAAGTGGACTTTCTATCAACCTTGTCACCGGCATAGTCCGAATTAGAGTAGCCAACAAGATCAAAAGAAGACCTCTTAGGATACCAAATGCCAAAATTTGGTGTATGAATTAAGTATCTCACTATCCTTTTCACAGCCTTAAGATGACATTCTTTAGGGGCCGCTTGATATCATGCACACATGCACACACTTAGCATAATATTGGGACGGGAGGCACATAGATATAACAATGAACCAATCATAGAGCGGTAAACCTTTTGGTCAACTGGTTTGCCATCCTTTGTCAAGTCAAGATGTCCACTAGTAGGCATGGGTGTTTTCATACCTTTGCTCTCTTGCATGTTGAACTTCTTGAATAAGTCCTTGGTATACTTTGTTTGGGAAACAAAGGTACCCTCCTTAGTTTGCTTGATTTGCAAACCAAGAAAGAATTTGAGTTCACTCATCATAGACATCTCAAACTTCTTCGACATTAGCCTTCCAAACTTTTCACTAAAATGAGGGTTAGTTGAACCAAATATGATATCATCCACATAAATTTGGCACACAAATAATTCACCATTAACCCTTTTAGTAAAAAGTGTAGAATCAATTTTTCCAATCTCAAAGCCTTTTTCAATAAGAAACTTCGTCAAGCATTTATACCATGCTCTAGGAGCTTGTTTAAGACCATAAAGAGCTTTGTGAAGTTTGTAAACATGATTAGGTTTCTTGGGATTAACAAAGCTGGGAGGTTGTTTAACATAGACTTCCTCCTCAATTTCTCCATTTAGAAAAGCACTTTTAATGTCCATTTGATACAATGTAATATCATGATGATTGGCATAAGCAAGTAAGATGCGTATGGACTCAAGTCTAGCAACAGGGGCATATGTCTCACCATAGTCCATACCTTCGACTTGTGTGTAGCCTTGGGCGACGAGACGGGCCTTGTTGCGTACAACTTGTCCATCTTCATCTTGCTTATTCCAAAACACCCATTTGGTTCCAATGACATTGTGCTTTTCATTGGTCTTTTCAACAAGCGTCCACACTTGATTCCTCTCGAAATCGTGTAGCTCTTCATGCATAGCGTTCACCCAATCCAGATCATCAAGAGCTTCTTCAACCTTCATAGGTTCAATGTTAGAAATGAATGAATAATGTTCACAAAAGTTAGCTAAGCGAGTCTTAGAGCGAGTAATTCTCCCGGTTTGAATATCATCGAAGATTTGTTCAACGGGATGATCTCTTGAAACTCTTGCTCTAACTCGTAAGAGCTTTTGTTTGGGTCGGGGTGGAACATCCTCTTCATCATCTTGTTCTTCCTCTTGTCTTTCTTCATTGTTGTTGGCATTGATGTTCTCTTGTGGAGGTGGAGAAGGAGGTCGATGAGGTTCATCTTGTTTTACATCCTCGTTTCCTTCATCCTGACGTGTTCCACTTGTGGATGCCTCCAAGTCAACTTGTGGTTCACCTTGTCGTGAAGTTGAGGTTTCCACTTGAACGGCCGAGGTACTCTCCTTCACCTCCGTTGGGCGAATCTTGCCAACAGACAAGTCTTGTATTGCTTCCGAGGGATCTTTATCACCTACATCAATTGGCAATTGCTCTACTTGCGAGCCGTTAGATTCATCAAACTTCACATCTACCGTCTCTTCAACCTTTCGGGTGAAATTGTTGTAGACATGGTAAGTGTGAGAGTTTGAGCCATAACCGAGTAGGAAACCTTCATGAGATTTAGGAGCAAATTTCGAACGATGATGCTTATCAAGAATGTAGCACTTTGAGCCAAATACTCGAAAGTATCCAACTTGGGGTTTGTTACCGGTGAGAAGCTCGTATGCCGTATTACCGAGTAGCTTGTGAAGATATAGTCGGTTTGTTGCATGACAAGCTATCTCAACCGCTTCCGCCCAAAAGTGTTTTGGTGTCTTGTATTCATCAAGTATCGTTCTTGCCATCTCAATGACTGTCAGGTTCTTCCTCTCACCAACTCATTTTGTTGAGGTGTGTACGTAGCCGAGAACTCATGTGAAATCCCTTCTTCGTCAAGAAAGGTATCCACATTTGCGTTCTTGAACTCCGTTTTGTTGTCGCTGCGAACCTTCTTGATCTTCACTTCAAATTGATTTTGGGCCTTCCTAGCGAAGTTCTTGAAGATCTTTTGGACCTGCGATTTATCATCAAGAAAGAACACCCACGTAAATCTGGAAAAATCATCAACAATGACCAAACCAAACGAGTTACCACCGAGACTCTTGTAGGCATTGGGACCAAAAAGATCCATATGAAGTAGCTCAAGCGGTCTTCTCGTGGTCATGATGTTTTTCACGGGATGACTTCCTCCAACTTGTTTTCCTACTTGACAAGCACTGCAAAGTCTATCCTTATCAAATATAACATCTTTAACACCAAGGATATGATCACCTTTAATATGCTTATCAAGATTTCGCATTCCCACATGTCCTAACCTTCTATGCCACAACCAACCTTTAGAAGATTTAGCAATAAAGCAAGTTCTAGGTTGAGCTCTTTTAGTGAAGTCAACAATGTAAAGATCACCTCTACGTATACCGATAAAGACCATATTATGATTATCTCTTCGAAACACTTGGCAATCTACTTCAGTGAATAGAACATTAAGACCGAAATCGGCTAGTCTAGATACGGAAAGTAGATTGTAGCCAAGCGATTCGACAAGCATAACATTTTGGATGGAGCTGTCATGTGAGATGGCCACCTTACCAAGGCCAACCACCTTACCCTTTGAGTTATCACCAAAAGTGACATACTTTCGAGGGGCATCATTTTCAGCAAGCTCACGAAACATATCCTTGTCTCCGGTCATGTGATCGGTACATCCACTATCAAGAACCCATTCCTTTCCTCCAGCCATGTAGCCGCGAAGGTTAGCCATAAAACCAAAGTGTCTCATAGACTTATCAAGATCATAGTCATTATCATCATCCTCATCATAATATACATGTTCAACATCATCATCATATGAATGATCATTACCTAGAGAAGGCAATTCATTAGATTTATGACCATGACAATGTTCATATTTATGAATTCTAATAACTTGAGAGATGATGTCACTAATGATTCCAACATCGCCTTTGGCACTCATGAGGTCACGAAGCTCAAATAGACAATCACCAAACTTAGGATCACTAGAATTCATCTTACTTAAAGCAATGGAATTTTGAAGAATCTCATCTAGATTTTTCAAGGAATAGTTTGGAAAGCATTTCTCGAGATATCTCCATATAGTGTAAGCACATTCAAGAGTAGGTAAGCAAGCAATCAAGTTTCTAGGCAATCCTCTAATGATAAGATTAACAGTTCTAAGATTGTGGATCATGTCAAGAGACTTATCGGGGGTAGGATACAAAGGATCAATAGGAGCCGCACAAGGAGTAGTAATGTACTTGTTCAAGTGATATTCATTGAAAATCTCAAGCATCTCATTTTTCCAAGCATGATAGAACTCTCCATCAAGTAAAGGTACCCTACGTCTAATACTCCCAATCTTAGACTCATCCATCTTCCTCCAATGGTGATTAAACCAAAGCAATGGAGACCAATGCTCTGATACCAATTGAAAGGATCGAGAAGAGGGGTCTAGAGGGGGCGTGATTAGACCCTCAACAAGCAAAAGTAGCAGTTTTTAAGTTCTTCAAGTTGAGGTGGAGTTTTAGCACAAGTTTAAGCATTCACAATACATTTCAAGCAAGCATGACAAGAGTATATGAGTAGCGGAAAGTAAAGCATGCAATTTGCAAGAAAGTAAAGGGATGGGATTGGAGTGTGCAAACGCAATTGGAGACACGGAGATTTTTGGCGTGGTTCCGATAGGTGGTGCTATCGTACATCCACGTTGATGGAGACTTCAACCCACGAAGGGTAACGATTGCGCGAGTCCACAGAGGGCTCCACCCACAAAGGGTCCACGAAGAAGCAACCTTGTCTATCCCACCATGGCCATCGCCCACGAAGGACTTGCCTCACTCGGGTAGATCTCCACGAAGTAGGCGATCTCCTTGACACCACTCTCCAAAAGGTAATAAATGGTGTGTTGATGATGAACTCCTTGCTCTTGTTCTTCAAATGATAGTCTTCCCAACACTCAACTCTCTCTCACAGATTTGGCTATGGTGGAAAGATGATTTGAGTGGAAAGCAAGTTGGGGAAGGCTAGAGATTAAGATTCTTGTGGTAGGATTGGAATATCTTGGTCTCAACACATGAGTAGGTGGTTCTCTCTCAGAAAATGAGTAGTGGAAGTGTAGGCACGTTCTGATGGCTCTCTCACGAATGGAGAGGAGGGTGGAGGGGTATATATAGCCTCCACACAAAATCTAACCGTTACACACATTTGAGCCAACTCGGTCAGACCGAATAGGTGAACTCGGTGAGACCGATTCAGTTCAAAATGTGAACGTTAGGCTTTTCGATGGGACCGATATGATCAACTCGGTGGGACTGATGTGCTAGGGTTAGGGTAAAACCTCATCTTGGTTTGACCGATTACACAAACTCGGTGAGACCGATTTTAGTAATAAGCAAACAGAGAGTTGGTCAGGCAAACTCGGTGGGACCAATCGCTCATCTCTGTGAGACCGAAACGTTACGAAAGGGAAACAGAGAGTTTGCAAGCCCATCTCGGTGTGACCGAGATCCCATCGATGAGACCGAACTGATTAGGGTTTCTGGTAGTGGCTATGTCAAAGGAACTAGGTGGCGCCGGATAGATCAAATCAGTGGGGCCGAGTTTGACCTTAGGTTTTGGACATATTTGGAATTGAGAAAGTGTATGAGGGCTTTGGAGCATATCACTAAGAACTTTGAGCAAGTAGACCATTAAGCAACACCTCATCCCCTTTTAATAGTATTGGCTTTTCCTATGGACTCAATGTGATCTTGGATCACTAAAAATAGAAATGAAGAGTCTTGAGCTTTTGCCAATCTTTGTCCTTAGCATCTTGAAGGGGTTCCACATCCTGTTGTCCATGCCACGCCATTGTTGAACTTTCTGAAATATACTAGATAAAGAAATTAGTCCAACAAGAGATATGTTGACATTAATTACCAAAATCACCCAGGGAGCACTTGTGCTTTCAGATGTGCTAGGCCCTGTGGATATGTATGAATGTTCCCTGAATTTGCACTTAGTGGATTCAAATATTAAGAAACCATTGGGTAGAATAAATGATGTGCTTATTCTTCCCAATAGAAATTATGTGCCCATGGATTTCATTGTGCTTGATATTGAATGTAATCCTTCTTGTCCTATAGTACTTGGTAGGCCTTTCGTATGAACAATATGTGCTACTCCCTTTGTACCGAAATACTTGTAGTTGGGGGAACTTGTACTAGTTTCCCCCAACTACAAGTATTTTGGTATAGAGGGAGTATTATTCATATGAAAGAAGGAAACATAAGGTTCCAATTTCCATTAAAGAAAGGAATGAAACACTTCCCTTGAAAGAGAATTAAGCCACCATATAAATCAATTATGAGGGCCACCTATGGGTTGAAAACCAAAGATGACAATACTTGAAGCTATGCATTAGCCTAGCTAGGGGTGTGAAACAATAGTGCTTGTTGGGAGGCAACCCTTTTAATTAGTGTTTGTGCCAAGTAAAGCCTTTGAGATAATTTGGTTGATAGTTGACTTGATTCTGTCAAAAAAATAGAAACTTTTACGCCCAGTACTGGGATTTTTAAAACTAACTGGGACATGATAAAATTCTGAATTTTTTACGCATTATTGATATACAAATTTCCCACGTTGACCTAGTTTTTCAGAATTTTTGGAGTAATAGAAGTATTGAGTTTGTTCAGATCATTACAGACGGTTCAGTTTTTGACAGATTCTATTTTGGTTGCATAGTTTGTTTGTTTTGATGATGTTATGGATTATAACGTGGGGGGGGGGGTATAAGTTATCGAGAAGTTAGAATACAGTAGGTATTATGAAATAATCAAATGTGAATGGGTTTATAACAATACCTAAGTTTATTATTCGCTTGTTATACTAACGGATCTCACGAGGTTTCTATTGAGTTTTGTGTGCTAAACTTTTCATGTTTTGGGTGAGATCATGATGGATGAAGGAATAAGGAGCAGCAAGACCCTAAGCTTGGGGATTCCCAAGGCACCCCAAGGTAATAGTGAAGGAGAAACAAACATCTAAGCTTGGGGATGCCCCGGATGGCATCCCCTCTTGCGTCTACAATCCATCGGTATATTACTTGGAGCTATATTTTTATTCATCACATGATATGACTTTTGCTTAGAGCGTCATGTATTGTAGTAGTCTTTGCTTTGTTTGATTTTTAGTTTGGCACAATCATTGTTTGCTGCACACACCTTTTGAGAGGGACATGCATTTATTCACGATTTGTTAGAATACTCTATGTGCTTCACTTATATCTTTTGAGCTAGGCAGTTGCTCCAGTGCTTCAGTTATATCTTTTAGAGCATGGCGGCGGTTATATTTTAAAGAAATAGTTGCACTCTCATGCTTCACTTAATATATTTTTGAGAGTCTAATAAATAGTAATGGCAATATGCACATGTTATGAAATTGGTCTGGATATGATAGGTATTCAAGAGGGATATAATAAAAACTTTCATGTAGATCACTGAATATGATAAGTTTGATTCCTTGCAATAGTTTTGTGATATTAAATTGGTAATATGTGGGAGGTACTAGTGAATAATTGTGGTTTAGTAAGAATATTTATGTTAAGGTTTGTGATTACCGAAGCATGCACGTATAGTCTCTAGTTATGCTAAGAAGTTGGAGCACGATTTGTTACTGAGTGTCTTCCTTTGCGAGAGGGTCGGGGGCACACGATGGTTAACTTGTACCAACCTCCCCCCTAGAGGCATGCGTAGTAGTACTTTGCTTCAAGGGCTAATAGACTTTCGTAATAAGTATGTGAGTTCTTTATGACTAATGTGAGTCTATGGATTATACACACTCTCACCTTTCACAATTTGCTAGCTTCTTCGGTACCGTGGATTGCCCGATCTCACCTCGAGAGTCCATGCAAACTTCACCGGTGCATCCAAACCCCGTGATATGATACACTCTATCACACATAAGTCTCCTTATATCTTCGTCAAAACATCCACCATACCTACCTATCATGGCATTTCTATAGCCTTTCCGACATATATTGCCATGCAACTTCCACCATTCCGTTATTATGACATACACCTTCATTGTCATATTGCTTTGCATGATCATATAGCTGACATAGTATTTGTGGCTCAGCCACCGTTAATCATTATCATACATGTTACGCTAGTATCATTGCACATCCTAGTACACTGCCAGAGGAATTCATATAGAGTCATATTGTTTCAGTTTTTCCGAGTTGTAATATTGAGTTGTAAGTAAATAGAAGTGTGATGATCATCATTATTAGGCATTGTCCCAGTGAGGAAATAAAAAAAAGAGGCCAAAAAGAGCCCAACAAAAAAATGATAGAAAACGAGAGAAGGGGCAATGTTACTATCCTTTTCCACACTTGTGCTTCAAAGTAGTGATACGTCTCCAACGTATCTATAATTTTTTATTGTTCCATGCTATTATATTACCTGTTTTGGATGTTTTATATGCATTAATATGCTATTTTATATTATTTTTGGGACTAACCTATTAACCTAGAGCCAGTGCCAGTTCCTGTTTTTTTCCCTGTTTTTGAGTTTCGCAGAAAAGGAATACCAAACGGAGTCCAAACGGAATAAAACTTTTGTGATGATCTTTCTTGGACCAAAAGGAAACCAGAGGACTTGGAGTGCAAGTCAGGGAAGCCACGCGGCGGCCACAAGGATGGAGGGCGCGCCCAGGGGGTAGGGCGCCCCCCACCCTTGTGGGCCCCTCGTGCACTTCCTGACCTAATTCTTTTGCCTATATATACTCTTATATGCCCAAACCACCAGAGGCATCCACGAAAAGACTTTTCCACTGCCGCAACCTTCTGTACCCGTGAGATCCCATCTAGGGGCCTTTTCCGGCGTCCTGCCGGAGGGGGATTCGATCACTGAGGGCTTCTACATCAACACCATTGCCCTTCCGATGAAGCGTGAGTAGTTTACCTCAGACCTATGGGTCCATAGCTAGTAGCTAGATGGCTTCTTCTCTCTCTTTGATTCTCAATACCATGTTCTCCCCGATGTTCTTGGAGATCTATTCGATGTAATACTTTTTTTGCGGTGTGTTTGCCGAGATCCAATGAATTGTGGATTTATGATCAGCTTATCTATGAATATTATTTGAATCTTCTCTGAATTCTTTTATGCATGATTTTATATCTTTGCAATTCTCTTCGAACTATCGATTTGGTTTGGCCAACTAGATTGGTTTTTCTTGCAATAGGAGAAGTGCTTAGCTTTGGGTTCAATCTTGAAGTGTCCTTTCCTAGTGACCGTAGGGGCAGCAAGGCACATATTGTATTGTTGCCATCGATGATAAAAAGATGGGGTTTTCATCATATTGCTTGAGTTAATTCCTATACATCATGTCATCTTTCTTAATGCGTTACTCTGTTCTTCATGAACTTAATATTCTAGATGCAGGCAGGAGTCGGTCGATGTGTGGAGTAATAGTAGTAGATGCAGAATCGTTTCGGTCAACTTGACATGGACGTGATGCCTATATTCATGATCATTGCCTTAGATATCGTCATAACTTTGCGCTTTTCTATCAATTGCTCGGCAGTAATTTGTTCACCCACCGTATTATTTTCTATCTTGAGAGAAGCCTCTAGTGAAACCTATGTCCCCCGGGTCTATTTTCCATCATATTACTTTCTGATCTACTATTTTGCAATATTTATTTTCAGATCTATAAACCAAAAAACCCAAAAATATTTACTTTATCTTTTGTTTAGTTTTACCTATCTCTATCAGATCTCACTTTTGCAAATAACCATGAAGGGATTGACAACCCCTTTATCGCGTTGGGTGCAAGTTTGGTGTTTGTTTGTGCAGGTATTCGGTGACTTGCGTGTTGTCTCCTACTGGATTGATACCTTGGTTCTCAAAACTAAGGGAAATACTTACTCTACTTTGCTGCATCACCCTTTCCTCTTCAAGGGAAAAACCAACACAAGCTCAAGAAGTAGCAAGTAGCACCATGTTTTTCATATAGAGAGTCTCCTATGCTTTGCTTTCATATACTAGTGGGAATTTTTCATTATAGATCATGGCTTGTATATTTTAATGATGTGCTTCCTAAAATGCCCGAGGTCTTCATGAGTAAGAAAGTTGGATGCACACCCACTTAGTTTTTCAGTTTGAGCTTTCATACACTTATAGCTCTTAGTGCATCCGTTGCATGACAATCCCTACTCCTCGCATTGACATCAATTGATGGGCATCTCCATAGCCCATTGATTAGCCGCGTCGATGTGAGACTATCTTCCTTTTTTGTCTTCCCCTTATTAATTTCTACCACCGCATTCTATTCCACCCATAGTGCTATATCCATGACTTATGCTCATGAATTGCATGGAGCTTGAAAAAGCTGAAGCGCGTTAAAAAGTATGAACCAATTGCTTGGCTTGTTGTCGGGGTTGTACATGATTTATATTTTGTGTTAAGAAGATGGAGCATGACAAGACTATATGACTTTTTAGGGATGGTGTTCTTTAACATTTTTATTTTGAAAGGCATTGTTTGTTGGTATGCTTGAGTATTGATGTCTTTATATCAAATTATAGACTATTGCTTTGAATCATTCCAATCTTAATATTCATAACCTAAATGACAGATTACATGATAGACATGTTAGGTAGCATTCCACATCAAAAATGCCGCTTTTATCATTTACCTACTCGAGGAGGAGCAGGAAATAAGCTTGGGGATGCTTGATACGTCTCCAACATATCTATATTTTTTGATTGTTCCACACTATTATAGTATCAATCCTGTATGTTTTATTTACATTTATATGCTATTTTATATCATTTTTGGGACTAAACTATTAACCTAGTGCCCAGTGCGAGTTGCTGTTTTTTGCTTTTCAGAAAATCAATATCAAACGGAGTCCAAAGGCGATGAAACTCTATGGTGATTTTTCATGCACCAGAAGGGACCCACAAAGGTTTGGGAGAAGACCAGAAGAGTCACGAGGGAGCGACAAGCTCACTAGGCGTGACCCAGGGGGGCGCCCCCTGAGCTTGTGGGCCCCTCGTGGAACCTCTTGACCTAATTCCACCTCTATAAATTCCCAAATTCTCCCAATATACCAGGGAGCCACCCGAAACACTTTTTCCGCCGTCGCAAGCTTTTGCTCTTCCATGATCCCATCTGGAGGCCTTTTTCGGTACTCTGTCAGAGGGGGGTCGGCCATCGAGGGCTTGTACATCATCCTTGCTGCCTTCTGATGATGCGTGATTAGTTCACCACAGACCTACGAGTTCATAGCTAGTAGCTAGATGGATTCTTCTCTCTCTTTGATCTTCAATACAATGTTCTCCTCGATGTTCTTGGAGTTCTATTCGATGTAATCTTCTTTTGCGGTGTGTTTGTTGGGATCCAATGAATTGTGGGTTTATGATATGAATATTAATGGAGTCTTTTCTGAACTTTATTATGCATGATTGTTGTAGCTTTGTATTTCTCTCCAATCTATCCGTTTGGTTTGGCCAACTAGATTGATTTATCTTTAGTGGGAGAGGTGCTTTATGATGGGTTTAATCCTGCGGTGCTCCATCCTAGTGACAGAAAGGGACAAGACACGTATTTTTATTGTTTCCATTAAGGGTAAAACGATGGGGTTTATTCATATTGATTGGGTTTACTTTGTCTACATCATGCCTTCTTGCTTAAGGAGTTACTCTGTTTTATACTTAATACCCTAGATGCATGTTGGATAGCGGTCGATGGGTGGAGTAATAGTAGTAGATGCAGGCAGGAGTCGGTCTACTTGTCTCGGACGTGATGCCTATACATTATCATTGCCTGGAATATCGTCATAACTATGCGCTTTTCTATCATTTGCCCAACAGTAATTTGTCTACCCACCGTATGCTATGCGTTCGAGAGAGAATCCTCTAGTGAAAACTATGGCCCCCGGGTCTACTTTTATCATATATAAAAACACGAAAAATGCCTTGCTGCAATTTTCTATTTTCTTTTATTTTTTCTTTGCAATTTATCTATCTACCACTACAAGATTTAATCCTTGCAAGTAACCGTCGAGGGGATTGAAAACCCCTTGTTTGCGTTGGGTGCAAGTATTTGCTTTTATGTGTGCAGGTGCTGTTCACGAGGCTTTGTGTGATTCTCCTACTGGATTGATAACCTTGGTTCTTAACTGAGGGAAATACTTATCTCTACTATACTGCATAATCCTCTCCTCTTCGGGGAAATCCCAACGTAGCTCACAAGTAGCAGTAGGTCAATAAGAATGGCCAGTTTAGAGCCATCCATTCTCTGTTGATAAAATAACCCATCCTCAAAGATGATGGTGAGCTCGGCATCTTTGTGAAAAGCAGGATCATCCTCACGAGCGTATGTGCCTGGCTCTGGAGCGGGGCAACTCACTATTTCAACCCAGTATTTCCATCTCTGTTCAGATATGTTAAACGTCTATTCAGAAATATAAATACAATGCTCAGATAGATGAGGTAATCTGAGGAAGACTCACCGCCTTGACGGATCGATGATAAGAGAAGCCGTCGATAAACTTCCGTTTGGCAAATTCCTCTTTCCCCCCTTATATATGCCGGCTATAGTAACGGCCATGGCTGCTTGATCCTTAAAGCCTTCCCGCACAGATCGGGTGGCATCGTCAGTCCCGTTATACATCCACAAAGGATGAATGCATTGTTGAAGAGGCTGGAATCCTCGAGAAATAGCCGTCGCCATCACATCAATGATGGTCACCTTGTTGTGTGCTAAGCATTTCACTTGGGCGGCTAGACAAGCCACCTCGGTGTCATCCTTTTTGGAGGAGCTCCTCGGCCGCCAATTGAAGCATTTCTTCGAAGGTGCACATGAGAAGATTGGAAGCCCAAAACAGACCCGGTCGTAAAGAGGGACATCAGCCATATAAAACCATTTGGTGGCCCATGTCACAGTGTCCTCTCTAGGGGTGCTCGAAAGATAGCCGGTCCCTGCAATACGTCATAGCTCGGCTCCGCCCACTTTATGAATTTTGCTGTCTTGGGAACATGGCATCATGCAGAAATACTCCTCCATAGCCCGAAGTGCGCCTTACATCTGAGGTACATCTTGCAGAGGGAGACGAATACCGCAATATGCATGATCGAACTGGGCATTAGGTGGTGGAGTTGGATCCCGTAAAATGCCAATAGACCTCGGAGGAATGGAGGGATTAGAAATCCTAGACCTTGCAATAAGAAGGGAACGAATCAAACTCGTTCCTCCTCATGTGGAATGGGATGATTATCCGGGTGCGTCGACCCATCTATGGATACCAAGCCAGGACGAGTGGAGGCGAGATCTAAATCCAGCAGATAACCTTGAGTAGTGAGCTGACCCAATTGTTGACGGGTGATGGAACAACTTCCCTAGTCACCCTTGAGAGGCCCGTCGGGGTGTATCGACGAGCCTATGCCACTTGCCATTGTCGGAGCTTTCGAGCTAAGCTTTGAGGAGAAAGTTTCTTACTGGGGCGAGATTAGGAAAGGCTGGGTTGCGGTCTTTGTTGTGACCCTAGCTAATTAAATACCCATTGAATAAAGCGTAGGAAGACATTCGACATCTAGCCATAGGTGCGCTTGTTCCCCGGATTGCACAAAGATCAAGAAAAATCTTAAATTAATGACCAAAGGCCACATATGGTGGGACCCGTGGCAAATCGCCAATAAAGGCCTTCACATCAAATGAAGTGAGGGCCACCTAGTCCGATGTATGTTGATGCTTGGACCCTTGTTGAGGAAGCCGAAGATGTTTCGAAGGTCCTGAAACCAAACTTAAACCAATGAAGGAGGAACTCGCCTGCCATCCCAAAGACATTGGTCCAAGGATGGAGCTGATGTCCTCGGCTTCGAAGACTAGTTTATGGGCTACTGACGGTGTCCTGGACTAAGGGGTGCTAGCCTATACGACCATAGTCCACGGGCCGAACTTACGGCCCACTGATCTCCATAAGGAAGGACTCCAGAAGCTACGAACCTTGGCGTAATCAAGATGGAAGCCTTCAAAGACTTGGCGTGTACTTCAAGGATAGCTCACTAGCAAACATAATCGGCCATCGACCATATGTGTAACCTAGGTACCCCCGCTGTGTATATAAGCCATGGGGTTTAGTCTCTAGAGGCATGATTACCAGCCTTAGGGTTTAGAACCTAGCCATACAATCTTGAGGTAGATCATCTTGTACTCAATACTCCATCACATCAATATAATCAAGCAGGACATAGGGTTTTACCTCTTGGAGAGGGCCCGAAGCTGGGTAAACATCTTCTCCCATTTCCCCCTTGTTATAATCGTTCCTAGACCACCAGCTCGAGACCCCCTGCCAGTGATCCTCCGGTTTTAGCACCGACACTCACCACTACACTTTCCATCCAACGGGCTTATTTGGAAGAGCCAACCTGTGATGGGTGCTAGGTCGTGCCCACCACTGGATTGAACCTAGCAGTGGTGGTGCATTTAGGTACCCGCCACTGCTATTTTGGAAAAGTAGAAGTGGCGGGTGACCAGCCCTGCCCGCCACTCATTTGAGTTCACCTATAGGGCTTTTTCCTAGTAGTGATAGTTGTTTTCCTTCTTTAATCTATTAACAATGGGTGTGTGGAAGAAGGTTTCCTGAGAAAATTAGGCTTATGGAGGCGGCTCTAGGCGATCTTGCACCGGCGGCCACTTCACCTGTCGGAGGCCACGCTGGCCCTGGCAGCCACATACTCGCCTCTAGCTCCATTTGCCCTGCTTGCTTGCTAGGCATGTCTCCGGTGAATTTGAACTTTTTGTGTGGAAAGGATTTCCTAAGTTCTATGAAGACCGTCACCTCGTGGTCTTCTCGCCGGGATTTCACAAGAGGGAGTTCACTTTGGAGGTGTCCTTCTGTCGTGCCAGTTTCAAGCTTGATGTTCACACGGTTAGTGTTGCCCTTCATTCCTGTTTTGGTGGTTATCCACAAGGGTTTCAGTTGCTTCAAAAGAGATGGGTTTTCATATCTATAATGCTGGTAGGATCGTGGAACTTGATTTTGAGCTAGTTTTTAACCTTTGGGTTAATGGCGGGCCAAATTAGTTGAGAGCGGAGTCTCTGTTTTACAAACAAGAAGATGCTGAATGGAACTTGGTTGGTTGGAATGGACGTGCGGTTCCTTCACTTACCGCCGGTGATCATTGGAATACTACTCCGACAGTTAGAACAATTTCGGTCTTCCAGTGTCTTTCGTGCGTTGATGATGCCTAGCTTAGTCAGGGTGGACCAGGAATTAATCCGTAGTTATGTGAGAGTGCTCATTCTTCAGGAGAGGTTCACCAGAATTCTGCTGATAGACGTCCTTGGGTCAATGTCCGTTGCCATGCATGCAACTAGCTGGGCCATCTGGCGTGTTATTGCCTAGTCCTAAGGCTCTCTTGGCTTTGGTCGTTTATGGGCTTCGACACATGTTATGGACCACCTGAAGAGGCTTGGGCCGAGGGCATGGTTGAGGGCAAGTTTTGTGCTGAGGGCCTAGCCCCGCTAGTCAAGCGGGTTTCCTCTTTAAGTGAGTTGATCAAGGGAATTTTTCCCTAGTTTCCAACCCCGGACATCACTTGCCTCATCGTCTTCCTTTGTACGAAAAACTATTCCTCCCTCGCAGTCTGCTCTACCGCTTGAGCACTCTGACACCCCCAGCGATTCTGCGTCTCTGCGATGACTTACCTCCAGGGCCAACATCCCCATTGACCCGCGGCCGTTTATGCCTCCTGGGTTTGTGATTCAGCACATCCCCAGGCGCAATCGTGTTTCAAGGGTGGTGGTGCCGCACCGTCCGTGTCACCATGAGGATTAGGCGATCGTCACCATCAATCCATTGCTAGCATAGGTACATATACCCCAACATTAGAGCTGTAGTGGAGAAATTTCTGGAAGAGAATCAAGCTGGTGTTAGGGATGTGAAGAGATGCCTGTTTGGAGAAGCTTATGTGCATTTTTCGCGGGTGAGAGACATAGATAGGATGGTCAGAGATATCCCGCATCAAGTTGGAGATGGGTTTCTCACGTTTGTGAAGCATAATGAGGGCAAGAATTGGCGCCGTGCTTATTTAAATATAACTTGTTGGTTGATGCTCACTGATGTCCCTTTTGATTATTGGTCATCAGTGGATTTATCTCCTACAGTCTACAAATTTTGGAAGCTAATAATGTGGGAGAAGGATGAAACTAGGAGGGGCAGGCTGCTCCTTCAAGTTAGAGTTTCCCAACTGATTGATATTCCAAAGAGTCCGAGATGGTCAGACAGGGAGGATTTTGAAGAGGACACCTGGTCCTGTCCTGTGGAAGTTCTTCTGGAGGAGATGCTTGAAGGTGGCCTAGCAGATGAGGATCCAATCCCTCCTCCGGACGTTGGTCCTCACCCATTGCGAGAGGATGATTTTCCTGGGTTCTAGCCACCTGAAAACAACGAGAACAATGTTGAAGATGAGAATGAGGGCTGGGATTTGGATGATCACTGGGCTTTTCCTCACCAGGAGGCACAAAATAACCTTGAAGAGCATGTATTGCCAGAGCAAGAAGAGATGGCCATTGACAATGAGGATCCTCCCATGCATGAGCCCAACAACAGCATCACAACCACTTTATCTCTCTCTGACGGGGCTTTTTCTCACAATAGCATCTCAAGTGGGCAAGTTAATCAGTTAGTTCAGTTTCAGCCTGCAATTCCACCTCCCCTTGTTGGACTTAGATTTGGGCTTGCTAATCTAATGGAGGCTTATCCTAAAGAAGAACTTGTTATGCATGCAGCTGGATGTGCTTCCCATTGTTACCAAGGCTTCAATTTTGGTTGCTCAGGAGGAGCCCCCTTCAGGTTCTAATGTTGCAGTTGTGTCTATGCCTGCTACAACTATTGTAATGAATTCTGAGGTTGTCCATGAGAATGTTTCAATGCTTCTTCCCCTGAGGGGTTTGTGGCACCTGACGCCCATGTTGAAGCTTACTTGTCTGCTGCTAGTTTTCAATCTGCTGCTGATCTTCCTATTATTCAGTCTAGAGATGTGGCCCACACTATGGAGGATGTGGTCCACACTGAGAATCCTGCTGCACCTGCTGCCCAGGTTGGTTATGAGGACGTTTCTGCTCCTTCATCTATTCTTGCTGGACCTTCTTCAAAGAGTTCTGACCCCAATGGTGAGTTTTCCCATCAGATTTGGCATGATGGTCTAGATGATCACTACAAATCTTCTAGCCAGGGTTCTTATCTTTTATGTATAAAAAATATTCAACTTATGGCTGCCTCCTCCCTAGATAATGTGATGTCAGTTGAGGGAGTTCAGCTATGGGAAAAGTATTTTGCAAACAAACCAGAAGGGGCTAAAGGAATTTTGTCTGCTAAGATCCCTATAAGTTGGCTCAACTTTATTATCCATTCGATCATGACTCCAGAAAAGTTTGGTTGGACAGTCCATATCTTAAAATCAGCTTTATGGGAAATTATGACTGCCACTAATGATCTTGAAAATATGTGCTTTTCCATATACCTGTCAAGTGTATGGTGTCTCAGGCACCTGCCTGTCTTACCCTGACTGCTTCTGATGAACATGACACAAAGAATGATGGGAACTCTGCCAATCAAGTTGATGCTAACTTGGAGCAAACCCTGCTTCTGCCTTTTGGTGCTGATAACCCCAGGAAGAGAAGGGGTGGAAAATTCCTCTAGTAGAATTTGAGGTAAGAAGGATTGCCAGAATTAGAAAAGAAAAGGAGGGCTTTAAGAGGAATTCTTGCTCTAGCAATAAATGTCTGCCATGTAATGCTATTCCTCCAGTTTTGCAAAAAAAGTTGGTCAAGAACCTAACAAAAACCTTTTTGCAAGGTTGCTGAGGATGAGCTAGAGGAAAAGCTTGCTAAAAAGCAGAAGAAAAAAAATCCATGGAAGAGCTGACCAAGGTGTCTTTGGCCAAGGAGAAGGACTCATCTCCAGCAAGTTCCAATTGAAGGGCAACCTTATAGAAGATGGTGTGGAGATGAACACTTGTTTTCTTATGTTTAGTGTGAGTTATTTTGGGTCTGTTTGTAGAATATCTGTTGCTGGTATAATGTGGACTATGATCCTAAGTTGTATGAACTATGGTACTTTATGTTTGCTGAACCTATCCGAATTTCATGTGTGGACATGCGGTTACTGTTGCATGGTTGTGTTTGTGTGGCTAGGGTTGACCCTTGTCAGTTGTGAGTTTTCAACATGATTTTAATATTAATCACAACATAAATTGGAATATCTTAAATTGTAACATAAGGGGTTTGAATGCCTCAGAGAAATGGCTAGCTTTACACCAGAAAATTGAAGAAAGTGATGCTGCCATTCTTAGCTTACAGGAAACCAAGAGAGAACACTTTGATCTTGCTTATATAAGAAATTTTGTCCTCACGGATTTTCTAAGTTTTCTTTTGCCCCTTCTGTTGGGGTCTCTGGGGGATTGCTTGTTGCCTGGAATTGATCTTTGTTTGATGGAGAGGTTCTTTTCCAAAACAAATTTTCAATTTCTATCCAATTTTCCAGCCTCATGTCTAACCAGGTTGGATTCTTACCAACATTTATGGGCCTTGTGAGCATGTTGAAAAGGTGGAGTTCATCAATTGATTTTTTGGAATTCGTATGTCAGCTGATATTAATTAGATCATCATGGGAGACTTTAATTTTATCAGGGATCCCTTTGACAGAAAAGACCTGGGGGATGTCAATGAATTGCTTCTTTTTAGTGAAGCCATTAGCTACTTGAGGGTGATTGAACTTCCATTGAAAGGAAGATAATACAGTTGGAGTCATGTGCAGGATAGCCCCCTCCTAGTAAAATTGGACTGGTTCTTCACTACTGCTTCCTGGATGACCACCTTCACTGACACTACTACTTTACCCTTGGCTAGGCCTATTTCTGATCACCTGCCTTATATGATTAAAGTGGTCACTTCCATTCCTAAAGCAAAAGTTTTCAGGTTTGACAATGATTGGCTTCAACATTCTTCCTTCAGAGATGTAGTAATTAATGCTTGGAATATACTTGTTGGTTTTACAGACTTCGCCAAGAAGATGAATGCTAAATTTAAAAATCTAAGAAGGGCTCTCAAGAAGTGGGCTCAGTCTCTATCTTGCTTATAGCCTCCAATTGCTACTTCGAATGAATACATTTTCTTATTTGATCTTTTTGAAGAATTTAGAGACTTGAGCCCCTGGAATGGAACAGTAGAGCATTTTGAAACAAGAGTCGTTGACACTTCTGGAAAAACCAGAGGATTTATTGGAAGCAGAGAGGTAAAATAAAGGGTGTGAAATTTTTGGATGAAAACACAAAATTCTTCCACGCAAGAGCAATAGTTAATCATAGGCACAATCACATTGCTATCCTTCAAAATGAAGATTAGATAGACATCTCTGAACATGAAGGGAAGGTAGCTATTTGTTGGTGTACTAAATTAGGGGTCCCTTAGAACCCCAGATTCGTGCACAGGCAGTTGCAGCCCTCCGGACGACAAGGCCTTGCCGGAGGATAACTCGACCCAAGCCTCAACACTTGGACACCAAGTGTAACACCCCATGTCATTAGCCACAGTAATCACTTTTGATAATGACAAGTCAGTATGATTAACAGTGCATAATCATCATTTGCATCATATTGCATTTTAACTCCTAACTAAAAATTTAAAATAAAATTAAAAGTGGAAAATAAAAGTTACTCAAAGCAGAAACTAAAATGTTCATTAGATGACAAATATTCTAGAGACAATGCTAAAATTGTAACCAACAGTAAATAAATTAATTAAGTAACTCAAATAACCTCAAATAGTGGCTGAAAACAATATTTAATAACCTTTTTATTAATCCAAAATTAATATGAAATGATAAATACCCCAAACTAATTTTTGGTGAGAGGATATGTGGCACTGTGATTTATGGGCTGGGTCTCATATTTTACAAAAACCATTTAGTGCCCAAACAATTTACAGAGCAGAAAAGAAAAGAAATCAGAAAAGAGAAAAAGAGAAAAGGCCTAATATGCTACTGTGCACTTAAGCCTACCGCTACAGCACCGGCCCAGCCCAGCCCGCACCTCCTCCCACCTCGCGCTGTTCACGCGCGCCGTTGTCACCGCGCACCGGCCCCCCTCGCTCGACAGCGCGTCACCCGCGCCCGTGCCATGGATAAGGGTGAGGCCCCGCGACCCCCTGGCATCCCCCTCACCCACTCTCCCCTCGCTCCCTCTCTATTTCCCCAGATCCCGAACACGCCCGTCGCCATGGCCCCGTCCTAGCGGCGGCCACAGCCACGCCCGCGCCTCGGCAAGCCGTCCACCTGCTCCCCAGCGACGAGTCCTTCCTCTTCGTGCCCTGGAATGACCCCCGGAGCCCCTGCAATGCTGTCCACGCTCGTCTTCTTCCTCGGATCGCCGCCGCTTGTCGTCGTCGATTTCGGCTGCTTCAGGCCTTCCCCGAGCCCGCTTTGATCGGCTACACCCCGCTGTGAGCTCCTGCTCCTTCCCCCTTTCCCTCTCGACGAGCCGTTGCTTGTAGTGCTAGATTTCGCCGGCGCCCGAACGCGCCGCCGCCTGACCTCGTCGCCGGCGTTTCTCCGGTGACCATTTGGTCCAACCGCCTCTGCCGTTCAACTCCACGCAACGCGTAGGCCCCCGTAGCACTGTTGGTTAGCTCGAAAACGCCCCGGTTAGATAGATGCCATCGCCGCCCGAAAGCTCCTCCACCACCGGTGACATGGCGCTCGCTACGGCCCGCCATTGCTTGAACTGATGCCTGGAATAGATCGGCGCCGTCACCAGCTTTTGAACGCCATGCCGGCAAGCCCCGCACTGGCAAGCCACGACCTGGCAAGCCCCTTGCCGGGAAGTCCCCCCTTCACGCTTTTCGACCGTTCCACCTCATCGACCAGCTGATGGCTTGTCAAGATTAGGTGTCGGGCGGGCGAGCGACTTGGGGAGGATCATCAGGACGCGTGTTAGCATGTCACATGCAGATCAACTTTATTGACACCCGTCTAGTGGACGTATCATGGAGATAGGTTTGTCCACGCCGATGGCACAGAAGGAGAGACGCCTTTTGCCAAAGGATTGCTATCAGTTCACGGTGCATTAAATGCCCTTGTCCTAGTCCGGTAGGATTAGGTTGGATAGCATCAAGACCACTATTCACAAGATGTAATGACCATATTTCCACTATGGAGACCCCTTTTTGTCTATAAAAGGAGTCCCATGGCTACCTTGACATGGGTCGACACTTTGCTCATGCTTACACTGTAGCCGCACCTTGCTCACATTTTTCCGGTAAGCTACGCTTGTAACTTGAGCCCCAAGTCAAACCACCCAAAGATAGGAGTAGGGTTTTACGCCTCCACGGACGCCCAAACCTGAGAAAACCTCGTGCGTGTACTCTTGGATTTGCTCTCAGTGATCATGAATCTCCCAAGCTGAACTGCAAAGGGATCCTCGCTTGTCCCATAGATCGTCGTACCCTGACACCTTCAAAAGGAGATTGGGCATTTCTCAAGACACCACAATGCATTTTGATCTGCCTTCTTTTTTAACCAGCAGCATGATTAGGACATTTTTGATGATTTGGAACAACCTTTACTGAGCATGAAATCAATAAGGTAGTTAAAAATCTTCCAAATGGTAACACTGGTGCAGCGACGTCCTATACAAACGGTTTTTAATCCCTTTCCATGATAGAGTTCTAAACCATTGCCTTGCCTGTGTGTGCGATACGTGGGGGGGGGGGTCCTTCCCACATGACCCAGAAAAAGTCAGTGATAGCTCCTCCAGTCACACACGCTTAGCTCATATGCTCGTGTGCGATCGGGGGAAATAACACAGAAGCTTTCGTAGGACAAGCCATGGGTGATCATCTTGCCATCCCACACACTAGTTTTGGAACAAATGTTTGTGTTGGCTACCGCATCAGACACAATTTTCTGTATAGCCTCATGTGTGTGATAGGTGTAGCAATCACAGACACTCTGCCTCAGTTAAGCATTTTTGTTATTTAAGTACATCACACATGATCCGATGAAGAAAACTGTATGCCATTGGGCTATCCATCACACACCCTTTTACTGGTAGAAATGTTAGTAAAGTGCCATGACCCATTTAGCAGGTTTATTAGTTTACTATTAATACTCCAAGTATTAATCAAATTCACATTTCATATCAAACATCTATTTACCACTTTCATATCAGGCACACAAATATATTTTAACATCACAATACGGTGGCTACGTCACAACAACATACTACACCATATAGCTAGTTCAACTTCATATAAGCACAAAGTATGTTGAGCACAATATTAGAACAATATATTCATTAATTTCCATAATCGGCTGATGTATGTTGGTGGATGCGTGCATGATTAGCCAGATTCATCTTCTTAGCTCTGCTTTCAGTTCTTTAAGAGCCTGTTTTGCAGAGCCAGCGGGTCGACGCCCGTGATGACATGTCCATGGCGTCATCCTATCCGCAAGGCCATCGGAATCGCCACCAAGATCAGCATCAGGTCATCGATGACCAGCGCGTCGAGGATGCTTGAACTACCATTGCGCACTGCTGGGAAATGCGCCATAAATTAGACGTGCGAGAAGGGCCAGTTGTGAAAAAGCCTGCGCCGGGAATCTCTGGGGCCTACCCTACAATGTGGGCTGCCCAGCATTTACCCACGAGCTGCGACAAGTTCAGTGGCCCTCTTGCCAGAATTTCAGGCCTGGCTTGCCGGAGAAATACGATGACAAGCTCAATCCGTCTGAGTTTCTCGGGATTTACACCATCGCAGTGCAAGCTATTGGTGGTAGAGACGACAAGGTTCTTACCAACTATTTTTCATTGGTGCTCAAGCCCAACGTGAGATCTTGGCTGATCAACTTGCCAGAGGGCTCCATCTCTTCCTGGTCAGACCTATGTCATGTGTTCATTGTGACCTACATCGAGGGCCATGAGCCTCCGGGGAAGCCCAGCGACCTCCACTTGATTCCGCAGAAGGATGGAGAATCCCTTCGTAAGTACGTTCAGAGGTTCAGCCATGTGTACCACAACATCCCCGATATACACCCTACTGCTGTGATTGCTTCATTCCATGCGAATGTTCGCAATCGCAGGATGCGGGCTGAGTTGAATATCGAGCAGGCCAAGACTATCAATGACTTGTACCCCTTGGTAGACAAGTGTGCACGTGCTAAGGAGGGGAGGAGACTTCCCGGGGAGGACGCCGGAGCCGAGGTTGATTCTGAGGACGATGATGCGTCCACCCTGAAGAAAACAGGCCAGAAGCGCAATCGCAAGCGCAAGGGCAAAGCAGTGATGGCAGTCGAGGGTTCCGCCAACTCAGATGCCGCCAAGAAGTGCAAGACTGAGGGCTCCGGCAAGGAGGTTGCCAGTTGTGCTGATTGTCGGGAGGCTGTGGTAGGCGAGAAGGCAGATGGCTCCGGCAAGACCAAGGGGCCGTACTGCAAGATCCACCGCACCAAGGGACATGATCTCAACGACTGCCAGCAAGTAGAGCAACTTGCCGAGAATCAGAAGCAAGAGTATGCGAAGCGTGACCAGGAGAAGGGCTAAGATGGCGCCGGTGGGTCCGGCAACAAGAACCGCAGTGGCCGTGGTGGTCGCCGCGCCAAGGGCCAGTAGCATAAGGAGAAGCCTTCTCGCGAACGTGAGAAAAAAGGAGGGCGAGGGTGATGGTGATGGTGATGGTGATGATGATGATGAGGAATCTCGAGAACAGGAGTTCCAAAAGGTTGTGGAGGCCATGTGTGTTGACGGAGGTGCATCTTTGCACTCCTCTCACCGCCAGCTCAAGCAGTGGGCGCGCGAGATCAGCGTAGCCGAGCCAGCAGTAGAGGCACAGAAGCCGCTGAAGTGGTTCGACATGCCCATTGTTTTCGACACCGAGGACCACCCTGAATGCACCATTGTGGTCAGGTGTTTGCCTTTGGTGCTCTCACCAACAATTCGCAACCTCAAGGTGATGAAAATACTGGTTGACAGTGGGGCCAGCTTGAACCTGATCTCCCCCGGTGTGATCAGGAGGCTGCAAATCCCTAATGGAGATCTTCGAGAAATGGGAACATTTCAATGGATCAATCCGGGGAGGATCCAGCCCACCAGCAAGGTTAACCTTGCCAGTCACTTTTGCTACCGAGCTGAACTACAGGACCGAGAAGGTCATTTTTGACATCGTCAAGATGCCGTTACCTTACAATGACATTCTTGGTCATTAGGTCCTTGCAAAGTTTATGGTAGTGTCCCATTATGCCTATAACACTTTGAAAATGTCAGGCCTGATGAGCATCATCACCATCCGCTCTGATAAGAAGGATGCAGTTATCTGCGCCGACAAGCTCTACCAAGAGGCAATGGCAACATCTACCATCAAGGCACCTGCTCCTGCCGACAATGCTCCCGGGGAGGAAAGAAGAAGAAGACCGGCAAGACCTCTGACAAGGACTCCGGGAAGTGCACCTCTTTCGAGCGTAGCACATCCGTTGAGGACATACCAGAGAGCTCTACTGACAAGATCAAGAAGACCAAGGCCTCACCACCTGCTACGAAGCAAGTCTCCACAATGGAGGATGGCACTGGCGGTACTTTTACCGTGAGTGCGACCCTTGATGGCAAATAGGAAAGCGTGTTCATTTCCTTCCTGCGGGAGAATATTGATGTGTTTGCATGGCAACCATCAGATATCCCCAGCGTTCCCAGGGAGGTGATTGAGCACCACCTTGCTGCCTGTCCTGATGCGAGACCTATCAAGCATAAGGTCAGGAAGCAGTCTTTGGAGCGGCAAGAATTCATCGCCCAAGAAATCCAAAAACTAGATGTAGTAGGCTTGGTCAGAGGAGTGCTACACCCAACTTGGTTGGCAAATCCTGTGGTTGTTCGCAAGGCAAATGGGAAGTGGAGGCTTTGTATTGACTTCACTAACATAAACAAAGCATGCCTAAAGGACCCCTTCCCTTTTCCATGGATTGATCAGATTGTGGACTGGACTGCCGACTGCGACCTCCTCTCCTTTATTGATGCCTACTCTGGTTATCATCAGATCTTCATGGCCAAGGAGGATGAGGAGAAGACGGCATTCATTAATCCATGTGGTATGTACTGCTTTTGTACGCATGCCTTTCAGATTAAAGAGTGTCAGAGCAACATTTGCAAGGGCTGTGTAAGTTGGTTTTGGTTCATTACTCCATGTGGAAGCCTATAAGAGATAAAATATTTTGAGAGGCATGCTTTTCCCGTCAATGAAAACGATCGAGTAATTCCCAACACTTTCCATGCTAGATATATCATAGGCGGTTCCCAAACATAAAATAAAGTTTATTCCTTTTTCCACCATACTTTCACACTCCATGGCTAGCCGTATCCACGGGTACCGTCCATAGCAACACTTTCCAAGAAATTTATTATTTGACAACATAATGTAAATTTCTTTTTCATTTCATGACTGGGCATCCCTATTACCGCCACACTCTCATGCAATGACAAGTGAATAAACACTCATCTTGAGAATAACACATTTAGCATGGAAAATATTGGCCACCCTCTGCCGCTTCGTGAGTGGTATGGGCACACAAAAAGGAAATTCATTTTGAAAATTAGAGTTGGCACATACAAAATTACTTTGAACGGCGCGGAAATACCGCATATAGGTAGGTATGGTGGACTCATATGGCAAAACTAGGTTTAAGGATTTTTGATGCACAAGTAGTATTTCTACTTAGTACAAGTGGAGGCTAGCAAAAAGATTGAGAAGCAACCAACCAACAAACGAAAATTCTCATAAACGAGCATTAAGCATAACTAACACCGAATAATGCACCACAAGTAGGATGTAACTTCATTGCATAACTATTGACTTTCGTGCTTGCATAGGGAATCACAAACCTTAACACCAATATTCTTACTAGAGCATAATTACTCACCAACATGACTCATATATTACAATCATCATATCTCAAAATTATTACAAAGAATCAAGTTTATTTTGTCCAATGATCTTCATGAAAGTTTTTATTATATCCCTCTTGAATATCTATCACTTTGGGACTAATTTCATATATTGCAATTGCTTTTGACAAGCTCAAATAAATTTAAGTGAAGAACATGAGCATAAAAAATTTCATCTCTCAAAATAATATAAGTGAAGCATGAGAAAAGTTCTTCAAAATTTTACTAACTCTCAAATCAATCTAAGTTAAGCATGAGTGTATTTCTTCAAAAATTTCAAAGCACACCGTGCTCAAAGAGATATAAGTGAAGCACTAGAGGAATTCTATGGCTCAAAAAATTTAAGTGAAGCATATAGAGCAATTCTAACAAAACATAGCATAATTTTGGCTCTCTCAAATAGGTGTGTCCAACAAGGTTACTTGTGATAAACTAAAAAGCAAAACAAGCAAAGACTCATATAATACAAGACACTCCAAGCAAAACTCATGATATGTGACGAATAAAAATATAGCTCCAAGTAAAATACCGATGGTCGTTAGAAGAAAGAGGGGATGCCTTCCGGGGCATCCCCAAGCTTAGTTGCTTGGTTCTCCTTGAATATTAACTTGGGGTTCCATGGGGCATCCCCAAGCTTAGGCTCTTGACACTCCTTATTCCTTCATCCATCATGATCTCACCCAAAACTTGAAAACTTCAATCACACAAAACTCAACACTACTAGGGAAAACCTTATACATAGAGGACTATCAGTAGCGCTGGTTAAAATCAGGCGCTACTGCTAATTAGCAGTAGCGCGTGGTCACAAAGGGCACTACTGCTATCTACATAGCAGTAGCGCAGCCCCAGGAAAAGGTGCTACTACTATAATTGCCACATTGTTGCCGACAGGCTAGGTATAGTAGTAGCGCGCGTCCAAAACACGCGCAGCTGCTAAGTAGATATCAGTAGCGCATTTTCTAGGAAGAGCGCTACTGCTAAATTTGAACCGTGCCACATGGCGGGCCCCACATAGAAGTAGCGCTTGTTGCAAGAGCACGCTACTGCTATGTTTTTAGCAGCAGCGCATTTTCCCTACCCTCGCTGCTGCTAATGTGCAGCAGCCACCTTTTCCTACCCATCCCCCATCCTCTCTTCCTTTCACTTTCCCCTAGCTCCGGCCTCCTCTATCCCTCACTTTGCTTCTTCCTCACTACTTCTCCCCCCATTACTCTCTTTCTTCTACCTCTCTTTCTCTCTCTTTAATGCTCCTAGCTAACTACACCACCTCCATTAATGCAACTCCTTTCTCTTTTCCTCCCCCTCCACTAGTTAGGGTCATCTCCTTACCCATCTAGCTAGGTAGTTCTACCCATTTAATGAAGTGACCTATGTACCTCCCTAACTAGATCTAGCCATGTCAAGAAGAGTAAGCTTTGTCCACTTCTGATCATTCCCTATGTGTGTGGTGACACCGATCGACATCATCATCACAGTGCTCGATCTCGAGATAGGTGATTAAAAATTTGTGCTTTTGCAAGAATGGAAATATGTGTATGTGTGCGATATGACATAATCGAGCGATATGATGGAAATTGTGTGTGTGGCATGAGTTGCCGCTGAATTATTCTTGAGTTGCCTATGTTTTGCCGAAATGTCAATTTATTTCCGTTTTGGCGAATTTCGGGCAAACTCTATATGTCCTATTTTTAGGGAAGGTCATGCCGAATTTTTGTATGACTTTGATGCATGCATGCATTTTTATAATCAATTTGTTTATTATTACTACGCAGGCGTTCATGATGGTCAGTGGAACGATGGTGGAAAGGTGGTTGCGATCGGCGGTGCAAGACATGAATGAAAATAACCGGACAGAGATTTTATGTCCGTGTCAAAGATGCAAAGGAGGAGTTTGGCTCGACCCCTATGAGGATGGTCATTTGATGGCGCACCTGCTCATGACTAGTTTCATGGATGGCTATACTCGGTGGATAATTGAGGATGATGATGAGGAGGAGGACGCCGACGGGGTAGCCAATGACAACACGGGGCAAGATGAAGAGATGACTGATAATGGCGATGGAGAAGGGGCCGAACATGGCGGCGGGGAAGAGGCCGGACATGGCGGCGGAGAAGAGGCCAGACTTGGCGGCGAATAAAAGATGGACTACACGCCGCAGACTTCGTCGCTACTAAGTTCAATCATGCGGGACCCTCATGTTCGAGACCTGCTTCGCAAGGAGACAAGTACTGACAGAGCTGCTTCTAGAGAGGAGGCCAAGTTGGAGCAACTGGTGGTAGACTCGAACAGTCCATTGTATGATGGTTGCGATCCCGAGGTGACCCGATTGAGTTTCATGCTCGAACTTCTGAAGACGAAGGCTAAAAACAAATGGACCGACACTAGCCTCGATGAGCTTCTCAAGTACCTAAAGGATGTTCTTCCCGTGGGGAATCTATGTCCTACTAGTGTGGATGAGGCCAAGAAGATCGTGTGCCCTCTTGATCTGCCGCATGTTAGATACCATGCATGCATCAATGATTGCATCATTTATCGGAAGGAGCACGCGGAAAAAACCAGCTGTCCGGTGTGCAATGCTTCTCGATACAAGAAGGCCGGAAAGAAATCTCCCCAGAAAGTTGTATGGTACTTACCGATCACTCCCCGTCTGCAATGTTATTTTGTAGATCCCAAGGAAGCAAAGCTCATGTGTTGGCACGCAGAGAGGAAAAAGCCCAACGATGGAGATGATCCGAAGCTGAGACACCTCGCGGATGCAAGCCAGTGGAGAGCGGTCAATAGCGAATATCGATATTTCGCATGTGATGCAAGGAACATCGTGCTTGGCGCATGTACCGATGGCATGAATCTGTTTGGCAACTAGAACACCAATCATAGCACATGGCTCGTGTTTGTATGGATGTACAACCTCCCCCCTGGTTGTGCATGAAGTCGAAGTACATACACATGAGCATGCTGATTCAAGGGCCAAAACAACCTGGAAATAATATTAATCTGTATCTGGGGCTACTTCAATAGGAGTTAGACACGTTATGGAAAACACCGGCCAAGACATGGGACGCCAGCAGAGCCGAGTATTTCTATATGAGAGCCGCGCTGATCACGACGGTGCACGACTATCTCGATTACGGATATGTCGCAGGCCAGGTGTGCCATGGAAATTGTGGATGCATGCGGTGCATGGATGATATAACGTCTCAGCAGCTAATGTCAACGAAAGATGGCGGGTCTGGGAAAATCGTGTACATGGGGCATCAAAGATGGCTCGAGAAGGACGACCCGTGGAGATCTATTCAATGGTGAGGCTGAGCATCGAGGACCTCCACGTAAGCGGAGCAACGCCAAAATCGATGAGCTGTTGAAAAACTGGAAACAGTGCCCCGCGCCGGGAAAGACGATGAAAAAGGTGCCGGAGCCTCTGCTGAAGGTAAGGAAGACGAGGTCTGTTTTCTGGGACTTGGAGTACTGGCACAAACTCGACACGCCTCATTGCCTTGATCAAATGCATATCTGTAAGAATGTCCTTGAGATCTTGCTTGCGACACTGATGAACATGCCGGATATGACCATGGATGGGCCGAAGGCAAGAAGAGACTTGCAAGATTTGAAAATCAGGGCAGATCTACACATGCCGCCCCGTAAAAAGTCAGAGGAGACAGAGACGGAGACGGAGGCGTGGGAGAAGAAGGGCAAAAAAGTGAAGGAAGATGATTATTGGCCCCCTTCTTGCTTCAGCTTAAGTCCAGCTGAGAACGATCAATTCTTCAAGTGCCTTCCCGGAACCAAAGTTAGTTCTGGTTACTGTGGGAAGATAAGCAGATTTCTAGACACGAAGAAGAAAAGGTTCAGTGGGATGAAGTCCCATTACTATCATGTGATGATGGCACAGATACTACTTGTTGCCCTGAGACGGATAATGGACAAGCACGTCCGTGACACGCTTATTTGTCTCTGCAACTTTTTTGACATCATCTCTTGAAGGTCGATTAGTGTGAAGCAACTTCGAAGGCTACAGGAAGAGATCGTTGTGATACTAAATGAGCTTGAGATGTACTTCCCGCCCGCGTTCTTTGACGTCACGGTGCATCTGTGTGTCCACATTGTGGATGACATAATAGACCTGGGGCCATCATTCCTGCACAACATGATGCCGTTCGAGACGATGAATGGGGTCATCAAAGGATTCGTTCATAACATGTCCCGTCCGGATGGAAGCATCATCCACGGATATCTGACACAAGAGTGCATCTCTTTCTGAGAGAATTATCTATATGTCGGAGTCCGGCCTGGTGTTGGTTTGCCCGTTAAGAAGCACCTTGGGAGGCTCGAAGGAGAAGGTCACTCCAACGGTCGCAGGGAACTGCATGTGAGTTACTCAGATCGATGCAACAACTTTGACATAGCAAACTTAGTAGTGCTACATCACCTAGACATGGTAGATCCTTTCATGACACCACGCAAAGAAACCATCGCAAAGAAGTATCGTGACCTAGGGCTATGCAGGACGAACACCGAAGTTACTAGAGAGCACAACTCCACTTTCCTGCATTGGTTCAAAGAGCATATTATTGCTAATGCCCAAGAAGAGGGCTCTAAGGACGGATTGCTCATATACGCCTTGGCACATGGCCCCGCGGCCAACCTCGCGACCTATCAGGCACACGAAATCAACGGATACACGTTCTACACGGAGGCCAAAGATATGAACACTGATTTTTAGAACTCAGGGGTGACGATGGAATGCATGACCGGTGACAACGCCGCAACTGAGAGATTCTACGGAAGGGTCGAGGAGATCTGGGAGCTTGATTACTCTGGACTGCACAGCGCGATGATGTTCCGTGTCAGATGGGCTAAGAATGTCGAAAGAGAAACCCGATATTTCACTACCATGTCTATACCTGACGCCAAGAGTGCTACCATAAGAGCCATCGCGAAAAATGAGCCATGGGTACATGCTAAGCATGTGACACAATGCTTCGTCATAACCGGCCCGAGGAATCCTAGCCGTGTTGTCATGAGGAGAGGCAAAAGGAACATCATTGGAATGGATAGAGTCGCCAATGTGGAAGACTACGACCAGTATGGCAACCCGACGAGGGAAGATGACAATGACGATGAAGCATATGTCAAAAGAAGAATCAATACTACATTTCCTAAGAAATATCATACTCCATGGAAAAGGGAAAGTCACAACGAGGGGCTCAATTATTCGTCAATGAACAAGAAGGGAAAGAAGCTCACTCAAAAATCAAAATGTCGACGCTGAGAAACCGTTACCGGTCAAATGAGGTAATATATGTTCCTATTTTGTATATGCACTTAACCTTATGGGTCAAATGATGCAATATATATCGCCTTTAGTTATATACTCCCTCCGTCCGGAAATACTTGTCATAGAAATGGATACAAATGGATGCACTGGTATAGCGAGGTGCTATACAAATGGTTTTTAACACATTTCCGCTACTGCATTTTGAACCGTCGCCAAGTGAGTGTGTGCAATAGGGGGGTCCTTCCCACATGACCCAGAAACCATCGGGGATAGGGAGCCTTGATGCATACAGTTGTCCCTATAAAACTATTTCTGATGTCTCGAATATCCCAAATGCTTCATCCTTGCAACTCGTTTGTGCTCGCCTCGCCATCGCAGTCGGTATTCTGTGGTGCTACGTTTACGATGGGCGACCCATCACAAACAGTTCACGATTATAGAACGTGTACGCTAAGCAGACAGTCACACACATTTACTTTTCCTCGACTGTATGCAATTCGATGTAAGAGCGCATATAGTTGTCCCTATAAAATTGTATGCGAAGATTGAATACATCTCACACGATTCATCCGTCGTACCCGCGTCGGATGAAGACCTATCGCACGTGTTCTTCTATGACCAAACGTTTGCGATGCGCACAATATCATAAATAGTCCATAATTGCCAAACGTGTGTGATAAGGTGACTTTCACAAACATTTATCAAGAAGGAACTGTGTGTGATGCTGTTGTTAATCGCACACGTTTTTTCCTGGCTGATCGTGTGTGTAGTAGAGATTGATCGCACACGTAGTGGATCCGAGAAACGTGTCTGATCTCCATGTCTATCCCAGACATTTCGCTTTCGCAAACCATCTGCAGTGTAATCCCTAATTTAAAAATCACATATTTTGAATTTGAAAGTAGGCAACCACTTATTTCATATTGAACCATGTTTATTACAAATATAGGTTCAACCACGAATGCATAATTCGATGCACAGGTACATATACTGAAGAACTACAGAAGCACCAAGTAAATAATGATGAACCACATTTGTACTAAATACTGTAAAGAGAGAGGCGAAAGACATTCTGGGTGCTGGAGAAGTGAAGCAGAATGCCCATATTGTGCCCTCCTCCATGCGTAATGTGCGCATGACTCTAGGCCAACCCCTTGTGATGGCTGCCCGTCCATCCTTCACTATCTTCATTAGGACTTCTCGATGCTCATTCTAGTCTGGATGAAATACTTTAACCTTCATTGCGTGTCCACCAATCATGTACTTTGCAAGGTAATCTTGAGTAAACTGCTTCGGGAACCACTACGACCGAAAAAGATCCAGACATTGTTGTCTAACAACTCATTATGGGCAGTAAAAAGAGAAGGCTGCAGAGTTTGTAGTTACCATCCTACAGCTCACTGTTGTGTTGGATAGAGCGTAAAAAAATAATTTGCTTGCCACCATTCATATCTTTTTGCTGATAATCCTTATCAGTTTCCTCACTTGATGCTTATTCATGAATATCTCATTGCCCCATACGCAAAAATGGTCGATGTGTGGATCTTTGCCAAGAGCATATGTACCTACAAGCAACAAGTCAATATTAGAAGCTAACAAGTGTCCAGGCCTGGATCTATATGCATTACATTATGGAACGACCGGCGGAGTACAAGCCGAGGGATGAAACTAACCTCAGTGGAAAATGCTGGCCACTCCCATTGTTGGCCTGCATAAGTAGTGGAAAGGCATGATAAGCACAACAACCTTAACATCAAACAAATATAGCAAAGGTAAACAACATCATCTCCAAATGATAGCTTGAATGTGTTGGTTTCAGCATGCTGTTAAAGCAGATATAAAATGGAAGGGAATGTTACCTACAACAGGCTTAACAACCATCAAATATTGCAATTAAAACTGGTATTGTTCAAAATGAATAGAACGTAGGTCATGCTTAAACATCACACTGGATAAATGTGTAAAAATGAAATAAAGGGCATGTGTTAACTACACCAGGCATAACTGGAACCAAATATAGCCGTTCAAACTGGTATTGATGAAATCGAGCGGCACAGTTCCGACTTGCACAAAATGAACATCAAATTGTGAATGACTGAAATAAACAAGGCATAAATGATCAGTATAACAACCAAATATAGCCATTGAAAACTAGACAGTCTCACTTTAACCATCATAACAAGCAAATACAGATAAACAGGGCATATGCTAGAAAACTGGACAAATGCTCATTGCAACAAACCTAACAAGCAAATATAGATAAACAAGGCATCTTCTTGAAAACTGGACAAATGCTCACTACAACAAACCTAACAACCAAATACAGATAAACAAGGCATCTGCTTGAAAACTGGACAAATGCTCACTTCAACCAAGCTAACAACCAAATACAGATAAACAAGGCATCTGCTTGATAACTGGACAAATGCTCACTGCAACCAACCTAACAACCAAATACAGATAAACAAGGCATCCGCTTGATAACTGGACAAATGCTCACTTCAACCAACCTAACAACCAAATACAGATAAACAAGGCATCTGCTTGACAACTGGACAAATGCTCACTGCAACCAACCTAACAACCAAATACAGATAAACAAGGCATATACTCACTATAAACAACCAAATATAGCCATTCGCGAAACTGAAGTGGACAATTCATACTTAAACATCACATAGCCCTATTGAACATGTCCTTTAGAAATGACAAAATGGGCTCGATGGCGTACAAGGATTGCAAATCCTTGACCGCGTGGCGGAGGAGATCAGCGGTAGGGCCGTCGAAGAGATCGACGACGGTTGAACCAGAGGGGTTGGGGATGGACCACTTAACCTGTGACATGGCCCGCGTGAAGCCGTCACTATCCACGAGCTTGATGTCGTAGCCAGCTTTCCCGAGATATAGTAATACGCTAGCCCGCTGACGTGAAGCCTTCAGCATGGCAACATAGTGAACGTCTTCGCCAGCTTCCGCGGCAAGGTGTTGCTCCGGGATCGAAAGGTCGGGGCGAACGGCTGCCACCTCGCCAACGTCCGCCGGAGAGGTGATGATAAACCTCTTCTTGGCCGAACGCTCGTCGGGCTCCCCGGGATACGTGGTCGGACTTAGGCTGCAGCATTCTGCAGCAGGGGATGTGGATCTGGTGGGGAGGGACACCACAGGCCTCATCTAAAAACTCAGGGGAGTGGGGCGACGGTATGAGAATCGCTAGGTAACTTGAACTTTATTATTTAAGCTAGGAGGAACGGGCAGACCGGCAGTGGTTGGCGGCGGCGGCGTCGCCGGCGGTGGCGAGCTAGGGTTCGAGGGGGGTGAGGGGGCGGGTGGGGGACTGTGGAGGGGGTGTTTGAGGATACGCCGCGGCTACTGAAACTTTTAGTAATGGTGGGTGGAGATGGTAGTGGACGAGGGAGGGCGACGGTTCAAATGCCTCGGCTACTGCAATTTTACTATAAGGTCGGTGCTGGAGGAGTGGGGCGACGGTTGAAGTACTATGACGGCTACTAAAATTTGGGTAAAGGAATTGATGCGGGGCAGGAGTACCCAAGATCGCACACGGTCCAATAAGAATATGTGTGTATGATAATAAGGAAAAGCGGCGGAACCGCCGATTTTTGCAACGCTCAAGGCGGGTATTTTGTTTTTAGATTTGACGTGGAATTCAATCTAAATAAACTACCTGCCTTTAGCTTGCGCAGGTGGTGATTTTACAGCACACTAGGCACATGGTTAAGCCAGTACCTCCACCTTTGCTCATGCTTGCGCAGTCGTGGTGATTCACGGTGCACTTGCATCACACACGGTTAAACCACTACCTCCACTGTCGGCGTATGACACCTATGGGATCCGAGGGACCCCTTTACGGTTCGGCAGGGAGAGAGGTATGCACAAAGAGCAGAACTGAAGATCAACGCGAGGGAATTTTTACCCAGGTTCGGGCCGCTGATCAGCGTAAAACCCTACTCCTGCTTTTGTTTATTATCAGTGATTCGTCCTAGTTCTTGGAGCGCTTGCGATGAACAGTACGTTCAAGCAGCAGCTATGCATGCAGAATGCGCCGAGAGCCGTCCTCCCCATAACAATTGCCTTGGGCCTCCTTTTATATGATCAAAGGGGTCACCACAGTGGCGAACTGCTCATAAGCGAGGTGTAAAGTAGCTACATGGTTATCATATCTAACCACTGATGGTTTTGGACAAATGCATTTAATGCACCGTGAGGTTTCCGTTTAGGTGTCCCTACTTTCTTGGGGATGGAAAAAGGGGCCATCCCATCAGCACCGCTTAAGCTCGCCTCCACTAGCGCCTTGCCGCGCATCTAGAGATGGGACCAGAATGCCAGACCGGTCGCTGCGCTGGAGCGGTGGCACAGTGGCGGAACCTTGCCGGGTGCAGATCTTGCCGGGCTTGGCGGGCTACCCCGGCAAGATCTTGCCGGGAGCCGAGCCCCTGATCTCCAGTTCTCCTTATCTTCTAATCCTTGGCTTGAATGTCCCTTTGACAACCTTGAATTGATCTTCAGCTGTTCCCCCGACAAGCCTTGCCGCAAGTATGGCTACAACTGCCCGTGCACAAGTATGGGGTACTAAAGGCCCAATATTTAGTACACCGACAGGAGCCTACCGGGCCTAGGCCACACACGGGTGCGAGGCGTTGTTGGGCTAGGCCCAAACATTGCACGGGCACGCGTGGCAGGGGTTAACTGCTTGTAATCATTCCGCCTACTGCGCTTCCCCACTACGCGCGTTGAATGCTCAACGTGGGAAGCGTGCGTTGAATGGCCACGGCCGTAGCGCGCTCGCATAGGCGTGTTCACATAGGGCAGTAAAAGAGGAAGCCTCGCTCCTTCCCCATAAAAAGGAATCCGCAAAGGCGCTGCCCTTTTACCCCTTCTTCTTTCCAATCTGGAATCCTCCATTACCTTCTCTCTCCCAAGCCCAGAGCAAAACTTCTCCTCATCCGTTCATCGCCTCCACACCCGCTCCATCCTCGGCTTCCGCCTTCGCAACCACCATGCCGCCCAAGGCTAGCAAGAGCAAGGGAAAGGAGACGAAAGCCGATGTCCCGGAGAGCGAGTTGGTGAAGATGCGGAAGAAGTACGTCGTCTTCGCTTCGACACTCGACGCGGAAGCTTTGAAGAACCGGTACCAGTGTATGTGGGCAAGGGAGACGAAGGCTCACCCCGCGACTCACGTGGCCCCAGGTTCTTCTTCTAAAGGCGGCCCTGATAGATATCCCTTCTTTGCCGCTTATTTTTACTACGGGCTCTGCCCTCCATTCTCTGATTTCTTCAACGACATCATGTATACATACGGCTTCCATCTCTTGGATTTTACGCCGAATGCCGTAACATGCATGTCCATCTTTGCTCATCTTTGCAAAAACTTTGCCGGGGTAGTTCCCAACACTGCCCTCTTCCGCCATTACTTCATTCCTCGCGTCCAAAAAGGGGAAGCCCTTGCCGGTTCTATCGCCTGGATCCCAAGGGCATGGAACAAGGAGATATATCCAGATGGGGTTTACCGCGAGAAGTGGGAAGAATGGCGATCGGAGTGGTGCTGGATTAAGGAAGCAGATCCCCATCCCTTCTGTTCGCCCCGACGGCAGAAGGCGGTCCGCGGCGAGGACTGGAGGGATCTTGATGCTCAAGATGACAGGCTCACAATCGCCATGACCATGATCCTCCGTTTGAAAGCCGTCGGGCTCACAATAGAGATGATTGGCTCTGATTTTCTTCGCCGCCGAATCGCCCCACTGCAGAATAAGGGGAGACCAGCCTGGGAGTTCAGGAACACGGCAGATATCATGAGGCTGTGCCCCGGACTGAAAAACAACCTGACAATTATGCAGCTTGGCGCTCTCCGCCATAGGCTATTTCAGCGCAAAGACAAGCATAAATTGCTGGCAAGAATTATTCCCTTGTGTAACAACTCCGCCCTGGGGTCAATCATCGCCGCAATGCCAATGTTCAACGCCCACGGCCTTGATGCGACTTGGGTCGAGCCATCTGCGGAGGAGGCACAAAAGTTCTTCGACAACTTGTCGGAGAGGGCCGTCCGGGAAGAGACAAACCTCATCCGCGCCACCACTGATGAAGAAGTGGCGTATATTGCCACTAGAGTGGAAGAGGCGAATCTTGCCGCGGAGGTCGGCAACGTCGGCTTCACAGAATGGGAAACCAGCGATGCAGAAGTCGTACTGGAGGAGAAACCTGCTGAGAAGGATGAGGCTGCCGGCGAACAGAACGGCGCAGCCGCTGAGAGCTCATCAGGCGAGGACGCAACTGAAGAGCAGCCGCAGGAGGAGCCCCCAGCTCCAAAGAAGGCAAAATGCGTCCTTCGGAAAGCTGCCTCTGGCGTCCCAGCAAGCCAAACTTCTTCGAGCAGCGAGGCTCCCGGCAAGGTTGCACCGCGGCAAGGGGCTCGACAGCAACCCATGCGGCGCACGAGACACACACATGCGGCAACCACTGGGGCGGCAGGGGCGTCTCACACAACAACCCCGGAGGCTGAGGCGGCAGAGCCACGCCAACCCCCTGCACCTACTGCAGCCAAGCCACCCAGGACCCCTCCTTCGCCTCCCGATACGGACACCGCAACGGAGGTCGATTTCGACATCTCCGGCTTCAGCCCGGAGCGAGAAGAGGAAGAGTAAGCATCCTGTCACAGTCTTTATCTCCCAAATCCTAAATTCAATTGATCTCATTACCTCACTTTATCTTGTCTCTGCAGGGAGGCAGAAACTTTGGCGGAAAGGATGACGAAGAGGGCGAAGACCTCCACGGGCAACGAGCCCCCGACAAGCTCTACAAGCGTGCCAGAAACTATCACCATCAGCCCGGAGCTTAGCCCTCGACGTAGCCCCCAGCGCAGCCCCCAGCTTGAGTCCACTACTCGTTTTCCGCTGGCGGGTGCTGAGGTCTCTAGCTTTGCCGCTTACATCTTTGGGCTTGCAAGAGAAGAACGACAACAGGGAGAGTTATTGGAGGACGCCCCCGTCGTGCCGCCTCCGTCAACCACATCACCCGCAAGCGCATCTCCGGCAAGAGCTCCCACCGACGAGCCTACCTTGGAAGAGGAGGAGCCGGCAAACATGGGCACCGGCAACCTTTCCTCGGCAACCAATGTTGCCGGGAGGGGTGAAGCTACTCCTCATCAGCTCAACGCAGGTGACTGCTTGCTTCAGAGCACTTGTGATTCTTTCCTTTATCTTTCTGAACTTTGATCTTGATTTGATTTTGTTTCCCTCCTTCATCCTTCAGAATTCCCTGTGATGGAACACAAGGACATCGATGTCGTCATCGAGGAGACCGCTAGAGACGCTGCCGCCGAAGCTGACAGGATCGCTGCTAGCGAGGCTGCCAAGGACGCCACCGTCGAGGTCAGCGAGGCTGCTGCCGAGGAGGCCACCAAGAAACTTGCCGAGAGGGCTGGCGAGGAGACTAATGACCGTAATGACAGCATTCCTGCCGCAGGAGCGCCAGGCGCTACACCGGCCACAGAGCCCCTAGCCACCGGTGAGACGATTGCCGAAGATCAACCATCAACATTTGAGGCTTCCTCGTCGAGCAAATATCTCAAGGTTGGCGACAACCTGTTTGTCAACTTACCGGGGATGGCAAGCATTGGAGCGCCGACCGAAGGGGAAACTTTTGATGAAGAAGTCATCACCGCTGCCTGGCTCAAGATTGTCGATGAACCAAGCGCCAGCAGCGGCAAATCTAAAGAAGATCGGCTCCTCCAAGCCATGGGCGATAATTTCTGCAAGGTCCAAGCGCTCCACCGTGCTCGAAAAGAGAAGGTAGACGCGAGAGCTGCAGTTGTCGAAGCAGCCGAGGCGGATATCCAGAAACGCGTCGTGCAAATGCAGATCTGGTACGCCGAGGCCATTCAGGTGTTGACTGCCGGCCGGGAACAAGTGAGCCAAAGCTGGACGGAGCTCCACCTGAGGCAGTCTGACATGGAGAGGGCGCAAGAGGAAGCTGCGCAAAAGGTTGCCGCTGAAGAAGCTCTCTTGACGCAGCGCCGCATTGGGCTTGACGCTCACGAAGAAGATCTTGCCACGTGTGAGCAGGCACTTGCCACCAAACTCTGCGGCAAGGACGAAGAGATTGAAAAACTTGTCGCGCAGCGGACCCAGGAGCTGGAGCAGAAGCACAAAGAGGCGCTCGAAGCTGCAACTATAGATCACGCCAGCAAGCTCAAGGAAGCCATCGATGCCACCGAGGCCGCAGAGGCCGCCAAGAACGAACTGAGCAACAAAGTGAAGAAGCTGGAAGCGGATCTTGAGGAACACAGCAAGGAGCTCTCGACGCTCAAAAGTGAAAGGGAGAAAACTCTCCACAGCCTGGCATAGATGCAAGTTGCTATGTCCGACAAGACCAAGCAGCTCTCTTCAGCCAACGATGCCATTGCCGATCTGAGGCTGAAGCTGACCACGCTGGAAAAGTCTCTTAATGACGGCAGGGCCCGCGAGAAGGCCCTGAGAAAAGATCTCCAGGAAGAGAGGAACTTGCTCAAGAGCGATGCCGCCGCCCAAGTCGACTATGAGAAAGGTGTGCAAATCTGGACTGATCGCCTTGTCGACACCGCGGAGAAGCTCACTGCACAACTGTCAACCATGGGACGGGAGGGCCTGCAAAACTTTCGGTATTCCTCTGAAGAAAGGATATCCCCGAGCGCCAGGCTGACCATGTTCTTCGAATGCATCATTGATGCTCTGAAACTGCTCCAGTCTAACCGAGCGACCCAACTGGCCAACGAATCCCGCAAGCTTTGCCGGGCCGTCCTCCACAAGGTGCTCATCAAGGTGGTGCATAAGAACCCTGTCATCGACCTCACCAACGTGCTCGACCGCTTGCCGAAGGATGCAGATCTCCAGGCACTTGAGAAGCTTGTCGCGCCCATCCTTGAGAAAGTAGATTCAATCAAGAGGGTTGAAGGCCAGCGCAGGGACTAGCCATCTCATTTTTCCTTGCCGCCATTCCATGCCAAAGACAATTTAGTCTTAAGTTAGAACTGTGGCAACTATCGATGTAATATAACTTGCTATGACTGAGTATATGCATGCTATTTCCCTTGTTCGATTTCTTTCCGTATGATTGCGCCCTACGCTTACTGGAAACTTGCTGGTGCGCAACCTGCCGCGAGCGCTGGGTGCGGGACTTCAGCAGCCTACTGGAGGTGCAGCAACCGGCAAGACACCTTGGCTTTCTTGGCATAGCCACTTAGACTGTTGAGCGGACTCGAAACAAAATAAGGGCGCAACCAATTCCGACAAGGGTTCCTTCGCGTGCAGGTTTTGCATACAAGGGCCAAAATCATCCAAAGAAAATAGCCTGATAGTAAAAATTGAAAAACTTGCGAAAAGTTTCGCAACTTAGCTTTCTGTCGCTGTGTTCCTTCCGGCAAGACACCAATTCTGAACATCGCCCATTGGTATCCATACCTTCCTTCCTCCCTCCCGGCAAACTTGCACGTGAGGGAACCTTCTATCCTTTGAGAAAAAGAAAGAAGAGAAAATAATGATATGGAACCTTGGCGGTTCATTAGTCTTACCGGGAGCAAGTGTCATACAATATCTCAGACAAACATGCATATATATAAACATGGAGATCAACAAGAAATGCACAACACTTAAGTTTATTCAACTGCGCACAGGGTCTGCGCCTAGATTTGTAAGAAGGATTATATGCCTTGCCGGCAAGACTCGTACAAAGAAGGTTGCCGGGGGCCCCCGGCAACCGCGCCTTATGGGTAAAACTTGCGAAGATGTTCGATATTCCAGGAGTTGCTCACTGGAACGCCATCCTCGGTCTCCAAGCGGACAGCGCCGGGCCTGGTGACTCGTACTACCCGATAAGGGCCTTCCCACTTTGGCATCAACTTGCTTGAATTCTTGGTGGACTGAATCCGCCGAAGAACAAGGTCGCCTTCCTCAAGGCTTCGGGCATGAACTTTGCGGCTATGGTATCGGCGCAAAGCTTGCTGGTAGCGTGCAGCTCGCACAGCAGCCTAAAGACGATCCTCCTCAAGGAGCACAGCGTCATCTTGTCGTAGTTGCTCTTGCTCAAGCTCGTCATAAGCGATCACTCGAGGTGACCCGTATATGAGTTCCGTGGGGAGAACTGCTTCCGCTTCGTAAACCAGAGCGAAGGGTGTCTGGCCAGTGGCTCAATTTGGTGTCATTCTGATTGACCAAAGAACAGCCGGTAACTCATCAATCCAACGCCTTCCGCACTTCTTTAGCCTGTCGAAAGTTCTGGTCCTAAGACCGCGCAACACTTCAGAATTAGCCCTCTCTGCTTGGCTGTTGCTTCTCGGGTGAGCAATAGAGGCAAAACAAACTTTGCCGCCAAGGTCTTGGACGTATTGCATGAAGGTGCGACTTGTGAACTGTGTGCCGTTGTCGGTGATGATCCTATTAGGCACACCGAAACGGCAAACTATTCCTTTAAAGAACTTGACGGCTGATTGTGCTGTCACCTTCCTCACCGCTTCCACCTCCGGCCACTTTGTGAACTTGTTGATTGCAACGTACAAGTACTCAAAGCCCCCGGTAGCACGGCGAAAAGGGCCCAGTATGTCGAGCCCCCAGACCAAAAATGGCCAGGAGAGAGGGATTGTTTGAAGAGCTTGAGCTGGCTGATGCGATTTGTTTGAATGAAACTGGCATGCTTCACACTTGGTTACTAGTGCAGCTGCATCCTGGAGAGCAGTGGGCCAAAAGAAACCTTGCCGGAATGCCTTTCCGACAAGCGCTCTTGATCCTATGTGGGAGCCACATATGCCTCCATGTATCTCTGCCAACAGCTCCAGTCCATCTTCCCGAGGAATCCACTTCAATTTCACACCGTTCAGTCTATTCCTGTACAGAACGCCATCGACGAACTGGTACATGCTAGACTGACGGGCTACTTTTTCCGCTTCTTCCTGCTCCTCAGGGAGTTCTCCTGTCTGAAGAAAATGGACAATGGGCTGTGCCCAAGCTGGAGCCTGGGGCTCGACAACTAGGACTGAAGGCATCTCTTCTGCTGGGGAAATGTTTGTCTCAATGACAAGGGCCTGCGCCCCTGTTGGAGCCTGTTGTTCCCCGGCAGGCTTGCCGCTGATCCCGGGGACTTTCTTGCCGGCGGCTCCCGGGAGCTCTGCCGGAAAGTACTGACCAGAATTCAACTTCCTTCTCTTTTCTTGCCTCATTGATGGCGCTACAGATGGATGAGTTAAATGGAGCACAAAAGTTCCTGGTTCCACAGGTAACTTGAGGGCAGCGTGCTTTGACAGGTCATCAGCAATGTTGTTCTCAGCACGAGGAATGTGCTTTGTATGCAGACCGTCAAAGCGCTCTTCCATTTTTCTCACTTCATCCACATAAGCCTGCATCAAGGGACTCTGATAATCTTTGTTGACTTGCCTGACAACAAGCTGCGAATCACCTCTGATGATGAGTTTCTTGATACCAAGGTCCGTCGTGATCCTAAGACCGGCAAGCAGGCCTTCGTACTCCACAGTGTTGTTTGTTGAGCTCTCCCAGGGAAAATGCATCTGGATTACAGACTTGAGGTGCTCTCCGGTGGGTGCGACAAGCAACACGCCAGCACCGGCGCCTTGCAGCGTGAAAGCGCCGTCAAAGTACATAATCCATTCTCGATCTGTTTCCCTGCCGGGAAGAGCCGTTTCTTGAATTTCCTCGTCTGGCATTGGGGTCCATTCCGCAATGAACTCCGCCAAGGCTCTGCTCTAAATTGTTGAAGTACTTTCAAACTTGAGACCAAAGCTCGACAGTTCCAACGCCCACTCTACAATCCTGCCGGTTGCCTGGAAGTGGCCAAATATATGTAGGATATTGGGTGTGATGTTTAAAACTTCAAATACACAATGCACAACTTTGGTGGCACCTGCCTCGCAAACCCGAAAGCACCCTTGGATATATCTATAATGACATAATGTCATAGCTGCCTAGCTAGGGTGCTTGACCAACCTCCCACTTCGTGTCAGCGGGGTGGATGCACGTAATGATACTTTGGTCATACATGCATGTCGCCATGACCTACCATAAGACGGACCAGTGAATATATCGCTTGGTCAAACAACAACTGTTGTTGTCGATAAAAAATGGATAGAATATATATATAAACCTCTTGGGCCAATAGATTGAACCATCATAAAAACTCGCACGAGAGGGACCACAAAACCAGCACCGCCTGCATCGGACCCAAAATGATGTACGTTGGAATGGGTGATGTGTGTTTTCAATATTGAATAATGTACAATTTAGATGTGGCGCCTGCCTCAATACAGACAACAACCATCAAAGCCAGGTAATTAAGGATGAGATACGCAGGGTACGGTGTCGGTCGAACCCACCAATCCAAGCATGTGGGAGGGAATCCTGACAATACATGAGCTCGAACTTTGGGTGAACGACATGTGATGGTGACAGGCCCTAACACGAACTAGGAGGAATCCTTTCATGGCCAACACATACCCCTCGTTATCGGTCAAAGGGATGATATGTATACACTCGGGGAGCCACAGATATGCATGTCATCACAAAAAACCGCACAAGGGAGACATGGTCGATCAGAAGACCCCCTATACACTGCATGCGGCCCGAAAATATGTATGGGTGGTGTGTGATGTGTTCAAATCCCCAATGCACAACTTCGATGGGCACCAACTACATTACAAACAGAACACCGTACCCGGCCCCAAGCCAGGTTCAATATGTACGATGTCGGTTCCCCAACTTCGAGGATGGGGAGTGTCGTCCAACGCATGCGCTCAAACTTTATTTTGTCTAACATGGCACACATAGCAATAGGAAACCATCATGGTCAAACCCTTCTCGTATGTTGGGTCAAACGAATAGATTGTGTGGGCCCCCCTCGTTATCGGTCAAGGATGATATATATATAGACCTCGAGGAGCCCACAGATATGTGTGGTGTCTATAGACCGCATAAGGGAGATGTGCTCGATCAGAACACCCGACCCCCTATACCCTGCATGCGGCCCGAAAAAATGTATGGGTCTGGTGTGTGATTTGTTCAAATCCCGAAAGCACAAGCTCGATGGGGCACCAACTACATCAGTAACATTACCAATAAAAAACATATTCTACAAATTAGCAAAATAAGGATCCCAAGGGTTATATAATCGTCATGACAGGCCATGAGAGGGACATTTAGTTGATAAATGTCTATGATGACCGTATCATGGCATTTAAATGAAGCTTGAGATATGCAACTTCACACCGGGTCACCCATCCTTAGACTACTCCAGCCCGAGCACACTTAACTTCCACGATCTATTCGACTAGATTAGCGGATGGGAAGCTACCACTTGCTGATAAGAATTGCCTCCTTGCCTTTAAGGTGTTTCACGCTGGTCACCCTATGGGACCTACTCCCTACTATCACACACGTTTGTGCTTTTAGAAACTGTGTGCAATATTTACATGGCCGGTGTGTCCCCGCCTAGCCTTCTATGAGCACTGACAATGGCAGCGGGAAACCGATGGGAGAAGAGGCAGGAAACCGATGGGAGGGCTGGCGGGAAACGGTAGCGTGTTTGGATATATAACAACATTAATATGGAAAACTTAGTAGAGAAGGAAGCGTGAGCTAGCACAACGCTTGCGCACAGTGCTTACGAACGGGTGGCAGATGGTTAAGCAGAACTGCTTTAAATATTCAGGGTTTGTTTGGCCTTTTTTATACATCATAATTAAGTTTTATAAGCATTAATTTAATGTGCATAATTCAGATTAGTGCACCAAAATGGCTACAAAAATCATACATGTGTCCTTGGATGCATGTTTAGGTCCCATGCAAAGAATGAGAATGAATTACAACTGTCTTGGCGTCTGGCTCGGACTCGGACATTGAGAATCTCGGTTTTTAAATCCCCGTAAATCCAAAACTCACCCGAAATTTGTGAAACTTGGCATGGTGTCACGACATGACACATATATGTCGAGGAAAAAATTGTCCATTTTGGGGCAAGTTTTATTACAAGCCTCTTACAAACCGAAGCTTCTCTCAAGAAGCCTCGTGGTTTCGATAGGGAAACGTGTCCCCCATGTGGGCGAAACGATAATCAGTGCCTCTTTTCGCCTTGTATTTTTTTCTATAGGCAACATGGAATGATAGGATATCCACGCTGAAATTTAAAATTATTAAGGGTTCATTTGGCCTTTTTATACATTAATTGAGTTTCCTAGGCATTTAATGTCCATAATTCAAATCTGATCTACAGATACATGCTCCAGTTCACCAAAATGGCTAGAAAAATCATACATGTGTCCTTGGGTGCATGTTTAGGTCCCATGCATGGAACAGGAATGAATTACAACCGTACCGGCATCCTGGCTCATCCTCAAACATTTGGAATCTCGGTTTTTAAATCCCCGTAAATCCAAAACTCACCAGAAAATCATGAAAGTTGGCATGGTGTCACGTCATGGCACATATATGTCATGGTAAAAACATTGCCCAATTTGGGCCAAGCTTTATTACAAACCAATTACAAACCAAAGCCTCTCGCAAGAACCCTCGTGGTTTTGATAGGGAAACATGTCCCCTTTCTGGGCGAAACGATAATCGCTCCCTCTTCTAGCCTTGTATTTTCTTCTATATGCAACATGGAACAACGGGAGATTCACGCTGAACTTTGAAATTATTCAGGGTTCGTTTGACTTTTTTTATTCATTAATTGAGTTTTCTAGGCATTTAATGTCCATAATTCAAATCCAAACTACAAATACATGCTCCAGTGCACCAAAATGGCTAGAAAAATCGTACATGTGTCCTTGGGGGTGCATGTTTAGGTCCCATGGAAGCAATGGGAATGAATTCAACCGTCTCAGCATCCTGGCTTGGCCTCAAACATTGCGAATATCGGTTTTTAAATCTCCGTTAATCCAAAACTCACCAGAAAATCATGAAACTTCGCATGGTGTCATGACGTGGCACATATATGTCATGGTAAAAAAATTGTCCAATTTTGGCCAATCTATATTACGAGCCTCTTACAAACCAAAGCTTCTCGCAACCCTCGTGGTTCCAGTAGGGAAACATGCCCCTCTTGTGGGCGAAACAATAATCGCTGCCTCTTCTCACCTTTTATTCTGTTTTCTACAGGCAACATAGAATAACAGGAGTGTCGTGCTGAAATTTGAAACTGTTCAGGGTTCGTTTGGCCATTTTATATATTAATTGAGTTTTCTAGGCATTTAATGTAGTCCATAATTCAAATTTGAACTACAAGCACATGCTCCAGTGAAGCAAAATGGGTCGAAAATCGTACATGTGTCATTGGGTGCATGTTTAGGTCTCATTGAAGGAATGGGAATGAATTACAAATGTCTCGTCATCCTGAAATATTGAGAATCTCGGTTTTTAAATCCCAGTAAATAAAAAACTCACCCAAAAAACATGAAACTTGGCATGGTTTCATGACATGGCACATATATGCCATGGTAAAAAAATCGTCCAGTTTGAGACAAGGCGCACACATTAATAGCCAACGATGTCCTTTTGAAACAAATAGCTGACACGTTAATATCGCAAACGATTGTATGATATGAACCGTGTGTTCCCGTAACCATTTAAGTGTGGCCACACGTCCCTCTTTTCTTATGGGATAGTACTACCTCCGTCCTCGTTCATTGGTCATCTTTGTATTTTGTGCCAAAATTTAACCATACTCGGTGGCGTGCGTGCATCAGTTTGATTAGACGGGACGAGCGCGAGAAGTCCGCCATGCAGGCTCGACGGGACGCGTGCGATCAGTCCACCGCGCAGGCTCAATGGGACGCGTGCGTCCTGTCCACCTGGCAGGCTGGACGGGACACGTGCGAGTAGCAAGGCCGCCCATGCTCACCGGGAAGCAAGCTCTTTCACCTCATCCACCAGCCGCCCACCTCACTCACAACTTCTCCATTAATGGGGGCCGAGCCGCTGTTTAACACATGGTTAATTAAAGCACCTAGACGGAGGGTGTTTGCTTGTGATCCCATGGCCCCGCTCAACGTTAGCATTTGCTTTGTTCATGTTTTCAACTCGTATTCCGGATAATTTAAAATGCCACATAGGGGAACGGATAATACAACGACAAATAAAATAGCAACGGATAATACGACGACAAATTTACAATGCCGCGGATAATAATTGTCTTACATATTCCGGAAAATTTAAAATGCCACATGCGGCAAAGCCCGGAAGACATGGGGGCAAGAGAAGAAGGAAATCGCAGACAACGATCTGGGTCGCTACTGTCTCCACTCATCGATGGATCGCCGGGCGATGACATCCTCTAGCTCCTTCAATTCCTTACGACTTTGCTTGACAGCAGCCACGGATTCCTCCACCTCCTGCTCGTGCTCGATCCGGAGCTTCCTCAAGTCACCCATCAGTTCCTCGACGACCGCATTCAGTGTCATCCCCGAGGCAATACTCTGCTCACGCAGCATCTTCCAGCCGGCGGCGTCCTTCTCCTTCTCGGCGAGCGCCTTGAGGAGCTTTGCATTGTCACCCATGAGTTGCTCGACGAGGCCGGTCGCCTTCTCAATCGACGCACCGCTGATCTTGAGCAGCTTCATCAAGCCGTCGACCAGCTCATGTTGCTTAATGAGGCCAGCGAGAATGTCATCGTCGCTGGCCAAGGACTTCAGCAATGCCAACTCGTCGTGATCGCGGATGAGGCGAGTGCGCTTGTGAGAGCCCTCGCATGCCGGTGAGAGCTTGTTCGAGGGCTCCACGGCGCGCCGGGACATCCGCGTAGCGCCGAGACCTCTCTAGTGCTTCCGCGGCCTTGGTCTTTGCTCCCTGGTTATATTTTCTGTCATGGCGGAATGACTTGACAAGAAAGACCTGTTTTGTGGGTGATGAGGAGAGGAACTGCGAAGTAATTTTCGAGTGGGTAGTTTTTATAGCCCAGTGCTAAGTGTGAATACATTTAGGTTTGATCGGTGTAAACAGATTTGCAATTACTTATTGCATTCTAATCTGGAATGTGACGAGAAACAAGGTCAAAATTTATTGATGGTTCTGGGCTCGAAGCCCAAAACACAACTTCATATGGCTTCCTATTTCTGTTATTCTGGCTCACCGCAAACAGTTCTTATGGATAAACCGTATGCCACGCATCGCACATGCATCGGAAGCCCGAAACGGTTCCCGGATGGCGTACGTGGGCCCACGTTCTCGGATGTACGTGTACGTGTCTGCCCACTATCACACATGGTCCAGATAACAACATTGTGTCCGATGGATGCACCGTCATGCCTCCCATGGGGTGCTAGAAGGTTGACCAGAATTGCAATATGCAGGTGTGGTTACTCGTCATTGAGGCGGCCGCGACGTGCTCTTCTCGCGTCCGTCCGCGCGTTTTGCTCAGCATTGAGGCGGCCGCGGTGCACTCCACTCTGGCGTCCCTCCGCGCGCTCTACTCGCCGTTTAGGCGCCCTCGAGTCGCGTCCCTCTGCGCGCTCTGCTCGCCGTTTAGGTGCCAAGGCTCGCTCGGGTCGCGTCCCTCCGCGCGTACTCTGCTAGCTGTTGGGGCCGGTGCACGATCACATTGGGGAAGCTTTAGTTATTTGATCTTAGATTATGTTAATTAATTATACCTCCAGAGCCGTAATCATCAAGCTCTAGAGGTATAATTAATTAACCTAAACTATGATCTCCGGCGCCCGTTCACGTCACGCAACTCCGTCCTGTCGTCGGCCGTTGGGGGTATGCCGGTATGTGTGGGTAACTAGCTAGCAAGTGGATCAGTAGCGAGTCACCGGCGGCGGCCATTGCTGTGGTTATTTATAGCTAGCAGCTGGCTAGGTGATTGGGGATTTTACAATTCAACCCTATGGAGCGTGGGAAGCCTTCACCGGAGCCCGGGAAGACTAAGTGGAGCACACGACCCGACAACCATATGCGGTGTCACGTGTTACCACACACGTGTTAACATAAGGAAACGTATGTGTAACTTACTAATCATCGCACACGCTTCATGTGTGATACTCCTAGCCATCACAAGCAACTAGTATGCATTTTTCAAAGTTTTTACTACACACAAAATCGCAAACGAATTAACTCTAGTAACTGTTTGTGTTATATTTTCTCATCGCAAACGGTTCATCCGAGTGGGCTGTTTGCCATGTATCACACACATCTTGTTTACACGAATCATTTGTGTTCTTTTGGCTCATAGCAAACAGTTCATCTATGTGAACTGTATGCCGCATATCACACATATCTTGTTAAACTGAACCATTTCTGTTGTGTTCCTAATTGAAATCAGTTCGTCCAAGTGAACCGTATGTCGTATATCGCACACACCCTGATCTGGATGACCGTTTCTGTTGCATTCCCTAATAGCAAACAGTTCATCCGAGTGAACTGTATGCCGTGTATCGCACACACAATGATATAGCTGCCCATTTCTGTTGTTCTGTCTCATCGCAAACAGTTCTTATGGATTAACCGTATGTCACACATCGCACACGGAATTAGAATATGAACCGTGTTTGATGTATCCGCCATCGCAAACGTTTTGCATCTTTTTTGACGGTTTTTTACATCACCGTTTGCGATTAATGCATCGCAGATAGTTTCGTCGAAGGGTCTCTGATTGTAGTGTCGCGTTAGCAGCATCCTGCAGTAGTGATCTATCTAGAACTAAAATACATCTAGATACATCCATTCCTCGGACAAGTATTTCCGGACAGAGGGAGTACATTGTATCCCTTTCCCTTCGTTCCGGCTCTCAGAAAAAAAGGAAAGAAAAAGAAAACGAGAAGAAAATAAAAGAAAAACAGGAAAATAAAATAGAGGAAAAAAGGAAAAGAAAAGAAAAAGGGAAGAAAAAAAGAGAAGGAAAAGAAAAGAAAAAGAAAAATGAAAGCAATAGTAGTAGCGGTGGTTCAAGAACCGCGCTATACCTACTTGAGGTAGCAGTAGCATGGTTTCCCAGCCCGCGCTATAGCTACTTGAGATAACAGTAGCGCGGTTTCCTAACCCGCGCTATAGCTATCCTAGCTATAGTGCCGGTTACAGAACCGCGCTACTGCTATTTGGACATAATCCCCGCGCGGGTATCCCTCCTCTTCTCCTCCATCCCATTCCACATTCCCCATTCCCTCTCCTCTGACGCTGCGTCGTCGCCCTCCATTGCCCTGCCCTTGCCCCGCCCCAGCCTCGAGCGCCGCCGGAGCCCTGCCACCGCCGGAGCCGGAGCCGGAGCCCTGTCCTCGCCGGAGCCCCTACCCTCACCCCAGCCTCTTGTCCGCCAGAGCCCGTGCCCTCCTCGACATCGCCCCGCCCTCCGATGCCTCGTTGTCGCCTCGTCGCCATCTCCACCTAAATCCACCTCCCCGCTGTCGTCTCCCCCGACCTCCACCTCCCCGTTGTAAGCCCCTGCCCCTCCACTTTGTAGTTTAGGTGTTCTAGTTGACTGTAGTTCAATTAGGTGTTTTAGTTAACTATAGTTTAGGTGTTAACTGTAATTAACTATAGTTTAGGTGTTTTAGTGTAATATTAGTTAAGTTAATTTTAGCTTTAGTTGTTTTAGTTAACTGTAGTTTAGGTGTTTAGTTAACGGAATTCTAGGGTTAGGTATTTTAGGTGTTTAGTTATGTTAATTCTAGGGTTTAGGTGTTTCTGTCAAATGAATTCTAGGTATTTTAGGTGTTTTAGGTGTAGTTAACAGAATTCTAGGTATTTATTTTTTTAGTTAAAGCAATTGTTGCTATTTAAAGAAAAAACAGAATTGATTAACACTAGTTAGTATGAACCCTAGCTAGGTTTTAAATTAGGTAGTATGAACCCTAGGTGAATTAGTACGAAGCTGTCAGATTCAGGGCTCTGCAGACCCAAGAAGGTTCAATCTCAGGGGCGCGAATGAAGGATCTTGCTTCTCAACCACGCTAGCTCTCCATGCCCATGACCTGATCTCGACGAATACGAAGGATCGTGTAGAAAGGAACAACACAGAGATTTACCCGGGTTCGGGCCACCTTGCGGTGTAAAACCCTACTCTTGCTTTGTGGTGGATTGGCCTCACGAGGAGGTAGAGGATGAACTAGTACAATGGATGAGCTGCCTCGTCAGGGCTAGACTGGTGAGGATGGAATGGTCAAGGGTCCGATCGGGGATCCCCTCTATGGTGATGGCTAGCCTAAATTTATAGTGGCCCTGGTCCTCTTCCCTCATAGCTTAGGCAGGAAGGGATTCCACAATGGCCAATTTTGTAGGGGGACAAGGAGTACATCTTATCCCGATGAAAGGTGGTGTTCGCCTGCAAAGCTTCTGGTCATGACGCAGCTGTGGGCTCGGTGATGACATCCGTCTTGCCAAGCTCATGGTATTGGTCTCATTGCACCAAAAAGGAAAGCTTTGGGGCCTCCCTCAGGAACCTGCGCATGCCCTTGCTTCCTTAGCACCGAAGAGGAAACTGTACCCTCTGTGCCCGCTGGCGTCCGCCTAGCCTTGGTCATCATGGCTCACGTCATCGCAGCCTCGTGAGGCTAGGTACCTGCATAGAGGTCTCCGCCCCTCGGGAGGCAGCCTGGGGAGGCTGCTCCTCTGGAGGTCTTGATGACGTTTGCCTCGCGAGGCAAGGGCCCTCGTGAGGGTCTTACCTCGGAGTTGTGTAGCTGGGCCATACAGGGCCATCGATGGGCCCATGCATTGGGCCGCAGGCAGGCAGATCTGGGTACCCCGATCCCAGAACGCTGACAGTAGCCCCCGGGCCTAAGGTGTGCTTGGGCTGGCTTCGAGGTGAAGCCAAGAAGCAAGGGCGAAGCGCCGTGGGCCCCAATCGCCCGCGGGTCAGGCTTGACGCGTGACGCATGACGGGGCATGGATGCCTTCACTTCCCCACGTCACCTCGGCAACTGCCCAGGCTGACAAAAGACTGGATGTGCATGCTCCGAGACCATCATTGCGCGAAGGCGGAGGGGCGTCGGGTGGCCTCAACTGCCTATAAGAGGGCGAGGGGGTAGTGCCCCAGCCCACCTTTGTCTTCTGACCCTCTCTTCTCATGTATCCACCGCAACCACCACCTTGCCGAGGCAACCATGGCGCCATTGAGGAGGTTCACCGCTGAGGATAAGGGCAAGGCCCCCAAAGAGGGGTCGGAGGCGCCGCCGCTCAAGAGGGGGCGCGGCCGCCCTCGCAAGCCCACCGCAACATCGGTGACAGTCTTCTAGGGGCGTGAGTGCACCCCCATGGGGGTCTGCATTGCCTCCGGCGGCCGTGGGAAGGGCCCCTCCCGCGGGAACGGCCGCGGAAACCATGGTGGCCGTCGTCGGGGTGGAAGGCCCACGGCGACCGTCCGGCCACCGTGTCCGCGATCCCACATGGCCGACACAACCCAAGAGTTTGTTGTGTGGGTGGAGAGGCCGGAGGGCACCTGGCTCCAGCTTCCGCGCTTCTTCGAGGAGGCTCTGTCGGCCGGAGGACCTGCTGGCCTACAGCTGCTGCAACAAGGCCTCGTGGGTGGAGGTTGAGGTCACCCCCGCAGGCAACGTGTTCCTGAACCGCGGGTGGCAGACATTCGCCCGCGCTCGCGGCCTGCAGGGGAGACGTACCCTCCACCTTATGTACGATGGGGCGGCGACGCTCTTCGTCATGGTCTTCGGGGAGGACGGCAGGCGCTTGGGGTGCTGCCCCAAGGGCGACGGCAGTGACAATGACCATCTCTTCGATGACGACAACCATCACGCCGGCGGAGTCCTCCGCGGTGAACTTGCCCTTGGCGACGGCCGCGACACCTCTGGAAGCAGCGACGCCTCCCTCGGGGAAAGCTTGAGTGACGACGACTACGATGAGCCGCCACATCGCCGTGCCGGGACCAATGAGGAGGCTGAGCCACCACACTCCCGTCAAGGAGGAGGAGGATTCAGACTGAGTGTGCACGGCATCGGAGCCAGAGCTCATGAGCAGCGGTCCTCCGGAGGCCGCTTCTTTGTTTTTTATTTCCTGCATTAAGAACTATGAAGAGCCCCGTGGGGGTGTGTAATGAACAGTGGTGCTTGCGCCTTTATATCAGTGTTTCCCATTCATGATCTAGTAATTATATTGCTATCAATTGAAAGTTCCTGCCTGGCGCGATTAGAGTAACTTAGCTTGGTGCACTCATGACCCTTGGCGGGTTGCTGCGTCGCGGGGGCGCACTCCTCTGGATCCTTGATCCTAGGTACGCCCCTGTGGTCCTGAGGAGGCTCCCTCCTTAGGGACTGGGTCGCCCCAGGGCCTCGAAGGGCTCGCGGCCCGCAAGGTCCCGGAGGGCTTGCGAGATTACAGAGCCTCCGGAGATGCCTCCGCCAGGCGTCGGATCTTGCGGAGGTGTAAAGAGCACTCGCCGCGGGGTTCCTCAATAATGAGCCAGACCGTGGCCACTTTTCTCCAGCCACCCTTCCTTGGTGCCCATCTTGCGTCCAGAGCCCCCCGAGCGAGGGGCAATCATCGCTGGTATGCCAGGTCGTGGTGCCCGGCAAGCCAGGAGATAAGCACTCCTGATGCCAGGGGCCGAAAGTGGTACGTGCCTGTTGGCTCCCTCGAGAGCGTCGCGTGAGGATTCAGATGCCAAGGCCTTAGCGAGGTGTGCGTGCAGGCGGACCCGTGGCCGTTGTGGCCTGGGGCTCCAACGTCGCCGGGGCCAGCCCGGGAGTGACACCGTGCCCAGCCCCCACTCGCGGGACGCGCATGAGGGGGTAACTGGCAAGCTCCACTTCCTTCGAAAACGAGATTCAAGGAGAGAAAAACACAGGAAGGAGGAAAAAGAAAGTCCCACCCCTTTTCAAATAAATATGCGAGAACTTCAAACTTCATTCCAGAAAGTGGCAAATTGGTTACAAGAGCAAGTGAAAGGAAAAGCCGCATCTGGCGCCTATGCTAGTCTTCCCACCAGCGCGGAGCATGGGGCCTCCACTAGGCGTGGGCATAGTTGTTGTAAGACCGTGTCGTCCGCCAGCGCGGAGCATGGGGCTTCCACTTGGGCGTGGGTGGGAGCCCCCGTGGGGCCGAGGGGCGGCGCGTCAGGAGACTCCGGGGCGTGTACAGCCCCACTCATTATTACGTGAGAGTGTCACGAGTAGAATTTGCGGAGATGCTGGATGTTCCAAGCATTCTGGATGGGGACCCGTCCAGCGTCTCCAGGCGTACGGTGCCGGGCCTGGAGACACGGGCGACCCTGAAAGGGCCCTCCCACATGGGCGAGAGCTTGTGGAGGCCCTCCATAGAGAGGACCCACCTCAGGACGAGGTCTCCAACCTCAGAGTCCAGGAGTGGATACTATGGAAATGGTAGCGCCGCAGCGCCTGCTGGCACCTCGTGGCACGGAGCGAGGCTTGGCGATGGGCCTCCTCCCCGAGCACGAGATCTGTTCCCCACGAGGCATCCTGACGCGCATTGTCGAATGCCAAGACTCGCAGGGAGCGATGCTTGACCTCGTGTGGGAGGACTGCCTCAGCCCCATAGACGAGGAAGAATGGGGTCTCGCCGATGGGCTTAGTTGTGGTGGTGCGGATGGACCACAACACGGACTGAAGCTCACCGAGCCAACCCCTGCCGCAGGCCTCAAGCTTCTTCTTGAAGCTCCTTGTCTTGAGGCCCCTCAAGCCCTCCGTGTTGGTGCGCTTAGCCTGACCATTGCTCTGTGGGTGCACCACCGAAGCGTAGCATATCTACGTTCCAAGGTTAGTACAATATGTCCTGAAGAGGTTGCTCGTGAATTGGGAGCCATTGTTAGTAATGATATGGTTGGGGACGCCAAAACGGCTCATGAAGCCCTTGATGAACTTGACGGCCAAGCCGGCGGGAATGGTGTGCACGGGCTCCACCTCCGCCCACTTGGTGAACTTGTCGATGGCGACGTAGAGGTAGCGGTAGCCGCCGGCCACCCGAGGAAACGGGCCCAGGATATCTAGCCCCCAGACTGCGAAGGGCCATGAGAGCAGGATGGTGTGGAGACTTTGCGCGGGCTGGTGAATATGCTTGGCGTGGAACTGGCAAGCCTCACAGGATCGCACCAGCTCGGTGGCGTCGTGGAGTGCCGTAGGCCAGTAGAACCCGCTGCAGAACACCTTGCCCACGAGGGTGCGCGATGAGGAGTGGTGTCTGCAGTCCCCATCGTGGATGTCAACCAACAGCTCGCGCCCCTACTCCTTGGATATGCATCGCAGCGAGACGTCGTTGGGGCGTCGTCAGTACAACTCGCTGTCCTGCAAGCAATAAGCAGTGGCCAGGCGAGCCACGTGTTCTGCGTCCTCCTCTTTTTCTGGCAAGGTGCCGCGGAGCAAGTATGCCTTGAACTCCTCGGTCGAACAACCTTCCTGAGGTTCGAGCGCCAGGAGTAGACGGGCTCCTGAGGTTGGACCACATGCTGGGGCGCCCGAGGACAGGGCCGGGGCGGCTCTTCTCGGAGCAGCGCTGGGCCTGCGGCGGGAGGCGATGCCGACGGCTTGAAGAGCCTTTCCTCGAAGACGCCAGCCTTCTGGGGTTCGCGGCGAGATGCCCTCTTGGTGATGTCATCTGCCTCCTTGTTTGCGCCAGGCGGGACATGCTGCAATTCCAAGCCTAAGAAGCGCTTTTCAATTTTACGTACCTCTTCCAGGTATGCCTCCATGTGCTTGTCCTTTGGTTTGTACTCCTTGTTGGAGAAGTTGACAAGAAGCTGGGAGTTGCCCTTGATGGTGAGGCGCTTGACCCCCAAGGCGGCCGCGGCCCTGAGGCCAGCAATCAGGCCCTCGTATTCCGCGATGTTGTTGGAGACCTTCTCGCCATGCTGAAAGCAAAGCTGCACGACATAGTAGAGCTTGTCCTTGGTCGGTGAGATGAGTACGACTCCAGCCCCTGCGCCTCGCCGCGCGAAGGCGCCATCGAAGTGCATGACCCAGCCGTCGGGCGCCTCGTCACCAGGCGTGAGGGATTGGCCCTCGTCCAGCCCCCGGTCAGGAGCGTCCGTCCATTCCGCTATGAAATCAGCGAGGGCCGCACCCTTGATGACCCTGGTGGTGCTGAACTCCAGCTGGAAGGCCTGCAGCTCGATGTTCCACTCTGCAACCCTCACCGCGGCGTTGGGGATGCACAACACCTTCTCCAGGGGGTATGCGGAGACGATCTTGATGGGGTGGCCCTGGAAATAATGACGCGGCTTCCTGGAGGCGACGAGGAGTACGAGCAGGAGCTTCTCCTGCATGGGGTAGCGCATGCGCATCCTACAGCACTGTGCTGACGAAGTACACCAGATGCTCGACGAGGGGCGAGGTATTGACGGCGCCTTGCTCTGCGTGGGATGCGAGGGACTCAGGAGCCCCGCTGCCTGGTGAAGCGACAAGAGCCTCAAGGGCACCGTCCTGAGGCGGTGAACCTTGCGTTTCCCCTCGCGGGTCGCCTTGATTCGTGCCCGCACCAGTGCACTCCTCCTTGACCACCACGAGCGCTGCGCTGGCCGAGTGGGGGGTGGCCGCAAAGTAGAGCACCAGGGGCTCGAGAGGACGAGGCGCCACCATGACAGGTGGCTCATGAGGTACTTCTTGAGGTCCTCGAAGGCCGGCTCAGCCTCCGGAGTTCACTCGAAAGGGCCCTTCCTCTTCATCAGCTTGAAGAAAGGGAGGGCGCGCTCGTCGAGCTTGGAGATGAATCTCCCCAGGGAGGTCACGTAGCCTGCAAGCTTTTGCATTTCCTTGAGGGTCTGCGGCGGGCGCATTTTTTTGAATGCCTTGATCTTCTCAGGATTGGCCTCGATCCCTCGATGTGACACAAGGACACCCAACAGCTTGCCAGATGGGACCCCGAACACGCACTTTTCTGGGTTGAGCCTCAGGTTCACTTGGCGCAGGTTGGCAAACGTTTCTTCCAGGTCTTCGATGAGGGTCCTTGCCTCCCGCGATTGGACCACAATGTCATCGATGTATGCCTCCGCATTTCTCCCCATCTACGGCCCTAGCGCAATGTGCATCAGCCGCTGGAAGGTTGCACCGGCGTTCCGCAACCCAAAGGGCATGCAGGTGTAGCAATACACGCAGCACGAGGAGATGAAGGCTGTTTTCTCGACGTCCTCTGTCGCCATCTTGATTTGATGATATCCTGAGAAAGCATCCAAAAAGCACAATAGATCGCACTCGGCGGTGGAGTTCATGATCTGGTCAATGCGCGGCAGCGGGAAAGGGTCCTGAGGGCAAGCCTTGTTGAGGCTCATTAAGTCGACGCACATGTGCTCCTTTCCCCCCTTTTTGGGGACAATCACTAGGTTGGCCAGCCAATCCGGGTGCCGCACTTCTCGAATAACACCGGCTTCTTGCGACATACGGACCTCTTGGACGATGAAAGCTTGCTTCTCTTGCGCTTGACGCCGTGCCTTTTGCTTCACCGGGCATGCTCCGGGGCATACCAATAGGTGGTGCTCGATCACCTCCCTCGGGACAACGACCAGGTCTGACGCCTCCCACGCAAACACATCCTTGTTCACGAAGACGAAGCCAATCAATGCCTCCTCCTGCTCCGAGGGAAGGCCGGCACCTATGGTGAAGGTGGGGCCTGAGCCCCCATCATCGACAAGCACCTGCTTCGTCTCGGCCCGGTACTGAGAGAACAACTGCTCTTTCTTCGCGGGCACAGCCCCCAGGGCCTCCGGAGTGTCCCCGGCGCAGGGGCGAGAGGCCGCCGCAGCCCCATTGGAGAGCTTAAGGGCCTGGACCGTGTCCTTCGTGTCTCCGGCCACCGTGATAACGCCACTGCTGCCCGACATCTTGATGATGGTGTAGCGAGGATGGGTCGCCGCCATGAACTTGGCGAGAGCTGGGAACCCCAGGATGGCATTGTACGGGAGGCCGATGCAGGCCACGTCGAAGTGAATCAGCTTAGTGCGGTAATTGTCGCGCCAGTCGAAGGTGACGGGAAGGCGCACCTGCCCCAAGGGGGTGGCGGAGCCCTTGGTCACCCTCGAGAAGGGTTTGGTGGGCGCGAGCTGGTCATGAGGCACCTGGAGCATGTTGAAGGTCTCTAGGGAGAGGACGTTGAGGCCAGCGCCGCCATCGATGAGGGTCTTGGTGACTGCGACATTGCTGATGGTGGGCGTGCACAGCATGGGGAGCACACCCGCAGTGGCCGTCGTCTTTGGGTGATCCCTGAAGTCGAAGGTGGTGTCGGTCTCAGGCCTTGTGTGACCCCGTAGAGCCTCATGCTGAGGCCGAGTTCCGCTTTCCCAGTGGAAGAACTGCTTGACGTGGCGGCCGATGATGCACGCAACCGCGTGGGGCGCCGGCGCCGCGAAGTGCACGATGAACTGGCTGCAGAGCTCATCCAAAAAGTGATCGAGGCGTCCGGGAGGCCGCGAAGCCAAGACCGAGGGGCCTCCGTGAGGGCCAAGGGGAGCCAGTTTTCCATGGCCCTATCGTCGCAGCCCGTCGCTCGGATGGCCTGTGCATACAACTGGGGGAACTATTGGGGGTCCACAGCGCCATCGTACCGCGGGGGCAACACTGGCCAGAACTTCGCGGGCCACCGTACCTGATGCAGGCCACAGGTGAAGGCCGGGAATCCCGCAACGCTCCCATAGGCTTCGGGCAGCCAGACCTATGGGACAGCATCCGCCATGGAAGCAACGAGGCGAGGGCGGAGCATGGTCGGCGAAGAGGCAGAGCTTCGACACGCCCCCTACCTGGCGCGCCAAATGTCGGATTCAGGGATCCGCAGACCTAAGAAGGTTCGAATTCAGGGGCGCGAACAAAGGATCTCACTTCTCAACCATGCTAGCTCGCCATGCCCATGACCTGATCTCGACGAATACGCGGGATTGTGTGGAAAGGAACAACACAGAGATTTACTCAGGTTCGGGCCACCTTGCGGTGTAAAACCCTACTCCAGCTTTGTGGTGGATTGGCCTCACGAGGAGGTAGAGGATGAACTAGTACAGTGGATGAGCTGCCTCGTGAGGGCTCGAGTGATGAGGATGGACTGGTCAAGGGTCCGATTGGGATCCCCTCTATGGTGATGGCTAGCCTATATTTATAGTGGCCCTGGTCCTCTTCCCTCATAGCTTAGGCGGGAAAGGATTCCACAACAGCCAATTTTGAAGGGGCACACGGAGTACATCTTATCCTGATGAAAGGTGGTCTTCGCCTGCAAAGCTTCTGGTCGTGACAAAGACCACCTTTCATCAGGATAAGATGTACTTCTTGTCCCCTTTTAAATTGGCCGTTGTGGAATCCCTTCCCGCCTAAGCTATTGTGGAAGAGGACCAAGGCCACTATAAATTTAGGCTAGTCTCCATCGTAGAGAGAGGATGATTCACTACGAGATCCATTCTCTCCTCCACTAAGCCCTTGTGAGGCTGCTCACCTGCTGTACTAGTTCATCCTCAACCTTCTCGTGCAGCTAATCCACCACAAAGCAGGAGTAGGGTTTTACACCGCAAGGTGGCCCGAACTTGGGTAAACTACTGTGTCCATTCTATCCCCGCTCGCACGAACTAGACGAGGCCAAGCTCTGAGGCGATGAGCTTGAGGCTGCGGTTAGGTTAGATCTTCGCACAGGCCCCAGAGTTCGAACATTTTTGGGTCCACGGAGCCCCGATTCTGACATTTGGCGCGCCAGGTAGGGGCGTGTCGAAACTCGCTTCCGTTTTGCTTTGTCTCTACTTCGTCACTCGCATCACCCAGATGGCGCCCGTGGGCCGTGGTGTTCCATGCCGCTCCGCTTCTCCCGTAGCCAACACTGCAATTGACCCTACTGCTCATGAGCAGTAGGACTCTTCGCTGGCGCCCTTCGGGCAGCGTGATGGCCGCACCGCCACACCTTCCCTCACCCCCGTCATGGCATCATCTTCCCATGCTCGTCGCCGGCCGGCAAACGCGCAGGCTGCGTTGCTCATGGCATGCGAGCTGCTGCGCTATCGCCCCACCAACTAGGGCTATGACACCTGGCTGGGCTGCATCACCGAGCTCGTCAAACGCCGCCGACGAGGCCCCGACGCCATCCCACTCGCTCCGTCCCCTGCCCTCTCGTGCGGGCGACGTAGCTCACGGTGCGCCTCCGCCTCCACCTCTGCGCAACACCGACGCCGAGCCCAGGCGCGACGCATGCCCGCGCGACCCGCCACGCAGGGCGCCTGCGGCAGCGCAGGATGAAGCCAGCTGCCAAGTGCTGCAGCAGCCGCCGTACGACGCGCGTGCGCTCCCCGCACCGCCACACCAGCACCAAGACCGGGCAGTTCTGGGAGCTGCAGTGCATGGGCGTAAGGATCATGCTACCCTCGCGCGGGCTAAGCCTGTAAGCGCGGCGGGCTGTCGTGCCTTCACACCAAAGCTGCGCCGCGTCGTTTGGCCCGACAAGTTCAAGCCAGACCTGACCCCGCGCTATGATGGCACCCCGGACCCTGCAGAGTTCCTCCAGCTCTAGGCCCGCACCTGACCAGGGGGTCATAGCTCATGAGCTCGAGGGCTGGCCATGGAGGAATTGCCGCAACATCCTGAGCCGGCGTCACCATGGTGGGAGGACTCATGACGCCCCCCGCTGGAGGTGCAGGGGGCCCCATGCCACTCCTCATCGCTAGCTCTAGCGCCGCACCATTGGGGATCTCCGTGTCAACCGCCCTGGTCATCGGCGTCGGAGCCTCTTGAGGCTGCATCGCGGGCTGCGAGTTGTCGCGCCCGGAAGCGGGGGTTAGAGCAGCATGAAGGGGCGAGGCCGCCACACCCTCCCCTGAGGCCGGAGGTGTCGCGGCCGAAACGAGCGGCACGGCGGGATGGATCACCGAGGCCTCTCTGACCGGCCCCCCGAGCGACGCCGGCGAGGCACCATGAGCGGGTGGCATGCCCGCGCGCCCTGGCGCGGCACCGCCTACGCGCCCAAGGTTGCACCAGGCCGACGCAGTGTGCCTCCACGCCCGCTAAGGCCGTGACCGAGTGCCGATGGCGCCTTCAGGACAAGAGGCCCCTTTGACACGACTCCCATCTTCTTCTTCTTCACTGCGTCACCACTTCTGGTCATCAAGAGGGGAATAATATGAACACACGCGCAACCAGCGCCCGGTCGGAAAGTGGGAAAGGTCACTTACTCGTCTGGCATGGCCCACTTCCTCTTCTTCTCTTCTTCGGCGGAGGCCAAGGCGCCCCCCCTCTTCTTCGGCGTGGCCTTGGTCGCGTCCCGGGGGTTGTCGGAGTGGCCATCGACGGGCTCCGCCATGGCATCACCGCCTGGAGGGGTGAGGAGGCCAGCCTGAGGGGTCATGACCGAAGAGGCCGTGTCTGCCCCGGTGGAGGCCGCCCCGTCCTTCGACTGGGTGCCTGTCGAGGACGGGCTTGACTCCCTAGCTGCCCCGCTGAGGCGTGGGGAGCCTGCCGAAGAGGGCGCTACCATGCCTCTACCTGAGGCCGCCCGGCTAGATGCTGGCATCGTCCGGGGAGTGGGCTCCAGCCACCTGGGGACCCTGAAAAAGCGTGGGGAGTCCGTGGCCGGGAGCTCTTCGGCGTCATTGTCGTCCTCGAGATTGCGGAGAAGCTCGCGCTGCGATGGGGGGGGACACCTCCTCTAGGTCATCGTCCTTGGTCCCCTCCGAATCCTCTTCGTCACCGCTGCTGCTGGAGGACAGCGGCACCGGGGAATTGGGGTGTCAGACGGCTTGAGCCCCAGCTTGTTGAAGGCGGGCATGGCGGCAACCAGGTCCTCCTTGTCATCGCGCTGGTACAAGGGGCGTAGGCCTCGAGGACGTCCCCCAGATCGCCGCCGAGCAGAGCCATCAAGGCCGTGTCTAGCTCCTCACATGCTAGGCCGGCGGGGTGTAGCCTTATTTCGTCCCTCATGCCCTGGTACTCCCACAGGGGCTGCGAGTACGACTGGAATGGCGCCAAGCACTACATCAAGAACTCCTTCATGATCATCGGCCCCACGGGTCAGTGAGCTTCGAGGAACCCCACTCTAGGATCAACTTTGGCAGCTCCAACAGGAGATCCAGGAGCGGATTAGAACCCTGGGCGTTCAGGAAGACCCGGCGGTGCCGGAAACCTTCCACCTTCTTCCCAGCTTTCAGGAGCAAGTTTCCGCTTTGAACTATGACGAAGGAGATGCACGCGGACCACTGCTCCCGATTGTGGAATCGCAAGCTGAAATGGTGGCGGAAGAGGGCCACTGAAGGCCTCACGGCCATGAAGGCCTCGCAGTAGAAGGCAAAGGTGGACAACAGGAGAATGGAGTTAGGCTGGAGATGGAGGGCGTGGATCTTGTAGTTCCTGAGGATAGCGGCGAAGAACTCCAAGAAGGGCGGGACGAGCCCTGAGAAGATGCTATGGAGGAAGAAAGGGTAGACCATCTTCGCCTAGGTGCTCCACTCCACGGATCCGTCCCAGACTAGGGTCTCGCCCCACTCGTTCGTGTCCCCCACTGTCAGCGGGAGCATGGGGCTGAGGTCCCCTTCCTTGGCGATGGAGGAGGTTGCTAGCGCCGGCAGAAGAGATGAAGAGGCCGCGACCTATACCGCGGACTTTGATTTCCCGGCCGGCGCCATTCGGGGAGTTGTCGGCATCGGTGATGGAAGAAGGGAAGGACGGTGATGCGATTGGATCTGGAGGAGCTGCGGTCTGGAGAAGGGGATCAGGAGCAAGGCAAAGGAGCACAATGATGGCCCCGTGGCGCGTACCAGGCTTTTGTCAGTCTGGGCAGTTGCCGAGGCAACGTGGGGAAGTGGAGGCATCCGCGTTCCATTGTGCGCCACACGTCAAGCCTGGCCTGCAGGCGATTGGGGCCTGAGTCGCTTCGCGCTTCACTCTTTGCCTTCGCTTCGAAGCTAGGCCGAGTGCACCTTGCGCCCGGCGGCTACTGTCGGCGTTCTGGGATCGGGGGTACCCAGACTTGCCTTCCTATGGCCCAGCGCGTGGCCCCGTCGATGGCCCGGTACGGCCTAGCTACAAGACTCTGTGAGCAAGGCCCTCGCAAGGGCCTCCCCGGCCTCGCGAGGAGAATGACACCAAGACCTCCTGAGGGGCGGCTTCTCGAGCCTGCTTCCCGAGGAGCGGAGATCTCTATGCAGGTACCCCACCTCACGAGGCTCGCAATGACGTGAGCCATGATGACCAAGGCCAGGCGGGCGCCAGCGGGCGCAGAGGAGGAGAGTTTCCTATTTGGTGCTAAGGAGGAAAGGACCAGCACAGGTTCCCGAGGGATCCCCCAAAGGTTTCCATTCTAGTGCAACAAGACCAAGACCACTAGCTCGGCAGGACGGATGTCATCTCTGAGCCCACCACTGCGTCATGGCCAGAAGCTTTGCAGGGGAAGATCACCTTTCATCAGGATAAGATGCACTTCTTGTCCCCTTTCAAATTGGTCGTTGTGGAATCACTTCCCGCCTAAGCTATGAGGGAGGAGGACCAAGGCCACTATAAATATAGGCTAGTCTCCACCGTAGAGAGAGGATGATTCACTATGAGATCCATTCTCTCCTCCACTAAGCCCTCACGAGGCTGCTCACCCGCTGTACTAGTTCATCCTCGACCTCCTCGTGAGGCTAATCCACCACAAAGCAGGAGTACGGTTTTACACTGCAAGGTGGCCCGAACTTGGGTAAACTGTTGTGTCCATTCTATCCCCGCTCGCACAAACTCAACGAGGCCAAGCCCTGAGGCGATGAGCTTGAGGCTGCGTTTAGGCTAGATCTTTGCACACGCCCCAGAGTTCGAACCTTGTTGGGTCCGCGGAGCCCTGATTCTGACAATGTTCAGGGTAAATGATCCGAGTGGCCTATGTTTCACTGGAATGTTGATTCATTTCCGTTCCGGTGAATTTCAGGCGCTCGATATGTCCACTTCTTTAGCAAAGGTCATGCCGAAATTTCTCGTGAATTTTGGCATGACTTGTGCTACAAAGTAGAAATATCGAGTGCCGGGATTTGCTGTGATGGGAATGAAACGGCATTCCGGCAAACCATAGAACTTTTTTATGTCATTACTCATTTTATTATAGTCTGAGAATTAAACGAGAAGACTTCATCGTAGGAAACATGTCGAACAACAAAGAAATCGGGCCTTCTAACCACGATGCTGACGAGATGGATTATGAGGGTGAACATAACTACCTCGACTATTTGGCTACTAAGCATAGCCAAGATTTTGTAGGGCGGCGTCGATGATGGTACTGACACCGACATCGGCACCAATGGCAACCGGCACTGATGGCGGCGCTGAGACCGGCGGGGAAGGTACCGGCGCCGAAGCCGCTAATGAAAAGAAGAAGCAGAGGATACAAAAACCTAACAAACTCGGCATCGGACGACTGGTGATCACAAAGATGGCCCCTGGCAAGTCAGAGCCATTAGAGCCGGAAGAACCTCGCAAGTGCTACAGGAACCAACTCGGATGCAACCTACAGGAATGCGTGAGCATCAATGACGATGACTTAAGGGGTAAAGAACATGTGAAGCAGTTGCTCCTAACGAAGCTGCACAAGAGTTTCCAATTCCCTGACCGGGATGACCGCATAGAACACCCGTGGGATGATCCGAAGATGAAAAAGATTAACAATCACGCCATGGGTATGTTCAGCAATGATTTGGCCTCCTAGAAAGGGAGGGTGAAACGAGCAATTGAAGCTAAGGAACCCCTGTCCAAGATTCTGGACGAAAATCCGACACTTACGGAAGAGGAGTTCCAAGAGTTCAAGGACACTTGCGCTCCCGAGGCAGCCAAGGCTAAGGCTGAGAAATTCAAGGTGCTTCTGCAAAGGAACACAGGGAACAAACGCCTCGGAAGCCATGGCTACCTTGGCAAAACGCCCATATGGGATAAGGAGGACGCGGAACGTGAAGCTGCAGGTCTCCCAGACCCCTTCACGAAGTTCACTGCCCCCTTGGAGCGTGACTTCATCAGGGCCCGCTACAAGTGGGACAAGGAAAAGAAGGTTTTTTACACGGACCCGATCACGAGGAAATTGGAAAAAATACTGGTAATTATTCTTTTACCGCACCTTACATTTAGCTTCTGATCAAGTCGACTACCCATACCTAAATGGTTCATGTTCCTTTTGCAGGAGAAGCAACACAGGCTTGCAGCCGAAAGTGAGTCTTCGTCGATGAGGCCCAAATGGGACACCCCTCTCAACCGGGCCTTGAACAAACTGAAGGGACTCCGTTTGGACTAGCGGCCGCAAAATGGACGTGTGCACGACGCCGAAGACGGCGCCACGTGGAAGGTCTTTTACAACGAGGGCTCGGAGGCCAAGAAGCAGAAAAAGAAGTTCAGTCAGGCGGACATCGACGAGAAGGTGTAGCTTGCGTTCAAGAAAAAAGCAGCTAAGGACGCAAAAAAAAGTAGCTCAGGAGAAAAATGAGTTGGTCCTGTAGGCAATCGATGCAGCTGTAGCTGCGTGCAGAAATGATTTTGCTACTAACTTGATCCCGACTGTCATCAACTGGGTGAAGGAAAATCCAGACAAGACGACAGATTATTTTCCCATGCCCAGCTTCGTCGGGAGCAACTCGGTGAACATCACAACCGCACCATCACCTGCTCACGCAACCGCGCCTGCTCCCGCACCCGCACCCGCTCCCGCTCATAGCAGCCCGTCCTCTGTCTCTGGCGTGCTAGGCGGGTCTTCATCTTTGGCTGATCTCGATGCCCTCATAATAATTACACATCACACCAACATATATCTAGAATATTCCATTTTCGTCGCCTTTTGGATGTTTTACGCCGCAGGCATGTCTTTGCAGGCCGACGAAACCCCATGCATCGTACTCTACCCGATCAAAGGCCAGAAGGAGGACGTGGGAAAGGCGGTGATAATGAAGCCCTTGGAACTCAGGTTCCACGACCAACAGATCCCTGTTGGCCACTTTAGGGTTAACTTGTCGAGTGTGAAATCGGGGCACGAGGATTTGCCTCCTCCAGTATGGCTAGGGGGAGAGGACGACGAGACCCCGACGCGGCTTGGAAACTGCAACGGTTGTATGCTGCTATGGCCGAAGAATCTTCTTTGTCTAGAGGCGAGCGAGAGCACACCAATAACCATACATCAGCAAGTAGGTATGACCACCACCACCCCGCCTACGCAATTACCAGCGCCTATAGTGCCGGGTGAGAGTGGTGGATGACGCGAGGAAGGGGGTTCAATAGTGGATGATGTAGTCGCCCCCGTAGAACAAAGATTGGATGATGAGATGGACGAGGATGACCCTCTTTGGTTCCTCAATACAGGCGCCTATGATGATGACGTAGAAATGATGAGTCAGCCATATGACGACCCGGGCTATTTGCATGCTGATGAGGAGATGGATGATGTGCTCAGGCAGGAACATCCTAGCAGGGTTGATTGCAAGAAGTCTCTCTTCATGCAATCCTCATAGGTCACGCCTGAAGATGCCGCCTCAACGCATGCTCAACTAGCCGAGGGTCGTACAGTGCTTAGCCCGACAACACTGGGGCAGGGGTTAAGGAAGGGTCTGGAAGGTTAGCCCAAGAAAAAGGAGAGGAAGAGACCCCCGAAGAAAGGCTCTGCTGCCTACAAACAAGCCAGAGCACATAGCAGCCAGACGATGCATTTTGCAGAGCATGTACCCGTCAAAGGTGCGGCCATGTTCCATGTCGCAGGCAAGCTGATCCTACCGCCGAAATCGTTGGAGGCCATATCAGGGGATCTCAGGAGACTGCACGACCATGTGCTGTCAACTAAGATAAGCATTCTAGACTCGAAGGATCCAGGAGATCCGACATACGCAGTTCATGTGCCTGAGGGGAAGTGCTATGCCGACACACAACCTGCGGAGGTGTTCTTCCTGCGGTTTGACCATATCTTCGAGATGTTTCTGACAAGGCGGCTCGATATTACAATCGTCTGCCCTTTTGCGCTACATATGAACTCCATCATGAAGAAAGAACAAGTCTCGCAAATCTGTGTGGCGGATCCATACTACATGCAGGAGTCCTTCTTGAGTCTCGGCGACTTTGAGCGTAAAACTGCTAGGGAGTACCTCGAAAACTTCATGGTAAGGAATAAGGACCAGGAAATTGTCTTCCTGCCTTATCATCCAAAGTAAGTCAGTGCCGGACAACCCATTCGTACATTTCAATCATTCCTTCTCGCTCATATGGAGAATAATTTGAGGTGTTTATTTCCCCGCAGCAACGGGCGTGCCATCCTTATCGTTCTTTACCCGTGAGTCTCCCACGCCGTGTATTTCGACCCTACCAGAAACTACGAGAAAAAGGACTACACCCACGTAATGAATATTCTAGATGATGCTCTCCATGGCTTCAGCTTGAGGGGTGGCCACCTGCGGATCAGGAAACAAAGGAACCGCAAGCCTGGTTTCTCGCATAAAACTAACTTCTGCTGCATCCATGTCCCGAAACCAAGCAGGAACGATGGATTCTACCTCCTCCATCTCATGATGGAGTTCAGAAGGGATCATCAATAGCTTCACATGACAACCAGAAGCGATGATCATATCCGCAAGTGGGTAGAATCCCAAGATGAAGCAAATTATAAACTAAGAGGTGACTTCTTTCGCATCCAGTGGGACATTGCGACGATCATCATGAAAGAAGTCGTCGAAGAGAAGGGGATGTTCCACCATGGCCCTATATCGCGAGCTGACGTCCGAACTCGCATAGGCATGCAACGTCAGGACCTCACCCTGTTCTAGAAGCTAGGGTGCATCCTCGATGATATGGATGGATGGAACTTCTAGTGATTTACGATGCCGATGATGATGATATGTGTCGGTTGAACTTGTATACTTTCTGTAGCGATGAAACTTTGTGATGTCCACGGTCCCTGCCGAACTTGTGTAACGCTACATTGTTAGTTTGGGTACGATGACCTCCATACCTCTAGTTAATTAGTTTGCGTATGATGAAACCGTGTTGATTATTTATGTTTACTATATGTTGCATCTATTTGCTAACCGTTTCCTTTCGTGTTGCTCAAGTATATTTTGTTGCATATCATTGTACATTCTCTTGATGAAGATGCATCGCTAACAGGTACCTAGATCCTTGATGGCGAAGAAGCAGTGCTATGTCATGTACATAGGGAAGGTTTCGAGAGTGTAAGACGAGTGGCCCGAGTGTCAAGCACAAGTGGAGCGGTTCTTGGGCGCCAGCCATAAAGGCTTCAAAAGCAGACAAGAAGCAGAAGCTAGTTACTTGAGGTTCACGCTAGCGTGAGAGAGGAATCATAACCACCGCCTCATGCACTGCATAGTTCCGCTCTCACTCATAGTGATAGCTCTTCTCGTCTATATCACTGTTTAGATGGATGGCGATGTAGTTGCAAGTATTCAAGACATGTCATAACTTGTATCACTATTTCGAGATGATGACGAGACACATCATTTTGTGTTGGATGATGATGATGATGATGACATGATTTGATGAGACTATGTGTATGATATGATTAGATTTGTATGTGTATGATATCCTAGAGATTATTGCATAAAACCTCTACAAATACAAAAGAAATATGCATAAGATTTTTTCCAGAAACTAATAACAATAACAGTAGCGAGGGGTATTTACTTAGCAGCAGCGTACACTTAGCAATAGCGTGGTCTAACACAAAGCGCTATAGCTATTAGCAGTAGCACTTTTTAGCGAAGACTGCTACTGCTACCCATATATAGTAGTAGCGTGGGTCAAAATGCGCTACTGTTAAAAGTTAGCTATAGCGCCGTATCAGTAGCGCGGCTACTGATAGCCCTTTGACCCATGCTATTGCTAGGCTTTTCCTAGTAGTGTAACAAAAACTTCGTGAGATCCGTTAGTATAAGAAAACCAACCTTTACTTTAAGTACTGTTGCAAATCCATTCAAATTTTGTTATTGCATTATATCTACTGTATTCTAACTTTACCATGGCTTATACCGCCCGATACAATCCATAGATTCATCGAAATAAGAACACAATGCAAACAAAACAGAATCTGTCAAAAACAGAACAGTCTGTAAAGATGCGAATTGTTCTCATACTTATGTATGTCCAAGAATTCTGAAAATTTAGGAAAACAGGGGCAATTTGTATATCAATATTTTTTTTAAATTCAGATTTTTTCAACACTTCTGTGAATTTTAACAATTCTGTTACTGGACGCAAAAGTTTCTGTTTTTCAACAGGATCAAATCAACTATCACCCAAAGCTATCCCAAAGGCATTACTTGGCACAAACACTAATTAAAACATAAAAAACACAATCATAATAGAGGCATAATTGTGCAAACACTCAAGAATAGAAAGAAAAAAGCAAAAATAAATTTTATTCATTGGGTTGCCTCCCAACAAGCGCTATCGTTTTATGACCCTAGCTAGGCATAATGCATAGATTCAAGTATTGTCATCTTTAGTTTTCAACTCCTCAATCAAAAACCTAGAATTCTTCGAGGATTTAGCATACATATTTTCAATAACAATACTCCTAGGAATAATATTGAAGAATTCATTCTTGCAAGTAGGGTCTTTTATCACTTCAACAAAATTGGGATGAATACTAATCATTTTAAGATCTTCCTTGTTGCTATTAGAAGTGACACCCTTGTCTTTAGTAATTTGTGTAGTCTTGCAAATTTTTATGGGAGTTTTTTCAATAGTTTTAACAGAAGAAAAGGCCGTGCTTAAGTTACTAAAAATTTCTTCCAACTTATCAATCCGAGAAGGACTTTCTTCTATTCTTTCGTTAACTACGGTTTCCTTTTCCCTTAGTAATTTCAAAACATCTCCCGCTTTTGACCCAATTTTATTAGCAAGATGATGCATTCTTTTATCTAAGTTTTCAATATGTTCTTCGGTGAGCATTTTATTTTCAATAGCATCAAGCCTTTGCATAACATGCTCAAGTGTTAAAACAGTTTCATTGATAGTGAGAGGTGGTGCACCCACTAGATCTCCCATAGCATTAAAAGCATCCAAAGATGGACACATCAAGAAATTCCCACCGGTAATCGTATAAGGATAAATCTATACCAAGTGGTAATACCCACATAAAAACTGCGAAGAAGAACAACGGTAGATTGCTTACGAATAGATCTATTATGAGCATTGCAAATTCTATACCAAGCATCTTTTAGATTCTCCCCTCCCCTTTGTTTAAAATTAAGAACCTCATTCTCGGGGGTACACGCAATAGAGGAGGAACTAGCCATAGCAACAGAATAGTCAAGCAAGAGATCTGATGAGAAAAAGGCGAACGAAAAAGGAGGCGAATAAAACGGCAAATTTTGGTGAAGTGGGGGAGATGAAAATGAGAGGCAAATGGCAAATAATGTAAATTGCAAGGAGATGAGATCTGTGATTAGGAACCTGATAGATGTTGATGATGTCTCCCCGGCAACGATGCCATAAATTCCTTTTGATGCGGCTTGAAACTGCATCGGTATTTCCTCAAAGCGGAAGGGATGATGCAGTACAGCTTCGGTAGGTATTTCCCTCAGTTATGAAACCAAGGTATCAATCTAGTAGGAGAACCAAGCAACACTATATAAATGGTACCTGCACACAAAGAACAAATCCTCGCAACCCAACGCGTAACAGGGGTTGTCAATCCCTCCTCGGTAAAAAAATAGATTGGTTTGTATTTGTTTGGATAAATAGATCTGAATAAAACATGAAATAAAAGATGCAAATAAAAAGTGCACCAAAGTATTTTCAGGTTTTTGGAATAATAGATCTGAAAACAAATGCGGTACAAAATAGATCTGAAAGCAATATGATAAAAGATAGACCCGGGGGCCATAGATTTCACTAGTGGCTTCTCTCGAGAAAATAGCATACGATGGGTAAACAAATTACTGTTGAGCAATTGATAGAAGATCGAATAATTATGATGATATCCAAGGAAATGATCAATATATAGGCATCACGTCCAAGATTAGTAGACAGACTCCTGCCTGCATCTACTACTATTATTCCACACATCGACCGCTATCCAGCATGCATCTAGTCTATTAAGTTCATGGAGAAATGAAGTAATGCAATAAGAATGATGACATGATGTAGACAAGATCTATTCATGTTGGAATAAACCCCATCTTGTTATCCTTAATAGCACTGATGCATACGTCCCTCGCTACCCCTTCTATCACTGGGTGAGGACACCGTAAGATTGAACCCATCACAAAGCACCTCTTCCCATGGTAAGAAAAATCAATCTAGTTGGCCTAACTAAAACAAAGATTCTAAGAAGAAATACGAGGCTATAAATAATCATGCATATAAGAGATCAGAGAAACTCAAATAATATTCATGGATATAGATTTGATGATAAACTCAAAGTTCATCGGATCCCAACAAACACACCGCAAAAAAGGTATACATCAAATAGATCTCCAAGAGACCATTGTATTGAGAATCAAAAAGAGAGAAGAAGCCATCTAGCTACTGCCTACGGACCCATAGGTCTATGATGGACTACTCATGCATCATCGGAGAGGCACCAATGACGATGATGAACCCCTCCGTGATGGTGTTAGATTGGATCTCATGGTTCTGGAACTTGCGGCGGCTGGAATTGTGTTCCGTCTGCTCTCCTAGGGTTTCTAGAATATTTGGGTATTTATAGAGCGAAGAGGCGGTGCAGGAGACCCCCGTGGGCCCCACAACCCACCAGGGCGCACCCTGGGATCCTGTGGTCCCCACGGGCCTCCCCTCTGGTCCTTCCTTGGCTCCCAAGTTGTCTTCTGGTCTAAAAAAACCTCCAAAAAGTTTCGCTGCGTTTGGACTTCGTTTGATAGGGATATTCTGCGAAGTAAAAAACAAGCAAAAAACAACAACTGGCACTGGGCACTATGTCAATAGGTTAGTCCCAAAAAATGATATAAAGTTGTTATAAAGTGATTGCAAAACATCCAAGAATGATAATATAACAGCATGGAACAATAAAAAAATTATAGATACGTTGAAAACATATCAATATGATACGCTCTATCACACATAAGCCTCCTCATATCTTCCTCAAAACAGCCACCATACCTATCTATTATGGCATTTCCATAGCCATTCCGAGATATATTGCCATGAAACTTCCACCGTTCCGTATTTATGACACACATCATTATTGTCATATTGCTTTGCATGATCATATAGCTGACATAGTATTTGTGGCTCAGTCACCGTTCATCATTTTTTATACATGTTACACTAGATCATTGCACATCCTGGTACACCGCCATAGGCATTCATATAGAGTCATATTTTGTTCTAGTATCGATTTGTATTTTTTTGAGTTGTAAGTAAATAGAAGTGTGATGATCATCATATTCATTATAGAGCATTGTCCCAAGTGAGGAAAGGATGATGGATACTATGATTCCCCCACAAGTTGAGATGAGACTCTAGACCAAAAAAGACAGACCAAAAAGAGCTCAACAAAAAAAGAGAAAATGAAAAAAATAAAATGAAAGAAAAAGAGGGAAGGGACGATGTTACTATCCTTTCCACACTTGTGTTTCAAAGTAGCACCATGTTTTTCGTAGAGAGAGTCTCCTATGCTTTCATTTTCATATAACTAGTATAAATATTTCATTATAGAACTTGGCTTGTATATTCCCATGATGGGCTTCCTCAAATGCCCGAGGTCTTCATGAGCAAGCAAGTTGGATGCACACCCACTTAGTTTTGTTTTTTGAGCTTTCATACACTTATAGATCTTAGTGCATCCGTTGCATGGCAATCCCTACTCCTTGCAATTACATCAATTGATGGGCATCTCCATAGCCCGTTGATTAGCCTCGTCAATGTGAGACTTTCTCCATTTTTGTCTTCTCCATATTATCTCTATCACCATAGTCTATTCCACCCATAGTGCTATATCCATGGCTTGCGCTCATGTATTGCGTGAGAGTTGAAAAAGCTGAATCGCGTTAAAAAGTATGAACCAATTGCTTGGCTTGTTATCGGGGTTGTGCATGATAAATACTTTGTGTTAAGAAGATGGAGCATGACAAGGCTATATGATTTTGTAGGGATAACGTTCTTTTGCATTAATATTTTGAAAGACATGATTGTTTGTTGGTATGGCTTATTATTGTTGTATTTATGTCAAACTATAGACTATTGCTTCAAATCATTTGGATCTTATTATTCATGCCACAAAAGATAGATTACATGATGAACATGATAGGTACCATTCCACATCAAAAATTCTGTTTTTATCATTTACCTACTTGAGGATGAGCAGGAATTAAGCTTGGGGATGCTTGATACGTCTCCAACGTATCTATAATTTTTTATTGTTCCGTGATATTATAGTATCGATCTTGGATGTTTATTATGCAATTATATATCATTTTTTGGGACTAACCTATTAACCTAGTGCCCAGTGCGAGTTGTTGTTTGTTGCTTGTTTTTGGCTTTTCAGGAAATCAATATCAAATAGAGTCCAAACAGAGAAAAAAGTTTGGATTAATTTTTTCTGGACCAGAAGAGACCCTAGAAGGTTCGGGATAAGACATGACAAGCCACGAACCTTGTGGGCCCCTCGTGGCACCTCTTGACCTAATTCCGCCTCTATAAATTCTCAAATATTCCCCTGAGCTTAGAGAGCCAGCAGAAATACTTTTTCCGCCGCCGGAAGTTTCTGTACTTGAGAGATCCTATCTGGAGGCCTTCTTTGGTACTCTACCGGAGGGGGAATTGACCATGGAGGGGCTCTACATCAACCTTGCTGCCATTCCGATGATGTGTAATTAGTTTACCACAGAACTACGGGTCCATAGCTAGTAGCCAGATGGCTTCTTCTCTCTCTTTGATCTTCAATACAATGTTCTCCTCGATGTTCTTGGAGATCTATTTGATGTAATCACTTTTTGCGTTGTGTTTGTTGGGATCCAATGAATTTTGAGTTTATGATAAGATTATCTATGAATATTATTTGAGTCTTCTATGAACTCTTTTATGCATGATTATTATAGCTTTGTATTTCTCTCCGATCTATTGATTTGGTTTGGCCAACTTTCATAAAACACTAAGTTACCTCAACGGGAATATGCATATCCCCAACAATAAGTATTTTATATTTCTTTTTGGCAATAGGAAGGGGAAGTTGGAAGCTTCCAATAGTAATTGTCGGAGCCTTTTCAATAACATTAATACCATTCACTTGAAATTGTTTCTTCAGAAAGTGCACCGTATGCTCATTACCATTGATATGAAAAGCGACCTTGCTTTTGTTGCAATCAATAACAACCCCTGCAATATTCAAAAAGGGTCCACCTAGGATAATCAACATGTTGTTGTCCTCGGGCATCTCAAGTATAATAAAGTCTTTCAAGATAGTAACATTTGCAACTACAACGGGCACATCCTCACAAATACCGATAGGTATGGTAGTTGATTTGTTAGCCATTTGCAAAGTTATTTCAGTAGGTGTGAGTTTATTCAAATCAAGTCCTTTGTATAAAGAGAAAGGCATAACACTACCACCGGCTCCCAAATCACATAAGGCAGTTTTCACATAGTTTCTTTCGATAGAGCATGGTATAGTTGGTATTCCTGGATCTCCTAATTTCTTAGGTACTCCATTCTTAAAAGAATAATTAGCAATCTTGGTGTAGATTTTAGCTTCAGGTATTTTTCTTTTATTAGCGACGATATCTTTCTTGTATTTAGCATAAGGGGCCATCTTTAAAATATCAGTCAAACGAGTACGCAAAAAGACTGGCCTAAGCATTTCAACAAAGCATTCAAATTCTTCCTCATCCATCTTCTTAGATTGTTTAGGTGGAAAGGGCATGGGTTTCTGAACCCATGGTTCTCTTTCTTTACCATGTTTTCTAGCAAGAAAGTCTCTTTTATCATAACGTTTATTTTTAGCAGGTGGGTTATCAAGATCAACAATAGGTTCTATTTCAACATCATTATCTGGTTATTTATTATTTTCTGTTTGAGCATCTATATGAACATCATCATTGTCATCTTCATTATCACTAGGTGAATGTTCATTAGCAGATTGAGTTTCATCATCAGAGATAGAGACATCATTGTTATCTTCAGAAGGTTTTTCTACCTTGGGTTCACTAGAAGTATGAAAGTCCTATCATTTTTCTTCTTCTTTTTCTTTTTAGAAGGACTAGGTGCATCAACATTAATTCTTTGTGAGTCTTGTTCAATTCTTTTAGGGTATCCCTCAGGATAAAGTGGCTCCTGAGTCATTGTACCTCCTCTAATCATTACTCTAACAGCATGACCATTCATATTATTATTCATTTCATTGAGCAAGTCACTTTGAGATTTAGCAACTTGTTCTAACTAAGTTTGAACCATAGAAGCGTGTTTTCCTACTCCTTTAACATCGTTAGTGATTCTAAATAACAAGTCACTCAAGCGAGCAATCATATCAGCATTTTGCTTTAATTGTTTCATAACATAGGCATTGAAGTGATCTTGTTTCATAATGTAGTTGTCGAATTCATACAAGCATTGACTAGGATGTTTATTATAAGGGACGTCACCTTCATCAAACTTTATAAAAGAATTTACCTCTACCACCTATGGTGGTGTGTCAAGCCATGTATTTCTTCAATAGGTGGTAAATTTTTAACATCCTCAGCTTTAATACCCTTTTCCTTCATGCATTTCTTTGCTTCTTGCATATCTTTAGGACTGACAAACAAAATACCCCTCTTCTTCGGAGTGGGTTTAGGCGGTGGTTCAGGAAGTGTCCAATCATTATAATTCTTCAATATATTACTCAATAGTTCCTCAGCTTGTTCAATAGTTCATTCCCTGAAAACACAACCAGCACAACTATCTAGGTGGTCCCTAGAAGCATTGGTTAGTCCATTATAGAAGATATCAAGTATTTCATTTGTCTTAAGAGGATGATAAGGCCAAGCATTAATTAATTAATTAGAGAAGCCTCCCCCAAGCTTGTGGGAGACTCTCTTCTTCAATTTGCACAAAGTTAAATATTTCCTATATGGTAGCTTGTTTCTTATGAGCAGGAAAATATTTTTCATAGAAGTAATAAATCATGTCCTGGGGACTACGCACACAACCAGGAGCAAGAGTGTTGTACCATATCTTAGCATCACCCTTTAACAAGAAAGGAAATAACTTAAGAATATAGTAATAGCGAATTTTTTCATTATGAGCAAATAGGGTGGTATATCATTTAATTTAGTGAGATGTGCCACAACAGTTTCAGTTTCATAGCCATGGAAAGGATCAGATTCAACCAATGTAATTAACTCTGGGTCGACAGAGAATTCATAATCCTTATCAGTAATAAAGATAGGTGAAGTAGTAAACTTAGGATCATATTTCATTCTAGTATTCAAAGATTTTTCTTTTAGCTTGCATAGTAATTTCTTAAGATCATCTGTATCCTTACAAGCAAGAAAGTCTCTAGCTACATCTCCATCCATAACATAACCCTCAGGTATCTCAGGCAATTCATATCTAGGGGCACTAGTTCCAATAGGTGAACCATAGTTTTCAGTTTCAATAATTTCATCAGTTTCAGTAATTTCATTGGTTTCAGCATTCTCAATTTCTTTAGCTCTAGCAAGTTATTCATCAAGAAATTCACCCAGTGGCATAGTCTTATCAAGCAAAGTACTAGCATCATCTATAGCAGAAGTAGCATCATCAATTACTTGTGACATATCAGGATTAATAGCATGTGGTGGTGTTGCAAGCTTACTCAAAACAGAAGGTGAATCAAGTGCTGAGCTAGATAACAGTTTCTTACCTCCCCTCATCTTAGAGGGAACGATCTTGGTTCTATCATCCTTAAGATTCTTCATAGTGATCAATAGATATAAATCCCAAGTGACTCAACAAATATAGCTATGCTCCTCGGGAATGACGCCAGAAAAACGTCTTGATAATCCAGAATTATAGGGGATCGCAACAGTTTTTGAGGGTAGAGTATTCAACCCAAATTTATTGATTTGACACAAGGGGAGCCAAAGAATATTTGTAAGTACTAGCAGTTGAGTTGTGAATTCAACCACACCTAGAGACTAAATATCTGCAGTAGAGTGATCAGTAGCACAGTAATATGATAGTTTGATAGAAGTAGCAGTCATAACAACAGTAACAGTAGTAGCAGTAGTTTTGTAGCAGTTGTAACGGTAGTAGTAACTTAGCAAGAACAATATGTGAAAAGCTAGTAGGCATTGGATCAATGTTAACTTGGATAATATTCATCATATAACAGTCATAACCTAGGGCGACACAGAACTAGCTCCGGCTCATCGATGTTATGTAGGCATCTATTTCGTATATAGTCATACGTGCTTATGGAAAAGAACTTGCAAGACATCTTTTGTCCTACCCTCCCGTGGCAGTGGGGTCCATAAGGAAACTAAGGGATATTAAGGCCTCCTTTTAATAGAGAACTGGAACAAAGCATTAGCACATAGTGAATACATGAACTCCTCAAATTACGGTAGTCACCGGAAAGAATCCCAATTATTGTCACTTTGGGGTATGCAGATCATAACAGATAATAGGTGCATATAACTTGCAAGATCAGATCAAGAACATAGATACAATGGTGAAAACATAAATGGTTCATATCTAGAATCATGGCACTCGGGCCCTAGTGACAAGCATTAAGCATAGCAAAGTCGTAGCAACATCAATCGTAGAACATAGTGGATACTAGGGATCAAGCCCTAATAAAACTAAGTTGATTACATGATGAATCTCATCCAACCCATCACCGTCCAGCAAGCCTACGAAGGAATTACTCACTCCCGGCAGTGAGCATCATGAAATTGGTGATGGAGGATGGTTGATGATGACGAAGACGGAAGATCCCCCTCTCCGGAGCCCCGAACGGACTCTAGATCTGGCTTCTCGATGAAGAACAGGAGGTGGCGGCGGCTCCATATCGTAAAACGCAATGAAGCTTCCTCTCTTATTTTTTTTCTCTAAAAATAGGAATTTATAGAGTTGGAGTTAGGGTCAGCGGAGCCTCATGGGCCCCACTACCCACCAGGGCGTGCCAGAGGGGGGTGGTGCGCCCTGGTGCCTAGTGGGCAGCTGGGCCCCCCCTCTAGTGGGTATTGGTTCCAGTATTTTTCTTTTATTCCAAAATAATTCTCCAAAAAGTTTCATCCAATTCCGAGAACTTTTATTTCTGCACAAAAACAACACCATGGTAGTTCTGCTGAAAACAGCGCTAGCCCGGGTTAGTTTCATTCAAATCATGCAAACTAGAGTCCAAAACAAGAGCAAAAGCGCTAGGAAAAGTAGATACGACGGAGACGTATCAGTGGTCTACATGGCTGTGGCATTTTCAATCATGTTAGGGTTTATCTACATGTCATAATCTTCATTGCAAAAGGGCATCCTGATGTTAACTACAGAAAATTGATAAAACTTTCCAAATTTGCTTGATGATTCCCATTGATCTAGATCTCATATGCATGTGGTTCCTTGATGAGTTTTGCTCTATGTGATGTGTACTTTGATGCCATGCCCTTGGTTGCCATGTAAACTTGCTGTAGCTTGTGGCGAGTGTAAGCCTTTATTTGGTATTCTCATCTATTCAGTACATGGTATGTTGTAATGATATCCACCTTGCTATGCGCTCGAAATGCGATTCTGCCCAATCATGAATTCATCACGTGACCGGGATAGAATTGCATCTTGGGCGCTACAATGATTTCATCAATCGCTGACAATTGTATACCAACAAGCGTTTGCCCACTACACACACAGCTTGTTAGTAGGAATCGTGACGAGGATATCAACACCATAGTTACACCCACAACCCCTACTACTATACATACTAGACCAATTACTAGAGCTCGTGCATGCGAATTAAATTATCAGGTACTTTCATTTCTTGGAAATAATTCTAATGTTCATGAGAATATGATGCTGCCTAAAATAGATACATTTGTGTTGATTACTAATGAAGGGCCTAGCATGGACAAGAGGGATGAATACCGGAGCAGGACCGAGCATGGAAATGAAGGAGCACGCGAAGGGAACCAGAACGGCGTTTCTAATGGAGTTTTCAGCACTTTGAAGCCCCCATCATGACATACGAGGACATGGACGAAATATACAAGATGCCCTTTCATAAATTTCATCCATAACTTATTATAGGTGTTGCGCCACCTTGGGTGTGGCCTAGGCCCATATAATTTTGAAATACTACTTCATAGGTTAGTTTTAGAGTCCGTATTGTAGGGGAAATGACCGACAAGGTGTTTTAGTCCCACCTTGCCAAGGGTGGATGAAATCCCCTCCCTTTTCTCCTATAAATACAGCCCTTAAGGCACTGTTTAGACTTGGGTTTTGTTTATATTAAAGTTCGCTATAACTGCAACTCGCGTCCTTCGTTTGTGTTCAATGACCATACCAAGACGTCACAGAACCCCACTTGATTAATAAAGATTTCCTCTTATATTCACAATATCCATATTGCATTCTCAGTTTCTTGCTTGTTCTTCGTTTGCTTGCAAGAAATAGACCCTCGTGGTCAGGTTGACCGTGCTCCAGCATGGTCAACAACCTTTTGAAGTTGGTTTAGTGTTTGCTATGGCGCGACTTGTTCGCATGTTCATAGTCAGATCGTCAAAGTCGACTTCCACAGAAAATGATAGCTATCTCATCGAAACACCGGGACACCTTCACCTCTATCAAATCATTTGTGTTATTATCAATCTTCCCACACAATTCTGATTACGAACCTGTTTCACGGGTAGCACACACATCTTGTTAAGCTAAATCATTTTTGTTGTTTAGGCTCATCACAAACAGTTCATCCTAGTGAACTCTATGCCGTCTATCGCACACCTTGATCTGGCTGACCATTTCTGTTGTTTTGTCTCATCGCAAACAGTTTGTATGGATCAACTATATGCCACGATTCGCACACGCAACTCTAAAATGAGTCATATTTGATAGATCTGCCATCGCACACAATTCATTTTATTGTTGACGGTTTTATTACCATATCATTTGTGATTCATTCATTGCACACAGTTTGGTCGATTGGTCTACTATACATGTGTCAAGTTAGGACCATCCTACAGTAATGTAAGTCTCTAGGCCCTAATGGTTTTAACAATGAGTTCGTTAAAGCATGTTGGGATATCATTGGGCCTGACATTAAACAGCTGATATTTGATTTTTTTAGGAAAATGTTAACTAGGAGAGCATTAATTCTTCTTTTATCACTTTGAGTCCTAAAGTGGCTAATCCTCAGAATGCCAATGATTAGAGACCTATGTCATTGCTTAGCAGCTGTCTAAAGATTATTACTAAATTATTGGCCAACAGACAAAAGGTCATCCTCAAATGGGTGCATGTCAACCAATATGGTTTCCTTAAAGATAGAACAAGTCAAGATTGTCTTGGGTGGGCTTATGAATATCTTTTCCAGTGTCACAAATCAAGAGATGAGATAGTGGTACTTAAACTTGATTTTGAAAATGCCTTTGGTACTATTGAACACCAAGCCATTATTGACATCCTAATTGCTAAAGGCTTTGGACAAAGATGGATTTCATGGATGAAGGTCCTTTTTAACTATGCATCTTTTGCTGCACTCCTTCTATTGCAAAAAGGGTGTGAGGTAGGGAGATCCTCTCTCTCCCTATTATTTGTGCTTATAGCATATCTACTTTAGTCAATTCTAAACAAGGCTTTGGCTCAAGGGCTCTTTATTCTACCACTTCATTTGAATTCTTCCTCTGAATACCCAAGAGTGCAATATGATAATGATACACTGGTCCTTATGGAGGCAGACACTAGACAACTGCTTTTTTTAAAGGCTCTACTTAATGCATTTGCTAATGCTCCTTGCCTAAAGGTTAACCGTTCCAAGTCCATCCTTATTCCTATCAACATCAATGATGAGAGATGGAGCATCTCATAAACACTATGCACTATAAAAGAGGCACTTTCCCCTTCACTTATTTGGGATCACCTTTGGGTTTGGCCAAGCCTACAGTTGAACAATGCCTACCCCTGGTTAATAGAATTGCAAAAAAAAACTCTTGGGTCTGGCCACCTTCATGAAACAAGCTGGCAGATTGCTTCTGGTTAAACCAATTTTGGCATCTTTGCCAATTTACTTTATGTGTTGCATTGATCTTCCTAAAACTATTAAGAAGCAAATTATAAAATACCTCAGGCATTATCTCTAGAGAGGCCTTGATTTGGAAGATCACAGGCCTGCTATGATGGCTTAGAGTGTTGTTTGTAGGCCAAAGAAACAAGGAGGTTTCGGTATCTGAAATTTGAGTGTCCAGAATAAGTCACTGTTGATGAAGAACTTGCACAAATTCTTTAACAGACGTAATAACCCCTGGGTAAATTTTGTGTGGGAATCTTATTATGCAAATGGACAGTTACCTAGGCAACAAATGCAAGGTTCTTTTTGGTGGAAAGCTCATTTAAAATTGGTGTATCTTTATAAGTCCATGGATAAATGCAACATTGGAGCTGGGAAATCATTTCTCTTTTGGACATATCTTAGGCATTCCAACTGCTTGCACATAAATTTCCCACACCTCTTCACTTTTGTCAGAGATCCTGACACTTCTATTCATTCTGCAAGCCAGATGGAATTCGAGGTTCATCTTCCTTAGGTCTTCCCATCCGGTCAGAACCACGTCCTCCAGGTTAGGGAAGGGGATGATGCAGACAAAGATTGATGAAGGTGTTGAGGATGATCCTTTGCTCATGGCGGTGATAGTGCTCTTCATCCTGTATTGAGAGGTTTTGCGAGGAGGTGACAAGCAACCGAAGGCAATAGATTGGATTGATATTGGACTAAGGGTCTTGACCCTCAGCCTTTTATAATGGTTAGAAAACTTGGAAATCTTCAGATCAATCTTAGAGGTGAAGTTAGATAGAAATCAAAATAAAACCGGGAAAGAATCAGGCAAATAGAACAAAGGATGGTGCTACTCCCATAGGATATGTTCGGGTTTCTCTAAAGAGGAAGGGTGATGCATCACATAGGAATATTTCCTTTAGTTAAGAACCAAGGTTTAATCAAACTAGTAGGAATCAGCAAGCTAACAAGACAAACGGTGCCTGTACACAGACAAATAAAATAGTTGCACCCAACTTGGCAAGCGGGTTACCAAGTGGTACGTCCATTTTGCATCATGTTTTCCTATTTTTTTTATTTATAACCATATTACGATCATATTCTAATGCCTTTTATCTCTTAAAATGCAAGATACATCAAAAGAAGAGGGATTACTGGCAACAGGAATTCTGACCTGAAAAGCTACTACAGAGATAGCAATTCTTCGGAGCTCAAAATGAAGTGCAAGTTTATGGAGATTTACTTTGGAATATATAAAATATACTAGAAAGAAAAGTACTAGAGAAGAGCCTTGGTGGGCCCACGGAGGTCCATTACTGTCTGTCTTCTCCTATATGAAGCCATTTTCCCTATAAAAAAATCAAGATAAGACAGTTGGTATGGGTCGCTGCCGTCACAAAGCGGAACCATGGCAGGAGCACTTTTGCTCTCCGGTGGAGCGATTCCGCCGAGGATACATCCCTCCGGGAGGGGGAAATCGATGCCATCGTCTCACCAACGCTCCTCATAGCATGGGAGGACTCATCTCCATTAATATCATCGCCAATGCTACTTCTTGAGCGTGCGTTGGTTTTTCCCTTGAAGAGGAAAGGGTGATGCAGCAAAGTAGAGTAAGTATTTCCCTCATTTTTGAGAACCAAGGTATCAATCCAGTAGGAGACAACACGCAAGTCACCGAATACCTGCACAAACAAACACCAAACTTGCACCCAACGCGATAAGGGGTTGTCAATCCCTTCTCGGTTACTCGCAAAAGTGAGATCTGATAGAGATAGATAAATGGTAAAGTAAATATTTTTTCGGTATTTTTGTTTTATAGATTGGAAAGTAAAAGATTGCAAAATAGTAGATCAAAAACTCGTAGATTGGAAAGTAGAAGATTGTATGATGGAAAATAGACCCGGGGGCCATAGGTTTCACTAGAGGCTTCTCTCAAGATAGAAAATAATACGGTGGGTGAACAAATTACTGCCGAGCAATTGATAGAAAAGCGCAAAGTTATGACGATATCTAAGGCAATGATCATGAATATAGGCATCACGTCCGTGTCAAGTAGACCGAAACGATTTTGCATCTACTACTATTACTCCACACATTGACCGACTCCTGCCTGCATCTAGAGTATTAAGTTCATGAAGAACAGAGTAACGCATTAAGAAAGATGACATTATGTAGAGGAATTAACTCAAGCAATATGATGAAAACCCCATCTTTTTATCCTCAATGGCATCAATACAATACGTGCCTTGCTGCCCCTACTGTCACCGGGAAAGGACACCGCAAGATTGAGCCCAAAGCTAAGCACTTCTCCCATTGCAAGAAAAACCAATCTAGTTGGCCAAACCAAATCGATAATTCGAAGAGACATGCAAAGATATCAAATCATGCATAAAAGAATTCAGAGAAGATTCAAATAATATTCATAGATAAGCTGATCATAAATCCACAATTCATCGGATCTCGGCAAACACACCGCAAAAAAGTATTACATCGAATAGATCTTCAAGAACATCGAGGAGAACGTGGTATTGAGAATCAAAGAGAGAGAAGAAGCCATCTAGCTACAAGATATGGACCCGTAGGTCCGAGGTAAACTACTCACGATTCATCGGAAGGGCAATGGTGTTGATGTAGAAGCCCTCCATGATCGAATCCCCCTCTGGCAGGACGCCGGAAAAGGGCCCTAGATGGGATCTCACGGGTACAGAAGGTTGCGGCGGTGGAAAAGTCTTTTCGTGGATGCCTCTGGTGGTTTGGGCATATAAGAGTATATATAGGCGAAAGAATTAGGTCAGGAGACGCACGAGGGGCGCACAAGGGTGGGAGGCGCACCCTACCCCCCTGGGCGCGCCCTCCGTCCTTGTGGCCGCCTCGTGGCTTCTCTGACTTGCACTCCAAGTCCCCTGGTTTCCTTTTGGTCCAAGAAAGATCATCGCGAAAGTTTTATTCCGTTTGGACTCCGTTTGGTATTCCTTTTCTGCGAAACTCAAAAACAGGGAAAAAACAGGAACTGGCACTGGGCTCTAGGTTAACAGGTTAGTCCCAAAAATAATATAAAATAGCATATTAATGCATATAAAACATAAAAAAACAGATAATATAATAGCATGGAACAATCAAAAATTATAGATACGTTGGAGACGTGTCAAGCATCCCCAAGCTTAATTCCTGCTCGTCCTCGAGTAGGTAAATGATAAAAACAGAATTTTTGATGTGGAATGCTACCTAACATATTTATCCATGTAATTTCTTTATTGTGGCATGAATGTTCAGATCCGTATGATTCAAAACAAAAGTTTAATATTGACATAAAAACAATAATACTTCAAGCATACTAACAAGATAATTATGTATTCTCAAAATAACATGGCCAAAGAAAGCTTATCCCTACAAAATCATATAGTCTGGCTATGCTCCATCTTCATCACACAAAATACTCAAATCATGCACAACCCTGGTTTTAGCCAAGTAATTGTTTCATACTTTAGTATTCTCAAACTTTTTCAACTTTCACGCAATACATGAGCGTGAGCCATGGACATAGCACTATAGGTGGAATAGATGGTGGTTGTGGAGAAGACAAAAAGAGGGAGATAGTCTCACATCAACTAGGCGTATCAACGGGCTATGGAGATGCCCATCAATAGATATCAATGTGAGTGAGTAGGGATTGCCATGCAACGGATGCACTAGAGCTATAAGTTTATAAAAGCTCAAAAAGAAAACTAAGTGGGTGTGCATCCAACTTGCTTGCTCATGAAGACCTAGGGCAATTTGAGGAAGCCCATCGTTGGAATATACAAGCCAAGTTCTATAATGAAAAATTCCCACTAGTATATGAAAGTGACAACATAGGAGACTCTCTATCATGAAGATCATGGTGCTACTTTGAAGCACAAGTATAGAAAAAGGATAGTAACATTGCCCATTCTCTCTTTTTCTCTCTTTTTTTTCTTTTTTTCCTTTTTTTCCTTTTTTTCTTTTTTTTCTTTCTTCTTTTTTTTCTTTCTTCTCTTTTTTTTCTTTCTTTCTTTTCTCTTTTTTTTCCTCACATGGGACAATGCTCTAATAATGTAAATCATCATACTTCTATTTACTTACAACTCAAAAATTACAACTCGATACTAGAACAAAATATGACTCCATATGAATGCCTCTGGCGGTGTACCGGGATATGCAATGAATCAAGAGTGACATGTATGAAAGAATTATGAGCGGTGGCTTTGCCACAAATACGATGTCAACTACATGATCATGCAAAGCAATATGACAATGATGATGCGTGTCATAATAAACGGAACGGTGGAAAGTTGCATGCCAATATATCTCGGAATGGCTATGGAAATGCCATAATAGGTAGGTATGGTGGCTGTTTTGAGGAAGGTATATGGTGGGTTTATGGTACCGGCGAAAATTGTGCGGCACTAGAGAGGCTAGCAAAGGTGGAAGGGTGAGAGTGTGTAAAATCCATGGACTCAACATTAGTTCTAAAGAACTCACATACTTATTGCAAATATCTATTAGTCATCGAAACAAAGTACTAGACGCATGCTCCTAGGGGAAGGGTTGGTAGGAGTTAACCATCGCGCGATCCCGACCTCCACACAAAGGATGACAATCAAAAAATATCGCATGCTCCAACTTCGTTACATAACGGTTCACCATGCGTGCATGCTACGGGACTCACAAACCTTAACACAAGTATTTCTCAAATTCACAACTACTCACTAGCATGACTCTAATATCACCATCTTCATATCTCAAACAATCATAAGGAATCAAACTTCAAATAGTATTCAATGCACTTTATATGAAAGTTTTTATTATATCCCTCTTGGATGCGTATCATATTAGGACTAAATTTATAACCAAAGCAAATTACCATGCTGTTTTAAAGACTCTCAAAAATAATATAAGTGAAGCATGAGAGTTCATCAATTTCTATAAATTAAAACCACCGCCGTGCTCTAAAAAGATATAAGTGAAGCACTAGAGCAAAATTGCCTAGCTCAAAAGATATAAGTGAAGCACAAAGAGTATTCTAATAAATCGCGATTCATGCGTGTCCCTCTCAAAAGGTGTGTACAGAAAGGATGGTTGTGGCAAACTAAAAAGCAAAGACTCAAATCATACAAGACGCTCCAAGCAAAACACATATCATGTGGTGAATAAAAATATAGCCTCAAGTAAAGTTACCGGTAGACGAAGACGAAAGAGGGGATGCCTTCCGGGGCATCCCCAAGCTTAGGCTCTTGGTTGTCCTTGAGTATTACCTTGGGGTGCCTTGGGCATCCCCAAGCCTAGGCTCTTGCCACTCCTTATTCCATAGTCCATAAAATCCTTACCCAAAACTTGAAAACTTCACAACACAAAACTCAACAGAAAATCTCATATGTTCCGTTAGTATAAGAAAATAAATCACCACTTTTGGTATTGTTGTGAACTCATTCTTTATTTATATTGGTGTAATATCTACTGTATTCCAACTTTTCCATGGTTCATACCCCCCGATATTACCCATAGATTCATCAAAATAAGCAAACAACACATAGAAAACAGAATCTGTAAAAAACAGAACAGTCTGTAGCAATCTGGAAATCTCGAATACTTCTGTAACTCCAAAAATTCTGAAAAATTAGAAAGACCTAAGATATTTTTTTATTAATCTTCTGCAAAAAGAATCAACTCAAAATCACTCTTCTGTGAATTAAAAAAATATTTTCTTGGGTGCAAAAGTTTCAGTTTTTTCAGCAAGATCAAATCAACTATCACCGTAAGCCATCCCAAAGGTCTTACTTGGCACAAACACTAATTAAAACATAAAACCACATATAACCAGAGGCTAGATGAATCATTTATTGCAAAACAGGAAATAAAAATATTGGGTTGTCTCCCAACAAGCGCTTTTCTTTAAAGCCTTTTAGCTAGGCATTGAGATTTCAATGATGCTCACTTGAAAGACAAGAATTGAAGCACAAAGAGAGCATCATATAGCATGTGAAAAACACATCTAAGTCTAACGTACTTCCTATGCATAGGCATCTTATAGGCAAACAAATTGTCAAGGTAAGCAAAAACTAGCATATGCAAGGAAGAAAGAAACAATAGCAACCTCAACATAACGAGAGGTAATCTAGTAACATGAAAATTTCTACCATCATATTTTCCTCTCTCATAATAATTAAATGTAGGATCATAATCAAATTCAACAAAATAACTATCACATAAAATATTCTCAACATGATTCACATGCGTGCAAAGTTGACACTCTTCCAAAATAGTGGGATTATCATAAAATAAAGTCATGACCTATCCAAACCCACTTTTATAAAAAAAATCATAAGATTGAACATTCTCCAAATATGTGGGATCTAAAGTTGACACTCTTCCAACCCCACTTTCAATATTATTGCAAACATTATTATCAATCTCATATTCATCATGGGGCTTAAATAAATTTTCAAGATCATAAGAAGAATCACCCCAATCATGATCATTGCAACAAGTAGTGGACATAGCAAAACTAGCATCCCCAAGCTTAGGGTTTTGCATATCATCAACACAATTGACATTAATAGAATTGATAATAACATCATTGCAATCATGCTTTTCATTCAAGGAGCTATCATGAATCACTTTATAATTTTCTTCTTTCAACACTTCATCACAATTTTCAGATTCACGAATTTCAAGCAAAACCTCATAAAGATAATCTAGTGCACTCAACTCACTAGCAATAGGTTCATCATAATTGGATCACTTAAAAAGATTAGCAAGTGGATGAGGATCCATAAATCTTTGTTTCTGTTTTTCAATAAACACACAATTTTACCAAGCGAACAAGCAAACAAACCAAGTAAGACATAAGGGCAAACGAAAAGAAGGCAAATAAAAAGGCAAACAAAAATACGAATGGAAGATGGGCGAAGAAAAGGGCGAATCTTTTCGAAAATCATTTTAGAAGTGGGGGAGAGGAAAATGAGAGGCAAATGGAGAATAATGTAATGCAAGAGATGAGAGTTTATGATGGGTACTTGGTACGTCTTGACTTGGCGTAGATCTCCCGGGCAACGGCGCCAGAAATTCTTCCTGCTACTTCTTGAGCTTGCGTTAGTTTTTCCCTTGAAGAGGAAAGGGTGATGTAGCAAAGTAGAGTAAGTATTTCCCTCAGTTTTGAGAACCAAGGTATCAACCCAGTAGGAGACAACACGCAAGTCACCGAATACATGCACAAACAAACACCAAACTTGCACCCAACGCGATAAGGGGTTGTCAATCCCTTCTTGGTTACTCGCAAAAGTGAGATCTTATAGAGATAGATAAACGGTAAAGTAAATATTTTTTTGGTATTTTTGTTTTATAGATTGGAAAGTAAAAGATTGCAAAATAGTAGATCAGAAACTCGTAGATTGGAAAGTAGAAGATTGTATGATGGAAAATAGACCCGGGGGCTATAGGTTTCACTAGAGGCTTCTCTCAAGATAGAAAATAATACGGTGGGTGAACAAATTACTGCCGAGCAATTGATAGAAAAGCGCAAAGTTATGACGATATCTAAGGCAATGATCATGAATATAGGCATCACGTCCGTGTCAAGTAGAGCGAAACGATTCTGCATCTACTACTATTACTCCACACATCGACCGACTCCTGCCTGCATCTAGAGTATTAAGTTCATGAAGAACAGAGTAACGCATTAAGAAAGGTGACATGATGTAGAGGAATTAACTCAAGCAATATGATGAAAACCCTATCTTTTTATCCTTGATGGCAACAATACAATACGTTCCTTGTTGCCCCTACTGTCACTGGGAAAGGACACCGCAAGATTGAACTCAAAGTTAAGCACTTCTCCCATTGCAAGAAAAACCAATCTAGTTGGCCAAACCAAATCAATAGTTCGAAGAGACTTGCAAAGATATAAAATCATGCATAAAAGAATTCAGAGAAGATTCAAATAATATTCATAGATAAGCTGATCAGAAATCCACAATTCATCGGATCTCGGCAAACACACCGCAAAAAAGTATTACATCGAATAGATCTCCAAGAACATCGAGGAGAACGTGGTATTGAGAATCAAAGAGAGAGAAGAAGCCATCTAGCTACAAGATATGGACCCATAGGTCTGAGGTAAACTACTCACGCTTCATCGGAAGGGCAATGGTGTTGATGTAGAAGCCCTCCATGATCGAATCCCCCTCCGGCAGGACGCCGGAAAAGGGCCCTAGATGGGATTTCACGAGTACAGAAGGTTGCGGCGGTGGAAAAGTCTTTTCGTGGATGCCTCTGGTGGTTTGGGCATATAAGAGTATATATAGGCGAAAGAATTAGGTCAGGAGACGCATGAGGGCCCACAAGGGTGGGGGCGCTCCCTACCCCCCTGGGCGTGCCCTCCGTCCTTGTGGCCGCCTCGTGGCTTCTCTGACTTGCACTCCAAGTCCTCTGGTTTCCTTTTGTTCCAAGAAAGATCATCGCGAAAGTTTTATTCCGTTTGGACTCTGTTTGGTATTCCTTTTCTGCGAAACTCAAAAACAGGGAAAAACAAGAACTGGCACTGGGCTCTAGGTTAATAGGTTAGTCCCAAAAATAATATAAAATAGCATATTAATGCATATAAAACATCCAAAACAGATAATATAATAGCATGGAACAATCAAAAATTATAGATACGTTGGAGACGTATCAGCCAACATCATCTCATCTCCAAACCCTAGTTCATCTCTTGTGCTTAATCTTTGTATCCAACCTCAGATTGGTACCTGGGGGTGTTAGTAGCGTTGATTACATCTTGTAGTCGATGCTAGTTGGTTTATTTGGTGGAAGATTATATATTCATATTTTTAAACACATATTTATATCCTATGATCATGAAGACAATTATGATTTGTGAGTAGTTCTATTTGTTTTTTAGGGCATGGGAGAAGTCTTGTTATTAGTAATCATGTGAAGTTGATCAACATTCAATGTTTTGATGATATGTTATGTTGTTCTTCCTCTAGTGGTGTCGTGTGAACATCGACTATATGACACTTCACCATGTTTGGGCCTAGGGGAAGGCATTGTGGAATTAGTTTGTAGATGATGGGAAGCGGGAGTGATTAAAACCTAAACCCCAATTTAAAAATTGTTCCGTAAGGGGCTGTTGTGGATCCATATGTTTCATGCTATGGTTAGATTTATCTTAATTACTTCTCTTGTATTTGCGGATCCTTGCATGGAGGGTATAATCATAAGCAACTGTTTTTCAAGTAAGAACAACATGTTATTAGCTCTGGTCCACCCACATAACAACTTATCAAGGTAATGAGCATAAGTCGATGAATCATGGCGAAAGTAAGTAGAAGAAATCCCCGTGTGTCCTCAAGAGCGTTTTAATCACTACAAGAAGTTCTACCGGCTTTGCCCTTAAAAACAATAAGGATTGGCCCACCTTGCTGGACCTTGTTACTTTGGTTACTTGTTACTTTCTATCAATTGTCTTGCTATCACACTTGTTAGCAAAACCATCTTAAAACACTTGTAGAGAACACCTTGCTGAAAACTGCTTATCGATTCCTTCTGCTCCTCATTGGGTTCGACACTCTTACATATCGAAAGGACTATGATTGGTCCCCTATACTTGTGGGTGGTCATCAAGCCGCTTGTCTTGCTAGTTACAAGGTTAAAAGCAAATAGATATATAATAGTAGTACGGTAAGTAAGTATAGCCAAATAGTTTGAACCCATTACGAGAACATATTTATCCCACTTATAAAATAATATTTTGGAGACACTGCGGGTGCGTCCGAGTGTGTTTGGTCTCAAAATGGTGCAACGGGGAGTAACGAGAAGTACGAACATATGCAAGTTTTTGAAAAATGACGGCAACGGAGTGCCGATGCAATGCGAATGATGCGAAGATGAATGCAACAAAAAAATAATTAACGCGGCTGTCATGAAAAACATGGAAGCCATCTGGAGCGTTGGTGTTGGGCTGTCACAATACACGAGGAAGCCACAAGGCAGGGGCGCGCCCTGGGAGTAGGGCGGGCCCAGGTGCCTTGTGGACCCTTTGTGCCTCCGTTTGACCTAATTCTAGCGCTATATATACCCATATATCCAGAAACCCTCAGGAGAGGTCCCGAAACAATTTATAGCCACTGCAAGCCTCTGTTCTTTTGTGATCCCATCTGGAGGCACTTTACGGTACTCTGCCAGAGGGGGAATCCATTGGGGAGGCAATCTTCATCAACCATGCTGCCTCCATGATGATGTGTGAGTAGTTTCTACAAGACCTACAGGTCCATAGTTGTAGCTAGATGGTGATCTCTCTCTTTTGATATATAATACAATGATCTCATCTGAGATCAATCCGATGTAAATTTTGCGGTGTGTTCGTTGGGATCCAATTGTGGTTTTATGATCAGATTATTCATTTAAAGTATTTGAGTGTTTTCTGAGATTTATTTATGTGTAATTTTATGGCCTTGTATTTCTCTCTGATCTATCTATCTCTTTTGGCCAATTAGATCAATTTATCTTCAGTGGGAGACCTGTTTGGTAGTAGGTTCAATCTTGCGGTGTCCTTACTCTGTGATAGGAGGAGTTCCAAGGAACATATTCCTATTGTTGCTACTAAGGGTAAAACGAAGGGGTTCAAATATATTATTTGATCTTACTTTGTCTACATTATGTCATCATGCTTAAAGCGTTACTCTGTTTGTCATGAACTTAATACTTTGAGGTTCATGTGGGATAGCCGTCTTGGGGTGGAGTAATAGTAGTAGATGTAGATGGATTTTTGGTCTACTTGTCATAGACGTAATGCCTATATATTGATCATGCCATGAAGAATCATCATGAGTATGCGCTACTCTATCAATTGGACAACAGTAATTTGTATACCACCATTGCCATGCTTATGAGAGAGATGCATCTAGTGAACCTATGGCCCCCGGGTCCATTCACTTCATATTTATTAAAACTCTAAAATTTGCTCACTATTTTCATTTCTATTTTATTTTATGTATCTACCACTATTAGATTTAATCCTTGTAATTGGCGAGAACAAGCGGATTGACAACCTTCTTGCCTTCATTGGGTGCAAGCATTTGCTTTGTGTGTGTACATGTACCGCTTACCTTGTTTTTCTAGTGTCTCCTACTGGTTCGATATATCTTGGTTCTTAATTGAGGGAAATACTATCTGCTACTATACTACATTACCTTCCTCTTCAGGAAAATCCCAACACTATCACAAGTAGCCCTTCCCCCTTCGACAGAACTACGGAACGGGGATCCAAATGGTATCTCTTCAAATCAAAGGCTTGCGGTGGCGATAAAATTTTCTAGGAGAAACGACAGATGGTCTCATTCTTTATAGGGATTTATGGTGGTGGAATTAGGTCAATGCGGTAACCAGGGGGGCCACGAGCTCAGGTGGCGCGACTACCCCCTAGCCGTGCCACCCGCACTTGTGGCTGATTGGTGGGTACCCTCGATGGTTCCCGAAGCTTCCAGTGTTTCTTGTTTCCTAAACAAACCATGTTAAATCGGCAACATATTTTGACCTCCATATATAATGATTTCCTGTGAAACCAAAAACAAGCAGAAAATAGGAAATGACACTCGGCACTAAATTAATAAGTTAGTCCAGAAAATATTATAAATTGCTATAAAAAGTATATAAAAATAATAGCATAATATTATTTAACAATCAAAATTATAGATACATTTTAGACATATCAGACGACCATCAGTACGAGCGTGTGCGCTCGTACCCGTGCCCATACTACAGACTGCAGAGTTAATTTCTCCTTTTTTGAAACCTATCGTTGGAAGAACTGAGGTGTATGAAGGCTAGTACGAGCCCCTCCGCTCATACCATAGGACATCTTTACTTTGGGAACTTTCCGTAAGTCATCTTTGAAGGGTGGTACGATCATTGGTACGACCACACACGGTCGTGCCAGACACCGTTTATCACTCTCTTGTAGTTTTTCTCGAGGTCGAGGGATAGTACAACTACCGGTACGAGCGTCCTCACTCGTACCAGACGCCGTTGACCCTTCTGTTGGCTTCTCCCTTTTCTTTTTCATTGAAACTTTTATTCCTCACCTACAAAGTTAATTAGAAAGGCCTCCAATAGGCAGCAACATTAAAGAACTTGCTCTATGAATAAAAACAAATATTACCAGCGACAGATCCACAAATTTCTAGCAAAAAATAAAGACCCAAACTAGACTAGCAATAAAGATTACAACAATTCTACTGTAATTTACCTCGCTTCATTAGCATTTCACCTTCTTCAATAATTATGAAATTTATCTATTCTTCTTCTTGTCGCTCATCGGAAAGGTAAAGCTTCAAAGGTTGGTCGTACACAATCCACAGACTGTCTTTATCTCCCTTCAAACGAACAACAGTCTTGTCACCGCCACCCATAGTTATATTTTAGCCTGGTGGTGCCACGCATTGATGCAGGTGTTGCCCTTGCGACAGGTGGGTTGGTGAATCACCCCTGGTGACTGACGCACCTTCATCGCCCAAGCTGCATGCTTGCAACGTGTCGCATCAGCCCTGACAAGGTAGAGCCATCATGCCACGCATGGAACAACCTCGCGAGGCGCCTTCGAGGGTAAGGAAGTGCAGCCATTGCTAGAGGTTCTATTCTCGTGTCTTGAGTTCTCGATGGTTTCGGCCAAGGAGAGAGCCTCATGTGGTCCGTGCGTCATTGACCTTGTGGTCCAACTGTTCACGGTACCGATAGTAGCCCCTAGGCCTGGGCCTGATGAGTGTCCCTCACTTTTGTGAGGGCGAGGCCCTATGGAAATGCGTTGGCCATGGGTGCCAACCATTTTTCCCGTTAAGTCCAATCAGTTGGCAGTAGGTGTGTTTTAGCACAAGTGAGGAGCCAGCCCCCATGTCCTATGCATAAGATGCCTGGCGAAGGGCTTGGTTCAACCCACTTGCACCACCCACTGGCTGATTGGTTAATTCGGTACTCAATGACCCTGACACATGGCGTGGGAATCCCATCAGCGGCAGGAATCATATATTTTGACCCCTGCCGCCACAGGTTCGAACACGCGATGCCGCGCATGTTGTCATCTGGCTTTAATTCACCTTAGAGTTCATACTGGCGTAGGAGCAATTAAGCTTCATGCCAATAAACTCCACTTCATGATTTGATGCATCCAGCGGGCGATTGAGTTCTCATCGGGAAACACAAATGCTCGCCGCCCGCTTTGATTACTTGTCGTCTATTGGGGTGGTGTCTCGCCTCGACTCCCAGCCTATAAAAGGCCGATGATCAAACTCAGCCCCTCCTCATCCATCTTCTTCCTCTCGCCTCCGTCGTCTCGCAACTGCCTGAGCCCTCGAGCCTTTGAGCCCATGAGCCCTTCTTTGTCACCATCACTGTTCCCCCCACCTCTTCCGCCATGTCTCGCGAGGTCAAACGCTATGAGTGGGAGCAGATGCATGCCAACCTCACCGCCAAGGACACCGAGATCTGTGAGCTCTGGGGTGTCCTCATTGGCACCGCTCTCCGCCTGGAGAGCGAGAAAAAGGAGCTGCACTGCCGAGTGGAGATGGAGCGGATCCATCACAGGGAGGCGGAGCGAAACTTCGTCGATCTCCACGCCGACCACTACGGGGGCTTGGTGGCACTGTGTGACATGTACATGCGGCTAAACATGGTCATGGATGTCCTCAACCTTGAGCAGTTTGTCCCATACAACACCTTCGATGAATGGAAGCTAAACCATCTGGTGTTCTTCTTCAAATATCTAGTGGCGGCGTGGTTTGAAGAGTTCTGCCAGCAGTAGTCAGCAGCGCGGGAGGTGGAGATAGACTGGGTGGCGCGTGCGGTGGCAAACCGCATCCTCGCTGGCGTCCACAACACCTCCCCCCATTTCCCTGTGGAGGTCCTGCTCAGCGCCGGGTGGAGTAGGAGGTGGGGGCCGTCGCTGAAGTTTGGTGTAGGAGGAGAAGGAGAATGACTTTAGAGATGCCTGAAGCCCTCTTCTGTCCTAGCTGCCTCTTCGTCGTCCTTTTCTCCCTCCTTTCCTTTTTTTTCTTCTCTTTACTATGTAGCCCCCTGTTACCTGTACGGGGGGCTAGAATGAAGAAAAATGGGCATGAGGTGCCATCAGTCTGGTGGGTTAGTGCGGATGGATGTGAGTGCCAATTCACCTTTTAATGATGAACTAGTACATTCTAAGAACCACTCGTATCTTTTATCTTGCCTCCGTTTTTTCGAACAATTTCTATTTCTAAGTGTATGTCATATCCTCGATTAGATCATGCTTGGATGCATAGTATCTCAACAATAGTGCATTAGGACTCTGCATAAGCCCCAACTGTCGGTGCAACAGACCCTGGGTCCATTGCATGGTCTGTGCACAGGCCAGAGACAAGATTGCAAGACCAAGATCAGACCAAACAAGGAGGATCAATTCCTTTAAAGGATCCAAGTGCGAGTCGAGAAGGCCAAGGCGAGCTAGAGGAACAAAGCATCGCCAAGGGAAGGACCTACCTTGCCAGGCAGGCGAGCCTGGCAGGGTTGGGTTTTGCCCCGGAAGCAAGCTCCCACATCATCCCGGCAGGCCTACCGGGGCTGGCGGAGGCAAGCCACTCCACCGCTCCACCTCACAAGCGACGCAAGTCAGTAATCAAAGCGGTGTCGAGCTCCAAGGTGACTAAGTGGCTGCTTTCTGCCACATGGCAGCCACTTCCTACAGCAAACACCTCCATATGACACCCGTCCTGAGACGTGTCAAGCAAGCAGGCGCGAAGCTGGCAAAACAGCCCGGCAGGGCCTGCCGGGCGAGCTGTGATGTGACACTGAGTGGCGCATTTAATGCGCTCTGTTAGCCTGCAGAGTTAGATATGATAGCACTGTTAGCTATCTAATCAGTACGCAAAGACTGATTTACCACTATGGTGACCCCTTAATCTATAAAAGGAGGCCCATGGCGACCGTAGAAAGGGTTGGATCCTCGCATATCCATACGCGCGTAGCCACTCTCGCCCCCAGAGCGACCTTGCCGGGCGAGTGTGCTACATTCACCACCATTATCCACCATCAATCCACCAAAGTAGGAGTAGGGTTTTACGCCTCACGGCGGTCCAAACCTGGGTAAAGACTACCCGTGTGATCTCTGCCGTGCTGCGCGACGCTTCTCCGCTCTTTGTGCAACATGCTCATCCCCCCGCCGAACCAAAAGGGGCTCATGGTCCCATAGGTGGTCGTGGTTTCCCATGACATCTTTGCCGTGCCAGGTAGGGGGATCACTTGCGCAAAACCGAGAGCGTACGCTACGTGTCATCTTCATCGACATTTTCATCGTCGACGGCGTCATCGACTATGGCGCCCAAAAGGAAGCGCGGAGCTGCAAACCACCCGTCCACCTCGAAGGATCCGCCGCCCGCGACCGCCGACGTCGTGGGGAACACGGGGGCTCGCGAGGGTGTGGATGCTGCAGGGGACGTGGTTGGCGCAGGCGGCACCATCACCACCTCCCCCACGGCCGAAGCAAGAATGGGAGGTAACGGGGAAGGACAGCACCAGCAACATCCCGATGGCCGTGCTCCATGAGGTACGGATGTTGGGATCATTCTGCCTGAACCCCTTCTCCTCGCCAACAGGCACAGCCGCAGTGATGATGCTCGCTCTGGGGCGAATCGCAACCCTTCGGCCACCCCCGCTGCAGGCACGACCACGGGGCATGCGCCACCCCCGGGGCGGGCTGACCCAGCTACTATGCCCAATGGAGCCTCTGGCCCTCAGGCGCCTCGGCCGCATCACCATGCCGTCCAAACGGCTGGTTCACAGTAGCAAGGATGCGGTGCAGTCGCCACCGGCAACATCAGAAGCTGAGCGACACTACGATCTACATCGTCATCACCTCTGCCAAGCACTGCTTTAGAGGCCATGGCGCGAGCCCAACTGCTGTTGAGATTTCCACCGGCGGTAGACCAGATGGATGAGTGGCGAGCCAACATCCAAAGTTTGATTAGTTTTGCCGAGGCGGAAGGATCACAGCGGGCTGGACCCCCACGGCCTTTCCATGCAGCAACGACGGCTCATGCGGCTGGTCGCGCGGGAGGGGTCACCCTCACGGTGCAATCCCCACCACGGCAAGCCGCCTGGGAGCCGCAAGACCAAGCGCCCGATGACGTCTCGATGCCCTCGTCAGATTCTCGAGTGCATCAAGGCCGACAGTGTGCCCCGGAGGGCAGGCGAAGGGAAGGCGCACGCTTCATCGACGAGCGGCGCCACGACAACCCCCGCCGGTCCAATGGGTGCGATGGCCCCGACGTCGACGAACCCGAGCTCGGAGATGGCGGGTGCCTGCCTTTCGAGGTTGGGTGCCCTGCCTTCACCCGTGAGCTGCGGCAAGTCCGTTGGCCGTCCACTCGCATGTTCAAGCTAGAGATACCCGAGAAGTATGATGGGAGACTAAACCCGGCAAGGAGGCTACCGCATGCACTGACTGCCGGGAGGCGGCGGCTGCCGAGAAAGCTGGGAAAGGTGATGGGTCGTACTGTGAGATTCATCGGATAAAGGGCCATGATCTCTAGGAGTGTTATCAAGTTGAGCAGCTCGTCAAGAGACAGAAGGCTAAGTATGAGAAGCATGATAAGGAAAAAGGTCAGAATGGCGCTGGCGGGAAGGGCTGGGGTGGTGAAGCAAATCGCCCCGGCAAGGCTCCTCGGAACCAAGGGAAACCCGCCAAGGGCTGAGAGAAGGAGGATTGCAGTAATGAGAGTGATGGAGGGAATGAAGAGGAAACCAGCGAGCAAGAATTCCAGAAGGCCACTGACGCCCTGTGCATTGACAGGGGTGCATCTTTGCACTCCTCTCACCGCTAACTTAAACAATGGGCGCATGAAGTCAATGCCATGGAGCCAGCGGCAGATTCTCGGAAGGCGCTCAAGTGGTCACGCACGCCCATCATCTTTGATGAAGATGACAACCCCGACCGCATCACTGCGGTAGGGTGCTTGCCGTTGTTGGTCTCACCAACAATTCGCAACCTCAAGGTCACAAATATGCTGGTTGACGGTGGGGCCTGGTTGAATCTGATTTCCCCAAAGGTTATCTGCAAACTCCAGATAGCAAAGGAAGAACTTAAGGCCACAGGCACGTTTCAAGGAGTCAATCCCGGCAGGAGCCGTCCTAAGGGAAAGGTTACATTGCCAGTGACATTTGGAGGGGAGTTGAACTACAGGACTGAGAAAGTTGTGTTTGATGTGGTTGACCTCCCTCTGCCGTACAACGGGATCCTTGGGCGCCTGACCCTGGCCAAATTCATGGCAGCATCCCACTATGCCTACATCAGCTTGAAGATGCCAGGGCCGATGGGCGTCATTTCCGTTCCGTCGGACAAGAAAGACGCAATTGTTTGTGTGGATAAGATGTACCAGGACACGGTCGCAGCAGAGGTCATGGAAGCCACAGTTCGCGCCAAGGAAAAGCATAGCAGAGGCACTGGCAAGGAATCCGGGAAATGTACCTCTGTGGAATGTGCCGCGCCCATTGATGACACGCCAGAGAGTTCCAACAGCAAGAGATCCAAGGCTACTCCACCCCAAGTGAAAAAGGTCACGGCAGGGCTGGCTGGCGCTGATGGTACTGTCACTATTAGCACCACCCTTGATGACAAATAGGAAAGCGCGCTCATTGCCTTCCTGCGGGTGAATATCGATGTGTTTGCCTGGCAACCATCTGATATCCCCGTTGTTCCCAGGGAGGTAATCGAGCACCACCTTGTTGTCTGCCCACATGCCCGGCCCGTCAAGCAGAAGGTTCGGAAGCAGGCCTTGGAACGGCAACAGTTCATTGCCGAGGAAATCAAGAAACTTGAAGCAGCTGGTTTGGTCAGAGGAGTACTGCATCCAACATGGTTAGCAAACCCAGTGGTTGTGCGCAAGTCTAATGGAAAATGGAGGCTTTGCATATATTTTACGGATCTGAACAAGGCATGCCCAAAGGACCCATTTCCCTTGCCGTGCATCGACCAGATCGTGGATTCTACTTTAGGATGTGAGTTGCTCTCTTTTCTGGATGCATACTCCGGATACCATCAGATTTTTATGTCCAAGGAAGACGAAGAAAAGACCTCATTCATCACCCCATGCGGCACGTACTGCTTTGTGCGCATGCCTTTCGGGTTAATGAGTGCCGGGTCCACCTTTGCAAGAGCTGTCCAGATTGGCTTTGAACCACAGTTGCACAGGAACATTGAAGCCTATATGGATGATATTGTGGTCAAGACCAAGGACAGATCAACCCTCATCCAGGATTTAGAAGAGACATTTGCTAATCTAAGCAAGATCAACTTGAAGCTGAATCTGGAGAAGTGCGTGTTTGGCGTTCCCTCTGGCAAGCTACTTGGTTTCTTTGTGTCCCATCATGGGATAGAGGCCAACACCGATAAGATCAAGGCTATTGAGCAGATACAGGCACCCAAGATAGTTAAGGATGTGAGGCGTTTGACAGGATGCGTTACCGCGCTTAGCAGATTCATCTCCAAGTCTGCCGAGCGCGCCTTGCCGTTCTTCAAGATTTTGAAGAGGGCAGGACCCATGAAGTGGACCCCAGAAGCAGATGCATCACTGCAAGATTTGAAGGCCTACTTATCTTCTGTGCCTACTTTGGTCGCACCCAAACCACAAGAGACGTTACTGCTATATCTGGGAGCAACTAACCAAGTGGTTAGTGCGGCCCTAGTAGCGTAGCGAGAAGTGGAAGAAGCAGCCACCTCAGCAAGTGTCCCGCCTGGGGAAGAGGAAGAGAGTGGCCTGGCAAGGCCAGATACGGATTAGGACAAAGAAGAGCACGGCAGCGGAAGCAACCCCGAGGACACGGCAAGGAAGAAGGTGGTGCAGCGCCCAATATACTTTGTCAGCTCCCTGTTGCAGGGGGCTAGATCCAGGTATTCTGGCGTGCAAAAGTTGATATTTGGCCTTGTCATGGCCTCAAGGAAACTGCGCCACTACTTCCAAGCCCATGAGATCACGGTTGTCACCCGCTTCCCATTGCAAAGGATACTTCGAAACCCAGAGGCCACCGGCAGGATAGTGGAGTGGGCATTAGAGTTATCCAGCTTTGGCCTGAAGTTTGGAAGCACATCAACAATCCAGAGCAGGGCATTGGCAGAGTTTATTGCAGAATGGACGCCAACCCCTGATGAAGAAGTACAGGAAACAGTTATCCCCGGCAAGGAAGCGCCCCAAGAATGGATCATGTATTTCGATGGTGCCTTCTCCCTACAAGGTGCAGGGGCTGGCATGCTTCTCGTGGCTCCCACTAGAGAGCACCTGAGGTACGTCGTCCAAATGCACTTTCCCCGGGAGGAGGCAACCAACAATACAGCAGAATATGAAGGGCTTCTTGCCGGGCTCAGAATTGCCATAGAATTGGGAATCAAGAAGCTAATCATTCGAGGAGATTCACAACTGGTGGTGAGACAAGTCAACAAGGATTACCAAAGCCCATTGATGAATGCATACGTCGAGGAAGTGAGAAGATTGGAGGAGCGCTTTGACGGGTTGCAAACAGAGCACGTACCCCGTGCGGAAAACAGCATTGCTGATCACCTGTCAAAGTGTGCTGTGCAGAAGCTTCCTGTGGAACCAGGGACTTTTGTTCTCCATCTTACTCAGCCCTCTGTATCCCCGATAACAATGGCCCGAAAGAGGAGGAAATTGGACTCCGGTAAGCCTCTCCCGGTAGAGCCTTTCGGGGCTCCTGGCAGGGACCCTGCCGGAAACAACTCCCCTTCGCTTGCCGGGCTGCACCCTCCTGCCGGGCCACTGGTCCCCGCAGTCAAGGGATGCGCCCCCACGAATGAGGAGGTGCTGCTAGTCCTCGTTGCCGAGCCTCAGGCTCCAACTTGGGCAAGGCACATAGTCCATTTCCTCCAAATCGGAGAACTTCATGAAGAGCAAGAAGAAGCTGAAAGAGTAGCCCGGAGGGCCAGTATGTATCAGTTTGTCGATGACACACTATACAGAAGAAGGCCCAACGGTGTGAAATTGAAGTGCATTTGCCGGGAAGGAGGAAAGGAACTGCTGGCAGAGATACACAAAGGCATGTGCGGCTCCCACATTGGATCAAGGGCTTTGGTTGGGAAAGCATTCCGGCAAGGATTCTATTGGCCCACATCCCTCCAAGATGAGTTGAGCTCGTCACCAAGTGTGAAGCCTATCAGTTCCATTCCAAAAATATCCATCTGCCTGCCCAAGCACTCCAGACAATCCCTTTGTCATGGCCGTTTTCGGTCTGGGGGCTCGATATCCTCGGCCCTTTCCCCCGAGCTGCCGGGGGCTTTGAATTCTTGTTCGTTGAAATTGACAAGTTTACAAAGTGGCCGGAAGTAGATGCCGTGAGAAAGGTGACTGCTCAGTCAGCCATCAAGTTCTTGAAAGGATTGGTGTGCCACTTCGGGGTCCCTGCCCGGATCATCAGCGACAACGGCACCCAGTTCATGAGCTGTGCCTTCATGCAATATGTTCATGCCCTCGGAAGCAAGATCCCATTTGCATCTGTCGCACATCCCAGAAGCAATGGACAAGCTACGAGGGCGAATGCTGAAGTGCTGCAAGGACTCAAGATGAGAACGTCTGATAAGCTGCGGAAGCACGGCAGGTAATGGATCAATGAGCTGCCGGTGGTTCTTTGGTCCCTCAGAACGACACCAAACCAAGCTACCGGGCAGACTCCCTTCTCCCTAGTCTATGGGGCAGAAGCAGTTATCCCCATAGAACACATTTACGGGTCACCTTGAGTGCTTGCCTACGATGAAGTAGCGCAGGAACAGCACATGCATGACGACGCCGTGATTCTCGAGGAGAACCGTCTCCGGGCTGCTACGCATGCTGCACGCTAGCAGCAAGCCCTGCGTCGCTATCATAACTGCAGGGTTCATGCCCGGTGTTTTGAGGAAGGCGACCTTGTCCTTAGGCGCGTTCAGTCCGCCAAGGGTACAAACAAGCTATTGCCGAATTGGGAAGGCCCTTACCGGGTAGTACGAGTCACCAGACCTGGCACAGTCCGTCTGGAGACCGTAGATGACATTCAAGTGCAAAACTCATGGAATATTGAGCATCTCCGCAAGTTCTACCCATAAGGCGCGGCTGTCGGGCCCTGCCCGGTAGCCACCCTTTTGTACAGGCCTTGCCTCAGCTGCATGTAACCCCTTGTACAAAGCCAGGCAAAGACCCTGAGCAACAGAGAAATAAATGAAGCGCTGGGGGCCCCCGACAAGTTGCATGCATGCATAATAATTTCATAAGCATTGCATGATTCATGTAGATAGGTTGCATGATCATGTAGGTAGATTGCATCTGGCATCATCTTCATTTGCATAAACTGCAGGCTCCTGCCGTGGACTTAGTCCTAGGAAGAAGATGCGAAGACAAGCCAACACTACGATCTCCGGCAAGCCAAACAGATAAGTTCCATCTCTTCTCCATACATGTTCCATGAGTAGAACTTGTGCATACGAAAACCTCGCCGCCTCGGAAACAAAGGTGCTCCCATCTACTGGCACGAACGCTGCTTTGGTCAGGATGGTCGTAGTGGCCTTTGGCTGAAAGGGGTTGGTGGGGGGCTGGTCTCTCCCAATGGGTTCTGCGCCTGGCAGGCTCAGCCTCACGGCAGCAGTCCTATGGGGTGCCGGCAAGGTAGCTTACCGAGATCTACTTGTTTACATGAAATTATGGAGGCGTTTCACCTTTGCATGGATATCATACATGCACAAGTGCCCGGCAAAGCTTATCTTTTTCATTAATATGCTGATGAATACAAATCTCATGGAACATAAACATGGATACAAGAGATTACATTATTTGAACTAAAATTTGGCAAGTGCATACAGATTTAAGACTGAAAAAAGATAAGTGCCCCGTAATGCCTTTTCTTGTCCCTCTCCTCCTAGGCACAGCTGTAGAAGGTGACGAGGGCAAAAGGAGTGCCTGGGCAGAAGCCCAGCCTGACCCTGTCGGGCTCCAGGAGAGGATGCCCGGTGGGGGCGGGAAGGCGTGGACGAAGACGTCGACGAAGAGCATGGTGGAGGCGACCCGACGACCGCCACCACCAAGGCCAGTAGGGCACGGCATGGCTAATGGAGTTGCAGCCCGAGAGGAAGCCTACGGGGGTCCAGCTAAAGGACTGCTGGAGGAGCCAGGGGGCACCATCACCACCTCTGCATCCAACTTCCCTGCGAATCACCTTGTCGGGTTAAAACACAGGTGGAGATGATGGTGCTGCCGCCTGATGAAGATGGTGCGGGCGACGGTCAGCCGGAGACAGAGTCGTCGCCCTCCCGGTCGCTGCCGTTGTCATCGCCGTCAGTCTCCTCCTCGTCGCTTTCGCTCGAGGAGGATCTTTCATCGTCGGTCGAGCTCTCCGCGCAGCGCCCTAAGCAAGCTCTCGAGCTCCCAAAGACCTTGATAGAAATCAGGCCGCTCTCCATTAATTTAAACTGGAGAACGTGCCCCTCCAACAAGCTATGGGCTCAAGCAAAGGTCTTCCAGCCGCGGCGGAGGTACATAACATGAGGAGCAGGGAAGTCAACATCCACCCGCATGCCGCCATTCCCACAGCCCCTCATGTGCAACCTCAGCGCACGCGGCTGTTCGAGCTCCATCACCCTTGCAAATGGAGTAGGGAGGCGGAGGCGGCCGCGCGGAGGCTTGTACAGCCTGATGACGAACTCCAAGGGTTGATCTCCGACGTGGCCTTCCACCGGGGTAAGAGCTTCCGGTGCGGGCGCAATTGAGGCGCCGCCCCGGCCTCCTCGGCCGCGCACACCATGACGACCTCGGCCATGCCCCCTTCTGCCTCCTCTCACAGCCGGTTCCGCCCCCACATCATCGAGAGGAGGGGGGAGACGCTGTCAAACAGAAGTTCTCATCGCCACCACCGGAGTACTACCACGCCCTCGCCCCCTCACCATGGCAAGCAAGAGAAGCTTTGAAGAAAGGGAGAAGGAAGGTGTGTGAGCAAACACATTACTCCTGCCCCCTTTTATAGAAGAACGAGGCAGGGGGCTGGCCTCTCATTCAGTAGGCGACCGCCTTGATCCTCCAATGCAGTTCCCCTTGCACGTCCAATGGCTCGGGGAATCAGAGCCGCCCCTCTACACCACTAGGCGACGCCTGGCTTTCTGCCATGGCGCCCGTTCCCATGCCCTCCGCGTCCACCACCTACCCCACGCAATGCATGCGGTAAACATGGCGGAGGCGCTCCAGGGCAGGAGGCAAGTGGGATGACAGTTTCCTACCCCGTGATCATGGGGCGTAGGCTGCCCATAGATCGTGGTTCAGTTTCTCCCCTAAGCGTTGCACGACGCGCGAGAAAACTGAAAACTGACCCGAGCTCAAGTTAATGAAGAAGCAAAGAAGATCTCAAAGGGTGGGAGCCGCCCTTACATTTTTTCTTGTGCACTGGTTAGGGCCTAACCTGACGACGCCCAGCGGTGCGTCCGTGCCAGGCCGGGGGCTCCTGTCGGTGCAACAGACCCTGGGTCCATTGCACGGACTGTGCACAGGCCAGAGACAAGATTGCAAGACCAAGATCAGACCAAACAAGGAGGATCAATTCCTTTGAAGGATCCAAGTGAGAGTCGAGAAGGCGAAGACGAGCCATAGGAACGAAGCATCGCCAATGGAAGGACCTACCTTGCCGGGCAGGCAAGCCTGGCAGGGTTGGGTTTTGCCCCAGAAGCAAGCTCCCAGATCGTCCCGGCAGGCCTGCCGGGACTGGCGGAGGCAAGCCACTCCATCGCTCCACCTTACAAGCGACGCCAGTCAGTAATCAAAGCGGTGTCGAGCTCCAAGGTGACTAAGTGGCTGCTTTCTGCCACATGGCAGCCACTTCCTACAGCAAACACCTCCATATGACACCCGTCCTGAGACGTGTCAAGCAAGCAGGTGCGAAGCTGGCAAAACAGCCCAGGAGGGCCTGCCGGGTGAGCTGTGATGTGACACTGAGCGGCGCATCTAATGCGCTCTGTCAGCCTGCAGAGTTAGATACGATAGGACTGTTAGCTATCTAATCAGTACGCAAAGACTGATTTGCCACTGTGGTGAACCCTAAATCTATAAAAGGAGGCCCATGGCGACCATAGAAACGGTTGGATCCTCGCATATCCATACGCGCGTAGCCACTCTCGCCCCCAGAGCGACCTTGCCGGGCGAGTGTGCTACGTTCACCACCATTATCCACCATCAATCCACCAAAGCAGGAGTAGGGTTTTACGCCTCATGGCGGCCCGAACTTGGGTAAAGACTGCCCGTGTGATCTCTGCTGTGCTGCGCAATGCTTCTCCGCTCTTTGTGCAACATGCCCATTCCCCCGCCGAAAAGCAAAAGGGGCTCATGGACCCATAGGTGGCCGTGGTTTCCCACGACACCAACCATGGAAAGTACTATTTCCATAGCACACGGACACAATTAGAAATGCCACAACTTACACGAGCGTTGTGGGTCGCCCGATTGATACTTTCGTCTGTTGCGATTGAACATTCCGAAAATGCTTCTTCACGAACGGGAAAAACACGCAGAAAAAGTTCAAAAAGAATCAGAACGAACCAATCTTACATAATTGAGATGTTTCACTTATCTCTGTTTGCTAGGTTCTTGCCTTAATTGGACATGTAGAGTTTGGCCATGGCCTGCCCTGCAACCCCTGGGCCTGTCCGCGAAGGAGAATTTTTCTACCTTAAGGATTTCAACAAAATGGCAAAAAAGGCTTTAATTGTGTTGTGCATTCACAACACACCCATCAGTTTGTAAGCATAATTCACATAACATGCAGGATGATGCTGGTCATGAGGATAACTACCGGATGCAGATCATGAGCACGACTACAACTTAACATGGTAATTTACATGACATGGCAAGATGCTAGACTTTATTTATTTATTTGTACATAAGTTGTTGTAGGCGGGAGCACATCCAGCAGCTATGATAGCTGCCAACGGGAACAAATCTCGTTGGCGTCCTAACTTGCGAAGAAGGTACTTCTGCAGGTTTTCAATGTTCTATAAATTTTGCACAGGGTTCCCATCTTCGGTTTCTAGCCAGACAGTGATACGTCTCCAATGTATCTATAATTTTTGATTGTTTCATGCTATTATATTATCAATCTTGGATGCTTTATATGCATTTTTATGCTATTTTATTCACTTTTTGGGACTGACCTATTAATCCAGTGCCCAGTGCCAGTTCCAGTTTTTTGCTTTTCATAAAATCAATACCAAACAAAGTCCAAACACGATGAAACTTTATGGTGATTTTTTCTGGACCAGAAGGGACCCTAGAATGTTCAGGAGGAGGCCAAAAGACCTACGGGAGAGCCATGAGCTCACAGGGAGCGCCCCAGGGGGTAGGCGAGCCCCCTAAGCTCGTGGGCCACATGCAACTACATTTGACCTAATTCCACCTTTATAAATTCATATATATTCCCAAACCAACAGAGAGACACCCAAAACACTTCTTTTGCTGTCGCAAGCTTCTGTGATCCCAATTAGAGGCCTTTTTCGGTACTCTGCCGGAGGGCGAATCGATCATGGAGGGCTTCTAAAAATCCTTGTTGCCTTCCGATGATGCGTGAGTAGTTCACCACAGACCTAGGGGTCCATAGCTAGTAGCTAGCTGGCTTCTTCTCTCTCTTTTATCTTCAATACAATGTTATGCTCGATCTTCTTGGAGTTCTATCCGATGTAATCTTCTTTTGCGGTGTGTTTGTTCGGATCCGATGAATTGTGGCTATATGACCAAATTATCCATTGAAAGTAATTGAGTCTTTTCTAAACTTTATTTTGCATGATTTATATAGATTAGTATTTCTCTCCAATCTATCTTCTTGGTTTGGCCAACTAGATTGATTTATCTTAAGTGGGAGAGGTGCTTTGTAATGGGTTCAATCTTGCGGTGTCCTCACCTAGTGATCGAAGGGGTAGTGAGGCATGTATTGTATTGTATTGTTTCCATTAAGGGTAAAACGACGGGATTTAATCATATTGCTTGAGTTTACTTTTCCTACATTTTGTCATCTTGCATAAGGTGTTACTATGTTTGTCATGAACTTAATACCACATATGCATGCTGGATAGCGGTCGATTGGTGGAGTAATAGTAGTACATGCAGGCAGTAGTCGATCTACTTTTCATGGACGTGATGCCTATATACATGATCATTGCCATGAATACATCATAACTATGCTCTTTTCTATCAATTGCCCAACAGTAATTTGTTTACCAATCATATGCTATTGTTTCGAGAGAGAAGCCTCTAGTGAAAACTATGGCCCCCGGGTATACTTTAACCATATTATAAAAACCCAAAATACCTTGCTGCAATTTATTTATTTTTATTTTGTTTTGAAATTTACCTATCTACCTATACAAGATTTGATCCTTGCAAGTAACGAGTTCAAGGGGATTGACAACCCTCTTGCCTTCGTTTGGTGTAACTATTTGCTTTTGTGTGCGCAGGTGTTGTTCACTAGGATTTGGGTGGTACTCCTTCTGGTTCTATAAACCTTGGTTCTCAACTAAGGGAAATACTTATCTCTACTATATTGCTTCACCCTTCCTCTTCTGGGAAAATCCCAACGGAGCTCCCAAGTAGCAGAAATAATTTCTTGCGCCATTGCCAGGGAGTTATCATCAAATGACTACAAGTACCTTCACTCGAACTATCATCTACTTGCTCTACTTTTTATTTCCCTTTTTATTTGCCTCTCTTTTTCACATCCCTCCACTTCTCTAAAAAACGAAGAACACAAAAATATTTTACTTTGTTTGTTTGCTTGGTCACTATGTCTCAAGAAAACACTAAGTTGCACAATTTCTCAAATACTAATATTAATGATTTTATTAGTACTCCAATTGCTCCTCCTGCCACTAGTGCGGAGTCACATGATATTAATGCTGCATTTCTTAATCTTGTTACGAAAGAAAAAATTTCTGGAAATCCTAATGAAGATGCTACATCCCATCTTAATACCTTCGTTGAATTATGTGATATGCAAAAGAAAAAAGATGTGGATAATTATATTATTAAGTTGACATTGTTTCCTTTCTTGCTAAGAGATCATGCTAAAACTTGGCTTTCATCCTTGCCTCGCAATAGTATTGATTCATGGTATAAGTGTAAGGATGCTTTTATTGCCAAGTATTTTCCTCCGGCTAATATTATTTCTCCTTGAAATCAACTTATGAACTTTTAGTAACTTGAGCAAGAACATGTTGCACAGTCTTGGGAGAGAATGAAATTAATTATTAGAAATTGCCCTACTCATGGTTTAAGCTTATGGATGATAATACAAAATTTCTATGCGGGGCTAAACTTTGTTTCTAGGAAACATCTAGACTTTGCTGTCAGTGGTACCTTTATGGGAATTACATTGGGAGAGGCTACAAAGCTTCTTGATAATATGATGAAAAATTATTCTCAATGGCACACCAAACAAGCTCCAACTGGTAAGAAGGTAAACTCTATCAAAGAAATTGCTACTTTGAGTGATAAAATGGATGCTCTTATGAATATGTCCACTAGTAAAGATGCTCAAGTTGATCCTAATGATGTGACATTGTCAACTTCGATTGAGAAAAATAATGATGCTATTGATGTGAATTTTGTTGCTAGAAATAATTTCAACAACAATGCTTATAGAGGTAATTTCAATCCTAGACCGCATCCTCGAAATTCCTCTAATAATTATTGTAATTCCTATGGTAATTCTTATAATATTAATAGGATACCTATTGATCTTGAGAACCACACTAAAGAATTTATTAGTTCTCCAAAGATTTATAATGCTATGGTAGAAGAAAACTACATAAAGTTGATGATATGGATAGAAACATGGAAATAATTGCTCATGATGTGGAAACTCCTAATATTAAAACTTTGGCACCTAAGAATGATATTAATGTGCCAATAAATTCTATCCAAGTCTCCATTAATGAAAGTAAAGAGAAAACCTCTAGGTAGATCAGAGCTAAGCAAGAATATCTAGCAAAAGCTACCCAGTTTTTATCGTAATCATGATGAGGATATTGAAATGATTGGTGGGACACATATTGAATCCTTGTTTAGTAATATAAAACTTGATGAAAAAGGGACTGCAGATGAGTCAACTTTAGCTAGAAAGTGCCATAATTGTTCGGAGGGTGATGATCTTAATTATTAAAATGATAAAAGTGGGTTTGGAGAGGTCAAGACTTTAAATAGCGATGTGCCCTGATACATCTCCAACCTATCTATAATTTATGAAGTATTCATGCCATGTTTACAAAAAAATTATATGGTTTTGGTATGATTCGAATGGAACTAACCCGGACTGATGCTGTTTTCAGCAGAACTACCGTGGTGTTGTTTTTTGTGCAAAAATAAAAGTTTTCGAAATGGGTTGAAACTTTTTGACTATTTTTTTGGCACAAAAGAGACCCCGAAGCTTCGTGGGAGGACCATAAGAGCCATGAGGCGTCCATAAGCCACTTGGGCAGGCCTATGGGGGTGACGGTGCCCAAATGCCTTGTGGGCCCATCGTAACTCCTTTTCGTGTGATTCCAACTCTAAAAATTCTTATAAATAGGGAAACCCCCAAAAGTTAACCTAGAACTTCGACGCCACCGCCACAAGCCTCTATACCAAAGAGATCCCATCTGGAGCCCTGTTCCGACACTTTCCCAGAGGGGCAAATCATCACTGGAGGCCATCTTCATCATCCCGGCGGCCACCATGACGAGGAGGGAGTAGTTCACCCTCGGGGCTGTACTAGTAGCTATGTGTTTGATCTCTCTCTCTCTCTCTCTCTTGTTCTTGATTTGGCAGGTTCTTGATGTACCACAAGCATTGTTAATATAGTTGGATGATATGGTGTTTCTCCCTCTCTATCTTGCTGTGATGAATTGCGTTTTTACCTTTGAGGTTTTAGTATTATTGGATTGAATAGTTCTATGGATTTGAGAACACTTGATGTATGTCTTGCATGTGGATACCCGTGGTGACAATGAGGTGTTATATTGATTCACTTGATATATGTTTTGGTACTCAACTTGCGGATTATCATTGGGTAATCTTTGCATAGGGGTTGATACATGTTTTCGTCCTACTTTCTCCGGTAGAAACTTTGGGGGCACTCTTTGAAGTTCTTTGTGTTGGATTGAATATTATGAATCTGAAGTTGTTTGATGCATATCGAATAATCAACTCACGGATACTTGTGGTGACATTGGATTATCTAGGTGACATTATACTAGGTTGATGCGTATCATATGGTGTTATTTTAGTATGAACTCTAGGGCTGTTTGTGACACATATAGGGATGGCTCAATGGATTGATCAGAAAAGTTAACTTTGAGGTGGTTTCATACCCTACGATAATTTCATAGTATGTTCTCCACTAGATAAGAACTTTATAGTGATTCTTCGGCACACGTTGAGGTATTGTTATATTATTCAATTATGTTAGCACTATCGAGAGATTGCACTAGTGAAAGTATGAACCCTAGGCCTTGTTTTCAAGCATTTCAATACCTTTTGTGCTCCATTTTATCACTTGCTACCTTGCTGTTTTTTATTTTTCAGATTACAAAATCCTATATCTACTATCCATACTACACTTGTATCACCATCTCTTCACCGAATTAGTGCACCTATACAATTTGCCATTGTATTGGGTGTGTTGGGGACACAAAAGATTTCTTGTATTTGATTGTAGGGTTGTCTGAGCGATACCCTCTTCATCCTATGCCTCCTACATATTGATAAACCTTAGGTCATCCTCTTGAGGGAAATTGCTACTGTCCTATAGAACTCTGCGCTTGGAGGCCCAATGGAGTCTACAAGAAGTAAAGTTGTGTAGTAGACATCAAACTCTTTTCTGGCTGCCGTTGCCGGGGAGGTGAGTGCTTGAAGGTATATCTTTAGATCTTGCAATTGAATATTTTAGTTTCTTTTTTATCACTAGTTTGGTTTATAAAAGAAAACTACAAAAAAAGGAATTGTGGTTGCCTCACATTATTCATCTTTATAATGTATTTCTTGAAAATGATGTATCATAAAAAATTGTGCCAAAGTGTTAGAAGAAGAATTCAATAAAATGTTTGGCATAAAATCCTTGAATGATAAGCATGATTGGAATGTTGCTATTATGAATTCTTTGAATATCCATGATGCTAATGATATACAAAGCCATAAGCTTGGGGATGCTATATTTGATGAAGATGATATTTTTAGTCCCCAAAGTTTTGATGAGAAAATTTATTATGATGATTGCATGCCTGCTATTTATGATGATTACAATGATGAAAGTGGGTTTGGAAGTGTGTCAGCTCTAGGTAGTAATGATCTCACTATTTTGGAGGGTGTTGACTCTTATTACAATATTGATAAAAGTGGATTTGGAGAGGTCATGACTTTATTTAGTGATGATTCCACTATTTTGGAAGAGGTTTCAATTGATTGTGACAACAAAGTTGCTATCTATGATGATTATTATGATGACATGTATGCTATAAATAATAATGATAACCATGGATCTTGTAATCATAATTTTAATTCTCAATATGATTATGCCAATCAAGTATCACATGATAGTTTTTTTGTTGAATTTGCTCCCACTATTATGAATGAGAAGGAATTTGCTTATGTGGGGAGTAATAATATTTCTATGCTTGTGGATCATGAAAAGAATGCTTTATGTGATAGTTATATTGTTGAATTCATTCATGATGCTACTAAAAATTATTATGAGAGAGGAACATCTGCTTTTACATATCTCAATAATATCAAGTTTCCTCTATATGTGTTGAATTTTTTGAAGTCATACTTGTTTTTCCGTCCTATGCTAGTTGATTCTTGTTCCCATAAATTGTTTGTTCACAAAATCCCTATGCATAGGAAGTGTGTTAGTCTTAAATGTGCTTGTCATGTGCTTCATGATGCTCCTGTTATGTTTCAATTCCTTACTTTTATGTGAGAATCATTGAAATCATCATACCTAGCTAAAAAGGCATTAATCTACTATAGTAATCTTGTTTTATAGATTTTGTTTCAATAAAGTGCCAAGTAAAGCCTTTGGGATTGTGTGGATGATAGTTGACTTGATTCTGTGCAAAAACAGTTACTTTTGCGTCTAGTGCAGACTCCTATAATTTACTAAAACATGATTTTGATCTAAATTTTTTACACATGATTTATATAAAAATGTGCTATGTTTTCCTAATTTTTCAGAATTTTTATAGTTGTAGAAGTATGGTCATCGTTCAAATCATTACAGACCGTTCTGTTTTTGATAGATTCTGTTTTCAATGCATAGTTTGCTTGTTTTATAGTTTCTATGGCTTATATTGGTCAATATAAATTGTTTAAATGATAGTGTACATTAGGCATTATGTGGAAACAATTATGAATCTTTTCTTGACAGTAGCCAAGTGAATGATTTGTTTTACTATACTAACGCATCTCACGAAGTTCCATTAAGTTTTTTGTGATTGAAGTTTTCTAGTTTTGGGTGAGATGTTGATATGAGGAGAATAAGGAGTGGCAAGACCCCAACATTGGGGATGCACAAGGCATCCCAAGGTAATATTCAAGGAAGACCCAAGCATCTAAACTTGGGGATGCCTCGGAAGGTATCCCGTCTTTCGTCTTCAACAATATCGGTAACCTCACTTGGAACTATATTTTTATTCGTCACATGATATGTGTTTTGCTTGGAGTGTCATTTTATTTTAGGTGGATTTGATTTATTTTATTTAGAATAATGTTTTCTATCTTGTATTTGAATAAGAAGTATCAAGGATAGCCTTCACCATGCTTAGTTTGCACGTTTATGATTTGCTGTTTCAAAACAAAAAGTTTTCCGTTCTTGCTTAAATTCCCCAGAAAAGTCAGAATATGATAAAAGCTTGAAATTTTGACACAATAAGCAATGATAAATTTTCTACAGCGTGGTAAATTTTCAGATTTTTTTAGTTGAATAAGTATGGATACTTCTTCATCCATTACCGACTATCCTGCTTAGACACATTGCTATTATGATTGCATCATTTGCATATGTTTGCTTATTTAGTGATTCTATTTGAGGATAGGAGTATTAAATGTGCAGAGGCATTTAGTATGCAATGTTTAATAATAATTTTAGTGATTTGTTATAGTGTATAATGATAAGGTTTTGGATTGATTTATACTAACTTATCTCACGAGTTCTTATTGAGTTTTGTGTGGATAAAGTTTTTAAGATTTAGGGAAACCATGATATGAGATAAATTAAGGAGACACAAGAGATCAAGATTGGGATTCCCAAGGCATCCCTAGTTAATATTTCAAAAAGTCTCAAGCATCTAAGCTTGGGGATGCACCGGTAGGCATCCCACCTTTCTTCATCAACAATTAACGGTTAGTCTTGGTTAAGCCAAAGTTTTTCCTTGTTCACATGATTGCTATTCTTGGAATGTCATTTCATTTCATTTTGTTTACTGTTGAATAAAATCCTTGAATCTTAAGTTTTAAATGAGAGAGAGAGAGAGAGAGAGTCTTCACATAGCTACTTAATTATTTAACTACTCACTTGATCTTCACTTATATCTTTTTGGAGTAGTTTGTCATTTACTCCTGTGCTTCACTTATATCCTATGAGTAAATGGTTGAATGAATTAAATATCATAAATCTAAAATTATCCATGTTACATATGCTTAGTAGTAACTTCACATTGGGTTTAGAACGTGAAATTTATTGAAGTTCGACAATCACAATATTGGTCATACAAGCAATTCATGAATGATTAGTATATGGAAGAGAACTTTCACATACAAATATATTATCTTGGACATCATTTATGATTGTGAATACCCATTAATTATTTTCAACTTTGATCAAATTAGTTGAAGTTGGACAAGGAAGACAATATAATGAGTTATGGTTGGGTATATTTGTATAGAAGTTATATTGTTATGGATCCTCCAACATGTGGTGCTTGTTTAGAATCTTTTGCTAGCCAAAATTTCTGTACTAAGCGGGAATACTGCTTGTGCATCCAAAATCCTTGAGCCAAGTTTCTTGCATGAGTGTCCACCATACCTACCTATATGTGGTATTACTCTCTCATTCATAGTAAATTTGCATGTGCCACCTCTAATCATTCAAATAAGCATCTGTTTTGTGTTCTCGTACCGCTCATGGAGCGGTAGGGGGTGGTCACTATCTTCCATACTAAGCGGGTTATTCTCATGATGGGTGTTTATTCACTTGTCCTTGCACGAGAGAGGCTGGTAATTGGGATGGCCAGTCCCTTGAAAAAATATATAATGAAACAAACTCCCCTCGGAAAGTTGATTGTATGGAGGATACCCGAGGATTCGGCTAGCCATGGCTTGTGTTTGAATGGTTGAGGGGGAGTAAACTTTACCTTTCCGCTTGGGAAATGCCGATAATGTGTTTAGAATGGAAGATATTGAGAACACTCGGTCGTGACATTGATAGGAAAGGCATGCCTCTGAAAATTATATTCATCTATGTTTTAAGCTTCGAGCTCTGGCTCCTCTGCAAATCCATGCTTCCTCTGCGAAGGGCTTATCTTTTACCTTTTCTGTTAATTTTATTTTTGTTGAGTCAATTTCTTATTCCAACCTATTCTCTAGTTGGCAAGCATCATGTGATGGGGAAAGATACAGACACATATAGTCAATCAAATATATTTGATCATGAATTATTATTTTTGACAATTATCTCTATGATAAATAAGTTGGGAGGCAAAACATTAAGCCCCTATCTTTCTTTGTGTTCGATGGATGCTATTTGTTCTAAAAATATGCTTTCAGTATTAGCAATCATAGAAGACTATATGATAATTGAGTATGTGGAGCTCTTACTTAGACTTTGTTGAAAATATTATGGATTGAGATTGTTTGGTGACTAAGAACATAGATTGTTAAGTTTCAAGAGAATGCATTATTTGAACCATAACATGTGAATTGATTGCTACTTTATCATGATGAGTTTTATGAGGACGACTTGCTATTATGATGCTAGGAAAAGTGATTGAAATTATCATTGATCAAACTTATGCACTATGGTAGCATTCACACTTCATAAATTATTTCTTTTATCATTTACCTACTCGAGGACGAACAGGAATTAAGCTTGGGGATGCAGATGCGTCTTCAACGTATCTATAATTTATGAAGTATTCATGCCATGTTCACAACAATTTTATATGGTTTTGGTATGATTTGAATGGAACTAACCCGGACTGATGTTGTTTTCAGCAGAACTACTTCGGTGTTGTTTTTTGTGCATAAATAAAAGTTCTCGGAATGGGCTGAAACTTTTTGACTTTTTTTTGGAACAAAAGAGACACCTAAAGCTTTGTGTGAGAACCAGAAGAGCCACGAGGCGTCCACAAGCCACTTTGGCGCGTCTAGTGCGGTGACGGTGCCCAAATGCCCTGTGGGCCCGTCGTAACTCCTTTTCGCGTGATTCCAACTCTGAAAATTCTTATAAATAGGGAAACCCCCAAAAGTTAACCAACAACTTCTATACCAAAGATATCCCATCTGGAGCCCTATTACGGCACCCTGTCGGAGGGGGAAATCATCACGGAAGGCCATCTTCATCATCCCGGCGGCCACCATGATGAGGAGGGAGTAGTTCACCCTCGGGGCTGAGGGTACGTACTAGTACCTATGTGTTTGATCTCTCTCTCTCTCTCTCTCTCTCTCTCTCTCTCGTGTTCTTGATTTGGCATGATCTTGATGTACCACGAGCTTTGTTATTATAGTTGGATCATATGGTGTTTCTCCATCTCTATCTTGTTGTGATGAATTGAGTTTTTACCTTTGAGGTTTCACTATTATCGGGTTGAATACTTTTATGGATTTGAGAACACTTGATGTATTTCTTGCATGTGGATACCCGTGGTGACAATGGGGTCTTCTATTGATTCACTTGATATATGTTTTGGTACTCAACTTGCGTATTATCGTGACATTGGGTAATCTATGCATAGGGGTTGATACACGTTTTCGTCCTACTTTCTCCGGTAAAAACTTCGGGGGTACTCTTTGAAGTTCTTTGTGTTGGATTCAATATTATGAATCTAAAGTTGTTTGATGCATATCAAATAATCAACACATGGATACTTGTGGTGACATTGAAGTATCTAGGTGACATTAGAGTTGGTTGATGGGTATCATATGGTGTTATTTTAGTACAAACTCTAGGGCTGTTTGTGACACTTATAGGGATGGCTCAATAGATTGATCAGAAAAGATAACTTTCAGGTGGTTTCGTGCCCTACAACAATTTCATTTTACCTTCTGTGCTAGATAAGAACTTTGGAGTGATTCTTTGTCCACAAGAGACGTGACACCCGTGGCCTGCTGCTGAAGTGAGGACAAGTCGGCATGGGTGGAGGCCCGAGCCTCCTTGGCGGTCATCTCGCGTTGCTCTGCCGCGGCAAGCTTCGCCCTGAAAGCGTCGGTTCTGCCCTGCAACTCAACCTGCTGCTGTTGGAAGCGGGTCTCTTGGAGCCCCAGCTTCCGGTGGTATTCGCCAACAAGAGCCCCGCGAATCTCTGCCACCCTTCGGTCGACCTCCTGCTGGATCTTGGCCTCCCGGGCGGCAACGACGTCTTCAGCCGCTGCCACTTGGTGCTCCCTCACCTCCAGCCGCTCGAGCTCCAGGTTATGTTCCGAGATCTCAAGCGCCAGCACATCCTCACGCGCCTGGCCTCCTTTCTCATCCGAGGGGGCATCGCTCGGCAGTGCCGCCAGGGTGGCCCTGCGCGCCTGGACCTGCCGCTCGAGGGTGGCGTTCAACGCTCGAAGCTCCTTCTCCCACTCCTCGGCTGGCTCGCGACGGTGCTCAGCATCCCTGGCCTCCTCCAGGGCGCAGGTGCAGGCCTCACGAGAAGCCGCGAGGGACGCCGCGGCGTCCGCACGACCGCGCTCATGCTGCAGATGCCCAAGGTTGATGGCGACCTTCAGCTGGTGCCACTCGCGCGCCAGGCGGAGGCCTTCCACCTCTAAGCACGCGTCGACATTGACAAGCTCTCCTCCAAGCCGACCCAGCGCGCCCATTGCTTCCTGGAAAAGGTCATGGCGAATAGCGCTGCGCCCGCGCGCGAGCTCCATTGCGTGGCCGAGCCCTTCCTCCACGCCGGGGGCTGTTGCAGAAGCGCGGAGCGGCTCACTCGTCTTCGACAAACGGCTGGTGGGAGGCACTCCCCCAGCCATTTCCCAAGCCTTGGCGGAGGCGCTGGGTGGCGTGGCCTCGCCTCTCGAAGATGAAGCCGGTGCTGGGGCTGCCTGGCCATCAGCAAGGACCAGTGGAGGAGCCCTTGGCACGCCTCCTGTGCCCCAGGAGTGACCATGAAGGAAGGATGCTGGGAGCATAGGCCCGCGGCCTCCCTGCGGTGCACCCATCTCGCGGGCTAACTCCATGCCTCGCGCAGGCATATGGCGCGGGGGGCTCGGAATCACGAGCGGACCAAGGGCCCCCGGAGATCGCGCCCCAGGAGATTTCGCCACCGCAACCAAAGGGGTCCTGGGGAGCTGGAGTCAGAAAAGGACGCGACACAAGAAGACCCACAAAGATAAGTTACTTACTCGTCCACAGCCACCCACACCCTCTGTTTCAGGGGCCGAGGGGCATCGCCACCATAGCTCCAGACTCCTTTCCTCTTGCGGAGCGCCCCAAGGTCCAGACGAGGTGTGCCGAGGGTCGGCGCCCTGCCCTTCGCGACTGGACTGCGGGTAGCCACCTCGGGAGTTGCCAACTCAGGAGTTGCTACCCCAGGAGCAGCCATCTTGGGAGCAGCCGCCGCAGAAGCACCGGATGGCACCCGCCCCCCGGCAGTCGCCTCGGGAGCACCTAGCGGCGTTCGCCCCCCTGCAACCACATCAGGGGCGCGCACTGCAGGATCAGCGAGCACAGGAACCACCAAGATGGGATTCTCGCGAGGCCCTTCAAGGCCCTCCGGGTGCAGCCCCCACCCGTCGAAGAGGGGCATTTACTGCACGAAGTCCTCTTTGTTCGAGAAGTGGTACAAGAGGCATCCCTCCTCCGGAAGCGCGGTAGGCGCTGGGTTGCCAGTCAAGACCTCGAGCATCGTGTGCACCGTCTTGGAAGGGAGCAAGGGCACATGGACCCTCATGGGGTCATTCGGGCCGGTGAAGGCCCACATTGTGCGAGAGTGGCGCTGGAGCGGGGCGATGCGCCGCCGGACGAACTCCCTCACCACCATCGACGTCGTCACCCCTGCCTTCTTCAATTTGGCCAGCCTGGACCAGATGCGGGCAAGCAGACGGTCGACAAGTTTCACGTGCCCTAGCCGGAGCTGGGTTCCGCCGGCGCTTGCGGGAGCAGGAGCAGGGGCTGAGCGGGCGGCGTCCACATACACCCACTGCTTCCGGAATCCCTTCACATCCGGGCGGAGCGTGAAGTCGATGCCAGAGCTAGCCGTTGCCGCCATAGCCTAGAATGCCACACATCCCAAGCGTTGTCGGCTGTCGACCTGACGAAGCAAGAAGAAATGGTGGAGCAAGGCGACAGATGGAGCAATGCCCACCATAGCCTCACACAAGAAGGCGAAGGCGGCAAGGAGGATGATGGACCCGGGGTCCAGATGCAGCGCTTGGATCTGGTAATGCGAGATTGTGGCATTGAAGAAATCAGAGAAAGGAGGGACCAAGCCAGCCAGGAGAGCATGAAGGTGAATGGGGATCTCGGTGGCCCCCATGTCGGCCATGGCCCGGGAGGCAGGCCACACCGTCGTCGCCTTCCACTTGTTGGAATTAGCGGCGAGGGCCGACCAAACCTTGTCCAACCCCTCCTGGTTGATCACCGTCGACCGATCAAGCGCGGGCTCTAGACCCGACTGGGATTCGGTGGGCGCGTAGCCCTTCCCCTTCTTCTTCGACCTCGGGGCCATGGCGTCAAGGGGGATTGTCACCGGCGCCAAATCTGGAAGAAGAGCCGCAAGTTCACAGGAAAGAGGGGAAGCCGAAGGCAAGCACGACAGGCAATGATGGCAGAGCTGCGCTCGCAACAGGCAGCCGTCAAGTCTGGCAGTTGCCGAGGCTGCGTGGGGAAGTGGAGACGCCCACGTCCCATCAAGCGCGACACGTTGACTGGCCCCGCAGGCAATTGGGGCCCATGGTGCTTCGACCTTGCCCTTTGGCTTTGCCTCGAAGCCAAGTCCGAGCGTGCCTTGGGCCCGGGGGTTACTGTCGGTGTTCTGGGAACCGGGGTACCCAGACTTGCCTGCCTGCGGCCCACAGCGCAGCTTCATCAGTGGCCTGGTACGGCCCTTCTCCAGCATCAACAACACAAGACCCTCGCGAGGTGGACGACGCCAAGACCTCCGGAGGGAGCGGCTTCCCCAGGCCGGCTCCTGAGGAGCGGAGATTTCCATGCAAGCCCCATCTCGTGAGGTTCAGATGACGCAAGCCATGACGACCAAGGCCAGGCAGGCGCCAGCAGGCGCAGTACAGCAGGTTTCCTCTTCGGTGCTAAGGAAGCGAGCGCAGACGCAAAGTCCCAAGGAATCAGCCAAAGGTTCCCATTCCCGTGCTACAAGAGCAGGACGGCAGGACGGAGGTCATCGCCGAGCCCACCACGACGTCACGACCAGAAGCTTTGTAGGCGAAGACCACCTTTCGTCAGGATAAGATGTACTACTTGTCTCCCTTCAAACTTGGCCGTTGTGGGATCCCTTCCCGCCTTCATTTTGGGGGAAGAGGACTGAGGCCACTATAAATATAGCTAGGCCACCACCATAGAAGAGGGAGAAAAAGGGAAGGAGATCATCCTCACCAGCACACACCAGCACAAGGACACTCCTCCTGAGGTTGTTCTCCCTCTATACTAGTTCATCCTCAGCCCACCTCGAGGCCAATCCACCACAAAGCAGGAGTACGGTTTTACATCGCAAGGTGGACCGAACCTGGGTAAGCTGCTGAGTCCCTTTCCTTTCCTGTTCATCGAGCTAGGCGGTGAGATCGACGAGTCGGCAGGCTGGGGAGATTGAGTTCTTTGCACGCACCCCGGAGTTCGAACCTTTCTCGGGTCTATGAAGCCCTGAATCCGACACTAGGGGCATGCGGGTAGTACTTTGCTTCGAGGGCTAATAGGCTTTCACAATAAGTATGTGAGTTCTTTATGACTAATGTGAGTCCATGGATTATATACACTCCTACCTTTCCGCAATTTGCTAGCCTCTTCGGTACCGTGCATTGCCCTTTCTCATCTCCAGAGTTGGTGCAAACTTCGCCAATCCATCGAAACCCCGTGGTATGATATGCTCTATGACACATAAGGCTCCTTATATCTTCCTCAAAATAGCCACCATACCTACCTATTATGGCATCTCCATAGCCATTCCGAGATATATTGCCATGCAACTTCCACCATTCCGTTTTCCTAACACGTGTGTTCATTGTCATATTGCTTTGCATGACCATATAGAGCTGACATGTTATTTGTGGCACAGCCACCATTCATTATTATTATACATGTTATGCTAGATCGTTGCACATCTTGGTACACTACCAGAGTCATTCATATAGTTGTTTCGGTTTTATTGAGTTGTAACATCGAGTTGTAAGTAAATAAAAATGTGGTGATCATCATTATTAGAGCATTGTCCTAGTGAGGAAAGGATGATGGAGACTATGATTCCCCCACAAGGCGGGATGAGACTCTGGACAAAAAATAAAATAAAGAGAAAAAAGAAAATATATATAAATAAATGAGAGAAAAGAGAGGAGGGGCAATGTTACTATCCTTTTTCCACACTTGTGCTTCAGAGTAACACCATATTCTTCATATAGAGAGTCTCCTAAATTATCACTTTCATATACTAGTGGGAATTTTTCATTATAGAACTTGGCTTGTATATTTCGATGATGAGCTTCCTCAAATGCCCGAGGTCATCATGATCAAGTGAATTGGATTCCGATCCACTTAGTTTCTGTTGAGCTTGCATACACTTATAGCTCTTAGTGCATCCGTTGCATGGCAATCCCTACTCCTCGCATTGACATTGATTGATGGGCATCTCCATTGCCCATTGATTAGCCACATTGATGCGAGACTTTCTTCCTTTTTTTTGACTTCCCTTATTGATCTCTACCATAACATTCTATTCCACCTATAGTGCTATATCCATGGCTCATGCTCATGTATTGCGTGGGGTTGAAAATGGTAAAGCGCATTAGAAGTATGATCCAATTGCCTGGTTTGACACCGGGGGTGCTCATGATTTATATTTATGCGGTGAAGCCGGAGTCATGCCATGCTAACATGATAAAATGAGTGGGGATAACATTTGTTAAGGATCGTATATTTTGAAGAAGTAATGATTATGCTTCTTATATTCATGGATATTAGTATGTTGATATTGTTCATCGTTTCTCAATAATTATACCATAAAGAAATTACATGATAAACATGTTAGGTAGCATTTCACATCAAAATTTTGTTTTTACCATTTACCTACTCGAGGACGAGTAGGAATTAAGCTTGGGGATGTTGATACGTCTCTGATACGTCTCCAACATATCTATATTTTTTGATTGTCCCATGCTATTATAGTATCAATCTTGGATGTTTTCTATGCAATTATACGCAATTATATATCATTTTTTTGGACTAACCTATTAACTTAGTGCTAGTTACTATTTTTTTGCCTATTTTTGATTTTGCACGAAATCAGTACCAAATAAAGTCCAAATGCCATGAAACTTATTGTTGATTTTTTTCCTGGACATAAGAGATACTAGAAGTTTCGATAGGATGTTAGAAGGTGAAGGAGTGGGCCACAAGCCACATGGGCACACCCAGGGGGGTAGGCGTGCCCACGTGCCTCGTGAGACCCTCGTCCCCCCATTTGAACTAATTCCAAGTCTAGAAATTCTCTAAAATCGGGAAACCAACAAAGAGCCACCCAAAATACTTTTTCCGCCATCTAGAGGCCTTTTCTGGTACTCTACTGGAGGGGGAATCGATCACGGAGGGCCTCTACATTAATCTTGGTGCCCCTTCTGATGATGTGTGAGTAGTTTACCACAGACGTAGGGTCCATAGCTAGTAGCTAGATGGCTTTTTCTCTGTCTTTGATCTTCAATACAATGTTCTCCTCGATGTTCTTGGAGGTCTATTCGATGTAATCCTTTTTTGCGGTGTGTTTGTTGGGATCCGATGAATTGTGAGTTTATGATCAGATTATCTATGAATATTATTTGAGTCTTCTCTGAACTCTTTTATGCATTAATATTGTAGCTTTGTATTTCTATCCACCTATCCGTTTGGTTTAGCCTACTAGATTGATTTATCTTGCAATGGGAGAGGTGCTTTATGATGGGTTCGATCTTGTGGTGCTCAATCCCAGTGACAGAAAGGGACATGACACATTTTTCTTTGCCATTAAGGATAAAGCGATGAGGTTTATTCATATTGATTGGATTTACTTTGTCCACATCATGTCATCTTGCTTAAGGCGTTACTCCGTTCTTTATGAACTTAATACTCTAGATGCATGCCGGATAGCGGTTGTCGGCGTTCTGGGAACCAGGGTACCCAGACTTGCCTGCCTGCGGCCCATGGCGTGGCTCCCTTAACGGCCTGGTATGGCCCACCTCCAAGACCACCAAGACAAGACCCTCGCGAGGGGCCAGGACTCGCGAGGAGGACGACACCAAGACCTCCCGAGGGAGCGGCCTCCCCAGGCGGCCTCCCGAGGAGCAAAGATTTCTATGCAGGTACCCAGCCTCACGAGGCTACGATGATGTGAGCCATGACGACCAAGGCCAGGCGGGCGCCAGCGGGTGCAGAGGAGGCAGTTCCCTCTTTGGTGCTAAGGAGGCAAGGACATGTGTGGGTTCCTGAGGAATCTCCCAAAGGTTTCCATTCCGGTGCTACAAGACCAAGACCACAGGCTCGGCAAGGCAGAGGTCATCGCCGAGCCCACCGCTGCATCATGACCAGAAGCTTTGCAGGCGAAGATCACCTTTCGTCAGGATTAGATGTACTACTTGTCCCCTTTCAAATTGGTCGTTGTGGGATCCCTTCCCGCCTAAGTTCCTAGGGAAGAGGACCAAGGCCACTATAAATATAGGTTAGCCACCACCATAGAAGGGGTCAACTCATTCTCACCCCCGAGCCCTCGTGAGGTTGTTCATCCTCTGTACTAGTTCATCCTCAGCCCCTCGTGAGGCCAATCCACCACAAAGCAGGTGTAGGGTATTACATTGCAAGGTGGCCCAAACCTGGGTAAAACTGCCATGTTCATCTTCTTCCTTGCTCACGCGAATTTGGCTAGGCTAGGCTATGGGGCGACGGGCTGTAGACTTGAGAGGTTGCGATCTTCACACACGCCCCAGAGTTCGAACCTTCTTGGGTCTGCGGAGCCCTGAATCCGACATTTGGCGTGCGAGGTAGGGGCATGTGAAAGTTCTTCTTCCACCATTCGCTGCGCCTCTGTTCCGTTGCTCCCATGGTTGACGCTCGCCGTGTCCGTGCTGAGGGCCGGGCCGCTCGTGTCACCAAGACGGCACCCATGGGTAACGGCGCTCCTCACCGCTTTGTCTCCCTGGTGGCTAACGCTGCCACGGACCCTGCTGCTTGTGTGCAGCAGGATTCATCGCTACCACCTTCCGTGCGGCGTGATGGCCGTACCGCAACCCCGTCACCCACTCCAGCCACGGCATCGTCTTCCCATGCTCGTCGCGGGCCGGCAAACATGCAAGCTGCACTGCTCATGGTGTGTGAGCTCCTGCATTACCGCCCGACCAACAACCTCTACGACGACTAGCATGGCCGCATCGCTGAGCTCGTCAACGCCGCTGGTGAGGCCCCTGCGCCGTCCGGCTCACTCCTTCCTCCGCCATCCCAGGTGGGTGACGTGGCTCATGGTGCGCCTCCTCCTCCTCCTCCTCTGCGCGGCGCCAACCCCGAGCCAGGCGTGATGCGCCCCGGCTCGACCCACCGCGCAGGGCGCCGGCGCGCGATGAAGCAAGCTGCCCGGTGATCCACCGCCCACAAGCTAATGCGCACCCGCTCCTGGTGCCGCAGCTCCAGCACCAGGACCACGGGCTGCCGGAGGTCGCGGCGCGCGGGCGTCAAGACCAAGCTCCACCCATGCGGCTTGCACCTGTGAACGCGGCAGGCTGTCGTGCTTTCACGCCAGAGCTGCGCCGCCTCGTCTGGCCCGGCAAGTTCAAGTCGGATCTACCTCCACGTTATGACGGCACTCTTAACCCCGCGGAATTTGTCCAGCTCTACGCGCTGAGCATCGAAGCGGCGAACGGCGACGACAAGGTCATGGCGAACTGGTTCCCCATGGCCCTCAAAGACGGCACGCGCTCCTGGCTCCTAAACCTCCCGGTGGGGTCGATCTCCTCCTGGGATGAGCTTCACGAGCGTTTCATCGCCAACTTTCAGGGTACTTGCGACCGCGCTCCTGCAGTGGGCGACCTATGGCCCGTGGAGCAGCAGCCGGGCGAGACCTTGCACAAGTACATACATCGCTTCACAAACGTCCGTCTCAGGATCCCAAAGGCGTCTGACGAAGCCATCATCTCGACGTTCTCTAAAGGCGTCCGGGATGTCAAGATGAAGGAGGAGCTTGCCATCAACGAAGACCTGTGCTCGGCCCTGGAGATGTTTAACCTAGCGAACAGATGCGCAAGGGCCGAGGAGGGCTGCCTCTCCCTCCTGGAGCTTCCTGAGGCAGACCCCGAGGACAAGAAGGCCAAGGCTAAGGAGGTGAAGTGCAAGGGTCCCGCCATACTTGCGGCTGAACCTGAGACGAAGCACGGTCATGACCACGGTGAGTCCTCCAGGGGCAACCGCCCGTTCTGCATCTACCACAACGTGCACAGCCACAACACCAATGACTGCCAAGAACGTAGGGCCCTCTGCAATGGGCGCCTTGGTCGCTGCCCCGAGCGTGGTGACAGGGGCTACGACCACGGCGGAGGCCGCTGGGATAACCGCGACCCCCTTCAGGACTGGCGTGACCAGCCTCGTGAGGACCGCTGGCGCGATGAGCCTCACCACGGGTTCTGGCGTGCTCAGCCTCGTGAGGCCCATCCTTAGGGCAATGCTGTCCTCCCTCCGCTTCCACCGCCGCCAAGGAGGAACGACGACAACCGGCAGGACGACGGGGCTGTGGGCTTCCAAGAACCTCGTCCTATCGCCTGCATCCTGGGTGGCGCGCACGCCCCAGCCCCACAACGCATCTTCAAGCAGTTCGCTCGTGAGGTGAACGCGGCCCTCTCGAGGCTTGAGGCCGTGCGTCCCCTCAAGTGGTCGTAGTGCGCCATCAGTTTGAACTCCAAGGATCACCTCAAGTGCTCGGCCACCGGAGGCGCGCTTCCCAAGCTCTGCACGCCCACCATCAGCAATGTCCTCGTCACCAAGACCCTCATTGACGGTGGTGCAGGGCTCAATGTCCTCTTCATCGAGACGTTCGAGACGCTCCAAGTGCCCTATGATCAGCTTCTTCCGACCAAGCCTTTCTCAGGAGTGACTGACGGCTCCACCATCCCCCTGGGGCAGATACGCCTCCCTGTCACCTTCGGCAACCGCAACAACTACCACACTGAGCTCATCGACTTTGACGTCGCCCATATCGGCCTCTCATACAATGCCATCCTTGGGTACCCGGCCCTTGCCAAGTTTATTGCGGCAACCCACCACGGCTACAATGTCCTCAAGATGCCAGGGAGCAGCGGCATCATCATGGTCGCCTGCGATGAAAAGGACGCGGTGTGCTCCCTCGAGCGTGCCTACTGTCGGATTTAGGGCTCCACAGACCCAAGAAAGGTTCGAACTCTGGGGCGTGTGTGAAGGACTCAACCTATCTAGCCAACCAGCTCATCGCCCTATGGCCTAGCTCGATGCATACGAACAAGGAAGAAGATGAACACGGCAGTTTACCCAGGTTCGGGCCACCTTGCGGTGTAAGACCCTACTCCTGCTTTGTGGTGGTTGGCCTCACGAGGGGCTGAGGATGAGCTAGTACAAAGGATGAATAGCCTCACGAGGTCTATGGGTGAGGGTGGAATGGATCCCATCCCGGTCGGGGGTCCCCTTCTATGGTGGTGGCTAACCTATACTTATAGTGGCCTCGGTCCTCTTCCCCCAAATCGTAGGAGGGAAGGGATCCCACAGTGGCCAATTTGAAAGGGGACAAGTAGTGCATCTTATCCTGACAAAAGGTGGTCTTCGCCTGCAAAGCCTCTGATTGTGACGCAGCAATGGGCTCGACGATGACATCCGTCCTACCATCCTGGTGGTCTTGGTCTTGTAGCACTAGAATAGAAACCTTTGCCGGGCTCCTTGGGAACCCACGCCTGTGCTTGCCTCCTTAGCACCAAAGAGGAAACTGCCTCCTCTGCGCCCGCTGGTGCCCGCCTGGCCTTGGTCGTCATGGCTTGTGTCATCGCAACCTCCTAAGGTTGGGTACCTACATAGAAATCTCCGCTCCTCAGGAGGCAGCCTGGGGAGGCCGCTCCCTCAGGAGGTCCTGGAGCCGTCTGCCTCGCGAGGCTTGGCCCCTCGCGAGGGTATTGTCTTGGTGGCCTTGGAGGTGGGCCGTACCAGGCCGTCGACGGAGCCACGCGGTGGGCCGCAGGCAGGCAAGTCTGGGTACCCTGGTTCCCAGAACGCCGACAGTAGCCCCCGGGCCCAAGGCGCGCTCGGACTTGGCTTCGAGGCGAAGCCAAAGGGCAAGGGCAAAGCGTTGCGGGCCCCAATCACCTGCGGGCCAGGCTGACACGTGGAGCTTCATGGGACGTGGGCGTCTCCGCTTCCCCACGTCGCCTCAGCAACTGCCCGACTTGAAAACCGCCTAACGCATGCAGCGGGGCCATCATGGCTTGGAACGTGAGAGGCCGCCGGTTAGCCTTCCTCCGGCTATAAATGGGGGAAGGGGCGGAGCCCCCAGCCCATCTTCATCTTCTTGCTGCTTGCTCCTTCTTCTTCTTCGCCACGCCGCCATCTCGCGAGAGCATCCATGGTGCCAGTGAGGAGGTTCTCGGCCGCCGAGAAGGGAAAGGCCCCTCTAGAAGAACCAGAGTTGCTCCCGCCGAAGAAAAGGCGTGGTTGCCCTCGCGAGACCGCCGCAGCGCCTGTGGCCACGCAACCTTGGCATGAACGCGCCCCGCCGGGTTTACCCTTTAGTGCGGACGTCCGTGCGCAAGGTCCCGCTCGTGATAGCAGCCGCGGGAGTCACGGAGGACGAAGCCGGGAAGGAGGGTGTCGGATTTCGGGTTCCACAAACACTTGAGAGGTTCGAACTCTCGGGTGTGTGTGAAGAACTCGTCCTCCCCAGTCTGCCTACTCACTAATCTCACAGCCTAGCTCGATGAACTGTAAGGAAAAGAGACACAGTAGTTTACCCAGGTTCGGGCCACCTTGCGGTGTAAAACCCTACTCCTTTGTGGTTGATTCGCCTCGAGGGGCTGAGGATGAACTAGTACAGTGGCGAACAGCCTCAGGAGGAGAGGTGTTCTTGAGCTCGAGTGAGCTGGTGAGGTGAGGGTGATCTGAATGATCCGTGATCTGAACTCTCCCCTCTCTATGATGGTGGCTAAGTCCTATTTATAGTGGCCTTGGTCCTCTTCCCAAATGAAAGGCGGGAAGGGATCCCACAACGGCCAAATTCAAAGGGGGACAACTAGTACATGGTATCCTGACAAAAGTAGTCTTCACCTGCAAAAGCCTCTGGTCGTGACGCCGTGGTGGGCTCGGTGGTGACCTCCGTCCTACCGTCCTGGTGGTCTTCGTCTTGTTGCACGGGAATGGAAACCTTTGGCTGATTCCTCGGGACTCCGCGCCTGCGCTTGCCTCCTTAGCACCAAAGAGGAATCTGGTACACTGCGCCCGCTGGCACCCGCCTGGACTTGGTCATCATGGCTCACGTCATCCAGACCTCATGAGGTGAGGCTTGCATAGAGATCTCCGCTCCTTAGGAGCCAGCCTGAGGAGGCCGCTCCTCGTGGAGGTCTTGGTGTCGTCCGCCTCGCGAGGGTCTTGAGTTGTTGTCGCTGAAGCTGGGCTGTACGAGGCTGTCGATGGAGCCACGCCATGGGCCGCAGGCAGGCAAGTCTGGGTACCCCCATTCCTAGAACGCCGACAGTAGCCCCCGGGCCCAAGGCGCGCTCGAACTTGGCTTCGAGGCGAAGCCAAGGGGCAAGTGCGGAGCGCCGCGGGCCCTAAACGCCTGCAGCCTTGGTCGACGCGTGGCGATTGATGGGACGTGGGCGTCTCCGCTTCCCCATGCCGCCTCGGCAACCGTTCGACTTGACGAGACTCCGCTGCATGCAGAGAAGAACCATCATTGCGTGGGATCATGGAGGCTGGTGGTTGGCCTCCCTCCGGCATCTTGCTTCGGCATGGTTCCCCCTTTTCGTTCTCGCGGTAGCTTAGTGCTCTACGCCGGCAGGTCCCAGTCCCCAGGCAGGCTTCAGCCGTCGCTGGTATGCCAGGTCGTGATCCCGTGGTCAAGGCCAAGAGGTGAGCGGCCCGAGGTCCGGTAAGAGCTCCTTAGGCGCGATGCTCAAGAGGTCCCCTTTGGCGTGCAAGCAGCTCCCTGGAGGCCGAAAAGGGAAGCGGCATTGCCAAAGAGAGATTTCGAAAATCAAAATACCAGATGATGAGGTTCACTCTGATATGCATGGGTGACTTATCTTAGTAGGCCTGAAGTGATTCCTTTGCGCAGCGCCTGATTGTGCCTTGGCAGTGATGCTTCCAGGCAGGGCTCACGCCGACCTCCCCTTCTCCCCGCTCATCTAGGTGCTCTATGTCCTCGGGTCCCGACCCTCGAGCGAGGCTCAGCCGCCGCTGGTATGCCAGGTCACGATGCCGTGGTCAAGGCCGGGGGGTGAGGGCTGGAGAGTCAGTAAGCGCTCCTGAGGCGCGATGCTCAGGAGCCCCCCTTTGACGTGCAAGCGAATTGCGTAAAAAAGGGCCGACCAGCGGGGCCACCCATGGCTAAACTCCATGGATTCCCGTCGGTTAGTCCGAGAGGAGAGTATAACTCATAATCGCGCTTGCTGTCCTGCCGCTGATCTTTCCACAAGAAGATGAAGGCACTGAGGATCTGGTGAGGTGACGTGCACGGGGCAGTCCACGAGCCAGAGCTCGATCTCTCAGATTTGTCAGCATTGCAGGGACGGACCCGAGTACAAGCGCCGTGCCAGCATGTGTAGCCCCCATTGCGGAATGAGCAAGAGGCTGGTCAGCAATGCAGGAGGCCTCAGAGGCGATAAAACACCAAGCAAGCAGGTGATAACATAAATCAACCCATAGATAAGGTAGAGCTAGTTCTGATAGATGCAAAACGATACATGCCGCAGGGACGGACCCACGCAGCTTGGGGATAATGCAGCCCGAGGGGTGCCCCCAACTAGACAAATCAGAAAATGTCACCTGGCACTGTTGCTGAAGAGATGTTGGAGTAGCTGAAGACGCGCGCCGCAGAAGTCGCTCCGCATGAGCCGCCCAGGCCCTGAACCTCACGAGGCTCTGGGGGCCCGGGGGGCTCGCAAGGATCCATCTCCTCCTCTAACAGGACCGCCTGGCTTCTGGCCTCATGAGCTGCCAGGACACCCCGCATGTGGCGCTGGAGTGCAGCAGTTGTGCTCGCCAAGCCCAAAGGCATGCGAACATAGCTGTGAGGGGGACCCTCGCACTGGCCAGCGCGGGACGACCAGAAGCGCTCCTGAGATGCGGCCCTGTTGAGCCCTGGGATGTTGACACAGACGCGCAACTCGCTGTCCTCGCCGGGACAAGGAGACGCGCCGGGTGGTGGGCGATGGTCGCCTTGCATAGCTCTTGGCTCCTGAAGCTCCTTGATTTCCTTGGTGATGAACTCCTGAGCACCTGGCACCTCGCACCTTGTACCCTCCTGGCGGAAGCACGCGCCGAAGCACGCCTCCACATGGTGCCCGAGCACCTGCCTCGTGACGTTGGCCAGGTCAGAGGCCCTCCAGTGGAGAGCCCCCGAGCCCAGCCTGAGAGGGGCGCCGGGCGCGCCTTCCTATGCGTGAGAGGGAGGCGCCCCGTCAGTGGGCGCAGGGCCTGAGGTGGTGCCGCTAGACACCCCGCTCTCCTGAGGTCCTTGGCGGAGCAGCTACTTCTTCTTCTTGGGGACAGCCTCAGGAGGGTAGACGGCGCCTTCATCGTCTGGGTTCTCGACCACCGCAGCCTGGTAGGCGCGCTCGAGAGAGCACACCGCGTCCTTCTCCTCACAGGCGACCGTGATGACGCCGCAGCTCCCTGGCATCTTGAGGACATTGTAACCATGATGAGTCACCGCCATGAACTTGGCCAGGGCCGGATACCCAAGGATGGCGTTGTATGGAAGGCGATTGTGGGCGACGTCGAACTCGATGAGCTCGGTGCGGTAGTTGTCGTGCTTGCCGAAGGTGACAGGGAGGCGGATCTGCCCTATCAGTGTGGTGGAGCCGTCGGTCACTCCTGAGAAAGGCTTGGTAGGCTGCAACTGGTCGTAGGGCAACTGGAGTCGGTCGAATGTCTCGATGGAGAGAACATTGAGCCCCGCATCGCCATCGATGAGAGTCTTGGTGACGAGCATGTTGCTGATGGTAGGCGAGCATAGCATCGGGAGAGCGCCGGCAGTTGCCGCACACTTGAGCTGATCGGATGAGTTGAAGGTGATGGTGCACTTGGACAACCTGAGCAGATGCGTTGCCTCGAGCTTGGGGAGGGCCGCGTTCACCTCACAGGCAAACTGCTTGAAGATGCGATGAGAGGCAGGGGCCTGAGCACCGCCCAGGATGCAGGCGATGGCACGAGGCTCCAGGAAGCCCCCAGCTCCCTCGTCCTGGTGGTGGTCGTCATTCCTTCTTGGTGGTGGCGGCAGCGGAGGAAGGCCAGCGTTGCCCTGAGGACGGTCCTCATGAGGTTGGTCTCTCCAGGGGCCCTCGCGAGGCTGGCCCTGCCAGCGGTCCTCACGATGCTGATCGAGCCATACTTGGCGGGGTCGCGGCCGTCCCAGCGTCCTCCACCTCGGCCTCCTCCGAAGCTGTATCCTTGGTCGCTGCGCTCGGGGCGTCGACCGAGGTGCCCATCGCGGATGGCCCTGAGCTCCTGGCAGTCGTTGTGTTGTGGCTGTGCATGTTGTGGAAGACGTAGAATGGGCGGCTGCCCTTGGATGACTCTGGGTGGTCGCAGCCGCGGTTCATCTCTAGTTCGGCCGCGAGCACGGCCGGTCCCTTGCGCTTCACGTCCTTGTCTTTGGCCTTCTTGTCTTCTGGGTCAGCCCCTGGGAGCTCTAGGAGAGAGAGGCGACCTTCCTCAGCTCTCGCGCACTTGGTTTCCATGTTGAACATCTCCAGAGCCATGCACAGGTCCTCATGTATGGCGAGCTCCTCCTTCATCTTGACATCGCATACGCCATCAGTGAACGCCGAGATGATGGCCTCGTCCGACACCTTGGGGATCTTGAGGCGGACACTGTTGAAGCACTGGATGTACTTCTGCAAGGTCTCGCCTGGCTGCTGCTTGATGCGCCGCAGGTCACCCGCAGCCGGTGGACGGTCGCGAGTGCCCTGGAAGTTGGCGATGAAACGCTCTCGCATTTTTTCCCAGGAGGAGATCGATCCCGCGGGCAGGTTCAGGAGCCACGAGCGAGCACCATCCTTGAGGGCCATGGGAAACCAGTTCGCCATAAGCTTCTCATCGCCGTTGGCTGCCTCGATGCTCAGCTCGTAGAGCTGAAGGAACTCGGCAGGGTCGGGGGTGCCGTCGTAGCGCGGAGGCAGGTCGGGCTTGAACTTCCCCGGCCAGACGACGCTGCGTAGCTCCGGAGTGAATGCGCGGCAACCCACTGTGGTCACGGGAGTCCGTTGTGGAGGTGGAGCCTGGACTTGGCGCTCGCGCGCCACCGCTGCAGGAGGCGCGCGGTCTTGACGTGGCGGTGCTGGGAGTGCACGAGCATCTTCTTGCGGCCGCTGCACCACCTGGCAGCTTTCTTCTTCACGCGTCGGCGCCCTGCGCGGCGGGTTGCGCCGCGGGGCCTCGCGCCTTGGCTCGAGTGCGATGTCTTGACGGGGAGGTGGAGGAGGTACTCCGTGGGCTACGTCACCCGCAGCAGGTGGCGGGTGAGGCAGCGAGCGAGACGGTGCAGGAGAGTCCCCGGCGGCACTGACAAGCTCGACGATGCGGTCCAGCCATTCTTCGTAGAGGTCGTCGACGGGGCGGTAGCGCAGGTGCTCGCGCGCCATGAGCAACGCAGCCTGTGCGTTTGCCGGCCCACGACGAGCATGAGACGACGAACCAGCCAGAGTCAGCGACGGGGTGGCGGTGCGCCCATCCCGCCGCACAGAAGGGTGCAGCGACGAAGCTTGCTGCTCGTGCCCCGCGGGGCCGGTGGCGGCGTTCACCACTGGAGACGGGGGATGGCGAGGGCAGCCGTCACCCGCAGGTGCTGTCTGAGCGACACGGGCGGCGAGGACGGCCCAGCGCTCAGCGTGAGCTCGACGAGCGTCAGCCATGGAAGCGGTGGAGCAGTGGTGGATCGACCGGCGAAAGAGAGGCTCCGACGCACCACTACCTTGCGCGCCAAATGTCGGATTTTGGGTTCCGCAAACCCTTGAGAGGTTCGAACTCTGGGGTGCGTGCGAAGAACTCGTCCTCCCCAGTTTGCCTACTCACTAATCTCATAGCCTAGCTCGACGAACTGTAAGGAAAAGAGACACAGCAGTTTACCCAGGTTCAGGCCACCTTGCGGTGTAAAACCCTACTCCTGCTTTGTGGTGGATTGGCCTCGAGGGGCTGAGGATGGACTAGTACAGTGGCGAACAGCCTCAGGAGGAGAGGTGTTCTTGAGCTCGAGTGAGCTGGTGAGGTGAGGGTGATCTGAATGATCCGTGATCTGAACTCTCCCCTCTCTACGGTGGTGGCTAAGTCCTATTTATAGTGGCCTTGTTCCACTTCCCAAATGAAAGGTGGGAAGGGATCCCACAACGGCCAAATTCAAAGGGGGACAACTAGTACATGCTATCCTGACAAAAGTAGTCTTCGCCTGCAAAAGCCTCTGGTTGTGATGCCGTGGTGGGCTCGGTGGTGACCTCTGTCCTGCCGTCCTGGCGGTCTTGGTCTTGTTGCACGGGAATGGAAACCTTTGGCTGATTCCTCGGGACTCCGCTCCTGCGCTTGCCTCCTTAGCACCAAAGAGGAAACTGGTACACTGTGCCAGCTGGCGCCCGCCTGGCCTTGGTCGTCATGGCTCACGTCATCCGGACCTCTTGAGGTGACGCTTGCATAGAAATCTCCGCTCCTCGGGAGCCAGCCTGAGGAGGCCGCTCCTCGTGGAGGTCTTGGTGTCGTCCGCCTCGCAAGGCTTGGCCCCTCGCGAGGGCCTTGAGTTGTTGTTGCTGAAGCTGGGCCATACCAGGCCATCGATGGAGCCACGCCGTGGGCCGCAGGCAGGCAAGTCTGGGTACCCCCGTTCCCAGAATGCCGACAGAGGGCGAGTGGAGACCGCGCGACCACCTCGCCCGCAGGCCCATGCCGACGGCACGGCCCGCGAGTTCGTGGTGTGGGCAGCGACACCGCCGCGCACATGGATCCGGCTCCCACGGCCCCAAGCTTCAGATGCGGAGGTCGAGGCCGTCGACTCCGGCGATGTCTTCATGACCCGGGGGTGGGGCGCGATCGTCCGCACTTGCAACTCGGAGGGGAGGCATGCCATCCACTTCGAATATGACGAGGCATCGACGCTCTTCTTAAAGGTCTTTAGAGATGACGACCAACGTCTGGAGTGCTACCCCAGGGGAGGCGATCGAGACGGCGACCCCCTCACAAGCCGGCAAATCGGTGAAGCCCCTCGCGGTGAACTTGCCCTTGGCCTTGTCTGCGATTCCTCCAGCAGCAGCGACGCCTCCTCCGAACCAAGCTTAAGCAACGATGACAGCTACGAGCCGCCGCGCCACCGCGCTCGGGCTTGAGGGAGGAATGGCGCTGGCAAGGCGTCATGGACGACACCGCTTGGGTCGCGATCCTCAGGATGTCCTTTCCTTTCATTTCATTTCTGCGCAAAAATCATCAAGGGCCCCGCAGGGGTGTGTAAGGATCGTGACACTTTTGCCTTATTGTTAGTGTCCCCAACTTATGTTGTGTTTGCGTCTCTTGCTTTGGCACGGTTCCCCCCTTTTACTCTCGCAGTAGCTTAGTGCTCTACGCCGGCAGGACCCAGTCGCCAGGCAAGCTTCGGCCGTCGCTGGTATGCCAGGTCGCGATGTCGTGGTCAAGGCTAGGAGGTGAGCGGCCCGAGATCCGGTAGGAGCCCCCAAGGCACAATGCTCGGCAGGTCCCCTTTAGCATGCAAGTGGCTCCCGAAGGACTGAAGGGAAGTTCCCTTGCCCGAGCAAAATCATAAGAGACAAAAGCGCTGATTATGGGGCTCACACCTTGGCGTGCGAGGCGACTTATCTTGGCGAGCCGCGGTGATTTCCTTGCGGTGCGGGTGAACTTCTCGTGCGACGTTAGGCTGCGCCTTTCTCCCGACGGTGCCCCCCCCCCAGCAGTGCTCCTACCGACTCCATCTCTCCCGCTCGTCAGGGTGCTCTACGTCTTCGGGACCCGGCTCTCGAGCGAGGCCCGGCCACCGCTGGTCTGCCAGGTCGCGATGCCGTGGTCAAGGCCAGGGGGTGAGGGCTCAAGAGCTGGTAGGTGCCCCTGAGGCGCGATGCTCAAGGGCCCTCCCTTTAACATGCAAGCGACTTGCGTGAGAAAAGAGTGGCTGGCTCCGAGGGGGTACCTAGGACTGGTTGCGCCCGATGGCACGTAGAGCGGTATCCTTCCGTGGTGGCAAGGTGTTGGCGAAGCTGCTCATGGCCCTGCCTCCGGAGGTTCCTGCGAGTTAGCCACAAGACACAAAGGGCAGTCGCGCTTGCTATCCTGCCCGTGATCTTTCCGCGAGAAGACGAAGGCACTAAGGACCTGGTGAGGTGACGTGCGCGGGGCCGGCCGCGAGCTAGAGCTCAGTCTCTTAGGTTTGTTGGCACTGCAGGGACGGACCCGAACACAGGCGCCGTGCCAATAGCCCCGTCGCGGGACGAGCAAAAGGCGAGCTAGCAACACGCGGAGACCGCGAAGGGCAACTCCATAGATGACGGGTCGACGGGTATAACGTTAATCATCATAGGAATTTAAGCATGCATAACTGGTCTGGAATACACGAATCAAAATGACGCAGCTGTGGGGGCAGACCCTAGTAGCCTGAGGATGATGCAACCTGAGGGGTGCCCTCAGTTGAACGAACCAAAAAGTCACCTGGCACCATTGTTCTAGAAGCGTTGAAGTAGCTGAAGATGCGTACTGTAGAGATCACTCCTCACGAGCCGACCGCTCCTGAGTCCCTGGAGGCTCCGGATGTCCGGGGGGGCTCGCGAGGGTCCGTCACCTCCTCGGTCAGGACCGCCTGGCGCCTGGCCTCGTCAGCCGCCAAGGCTCCCTACATGAGGCGCTGGTACGAGGCGGCCATGTTCAGCAGGCCGAACGGCATGCGGACGTAGCTGCAGGGGTAGCCCCCGCTCCGGCCAATGCGGGACGGCCAGAAGAGGTCCTGCGAAGCAGCCCTGTTGAGGCCTGGGATGTTGACATAGACGCGTAGCTCGCCACCCATGTCATGGGTGGCAGCTGCACTGGGTGGTGTGGGGTGACGCTCGCCACGCATGGCTCGCGCCTCCTGAAGCTCCTCAATTGCCTTGGTGATGAACTCCTGAGCGCCCGGTGCCTCGCGCCTTGCGCCTTGCTCATGGAGGCGCGCGTCGAAGCATGCCTCCATGTGGTGCCCGAACGCCTCCCTCGTCACGCTGGTCATGTCAGAGGCCCTCCAGAGGAGAGCCCCGAGCCCATCCTAAGAGGGGCGCCGGGCGCGCCTCGCTATGCGAGAGGGAAAAATGCCCCAGCAGAGGGCGCGGGGCCTGAGGCACGACCATTGGACGCCCCAGCCTCCTAACGACCATTTGGGAGGAGCTGCTTCTTCTTCTTGGGGACGGCCTCAGGAGGCAGGACGGCACCCTCGTCGTCAGAGTTCTCGACCGCCGCAGCTTGGTAGGCACGCTCGAGGGAGCACACCGCATCCTTTTCATCATAGGCGATCGTGATGATGCCGCCACTTCCTGGCATCTTGAGGACATTGTAGCCGTGGTGAGTTGCTGCCATGAACTTGGCGAGGGCCGAATACCCAAGGATGGCATTGTACGGCAGGTGGATGTGGGCGACGTCGAAGTTAACGAGCTCGGTGTGGTAGTTGTCGCGCTTGCCGAAGGTGACAGTGAGGCAGATCTGTCCTATGGGGACGGTGGAGACATCGGTGACCCCTGAAAAAGGCTTGGTGGGTAGAAGCTGGTCATATGGTACTTGGAGCGTCTCGAACATCTCGACAGAGAGAACATTGAGCCCCGCGCCACCGTCGATGAGGGTCTTGGTGACAAGGACGTTGCTGATGGTTGGCGTGCAGTGCATTGGGAGCGCGCTGGCGGCGGCTGAGCACTTGAGCTGGTCCATGGAGTCAATGGTGATGGCGTGCTTGGACCACCTGAGGGGATGCGATGCCTCGAGCTTGGGGAGGGCCGCATTCACCTCACGAGCGAACTTCTTGAAGAAGCGATGAGAAGCGGGGGCCTGAGCACCACCCATGATGCAGGCGATCGCGCGAGGTTCTTGGAAGCCCCCAGCTCCATCATCTTGGCGGCTGTCGTCATTTCTCCTTGGTGGCAGCGGAGGGAGGCCAGCTTTGCCCTGGGGGCGATCCTCACGAGGCTGGTCTCTCCAGGGGCCATCACGAGGTTGGTCGTGCCAGTCTTGGCGGGGGTCACGGTTGTCCTAGCGGCCTCCACCGCGGCCTCCTCCGCGGCCATAGCTGTAGTCATTGCGCACGGGGCAGCGGCCAAAGCGCCTGTCGCGGATTACCCTGAGCTCCTGGCAGTCATTGGTGTTGTGGCTATGGACATTGTGGAAGACACAGAACGGGCGGTTGCCCCTGGAGGGGTCATCATGGTCACGACCACGCTTCATCTCGGGCTCCGCGGCCAGCACGGCGGGGCCCTTGCACTTCACTTCCTTAGCCTTGGCCTTCTTGTGTTCAAGATTGACCTCCGGAAGCTCCAGGAGGGAGAGGCGACCTTCCTCGGCCCTCGTGCATCTGGTTGCCATGTTGAACATCTCCATAGCCGAACACAAGTCCTCGTGGATGGCGAGCTCCTCCTTCATCTTGACATCCCGGACGCCATCAGAGAACGCCGTGATGATGACCTCGTCCGACACCTTCGGGATCTTGAGGCGAACGTTCGTGAAGCGCTGTATGTACTTGTGCAAGGTCTCGCCCGGCTACTGCTTTATACGCCGCAGCTCGCCTGCTGCAGGAGCGCGGTCATGAGTGCCCTGGAAGTTGGCGATGAAGCGCTCGCGCAACTCGTCCCAGGAGGAGGTCGACCCCACCGGAAGGTTCAGGAGCCAAGAACGCGCGCCATCCTTGAGGTCCATGGGGAACCAGTTCGCCATGACCTTGTTGTTACCATTCGCCGCCTCGATGCTGAGCTCGTAGAGCTGGAGGAACTCAGCGGGGTCAGGAGTGCCGTCGTAGCATGGAGGCAGATCCAGCTTCAACTGGCCGGGCCAAACGACGCGGCGCAGCTCCGAGGTGAAAGCATGGCAGCCTGCCACACTCACAGGTACCGGTCGCATGGGGGGACCTTGATCTTGTCGCCCACGCGCCACCGCCTCCGGTGGCACGCGGTCTTGACGCGGCAGCGCTGGAAGCACACGTGCTTCTCCTTGGGGCCGCTGCACCACCTGGCAGCTTTCTTCATCGCGCGCCGGCGCCCTGCACGGTGGGTCGCGTTGGGGTGCCTCTCGCCTGGTCTCGGGGTCCGCGCCGTGCAGAGGAGGAGGAGGAGGTGCACCGTGAGCCACATCGCCCACCAAGGACGGCGGGGGACGAGGCGAACGGGACGGTGCAGGGGCTTCACCGGCGGTGTTGACGAGCTCAACGATGCGCCCGAGCCAGTCGTTGTAGAGGTCGTTGGCCGGGCGGTAGCGCAAATAAAGATTACCAGAGCCTGCTGATGGAAGCATATGTGGAAGAAGTAAGAAAATTGGAGGAACACTTTGAGGATTACAAACAGAGCACGTCCCCCGTGCGGAAATTAGCATTGCTAACCATCTATCAAAGTGTGCCCCTCAAAAGCTCCCTGTGGAGCCAGGAACTTTTGTGCTCCATTTGATTCAACCATTTGTAACTCCATCAATACAGGCTAATAAGAGAAGAAACTTGAACACCGGCAAGTATTTTACAGCAGTGCTCCCAGAAGCCGCCAGTGAGAATGTTCCCAGGAATAACGACGCGATTGTTGGTGAGCAGCGGCTTCGTGCAGAACTGTAGGTTCTTACCACTGAAGCGAGCGCTCCCACGGCCAAAGAAATGCCTTTAGTTCTTATCGTCAAGCCACAAGCTTGGGCATGGGCACAACACATAGTTCATTTCCTTCAAACAGGAGAACTTCCCGATGAGCAAGAAGAAGCTGAGAAAGTAGCCCGTCAATCGAGTGTGTACCAGTTTGTGGATAACATTCTCCACAGAAACAGACCAAACAGTGTGAAATTAAAGTGCAGTTGCTGGGAAGGTGGACTAAGGTTGTTGGTGGAGATACATGGAGGCATATGTGGCTATCACATAGGATCACGAGCACATGTCGGCAAGGCTTTTCGGCAAGGCTTCTATTGGCCCACTGCTCTCCAGGATACAACTGAGCTAGTAACCAAGTGTGAAGCATGCCAGTTCCATTCAAAGAATGTACATCAGCCTGCTCAAGCTCTCCAAACAATCCCTCTCTCCTGGCCTTTTTCGGTCTGGGGGCTTGATATCTTGGGCCCCTTCCCCCATGCTACCAGGGGCTTTGATTTCTTGTACGTTGGCATCGACAAGTTCACGAAAGTGGCCTGAAGTGGAGCCAGTGAGGAAGGTGACACCACAGTCAGCCATCAAGTTCTTCTAAGGACTAGTTTGTCGTTTCGGGGTTCCTAACAGAATCATCACCGACAATGGCACCTAGTTCACGAGCTACACCTTCGTCTAGTACATCCAAGACCTTGGAAGCAAGATTTGTTATGCCTCTATTGCTCACCAGAGAAGCAATGGACAGGCAAAACAGATGAATGATGAAGTGGTGCATGGTCTCAAGACAAGAACCTTCGACAAGCTGCACAAGTGTGGAAGGTGCTGGATTCATGAGCTATTGGTGGTTCTTTGGTCACTCAGAACGACATGAAATCGAGCTACTGGCCAAACACCCTTCTCCCTAGTCTATGGTGCAGAAGCGGTGGTCCCCACGGAACTCACATACGGGTCACCTCGAGTGCTTGCATATGATGAGGCAGAGCAAGAGCAGTTGCGGCAAGATGATACAATGCTCCTTGAGGAAGATCATCTTCGGGCGGCTGTGTGAGCTGCATGCTACCAGCAAGCTTTGTTCCGCTACCATAGCCGCAAAGTTCATGCCCGAAGCTTTGAGGAAGGCGACCTTGTTCTTCGGCGTGTTCAGTCCGCCAAGGGATCAAACAAGTTGAGGCCAAAGTGGGAGGGCCCTTATCGGGTAGTACAAGTCACCAGACCTAGCGCGGTCCATCTGGAGATCGGAGATGGCATCCGAGTGCAGAACTCATGGAATATTGAGCATCTTTGCAAGTTCTACCCATAAGGCGCAGTTGCCGAGCCTTGTTCCCTGTAACTCCTTTTGTACAAGCTTTGTCGGCAAGACTTGTAACCGTTTGTACAAAGACAGGCACAGAGCCTATGCATATGTGAATAAAGCTAGGTGTTTCACAATGTTTTCTGCATATTCATTTATGTATCAAAATACGTATGATGTTCTGATTACACTTTGACTTATACAAAATGATTGACGAACCGCCAAGGTTGCGAAACCACTCCTTTCTCTTCTTTCCTTTTTTCAATGGACAGAAAGATTCCTCGTGTACAAGTTTCCCGGGGAAGTGGAAATAGGGATACCACTTAATGGTGTTCAAGTGATCATTTTATATGACATGAATTACAACAAAGAAAAGCTAAGTTGAAATTTATTGACTAAAGATTCTTTGTTACAATTTGCAATTTCCCTTGAACGATTATGTGTTTGTATGAGAAACCTGCACACAGAGGAACCTTGTAGTGATTGTCCGCGCTCTGATTTTGCCTCAAGTCCGCTCGGCAAGGTTTTGTAGCTGCGTTGAGACCGGCAAGTCATCTTGGCGATGGCGGCACTTCCAGCAGGCTGCTAAGGGCCCGTTCCTCAAAGCGCTCGCGGCAAGTGTGCGCACCGGCAATTTTCCAAACTTCGTAGGGTGTGGGATCGAAATCGTACAAACACAAAAACAAACAAGGGAGATAGCACACGATTCATTTGAGCATGATAAATAGTAGATGTTTATTAAGGAATGCTCGTTAACATATTCTCAGCCCTTTTTCCCAGGGTTTACATCAAGTGCAATGCAGGGGAAAAAGGGGCACCTAGGTGAAGCCCAGCTTGCTCCCGGCAGCCCAGGTGATGGTGTTGTTGGTGTTCAGCTGGAGTTGAAGCCGTCGTCCTCGATCTTGACGCTTGGAGGGCCATCATCATCGTCCTCCTCGTCGCTTTCGCTGGAGGAAGCGGTGTCGCTGCTGCTCGAGCTTTTCACGCTGCACTCCAGATGAGCCCCTGAAGTCCCGAAGAACTTTACAGCGAGCATGTCAGATCCGACCAGCCTGAAGCGAAGGAGGTGTCCCTGCCCCAAACAGCGAGCACGGATGAAGGATTTCCAACCGCGCATGAAGTACATGATGACTGTCTTCGACGGTCACCCAGACAAGGCCGCTGCAGCAGCCGTCCATGCACAGCCACAAACCGTGTGGATGACTATCTTCCATCACCCTAGCAAAAGGACGAGGGATCCGCAACGAGCTCCGCCACCGATCGCGCAGTTCCACGATGAACTCGCGCGCTGTGTCCTCCGTATGGCCTTCTGCCGGGGACGGAATGGCTGGAGGTGAAACGACGAGCGCTCCGTCCTGGCCACCATGGCCCCGGGCGCCACATTTTCCACGACCATGAGCCGCTGCCCCTCCTTGAGCACTGGAGCCGGCTTTCGCAGCCGTGGCCGAAGCGGAGGCGTGGAGACCAGGAGAAGCTTTCGCAGCAACGACAGATGTGCGAGCTCGACCTTTTCCCCTCGCCATAATGGCGGCAGATGCGGGGAGAAGACAGAAGAAGAATACGATGGTGACTAGGGGTTTAAAATGAGGAGAGGTGGGTGAGTATCGCTCTCCACAGCCCCCTCTTTATAGGGGGGGCGCGGGGGCTGGCTCCTCACTGTCTTTGGCCGACCGCCCCGCCCCGCCAATCTCGTGCCCTGCCTTTTTGGCCGGGCACATTACTCCAGTGATTGCCCAGTTTCACCAATCCAGCGCCCTGCATCCCTTGCCTGGCGCACCACTCCTACGACCGTCCCTCTTCGGCAATCCTACATTTCACGTGCAAGATGCGTCATGGGGGCTGTAGTAAAAGGAGAGGTAATGACAGATATGGTAGTTATTCTTTAGCATGCGTGACCATGCGCATGTCCAGGCCAGGCCCACCGATGCCTCGCGTGTGTGCTCCCCCCTTGGTTTGTGCATGGGCAGTAGATACCCGCCCAACGACAAGGTTTGATGGATGAGGGCCAAGGACGGACATGAATTTAGATTATTAAAGAAGCAAAGAAGATCTCAGAAGATAGAAGTCCTCATTATGGCATAAGTTTTCCGCCGTGTGTCTATGCATTGTTTAGGCCTAGCCCAATGACGCGTCGGCAGCGTGTGTGGCCCATGCCCGGCAAGAACAAGACAAAACATCAAGATCAGCACCAAAGGCAACCCGTGCCGGCAAGCTCTTGCTAGCCACTAGTGCCCCACCTCATCGAGTAGCTATTCACTAATTGGTGAGGTGTCGAGCCCACGAGTGGTTAGGTGGGATTTGTCGGGCACGAGGTAGCATGCTGGAAGGAGATTTACCTTTAATGACACCCGTCCAGAAGGCGTGTCAAGATAATAGGAGGTAGCTGGGCGAGCGGTGCAGCAACCTTGCCGGGGCTCCTCCTCCATGCGACACCTAACAAAGCATTTAATGCTTTTGTCCTAGTCCGGCAGAGTTATGTATGATAGCACTGTTTGCCATCTACAACATACAATTACTGTTTTGCCATTATGGTAACCCCTTAAGCTATAAAAGGAGGGCCAAGGCAACGTTTACAAGGATCGACCTTTAGCACAACTAGCACGTGTAGCTACTCTCCCTCTGTAACTTGCCGGGGAAGCGCTCCTTGTACTTGTGCTCTCGCACACACCCAATATACAAACCAGGAGTATGGTTTTACACCTGAAGGTGGCCCGAACCTGGGTAAAACTCGTGCCTTCTCTGTTGATTCTGCTCTTTGTGGTTGTGCATCTCCCTAGCCAAACCACGAAGGGGCTAGATGGCCCCATAGATGGTCGTCCACCATGACACATGGCTTGATGGGGGTTCAGAGTAGTGGAGATGCCAACCAAGGTGCCCCTCTCCGAGGCTAGAGGGTGGACTTTGAGCGAGTCTCCTTCACCTTCCTCCATGGTGACCTCCTCGGTTCCCTCTCTCCTTAGTTCCATCTACAACAAGCAAGCATCGTCTTCCATGTTGTTGGAGGAGGAAGAAGACATGATGCCTGGCTTAGAAAATCTGACAGAGAACAACACCAAACAAAGACAAAAGAGATTTCTACTATATAGAGGTCAAAACGTCTGGGAGTATATATAAAGAAATTTTATCTTGCAAAACAAGTATACCAGAGGAAACCAGAGTCGGGAAGGCACACGAGGGTCCTGCAAGCCACCAGGGCACGCCCAGGTGCCTTGTGGGCGCCTGGCGTGTCCCCTCGGCTATTTCTTATTTTGGTGTTTTTTTCTAATATTCCAAAATGGATAGAAAGTATTTTTATGGAATTTTTGGAGTCTGTTTACTTACCATATCACATACCTATTCCTTTTCAAGGTTATGGAGTGTTCTGGAAGGTCTCTTTTATGTGTTCCTCCGGTGTCATAGTTTGAATAATGTTAGTTTCAACATTAATAGGTGTACCTGAGATATAATGCTTAATTCTTTGTCCATTGACCACCCTCGGATTAGTGCCTTCGGAATTTTTCATCTTAATAGCTCCGGGGTGATAAACTTCTTCGATGATATACGGTCCTTCCCGTTTAGAGAGAAGTCTTCCTGAGAACATACACACCCACTTTGAATTCCTATTTTTAAATTCTTTTATCATGCCATCTTTTAACCTTTTCTTTAAACAACTTGGCATGTTCATATGATTGGGTTCTCCACTCATCTAACGAGCTAATATCAAATAACCTCTTCTCATCGGCAAGTTTGAAATCATAATTAAGTTATTTAATTGCCCAATATGCTTTATGTTCTAACTCAAGAGGTAAATGGTATGCTTTTTCAAAAACCATTTTATACGGAGACATACCCATAGGATTCTTATAAGCGGTTCTATAAGCCCATAATGCATCATCAAGTTTCTTAGACCCATTCTTTCTAGATCTATTAACGGTCTTTTGCAAAATTAACTTTATTTCTCTATTGCTCAATTCAACTTGACCACTAGATTGAGGATGATAAGAAGATGCAATTCTATGGTTAACAACATATTTATAGGAGTTTACGAAAAGCACCATGAACAAAATGTGAACCACCATCAGTCATTAAATATCTAGGGACTCCAAACCTCAGGAAAATAACTTATTTAAGCATTTTAATAGAAGTGTTATAATCAGCACTACAAGTTGGAATAGCTTCTACCCACTTAGTAACGTAATCAATAACAACTAGAATATGTGTATACCCATTAGAGGAAGGAAAAGGTCCCATATAATCAAATCCCAAACCATCAAATGGCTCAATAACAAGTGAATAATTTATAGTCATTTCCTGATGTTTACCAATATTACCAATTCTATGACATTCATCACAAGATAAGACAAACTTACATACATCCTTGAAGAGAGTAGACCAATAAAAACCAGATTGTAATACCTTATGTGCAGTTCTATCTCCAGCATGGTGCCCTCCGTAAGCCTCGGAATGGCACTTCCGTAGGATTTATTCCTGTTCATGCTCAGGTATACACCATCTAATAATACCATCTACTCCTTCTTTATAAAGATGTGGGTCATCCCAAAAGTAATGTCTTAAATCAAAGAAGAACTTGTTCTTTTGTTGGTATGTGAAACTAGGTGGTATATATTTAGCAACGATGTAATTAGCATAGTCTTCATACCAAGGAGTATTATGAGAAGCATTTATAACAACTAATTTCTCATTAGGAAAACTATCATCAATAGGCAGTGGGTCATCAAGTACATTTTCCATTCGAGTCAAATTATCAGCTACGGGCTTCTCAGCTCCCTTTCTATCAATAATATGCAAGTCAAATTCTTGTAGCAACAGAACCCACCTAACGAGTCTAGGTTTAGCATATTTTTTTCCATAAGATATTTAATTGCAACATGATCGGTGTGCACAATTACTTTAGAATCAACAATGTAAGATCTGAATTTATCACATGCAAACACAACTGCTAAAAATTCTTTTTCAGTAGTAGAAAAATTTCTTTGAGCACTGTCTAGAGTTTTACTAGCATAATGGATAACATTTAATTTCTTATCAACTTTTTGTCCTAGAACAATAGCAACAGCATAATCACTAGCATCACACATAGTTTCAAATGGCAAGTTCCAATCAGGTGGTTCAATGATGGGTGCAGAGATTAAGGCTTTCTTAAGTCTTTCAAAGGCTTCTACAGAATCATCATAAAAAACAAATGGAACATATTTTTGGAAAAGATTAGTAAGAGGCCTAGAAATTTTAGAGAAGTCATTAATAAATCTCCTATGGAAACCAGCATGACCAAGGAAACTTCTTATACATTTAATATCTTTAGGACATGGTATTTTCTCAATTGCATCAACTTTAGCTTTATCTACTTCAATACCTCATTCAGAAATTTTATGCCCAAGTACTATACGTTCATTCACCATAAAGTGGCACTTCTCCCAATTCAAGACAACATTTGTTTCTTCACATCTCTCTAAAACTCGATCAAGGTTGTTTAAGCAATCATCAAAAGAAGTCCTGTAAATGGAAAAATCATCCATGAAAACCTCAACAATCTGTTCACAAAAGTCAAAGAATATAGCAGTCATACATATTTGAAAGGTAGCAGGTGCATTGCAAAAACCAAAAGGCATGCATCTATAATCATAAGTTCCAAAAGGGCAAGTAAAAGTATTTTTCTCTTGATCTTCTTTTGACACAAGTATTTGAGAGAAACCAGAATATCCATCAAGGAAACAAAAGTGTGTAAAGACAATCTTTCTAACATTTGATCAATAAAAGGCAAGGGGTAATGATCTTTTCCAGTAGCTTTGTTTAATTTCCTAAAATCAATTACCATCCTATCGCTAGTACCGTAACGTGCTATACAAACGGTTTTAACCCCTTTCTACAACGGAGTTTTAAACCGTTGCCTAGTGAGTGTGGGCGATAGGGGGGGTCCTTCCCACATGACCTAGAAACCGTCGGGGATAGGCGAGCGGCTACTGATGATCGCCATAGAATAAATGTTGAGAAGTCACGCTAGTCCCACATGTTATGTCTCGACGTTACATTTCTAATCGGAGAGACATCCGAAATGATTATGCCGCTATAGTCATGTGAAAAAGGTGGATATCACAAACATTTAATCCACCGATGTGTTTGCGATAGGTACCTTATCGCACACAGTTCAAAAATGTAAAATGTGTGCGGTGCCTCTACTATCGCCAACGTGTCCATTTTCATAACTGTGTGCGATAGGTATTCCTATCACACACACACACAAGTTTGAAACATTTACAGTATTACCATGAATCGCACACGCATATGACACAAAACCGTGTGTGCGTCCGTCGGGCATCGCAAACGTTTCACGTCAAAGAATCGTCTCTATTTTTCATCGCACACACTGTTTTCTTTCTAACTGTGTGTACATTATTTTATTCGCTCCTGTTTAATTTTATTTTTCCCTGTAATTTATTATTCGAATAGGAAATTTTGAAATATGAAATGAGGAATTCAAATTCTCAGCACAATGGTTCAACAACCAATCCATAAATATAATTCTCAGTATAATATGTTCAGTAATTACAGGATTAGGTAGCATTTAACTATGATGAACCACACTATTTAGAGGTGGTAAAGGTTAAGAGACAAGTGTAAATCATTTTGGCTGCCGATGGTGTTGAAGAAGTGGAATGCCAATAATGTGCCCTCCTGCATGCCATAGGCATGAACAACTTTTGTCCAACCCCTTGTGACGATTGCCCGCCCATCCTTCACCGCCTTCAGGAAGACTTCTAGAGCATTATCATGCTAGTATGAATTATATATTTTAATCTTAGTTGCCTCCACTCTGGTGATGTAGTTTGCAAGAGAAAACTTTCAGATACTCAGGTCTAATAGATTAATTTGTTGTGGGTAGGCGGAAAAGGCAACACATTACTTATCATCCTAAAGTTCACTGTTGTCTTGGACAAAGTGTAAATAAAGAGCTTAATTCCCATCACCCTTCTCTTTCGCCTAACAATCTTTCTTAGTTTGCTCACTTGATGCTTGTTCATGAATATGTCATTGCCCCATATGCAAAAGGGATCGAAGCATGGATCAGTACCGCTCATATATGTACCTACAAGCAACCAATAAATGTTAAAGCTAAACTGAGATTGCACAAATGATGTAAAATATAACTACCTCTGTTTCCTAAGTACAAGTATTTTTAGAGATTTCAATATGAACTATATACAGATGTATATAGACATAGTTTAGATTAGAATCTAGATTCACTCATTTTGCTCCATATGTAGTCTATGTTGGAATCTCTAAAAATACTTATATTTAGGAATAAATGGTGTATAAGACATAAGATGCAGCTAACCTCGACGGCAAACAACAGCATCGCCCATCGTACCCCTGGGTAAGTACATGGAGAGGCAATGTTAACTACAATAGGGTTAACATCCACCAAAACTAGCAAATGGTAATAAAATGGCAGCTTCTGTAGTGATATCTTCATTGCAAAAGAGCAGCACGGTAGCAAAGGGATGGATTAAAAATGGATAGAATTGTTTACTACAATAGACAACCTAGTATAGCCATTGAAACTGGTACTGATAGAAATGAAATTGACAGAGTTAAACATCGCAGGGCAGGTGCTGCTAGAGCAAAGAATGGCCCTGTTGTCTCTAAAATGGTAGGGAAAATAGATAAGATGGATTAGGCGTGTTTACTACAACATGCTTAATACATGAACCGTACAAAACATGGCCATTGCAACTGGTATGGTAAGATTCAACTGGTCAGTTCATACTAGGTAAGTCTTGAGGGGTAGTTGCTGGGGCACTTCATATGGACAAGAGCCCGCCCCAAGTTGGCCTAAGCGGAGGCGAGGTGTTCCTCTGGGTCGAAGCGTGGATCAGTGCCGCTGACATGTGTACCTACAAGAAGCAAGTAAATGTTAGAAGCCAAACTCCAATTGCACAAATAATGTAAAATAATGCAAGACATGGGATGTAGCTAACCCCGACGGCAAAAAACAGCATCACCCGTTATGGCCCTACGTAAGTACATGGAAAGGCATGTTAACACAACAGGGTTAGCATCCACTAAAAATATCAAATGGGTAGCATCTCTAGTATATATTCATTGCGGAGAGTAGCACGGTAGCAAAGGGACAGATTAAAAAATGGATACAACTGTTAATTGCAACAGGCTTAACAGCATCCTAAGTCATGTTTTGTAAGTTTGTAGCTGCTATTGGTGAAATTGAGCTGGACAGTTAATACTTGAACATCACAAAGTGTGCAGTACTGAAAATAGCAAGGCACGTTTAACTACAGGCAACCTAGTATACCCATTGAAACTAGTACTGATAAAAATGCATTTGGCAGAGTTAAACATCGCAAGGCAGGTGCTGCCAGAGCAGAGAATGGCCCAGTTGTCTACAAAAATGTAGGGAAAATAGCTAAGACGTGTTAGGAATGTTTACTACAACATGCTTAATACATCAACCGCACAAAACATAGCCATTGCAACTGGTATTGGTAAGATTGAACTGGTGAGTTCATACTTGGTAAGTCCCGAGAGCTAGTTGCTAGGGCACTTCATCTTGGCCAGAGCCCGCCCAAAGTGAGCGGCGGCGGAGGCGAGGTTTTCCTCCGGGTCGAAGCGTGGATCAGTGCGGATGACATGTGTACCTACAGGCAACCAGTAAATGGTAGAAGTTAAATTGCAATTGCACAAATGATGTAACATACTGTAAGACATGGGATGCAGCTAACCTCGACTGCAAACAACATCATCACCCATTATGGCCCTGTGTAACTACATGGAAAGGCATGTTAACTACAACAGGGTCAGCATCCACCAAAAATAGCAAATGGGCAACATCTCTAGTGATATCTTCATCGCGGAGAGTAGCACGGTAGCAAAGGGACAGATAAAAAAATGGATACAACTATTAATTACAAAAGGCTTAACATCATCCTGAGTCATGTATTGTAAGTTTGTTGCTGGTATTGGTGAGATGGATAGTTAATACTTGAACATCACATAGTGCGCAGTACTGAAATAAACAAGGTACAAACATGCTTAATACATCAACCATACAAAACACAGCCATTGCAAGTGGTATTGGTAAGATTGAGCTGGTCAAATCATACTTGGTATGTCCTGGGGGGTAGTCGTTGGGGCACTTCATCTGGGCTAGAGCCTGCACCAAGTCGGCGGCGGCGGAGGCGAGGTGTTCCTCTGGGTCAACACGCATAGTGGCCATCGTGCCATCGACCGCCATCAGCTCCTCGACCTCCATGTGATATGTGGTTGGGCTTGCGCGGCGATGCTCTGGAGGTAGGGGTGGTGGGGATTTGGAGGCATGAGGATGTTTCACATGCGCCATTTAAGCAATCAGGCCGGGGCCGTGATAGAGATCGGTGGGTTACCTGACTGGATCGACGATGCTCGGGCAGAACATAGATGTGGTTGAAGCAGTGGTTGCGGTGGCAGCGGTTTGAGCTGCCGGGAGGGGGGAGTGGGGGGAGATACTTAGGAAATTTGATGGGTGGGGATGTGGTGGGAGGAATAAATTCTGAAATCACGCGCCTAATGAAAATTTCGTTGCGAAACTTGATACTTGGGCGTGGGTAACACACAACACAGATGAAGCGCATAAAATACTGGTGTGCGAGAAAAGAGAAAATTGGCAGATCCCGTCTCCAAAAAATTTTACACGTGTAGTTGATTTTTTCAGTCAATGGTACGCTTGCTTTATTAGGAAACATCGCACAGGTAACTGACTTATGGATAATTAACGCAAAAAAATGCACACGGGTATGCCATAGAAACCGTGTGTTTTGTGATCTTCTAATAATTCTTATATCTATCAGCATCTCCAGCCGCACCTAATTTCAAAATCTCTTTCATTGCAGCAGGGTTATTCAATGTACATGAACGAGGCAAAGGTGACGACCGATGAACAATCATCGGTTTATGAAATGCAATCAAGTGTCAACCTGCCTCGCTCGCATAGCTAGAATTAATCCTATGTAACAAGAGAGAAGCTTGCTCCATCCGCCGGCATAGCTATTTAAGCCGGTGTGCGGCCAACTCACATGGCGAGGTGGGACTAAAAACCAGCTGCGGCCAGCTCTAGTCTCCGGTGGCTACGGGCGGACGTTTCGGTAGGATTTAGGGCCAGGGTGCAGCTACAGAGCTTCAGTGAACACATGGTAATCAACGCTCAAATCCCTCAAAGGATGCGCTTACTGACATTGTACGTCAATAATAGATAGTACCAACTTAATGTACTACTGGCAATTTTCTCTAAAACTAGTACGTATGTAGTACTGGTAGATGCTCGTAATTAATTATACAAACTTACGGGCGACACACGCACTAACTACTTCATACATGCTGGCATCAGGGCATGCTGGCCAGACACCGTCGTTCTACTTCCCGGCCTTGTCGGTGGCAGCCCATCGTGCTTTGATCTCCGCCAAGCTCTCCTCAGCACGGCGTGCTGCCTCTTCTTTCTTGTGGCAGCTGGACTCTCTTTCCTTGACTGCTTTCTGCCTTTTTCGCTCCTTCTGTGCGGCTTTGGCCGCCTATAGATCCACCGCCCATTTGGCCATGGCAGCATCAAAGTCCACCCACGTACTTGTGCGACCGCGGGCGACGATGAACTCGGCGCGGCGGGATGCCATCGCTTCCTTACCATGTGTGCGGTCACGGGCGGCGAGGAACTCGGCGCGGCGAGATGCCATCGCTTCCTTACCAGTTACTATGCACCGTTGTGCCATCAACGACGCTTGGAGAGAGCTCTGGGATGGAGTGGCCAGACAGCCGTACAGTGTGGTGGTTTTTAAGAGCTCAAGGACAAACGACGAAGGAAATTTGGCTTCCCTTACAATCTTGCTCATTCATTATCGCACACGGTTCATCTCTGTCGCCTCCGGAAACAGTGTGCGCTGAGCCTATTGTGTGTTGCGTTATGATTGGCCGGAACCCCAGCCACGCGGATAGCGCGTGTGCACTTTAGGATGCGCCATGATCGAACGGCAATCCACATCCCTCTCATCACACCCGTGCAGCTGTAGGTGGATTGGATTTATCTGCGCTAAATGCCTAGAAAATGCACATAATCGCCTAAATATGGTAAATGAGCCCGGAAAAGTGCCAAATTTGAACACGTGATTTGTAGGGTGTATGTTCATCGTAGAAAAAAACTCAAGGACAAAGAACGAAGGAAATTTGGATTCCCCTTCAATCTTGGTGATTTCCCCCTCGAAACCATGGAACTTCCTTGGTGATGGTTCGATTTATGAAGGGCTTGCATGACGACATAAGCCAAACCTTCTCAATTTTTTACCAGGGCATGGTGAGGGTATACCATGGCACCATGCCAGGCGGCCTGTTTTTCAAGCATGTATTTCATTTTTCTATAGTTGAAAAACCAATAAACGAATGTTTGTGGTTGACTATTGCCACACATTTCCTTGAAATCTCTGCCCGTTCCTTGTAGAAGGCATGTGGATTTACTAAATAGCATGAGCATGGTTTTCCAGACCATTCTTGTGCACCTTTTCATGCACCGATTGTTTGAATTTGAATTATGTGCATTAAGGCCTAGAAAATGCACATAATCCCCTAAATATGGTAAACGAACCCGGAAAAGTGCCAAATTTGAACACGGTGATTTGCAGGGTGTATGTTCATCGTAGAAAAAAACCATGGACAAACTAGGAAGGAAATTTGGATTCCCCTTCAATCTCGATGATTTCCCCCTCGAAACCATGAAACTTCCTCGGTGATGGTTCGATTTATGAAGGGCGTGCATGATGACATAAGCCAAACCTTCTCATTCTTTTACCAGGGCATGGTGAGGCTATACCATGGCACCATGCCAGGCGGCATGTTTTTTAAGCATGTATTTCATTTTTCTATAGTTGAAAAACCAGTACACAAACATTTGTGGTTGACTATTGCCACACATTTCAATGAAATCTATGCCCATTCCTTCTAAAAGGTATGATAAATTACTAAATAGCACAAGCATGGTTTTCCAGACCATTCTTATGTACCTTTTCATGCACCAATTGTTTGAATTTGAATTTGAATTATGTGCATTAATGCCTAGAAAATGCACATAATCCCCTAAATATGGTAAATGAACCCGAAAAAGTGCCAAATTTGAACACTGTGATTTGCAGGGTGTATGTTCATCATAGAAAAAACTCATGGACAAACTAGGAGGGAAATTTGGATTTCCCTTCAATCTCGGAGATTTCCCCCTCGAAACCAAGAAACTTCCTCGGTGATGGTTTGATTTATGAAGGGTGTGCATGACGACATAAGCCATACCTTCTCAATTTTTTACCAGGGCACGGTGAGGCCATAAGATGGCACCATGCCAGGCGTCATGTTTTTCAAGCATGTATTTCATTTTTCTATAGTTGAAAAACCAATAAACGAATGTTTGTGGCTGACTATTGCCACACATTTCCTTGAAATCTCTGCCCATTCCTTGTAAAAGGCATGAGAATTTCTAAATAGAACGAGCACGGTTGTGCACCATTCTTGTGCACCTTTTCATGCACCGATTGTTTGAATTTGAATTATGTGCATTACTGCCTAGAAAATGCACATAATCCCCTTAATATGGTAAATGAACCCGGAAAAGTGCCAAATTTGAACACGTGATTTGCATGGTGTATGTTCATCATAGAAAGAAACTCATGCACAAACTAGGAAAGAAATTTGGATTCCCCTTCAACCTCAGTGATTTCCCCCTTGAAACCATGAAACTTCCTCGATGATGGTTCGATTTATAAAGGGCATGCATGACGATATAAGCCAAACCTTCTCAATTTTTCACCAGGGCACGGTGAGGCCATACCATGGCACCATGCCAGGTGTCATGTTTTTCAAGCATGTATTTCATTTTTCTATAGTTGAAAACCCAATAAACGATGCGTTTGTGGTTGAGTATTGCCACACATTTCCTTCAAATCTCTGCCCATTCCTTGTAAAAGGCATGAGAATTTACTAAATAGCACGAGCATGGTTTTCCAGACCGTTCTTGTGCACCTTTTCATGCACCGATTGTTTGAATTTGAATTATATGCATTAATACCTAGAAAAGGCACATAATCACCTAAATATGGTAAATGAGCCCAGAAAAATGCCAAATTTGAACACGTTGCATTGGAGGGGGTATGTCGATCATAGAAAAAATTGAATGACAAACTAAGAAGGAAATTTGGATTCCCCTTCAATCTCGGTGATTTACTATCGCACACGACACACCGTCGCCTCTGCAAACCGTGTGTGTTCAGCCACACATGCAAAAGGAAAAATAAAACCCTCGCCCCCCTACCAACTTCGTCCCCACCCACACGCCGTGGACTCCTCCGCAAGTCTGCACCTCATCAACTTCTATCGCGGCTGCCACCCTATTCTCGACGGCTGTCGTCGGCGGGCGTAGGTCGTGCTCCAAACGGCACGGGATTTCGCCCCTACCGCTTGCCGCCGCCTATTTGCACCGACTTGCACTAACTTTCTAGACTCTAGTCGATTGGGTTTTTCTACGGGATTGGGCCAGGGATTTCTCTCATGGATAAGGTAATCAATTTAGCAAAATATTCACTCATCTCTTATCGCAGTCCGTCCGTCGCTGTTAATCAACCGGCGGAAATCGCTGTGGATTCATTTTTCTGCTAGCTGATTCGAGGGTTTTCATTCATGTGTCCACAATGCGAGCACAAATCGGGTAAGTGTGGTTGCGGCAGGTCTAAAACGAAGTTATATCTCACCATTCCGAATGACTTCAGGGAGCGCTCGGTATGTTCAATATCACCCTAACACGGTAATTGTGATTTCATTTTCTGACTCCATTCCTAGGCCGTACCAAATTATATTTACCAATTTATGCGCACTATATATTCTTCTGCCATGTTCTGAATAAATAATACCTGTCCACCTTTTAAGCAGGATATGTTGGATGCATAGTTAACAATCTGTATGTTACTCAGCATACTAAATTTCACTGGAAAGACTTAAAGCATGTCATAAAATTTGTTGATAATCTGACAGAGATAGCATAGTGTATGAACGCTGGATTTTGGATGGGATTAATTCTACCTATGGTGCACACATTGAACAAGACCAATTATGTGCACAAAACGCTGGTACAAAGTCATATTTTTATGTTGATGTTCATAAACTATATATATCTTCAACGATATGTTACAATTGGTTTTTATTCCACATTTCAACAGAAATTGCCCAGTGCAACTGTTCCTGAATTGATTTCCCAGTGTGGTCGAATTACACTTGTGCCTGCTAATAACACCAAAGGGATTGCAAGGTACTGCATTTCCCGCAGAAATGGAACCATTCAAATTAACAAGTTCTCGCTTGTCGTGACAATAATGCATCCACATTGGAAATTGGAGACACTATTCTACTCATGCTCTACCAAGGCACAGGAGGGTTCTTCCTTTTCGTTGACGAGATGCCGAGTCGCCATGATCAAGCTGCGTCCAGCGGATAGTTGTGGTTGTTGGCCCTCAGGCTCTTAAAATGTGCTAGTTGTTACTATGTTAAGTGTGTAGATATGGACCATACGGTTGTCAAAACCGTGTTACCAAGATCCGCCTTTTGTCGAATAGTGTCACCACTATATATATCCGCCTATGGGGCACACTCGGCATCGGGAATTGTTGGTTCTGCCTTGGGTGCAACGCTTGCCAGGGCTACCGCGACCGCTGCGTTTGCCCCGACGATGTCCGGCGAGACGACATTGGCTCTCGCCAGGGCTACCGTGACGGCCCCCAGGCATGCCCCAGCGACGTTCGGCGATGCGCCCTCCTTCATATGGGACATAAGCCTGCGCCTCGTGCGGCGGCCACCACAGCCATAGTTGTCCTTGCGTCGTCGTGGTTCCTCCGCCGCCGCCTACACCATCTGCCGCACTCTGCGCCGAGCCAGTAGTATCGCCCACTGGAGATCCCTGTCCGCTTTTAGGACGACCCTGGCTAATATGGTGGCTTGCTCGTACCATGTTTCCTGCTTCCTCTGGCCATCGTCGGGAAAGGCAGCAGCATGGCCGTCGACCGCCAAGCCGACCATCGTGCCTTCAGCCTCAATTCCGCCATCGTGCGACTCCATCCCGTCGTCAGCCATTGGGGGTGTGCCGGTATGTGTGGGTAACTAGCTATCAACTAGATCAGTAGTGAGTCGCCGCTGCTGGCCATTGCTGTGGTTATTTATAGCTAGCAGCTGGCTAGGGGATTTGGGATTTTACAATTCACCCATGTGGAGCGCGGGAAGCCTTCGCTGGAGCGCGAGAAGACTAAGTGGAGCACACAACCCGACAACCGTATGCGGTGTCACGTGTTATGACACACGTGTTACCATAAGGAAACGTATGTGTAACCTACATATCATCGCACACGCGTACTCGTACACGCATAATGTGCGATACTCCTAGCTATCGTAAGCAACTAGTTTGCAGTTTTCAAAGTTTTTTGTACTTGAGGTGTTCATTGGTTGGGGAGACTAGTACGACGCTAGCTCCCGCCCCTTTGAGAGATAATGAACCATCAAAGTACATTATGCAATCATCCATATCTTCCTTCCTATGTAGGGAAGTGGGCTCGGGATCTTCTGGTGTTGCCATCCATTCAGCAACGAATTTCGGCAACACTCTGCTCTTGATAATGTGGGTACTTTCATACTTGTTGTCGAATTTAGATTGCTCTAGAGACCATTCAGCGATGCTACCTATCACTGTCTTGTTGTGGAGGATACGTCCCAATGAGAAGGAGGTAACCACAATGATCGGGTGAGCTTGGAAGTAATGCATGAGCATCCGGGAAGCAACCACGATGCCGAGAAGGATTTTCTGGATGTCTGGGTACCTTGTAGCAGCTCCTTGTAGTAATGAGCTAACAAAGTACACCGGGTACTGCACGAATATCTTCTTGGGAGAACAACATTGCTCTGGTCCAGCTGATGTCGATGAATCCAGTCTGCCTGAACTAGGTTCTTGAATCTAGGTACCTTCTTCCTCCCATTCGACAACTAAGTTCGAGCTCACCACCTGGTGGGTGAAGGCTATGTACAAGAGTAGCATCTCATTGGGCATTGGGGCCACCAGTATCGAAGGAGAAGGAAGGTACTTCCGTGCTCTTGGAGGGCTGACTCTACTTCAGGCATGCATTCCAGAGGTCCCTCCTTCTTCACAACCTTGAAGAAGGGTAAGGCCCTCTAGGCAAGCTTTGAAATGAATCTACTGAGCATGGCCAGATACCCATTCAATTTCTGGATATCCTTCATGTGCTTTGGTGCCTGAATCTGCTCGATGGCTTCAATATTGTCTAGATTGGCTTCAATCCCATGATGGGTTATGAAGAATCCAAGGAATTTCCAGGAAGGTACGCCGAAGATGCACTTCTCTAGATTGAGCTTCAGTTCCATTGTGCATAGATTGGCAAAGGTTTCCTCCAGGTCTTGAATGAAAGTGGATTGGTGCCAGGTTTTGATGACAATATCATCCATGTAAGCTTTGATATTGCGATGCAATTGTGGTCCAAACCCGATCTACACAGCCCTCTGAAAGGTGGAACCGTCGTTCTTTAGTCCTAATGGCATCCGTACATAACAGTACGCACCACACAGATTAATGAAAGCGGTATTCTCTTCATCTTCTCGAGCCATTAGTATCTGATGATATCCAGAATAAGCATCGAGGAATGATAGTAGGCCACACCTAGTGGTGCAATCCATGATTTGGTCGATCCTCGGGAGTGGGAACGGATCCTTGGGGCAAGCTTTGTTAAAGTCTATGAAACCAATGCATTGCCTCAAATTTCCATTAGCCTATGGAACAACCACGGTATTGGCTATCCATGTACGGTGCAACAACTCTCTGATGAATCCGGCCTTCTTCAACTTCTCAACTTCAACAACTATGAAATTCTGGCGATCTGGGGCTTGCTTTCTCACTTTCTGCTTGATAGGTCTGGCATCACGGGATATCGCTAGGTGGTGCTTGATTACCTCCCTGGGCACACCGGGAATATCCGATGGTTGCCAGGAAAACACATCGTCATTTTCTAGTAGGAAGGCAACGGGCGCTCTTTCCTATTTGCCGGAGCGGGTGGTACCTATAGTGAAGGCACCAGACCCGTCCGCCCTTGCCGCTACCTTCTTAGTGAGAGCGCCAGGTGCCAGCTTCTATCTCTTTTTTGTTGACGAGTTGTTGTCCTTCATAGAAATACATGGTTCTACGCGCCTGCCAAGAGCCTGATCTCCTTCGGGAGTTCTACGGTCAGTGTTATTTTCAGAAGCCTTGTCCTTACCTCTGGAAACGCTCTAATTGCTGCCCTTCCCGCAAGCTTCAGATATGAAAAGTGTTTCAAGACTACAAGTGCTTGTGGCAACCAAATCCTTGTACTTATTTTCCAAACACATCATCGCATCCTTCCTGTCAGTTCTGATAGTGATTATCCCTTTGGGGCCTAGCATTTTCAGCATGCTATAGGCGTAGTGGGATGCCGCCATGAACTTCACAAGTGCTGGGAGCCCCAATATGCCGTTGTAGGATAGGGGATGTCCACAATGTGAAAGACAATCATCTCAGTCCTGAAGTTGATGGGAGTACCAAGATTTGTACGATAGGGGGATGTCCACAACATAAAAGACAATCATCTTAGTCCTGAAGTTGATGGGAGTACCAAATGTCACGCTTAAAGTGATCTGCCCCTTTGGTTTGGTCTTCCCTGGCTTGACCCCCTGAAACGTCCTCTTTTCCTGGAGGTCCGCTTTTGAGAGTTGGAGATTCTTGAGGATTTCACTGAGATGAGGTTGAGGCATGATCTCCCATCAAGTAACATCTTAGTGACCTTAAGATACCATATTGTTGGGGCTACCAGCATCAGGAGCACACCAACACCCGGGGTACGGTCGGGATGATCACTAGCATCGAAAGTGATAGGTGTCTGGGACCACATGAGGGGGTGCTGAGCTTCAATTGTAGGCTGAACGATGTTCACTTCGGGAGAGAACTTCTTAAACTTCTAATGAGAGAAGTGAAAAGATGCTCTCCCGTGGACACATGCCAGGGCCTGAGCCTTCTAAAACTCAATGGCCTGCTCTTCTTCCTCATCATCTGCATCGTCCGTATTCCGCTTGTCAGGCCTCTGGCTTGTCGCTCGTCTTGCTTGCTATCTTTCTTCTTGAAGCCTCCGACCGCTCCCTTGGCCTTCCTCTTGTCATGCCTCTCAAACTCCTTATTCTGCTTCTTGGCCAGTATTCGACCTAACGACAGTCTTGGATGTCGTGGTCAGTCGAACAATGAATCTTGCAGTAAGGGCTTCCTGATGCGGAACATCCTATGGTTATCCCCATGGACCTACCTTCGTCTCCCAAGACACCAAGTGGACCAATGACTAGAGCTTGTGCAAGGGCTATCCAAACCAAGGTGAACTCGCTTCTCTCCGAATATACACATTCCACATGCGAGACATGGCTATTACCTCAAGGAGAGACACTATGTGCGATCAGGTACTTGTAGGAAGGCCATGGCTCCGCTACGAACAATGGACAAGACGGCGAGTACACCAAGCGCGAGAAGCAAGAGGAAGAGTTGCCGGCAACCTACAGCCACCGGATGACCGTGCCTTACCGGACGTCTGGCGCACTGAGGTTCAGCCAACCAGAAGGCCCAGTCGACAAAAACTATAGTGGCCAGACTACCGGCAAGTACCGGAGGTCCGACACCCTCCACGAGCGGACGACCGCTCTCCTCCGGAAATCCGCTGCCACCAGTCCAGTACAAAAATAGTGCAAGAACAAAGTCTTCCGGACATCTGAGCCTCTGGACGTCTGACGTTCTCCAGAAATCCGATGCCTCATGTCTAGAGCCAAATCGTCGGACGTTCAACGCCCTGCGGACGACCAAACACTCACGAGCCACCAGACGGCAGGTAACCTCCGGACGTCCGGAGCCTGCCTATGCGCAACCACTCGGGCCTTGACCCTTGTATCCGCTTCTCTCTCCCTAGACTATATATACCCCTTCAGTTGGATGAACTAGGGTTAGGAAAGGTTTAGCTCATTTTTTAAACCATCTCCTTGCCTATGTGTGTGCAATAGGGGGGGGGGGCTTCCCACATGACCTAGAAAATGTCGGCGATAGGGAGTAGGAATGCATACGTTTTGCAGAACTAAGCGTATCCAATGCCCACATCTATCCCAAACGTGAGTTGGCACACAACTGTTTGTGATATATCGAATATCCCAAATGCTCCATCCTTGCTACACGTGTGGGTTGGCATTACCATTGCACACACTATTCTGTGGTGCAACGTTTACGATGCTCGCCCCATCACAAACAGTTCATGATTGTAAAGCGTGTATGATAAGGAGACTATCACAGACATTCACTTTTCCCAAACCATATGAGTTATATAATTAAGAAGATAAGATAATCATCGTATGAGTGTTAGATGAGTTTATGAAATATCCAACTGTCGTACCAGTGTCAGATGGGATAACTATCGCACATGCTATTCTGTGGTGAAACGTTTATAACGCGTACGACATCACAAACAGTTAATGATTGTAAAGCGTGTACGATAAGGCGAGTATCACAAACATTTATTTTGGTTGCACCGTTTATGATATCGTCTGACATCACACACGCTTTGCAAACAGCAATTGTGTGCATGGTCACACACGTTTTCTCACTATGAAACATGTCGGATTATGAGGTATATCACTCACGTTGTGCTTTATAGACTATGTGCAGCGTATTGACCTACAGACCATATTTTCTCCCTAATTTAATCGCTGCAATTTTAAATTGTATAGAATTTGAATTTTAAAGTAGGCAGTAACTTTATTCATATCCATCAGGTTCAACAACCAATGCATTATTCGATTGACAGGTACATATGTTCAAGAATGACATCAAAAAGAAGAATTACATAAGCAACAAATAAAGAATGATGAACCAGGGTTGTATACTTGTATTAAAGACTGTAAAGAAAGAGGAGAAAGATATTCTAGTTCCTGAACAAGGTGAAGCAGAATGCCCATATTGTGCCCTCGTCCATGCCGAATGCACGCACGACTCTAGTCCAACCCCTTCTAATGGCCGACCACCCATCCTTCACTGTCTTCATGAGGACTTCTAGATAGTCATTATAGTCCGGTAGAAATACTTTAACCTTTTCTTGTCCACCAATCATGTAGTTTGAGAGGTAATCTTGATTAAATTGCTTTGGGAACCACTTCAAAGGAAAAAAAATTAGACATTGTCATCTAACCACTCATTATGGCCAGTAAAAGAAGGCTACAGAGTTCTTACTTACTATCCTACAATTCATTGTTGTCTTGGATAAAGTGTAAAAAATAGTTTAATTGCCATCTTTTGACCCATTTTACTAACAATCTTTATTAGTTTCCTCACTTGATGCTGGTTCATGAATATCTCATTGCCCAATACGTAGAAAGAGCCGAAGCGCGGATCATTACCAATGATATATGTACGTACAAGCACCAAGTTAATATTAGAAGCTAAACTGTAATTGCACAATGATGTAGTACAACACTCCCTCTATTCCATTATATAATATCTTATTACATCCAATATACTGACATATTGGATGAATTAACATCTTATATTATGGGGTGGATAGAGTATATATAAACCATGGGATGAAACTAACCTCCATGGAAAACAGCAGTCGTTCCCAATATTGTCCTGTGTAAGTACATCGAAAGGCATGTTAAGCACAACAGGCTAAACATCAACTAAACATATCCATGGTAGATAACATAATCTCCAAATGATAGCTTCAGTGTGAAGGTTTAAGCACGCTAGTTAAGCAAAAAAGAAGTGGAAAGCTGTGTTAACTGTAACAGGCCTAACATTTAACAACAACCAAATATATGCGTTAAAATCGGTATTGTGCAAGTTTAAGTACAATACTTATTGTTAAATAAAAATGGAAAGCCGTGTTAACTACAACAAGCTTAAGAGCAACCAAATAAAGTCATTCATAGTGGTATTGTTGAAACTGGTATTGATGAAATTGAATTGAACAGGTCATACTTCCACATATGGAACACCACATTGTGAATAACAGAAATAAAGATGGCATTCTACAAACAGCCAAATATAGCAATTGAAACTGGACATATGCTAACTACAAACAATCTAACCAGCAAATACTGTTAAAGGAGGCATATGCTCGCTACAATAAGCTTAACATCAACCTAATAAAGTCATTCATAGTGGTATTGTTGAAACTAGTATTGATGAAATTGAACTGCACAACTCATACTTGCACATATAGAACACCACATTGTGAATAACTGAAATAAACAAGGCATACTACGAACAACCAAATATAGCAATTGAAACTGGACATATGCTAACTACAAATAAACAAACAACCAATAATAGCTAAAAGAGGCATATGCTCGCTACACAGGCTTAACGACAACAAATTAATTCATTCATAGTGGTATTGTTGAAAGTGGTATTGATGAAATAGAACTGCACAGTGCATACTTGGACATATAGAACACCACATTGTGAATAACTAAAATAAACAAGGCAAACTACGAACAACCAAATATAACAATTGAAACTGGACATATGCTAACTACAAACAACCAAACAACCAAAACCCATTAAATGAGGCTTATGCTCGCTACAACAGCCTTAACAGCAACCAAATAAAGTCATTCATAGCGGTATTGTTGAAACTGGTATTGAAAAATTGAACCGCATAGTTCATACTTGCACATATAGAACACCACATTGTGAATAAGTGAAATAAACAAGGCATACTATGAACAACCAAATATAGCAATTGAAACTTGACATATGTAACTACAAACAACCAAACAACCAAAAACCATTAAAAGAGGCATATGCTTGCTACAACAGTCTTAACTGCAAGCAAATATAGTCATTCATAGTGGTATTGTTGAAATTGCATAGAACATATAGCTTGTGCTTAAACATCAAATTGTATAATTGAACATCACAATCTAAAAAAATAGGGGGTGTATTGCCTACATCGGGCTTAACAGGAAAAAAATATGGTCGTTGAACAGGTATTGATGAAATTGTACTTCATAGTAAATAGTTGCACATATAGAGCATCACATTGTGAATAACTGAAATAAAGAAGGTATACTTCAAAGAACCAAATATAGCAATTAAAACTGGAAATATGCTCAAAACAAAAGGGGCTCAACAAAACAAATCATGGGTTTCCCCGTGTGAGAAGCACGACAAAACAAATCATGGGTTTCCTCACATGTCACAGACGGGCTTCTTCCCATTGGAAGAGGAAGGACTCTGGGTGTGCTCCTTGTTGTCGCAGATGGGTACTCACCCTTAGAAGAGCACGGCTGTAAGGTGCCCTCCCTGATGTGGCAGATGGGCTCCTTCCCCTGGGACGAGCCGGAAAGGGTGCCCTCCTTGTGGTCGCCGTCGATGAGGTCTGACTTGGCAATTGAGGATACCAAGCCAGCGGCGCAGAACATGTCCTTTAGAAATGACAAAAGGGGCTCGATGGCGATGAAGGATGGGAAATTCTTGACAACGATGCAGAGGAGATCAGTGGTGGGGCCATGGGTGAGATCGACGATGATTGAACCTGAGGGGTTGGGGATGATCCACTTAACCTATGACATAGCTCGCGTCAAGCCGTCGCTATCGACGACCTTGATGTCCTAGCCAGCTTGCACCACATACCGCCATATCCTAACTCATTGATTGAAAGCCTCCAGCCAATCATCGTGGTCAGCTTCATCGGCGGCCTCGGTGGCCACCTTGCCATTATCGGGCGAAGAGGTCGCAATAAACCTCCTTTTGGCCATTCGCTCCTCGAGCTCCCTAGGAAGTGTAGCCGGGCTTAGAATGTGATGCTCTAGAGTGGGGGATGGGGGTGGGGATGGGACATGTAGGAAAGGGGGCATTTCGCAGGCGTCATCTAAGAATTTTAGGGCGGCGCGTGTATGGAGATCGGTGGGTAACCTGCACGGGTAGACTAGCAAAGGATGACGATGGAGGCGGCGACGATGACCTAGGTAGGGTTTCGAGTGAGGGAGGGGTGGTGTGTGTGTGTGTGAGCTGTGGTTTTCGGGTGTGAGTGTGTGGAGGGGGTCCAAGGTGGTGTTTATGGAAATGCCGCGGCTACTGAAAATTTTACTAGGCGGGAGTGAAATCCCGGGGCTATTGAAAATTTGGATGAAGGGATTGAAGCGGAGCAGGAACAAAAAACATCGCTCATGGCCCAAACATAATAATTGTGTACAATCAAATAGAAAAAAAACCGCGGAACCACCATTTCTGAAATCGCTCAAGGCGGGTAGATATTTTTGAGATTGCAAGGGAAGCCTCGTGGAGACCAATCGTTGCAAGCGGCCACCAATGGACTGTGCTGATTTGACAGGGGCACGGGCGTGGCACATGTGTAGTCTGAGGTAACCATGTCTATTGCATCTACAATTGTAGACAGTTGTTTCATCCGACTCATCTACTATTTATAAATTTGGCCAAAAAACACACGGGAAAAGGTCAAAACACAAACACACCTGCATGTGGACAAAATATATGCGTGGAAAAGGTGGTTTGATATTCAAATACCCAATGCACAACTTTGTTGTGGCACCTGTCTCACAAAGCGCATAGTATTGCTCATCCGCCACCCCCCCCCCACTTCGTGTCGGTGGGAGGGAATCCTAGCTATGAACGCATGCCCCTAAATAGCTACGTCTGGCATCTAACCCTACAGTAACACAAAACCTATAGGAATCCATCATGGTCAAGCCTCCCTCTTGCTTTTCATCAAAGGTGGACTATGCGAGCCCACAAATGTGCTTGTGGCACGAGATGGGCGAGACCATGAACCACTTGCGGGTGGCCTAACTATATGTATGAAAAGGGTGGTGTGATCTTTAAATACCCAATTAACAACATTGATGTGGCACATGCGCCTTGCAACCCGAACATCCCCGACCCCACGGAGGTTCAAGATGTAAAAAAGGAGTGCCCCCCCCCCCCACACACTTCGAATCAGTGGGAGGGCATCTCACCAAGACCTACTGTGACACAGACCAAGAAGAATCCACCTTGGTAACCTCTCTCGTTGTCGGTCAAAGTGACGGACTTCCACGCGGCCACACAAATGGGCTTGCCGCCGATAACCATGCGAGGGAGCGGCTGAATACAACCATCGCTTACATTTGGCCCAAACATATGTATATGGAAGCCGTACCCTTCGTTAAAGAGGAAAAAGTTGTCAAATGAGGACACTATTGGCACTGGAACGTTTTTTGCCTTCGGAGCTAAGTAAAATGAACACTTCAGATTGCGAACACCACTTGACTCCGAGCATGTACAGGACACGATGAAGAACTCGCCTCGCAAGCCGAATACCACGAGGTGTGCAGTTGCCGGACACAAGCCCTGGCGTTGGAGGCAAGTTCGGGGGCTACTGAGGGAGTCCTGGATTACGGGGTCCTCGGGCTGTCGGCCTGTTATGTTTGGGCCGGATTGATGGGTTATTATGGGGCCCAAGCTGGTGTGCGGATCCATGACCGGATAAGGAATCTTCAGAGCTGTGGTGTGTCCTCCAAGCCAAGATTAGGCAGGATCTTCCTCTCTTTGTAACCGATCGTGTATAACCCTAACCCTACCAGTACCTATATAAACCGGAGGGTTTTAGTGTTTAGTGATAGACCTACATTCATCACCTCCTTACCTTAGGGGTTAGCTCACCTCATCTCGAGGTAGATCTACTCTGTAACCATACCATACATCAAATACAATCAAGGAGGACATAGGGTTTTACCTCTTCGAGGGGGCCCGAAACTGGGTAAATACCGTGTTCATCATTCCTTGTTCCCCATCGATCCTAGATCCACAGCTCGGAACCCCCTACCCGAGATCCGCCGGTTTTGACACCGACATTGTGCTTTCATTGAGAGTTCCACTGTTGGGTCGCCAAAAGGATCAATGGCTCGCCTAATCATCGGAGATGGTGTTAGCCCCGAGGACCTCTTTGTTCCCGGCCAACTCTTTGCATTCGGCAGCATCGTGCTGCATGCCAACCCAACTGGTCATCTAGATCAGATCGACAGCTTCGTGCCTGAGCACCGAATTCGATTCGGCAATCTGGAGTAAGTTGCAGACATTGGCGGCGATCTGGTTTTCGCCGGATTCACTATGCCTGCTCCTGAACCCTTCCTCGATCCAATCTACGGATCGGCTCCCATCCTACGGCCAACCTTGAGCTCGAACGTCTCCGCCTTGAATGGAAGCCAGGAATCCCTCTCGACCGTGCCCGCAATATCCACCGGAGACTCGTCTTCAGGCCATAATGTAGAAGGAAGGTTCGGACACCAAGAGTCGCTTTCGGCCGAACTCTCTCCTTGCAACACGCCTACGGCCTTGAGCCCCAGCGATGGGTCGACGTTCGATGGCCAGGGGTTACCCCTAGCCGAACTCCCCCTCGACAACTTGGCTTCAAGCCCCGATATGGAAGCAATATCCGAAGACCAGGTCTTGTCCTCGGTTTCTTATGACCATCTGGCCCCGGGCCTCGAGGTTAGCTCGGCCCTCAAAAACCAGGATCCGGCTCTGGCCCCGATCATTCCTTGCCCCGCCACATCGGAAGCCGGTCCCCTATGGCCACCGCATACCAGTCCGACGACCCTCACTTTAATAAGCGAGGCGTTGGACCAAATCCAGATGATGGCTATTCAGGAGGATCCCCCCTCGGCTTGCGTTCAGCAGCCCTTTGAGACGTGCTTCGGGGAATTTTACGTCCCACCCACCACCCACCTCGTAGCCACGGTCGAGGACCTAACCGACATCTTGGACTACACTTCGGAAAACGCCTATTCCATGGACGAGGATAGTGGAGCTACCGCCAACACCGACGCCACGCCTCCCGTCTCTGGTCGCTGGATGGCCACGCCGACTTACGACATTTACATGGTGGACACTCCAAAGGACGACGGCATCCCCTAGAAGGATAGCGGCAAGCCCGACAATGAGCCACACAGGCACCGCAGACAACGCCGTTGCTCCAAGGCACATCGAAGCCATGCAAGCAACACGGACACCGGAGAGAACGGCGCTCCGGATAATGCGGACAACCTCGAGGACCACAGCGCCGACGAGCAACCTCAAGCTGATCATGAGGAGGAAGACCCGCTCAACCTAGAGAACCTTGGTGATTCCAAAGACAGCAACTACCCCCCCCCCCCCTCCGAAGAGGAGGTTAGCTTGGGCGAAGAGGATTTCATCGTCCCTGAAGACCCGCTGGATCAAGAGTGGTTCAAACGGTAGCTCATTGCCACCGCGCGTAGCCTGAAGAAACAACAACAGAAAATAAAGGCCGAGCAAGACGCCCTCAATGAAAGATGGACTAAAGTCCTAGCTGCCGAAGAAGGGTACACCTAAGAGCGGCAGACTAAAAGTTACCCAATGTGAAAGCTTCTGCCGCAATTTGATGATGAGGCCATAGAGCCAGCACCTGCACGGCACACTCAGGCGGACCAGCCGGACCGCCCCCCTCGAGGACGGGATAGGCCGTCCGATAAAACTGAACAGCCTCTTGCTCCACCTCGCCGTCCAGGCAAGGAGCCAGTTTGGCCTGCCTATGAGTACGACCTACGACGCAACCTAGATGCCCGCGCAGGTCTGACAAGATCCATTTATTGACCCAAAGGCAACTCTCCTGTTCGACGGGACAGTTACCATGCTTGGCTAGACCGAAACGACCGAGCTCGGGAACAACAGCGAGCCCGGATGATAGATGGTCTCCGGCGCGACGTAGCACAAGTCAGGGGTGCCGCTCACCCTCTGTGCTTCACAGATAGAGTGATGCAAGCACCAATTCCCGGAGGGTTTCAAGCCCGTAAATATTGAGCCCTATGACGGGACGACAGATCCGGCCATATGGATAGACGACTTCCTACTACACATCCACATGGCACAAGGCGACGACTTTCATGCCATCAAATACCTACCATTGAAGCTCAAAGGTCCGGCTCGCACTGGTACAATGAGGTGCTATACAAACGATTTTTAACCCCTTTCCGTGACGGTATTTGGAACCATCGCCAAGTGAGTGTGGGCGATAGGGGGGTCCTTCCCACACGACCCAGAAACCTTCGAGGATATGCCCTCCTGTCACACACGCTCGGCAAAATGAGGGCGTATGCGACCGGCGAGCGCTCAAATACGGTTATACGTACAGTAGTGCTAAAAAATACAATTATACAGGCGAAATCATTTCCGGTCGTAAGTACATCCCACACAGTCAGTCCCTGCTAAACGTTTCCGTTCGTATATACATCCCACACAGTCGCTCCAAGGAAAACGTTTCCGTTCGCAGGTACATCACACACAATTTTCCCCATTAAATCGTTTGTGATAGCGTTGCCATTGCACACAATATTAACAATTTTATCATTTGCATTATTGAATGCATCACACACGGTGCGTAGAAGAAACTGTGTGGCAAAGGCTGTCCATCACACACAGTTTTTATGTGGTAAACCTTTGCGCAAGGTGGCCTAACGCAAACAGTTTTCAAGAGAATGTCGTGTGTGATTGTTCATTGATCCAACACCGTTTATTCCTAGAAACTATGTGCGTTGCCTGAGGTCATCGCCCACGGTGTTTTCTCAATAACCGTTTGCAATAAAAAAACAATTAGCAGGCTAATTGCCCTATTATTAATAATCCATTTATTAATCTAATTAACATTCATATTAACCACATAATATATTTCATTTCCATATTAAGGAAGCAGGATTTCATAATTGAAATACATCAGAGTACAACATGATATAGCTTCAGCACTCAGCTACCCCATTACACAACTGCACCAACACCAAGTTTCACATGCAACATCTAGAACCTTTCGAAATTAGCATCATAGATGGTACATAGACAGATGCATATCATCTGGAAAACTGCTGAAGCGGAAGGCGAATATTGAGCCTTCATTCATGTTGAAGGTCTTTGCAACTTTAGGCCGGAGCCTGTGGATGATTGACCTTCCATCCTTCGTCCTCTTCAGGAACACTTCAATATTGAACCGTGGGTGTTGTATGAAAACCTTCCTCGCCTCCTGACCATAGAGGTGGTTTGAGAGGTAATCATCAGTGAACTGCTTTGGAAAGGCCTGAAAACAAGGATGTGCATAAATATCTTCTCTATATTGGAAATGGGGCAAAGGAAAAAAAAGGCAAGTGAACTGATGTCTTCTTCATTGTGCAGACAAAGATCTTGTTGTTTTTTGTCGCTAATTTCTTTATCCAAACAATCTTTCTGAGTTTCTGGACTTGATTGATATTCATGGACAACTCATTTCCCCATACGCAAAAAGGGTCGAACAGTGGGTCAAAACCTCTGACAGCAGGACCTACATGTGAAAGACCAAATTGTTAAAAACCTAAATATTAGAATGGTTCCTGCAATTGCACAATAATGTGCTATTAGACAACGGACCATGCATGTGCTAACCTCAATGCTTCCCATTGTTTCCCCGCAACACATATAAGGTAGTTAGTCATCAGGTTAAGTAAGGGTTCGCATGCTATCAGTAAAATATGTTGATGAAAAATAAGCACATTGCAGATTCATCAGATTAATTCAAGCCACATGGAAAACCCATTTATCCAAACCAAGCATGATTAAGAACTAGGAAATATAGCACTTGTATATGTTTCTCATGTATTAAGTGCAGCCAAATTCAATCTATTCCTCACATGCACAACAATACAAAATTCTACCCACGACAATTGGACATCGCATTGCAGAATTGAACCAAGCAGTTAACTAAACACCACAACAAATGAACCAAACATTAACTGAGCACCACATTGCACAATATAACATACTCCTAATAGAAGATCGGACAGTTAACCAAACCAAGCATGCTTAACAACTTGGAAATATAGCAATTGTATTTGTTTCTCATGTATTTAGTACAGCCAAATTCAATTTATTCCTCACATGGTATACAATAACAGAATGCCACCCACAACAATTGGAATCTCGCATTGCAGGAATATTGAACCAAAAAAGCTAACTAAACACCAAACCAAACGTTAACTAAGCACCACATTACACAATATAACATACTCCTAATAGAAGATCAGGCAGTTAACCAAACCAAGCATGCTTAACAACTTGGAAATATAGCAATTGTATTTGTTTCTCATGTATTTAGTACAGCCAAATTCGATTTACTTCTCACATGGTATACAATAACAGAATGCACCCACAACTATTGAACATCGCATTACAGAATTGAACCAAACTTTTAACTAAACACCACAACAAATGAACCAAACATTAACTGAGCACCACATTGCATAATGTATAACCAAACCAAGCATGCTTGACAACTTGGAAATATAGCAATTGTATTCGTTTCTCATGTATTATGTAAAGATAAATTTGATTTATTTCTCACATGGAAGACAATACAAAATTGCAGCCTGAAGAATTGAACATCACATTTGCAGAATTGAACCAAGCAGTTAACTGAAGACGATAGCTAATTAACCAAATAGTTAATAAGTGAGCACCACACTGCACGACATATAGAACATATACACTAGAGCAACAGATTGCATGGTAAAATTAGATTGCACAATTCACTAGAATTTGTTAAGGAAAGGCAGGAGCAGCACACGCAACGGGTAAACCGAGCATGCTTAACCGGCATAGCTAGCAAATGGCAAGGTGCTCCTCCAAGATCTGGGGGTCGGCACGAATGGCAGCCATCACGACCTCATCCGCGTGTGCGGCCGCGATTTGCTTCTTCGCTGCCAAATGCTCCTTGAGCTCCTGGCTATACTGCATGCACCATGGCTTAGGGTGGCACTTATTTGGTGGAGGGGTCGGTGATTTGGGCGGAAGGTGTCGCACCGGCAGTCGGGGCATGTGGGATGTGGAAGGAGGAGGAGGATGGGGGTCGGGTGTGGATTACCTGCCTAGATAGACGAGGCTGAGCAGCGTGAAGGAGGGTCGCCGGCGAGGAGGCGGTGATGCAAGCAAGGAGTGAAGGTTTCAACTTATAAAGGAAGGCGGAAACAGGGGAAATGTGGCTTTTGGTGAGGGGGAGGGGGCAGGGAGGTAGATATTTCTGCGGAAGCCAAAATTTTTGAATCAGTTTAGCAAAATAACTGGCGCGCAAAGTGTCATCAGACACGGTCCCTTATTCAGAATTGTGTACGATGTGTGAATACCATGTGCCCATCTTTCACCGGCGACGATTGAACAGTGAAATGATATTTGGGGAGAGAGCTAGTGTGCTTGACACGCCGGCTGTGGACTGTAGCCGACGCACCTTCTCACGTAAGCCAGAGGCGTACTATACACCGACGGTGCTCCAGGATATTTTGTACTGCATCTCACACGGTTGGTGATAATAAACTGTGTGGGATCTACTTGATTTTTCATCTTGATTTGAATTACATAATGGGGTACAGTGGCAATGGACGGTGTTTGAATTGCTAGAACTTTTATCTGTAGTGAACATGCAACTATATGTGTGTCGTAAAAGAATTGGAATTGTCCAGGGTTCGTTTGGACATTTTATACATTAAATTGGTTTTCTAGCCATTTCAGGTGCACAATTTAAAATTAAACTACATGCACGTGCTCTGTTGCACCAACATGGGTTGTAAAATCATATATATGTCCATGCGTTTATGCTTATGTCCCATGCAAGAAATGGGGATGAATTTCGAACACCACGGCACCGTGGCTCTCCGGCAAACATTGAGGTACTTGCTTTTGTAATTCTAGTAAATCCAAAACCCGTCTAAAATTCATGAACCTTGGCATGCTATCATGGAATGGCATCAACATGCTGGGGTAAAAAATATTGTCCCATTTGGGGCAAGTTATGGTATAAGCTTCTAACAAACCAGAGCTTCTCAGAAGAAGCCTCATGGTTCCATTAGGGAAAAGTGTCACCTTTGTGGACAAAACGATATTCGTCGCCTCTTCTTCCTTTCAATTTTTTTTCTGGTGTCAACATAGAACAACAGGAGTGTCGTGCTAAATTTTGGATTTTTTCGGGGATTGTTTGGACATTTTTATACGTTAACTGAGTTTTCTAGGCATTTATGTGCATAATTCAAAATTGAACTACATGCACATGCTCCAGTCCATAAAAACGGGTTGCAAAATCAAATGTTTGTCCTTGGTTGCAAGCTTAGGTCACATGCAAGAAATGAGAATGATTGTCAAACACCTTGACACTGTCGCTCGGCCGCTAACATTGAGATACATGGTTTTAAAATTCTAGTAAATCGAAAACTCGTCTGAAATTCATGAAACTTGACATGATATCATGGAACGGCATCGACATGCCGTGGTAAAAATATTGTTCCATTTGGGGCAGGTTTGGGTATAAGCTTCTCGCAAACCAGAGCTTCTCTCACAACAAGCCTGATGGTTTCGGTAGGGAACATGCCACCTTGGGGGACGAAACGATATCTGTTGCCTCTAATTACTTTCAAAAAAATTCTCGTGTCAACATAGAACAACACGAGTGTTGTGTCAATTTTTTGGATTTTTCGGGGTTCGCTTGGACATTTTTATACATTAACTGAGTTTTCTATGCATTCATGTGCATAATTCAAATTTGAACTACATGCACATGCTCCAGTGCATATAAATTGGTTCAAAATTGGAATGTGTGTCCTTGGTTACATGCTTAAGTCCCATGCAAGAAATGAGAATGAATTTCAAATACCTTGCCACCGTCGCTCGGCCGCTAACATTGAGATACATGGTTTTTAAATTCTAGAAAATCAAAAACACTTCTGAAATTTATGAAACTTGACATGCTAGCATGGAACGGCATCAACATGCAGTGGTAAAAATAATGTCCCATTTGGGGTAGGTTGGGGTATATAAGCTTCTCACAAACCAGAGCTTCTCACAACAAGCCTCATGGTTACGGTAGGGAACGTTTCACCTTTCTGGACGAAACGATATCCGTTGCCTCTTCTTGATTTCAATTTTTTATAGTGTCAACATAGAACAACATGAGTGTTGTGTTAATTTTAGGAATTTTTCGGGGCTCGTTTGGACATTTTTATACATTAACTGAGTTTTCTATGCATTGATGGGCATAATTCAAATTTGAACTACAGGAACATGCTCTAATGCATATAAATTGGTTGAAAATTCAAATCTGTGTCCTTGGTTGCAAGCTTAGGTCCCATGCAAGAAATGGGAATGAATGTCAAACACCCTGCCACTGTCACTCGGCCGCAAACATTGAGATACCTGGTTTTTAAATTCTAGTAAATCCAAAACTCGTCTGAAATTCATGAAACTTGGCATGCTATCATGGAGCGGCATCAACATGCCGTGGTAAAATTTTTGTCCCATTTGGGGCAGGTTTGGGTATAAGCTTCTCACAACAAGCCTGGTGGTTTCGGTAGGGAACGTTTCACCTTTTTGGATGAAATGATATCCGTTGCCTCTTCTTGATTTCAATTTTTTCTCTAGTGTCAACATAGAACAACGGGAGTGTTGTCTTAAATTTTGGAATTTTTTGGGGCTCGTTTGCACATTTTTATACATTAACTAAGTTTTCAATGCATTTATGTGCATAATTCAAATTTGAACTACAGGCACATGCTCTAATGCATATAAATTGGTTGAAAATTCAAATCTGTGTCCTTGGTTGCATGCTCAGGTCCCATGCAAGAAATGGGAATGAATGTCAAACACCCTGCCACCGTCACTCGGGCGCAAACATTGAGATACCTGGTTTTTAAATTCTAGTAAATCCAAAACTCATCTGAAATTCATGAAACTTGGCATGCTATCATGGAGAGGCATCAACATGCCGTGGTAAATTTTTTATCCCATTTGGGGCAGGTTTGGGTATAAGCTTCTCACAAACCAGAGCTTCTCACAACAAGCCTGACGGTTTCGGTAGGGAACGTGCCATGTTTGGGGACGAAACGATATTCGTTGCCTCTTATTGCTTTCAAAAAAATTCTAGTGTCAACATAGAACAACAGGAGTGTTGTGTTAAATTTTGGAATTTTTCGGGGTTCGTTTGGACATTTTTATACATTAACTCTGTTTTCTAGGCATTTTATGTGCATAATTCAAATTTGAACTACATGCACTTGCTCTAGTGCATATAAATTGGTTGAAAAATAAAATATGTGTCCTTGGGGGCATGCTTAGGTCCCATGCAAGAATGGGAATGAATTTCAAACACCAAGGCACTGTTGATTGCCGGCAAAACATTGAGATACTTTGTTTTTAAATTCTAGTAAATCCAAAACTCGTCTGAAATTCATGAAACTTGGCATGCTATCATGGAATGGCACCCGACATGTTGTGGTATTTTTTGTGTCCATTTTGAGAGAAGGCGCACTCGAATAACAGCCAACAAAGGCATTTAAAAAAATAGCTGCCACTTTAATATCTCAAACATTTGTATAATTCAAATCGTGTGTGTTCTGTTAACCATTCACGTGACGCCACGTGTCTTGGTTTTAATGGCTATAGGAGGTGCCGTGCGGACAGCTGCTTGACTGAACCGGAGGCGTGCGAGTGCAGTGCGGTGTGCAAGCTGATCGAGAGGCGTGCAAGCTGTCCTCCAATACGCAGACTCACCGGGAAGCGTGTGAGCTGTACGCTGCGCAGGCTCACTGGGAAGCGAGCCCTTTGACTTCCATGGCCTCCAGCCTTCCTCTCCATTAATGGCGCCCGAGCCGCTGTTTAATACGGGCGGCCTTAGTGCCTCCCATTCCCCTCCCTCCCGCAAACCTCCACCAACGCCATGGCGTAGAATGATCATCTGCCACTAGTCTTCAAGTTTGGTGAAGTCGACTCCGAGCCGAAGGAGATAGAAAATAAGGAGGAAAGGGGCCTCATGGACATGGCCGTGAACGAGCTGGCCGCGGCGGTTGCTGCCCCCACTCCCGTCCCAGCTCCCATACCCGCGCCCGCGCCAGCGACCATCCCCGTAGCATTGATGGGCTGGTCGCCGAGCACTATCACAGAGCTGGAAGCCGTGGGCGTCAGCGAGGTCTCTGCGGACCCGCGCGAGCTCGTGTACATGTCAGCGCCAGCGCCCGTGCCCGTGCCCATGCGCGCCCCTCCACCCACTGCGGCGCCGGTCCCCGTGTGATTGGCTACACCCGCCGCGCCCGTGCCCGTGCGCGCGCCCCCCTCAGCGGCATGGGACGCCGCCGTCGACCGCTACCTCTCAGCGGCGCCAGTTACCGTCCTCCCGCGCCCCGCCCGTCGATCGCGCGATGACATGATGTTTGATTTACAAGTGAAGAACATTCTATGCTGCCTTAAAGACTTCAACAATGGCATCCCGGAGGACGACAACAACAACGACGGCGCGGCACGCCGCCTCCGCTGCCACCGGAAATAGTTTTTTTTTGGGGTTTAATACTGTATCTCGATCATATGAATATAAATTCGCAGTGTGACTGAATGAAAGATATGGTTTGAATGAACTTGCGTTTTTCTCTCTTAATGTACAGACTTATCAAATGATTTTCTTTTGAAAAAAACATCAATGGTTTTTAAATATAAAACAATCATCGCAAACGTTTTAGTTGGAACACCCGTATGCAAACCAACAGCTTCCTCAGGAAGCCAAGGGAAAATGTCCCGAGCAGGATTTGTGCAGCTCTTGATCGCAAACGTTTTAGATAGAACACCCGTATGCAAAGAGAGAGCTACGGTCTTCCCCCTTAAGTCAAGGGAAAATTTGCAGCGCAGGATTTTTGCATCCCTTCAATGCAAACGGTTGTTTTGGATGACCCGTGTGCAACCACGTACAAACAATTTGGTAAGATTTGCATCTGTCATATTGGGTATGTTACCATTTGTCAAACTGGAAAGATTGACATTTGTTGATCTAGTAACATTGCCATTTGTCAACCTTGTAACACTGCGATTTTTCAAAATATGCAGCTAAAAAACACTAGCACTATCTAATTTTTGCAACTAAAATTCAGTAATTAAGCATAGATTTCATTCATAGATTAAGCAGTCGTTCTTTATACAAACAGTTCAACTCGGCAGCTGAACCGACCAAACTTTTCCCCAATTGTTGCCAACCACGTACTGAAATAGCTAGTTCAACTATATATACTAGCTAATTTTAAGTACGTTGTACAGTTCCACCACATCTATAGTCAGATGAACTGAACAAAATAGCCCCTAAATACTACTACTACTACAGAGGGGCTTTGTACTACTTCTGACAGCCTCTCCTCTGCCGAGCGCGCTCAGTAAGAGGCAGAGGAGGAGGAGCCTACCGACGAGATGGACAACTGCAATACAGTGGCTGCCGCTACTGCACCTTTAGCGATGCTCACCTCGAACGCCCTCTGCCGCTCCAGACGACCCCTCTCGAAGCGGTGGTTCTCCTCGTAGATCTCCTAATTCCTCGCCTCTGCGGCGGCGTGTGCCGCGGCCATGGCGGCGGTAAGGCTCTTTGCATGCTCGACGAGGCGCTCCTCCTCCTCCCGTAGGAACTCGATGTAGCTCACAAGGTCGCTGACGCACGTGCGGGCCTCCACCTCCGCGTCCCGACTTCGGGCGGCGGTGGCAGAGCGGGTGATGACCCCGGCGGTCGACGGTGGGCTGGCGGCCATGGCGGCCGACGATGGGGTGGTCGCCACGACCACCACCTCCCGCCTTCGGGCCGCGGTGGCGGAGCGGGTGATGGCCACGGTGGCCGGCAGTGGGGTGGCGGCCACGACGGCCACCTCCCGCCTTCGGGCCGCAGCGGCGGAGCGAGCGATGGCCCTGGCTTTCGACGGTGGTGTGGCGGCAACGGTGGCCGGCAATAGCTGCCGATGGGCAGCGGCGGTGGAGCATGTGGTGGGTGTTCCGCGCACACCCAACAGGGACGCCACATGCACTACACTACACCGGGGAGTCCGCCACCGCTGCGGTGTAGCCTCCCAGCTGGAGCTATCCTCTGATGACGGCGGAGTGGCTGAGCGACGACGACGGACCGGTTCCATTGGCGATTGTGGGAGAAGCAGACGAGATAAGCTATAGGGGGAGGGGAAAATGCGACACAGGAGTTGCCGGCCATGAGGGTTTATATAGCAGGACGGTAAGCATTGAGATTTTGGGGGATTTCACCGAGTCGGGCGGGAAGCTTGCCCGGGAACGTGTGAGGTTGCGCGGGAACGGGCTCACCGACGATTCATTGGTGCTGCTTTGAGCCACCGTTTGGCCAAAAGAACGCCCTCGCGCGCTGTGCAAGCTTGCGCTCTAAGCCGTCTGCGGTAGCGGGGTGACAAGACGTGCGAGAGGAGGACGAAAGGCCACGTACACATATGATTAATAAAAAAAATGTTTGCAATTTAATTACCTACTATACCCCCATCCTGGTTTATAAGTAGGATTTAACTAATAAAATACGAATGCATGTCGCCAAAGATTATATAGTTGGATTCATATTTGAACATAGTTTCCAATTATATAATTTTTATAACATGCATTAACATTTGTTGGTTAAATTTAAGGGCAAAGTATGGCACAGAATATAAAGGGGACGGCCAAGACGGAGGTAGTAGCACACGGCCGCTCTCTACGCAGCGACGCAGAGCAGTGGCGGGAACGCCATAAGAAGTAGATGACTAGACGATCGTTTCTCCTACTTTAGAATGCAAGCAATTTATTGAGGTGTGTGTGAATGATCAATATAGTCACTTATGTAATTAGATGTTTATTTCAGTTATATATATATACATGTTATTCTTCTGTAGACAGAGCAAATCACATGGCTTATTAGCAGCAATCGTCTGTGTTATTATTGGTCTTTGCACACATTTCTGATTACGAACCTGTTTGCCGCGTATCACACACATCTTGTTCAATTGAACCGTTTACATTGTGTTGCCTAATCACACACAGTTCATCCTAGTGAACTGTATGCCGTATATCGCACACACCCTTATCTGGCTGCCCGTTTCTGTTGTTCTGCATCATCGCAAACAGTTCTTCTGGATGTAGTTTATTCTTTTTGCTAGAAGCGTGAATGTGTAGTTGACGTTGTACTTTTGGAGTGGCTATAGAGAGTGTGTGTACATGTGCTAGAGAGGGATTGTGGGATGGCGAAAGATCCGTAGAGAGAGAAAGTCCCTCAATTTCTTTTTAGTCATCATCAAAATAATACAGAAACGTACAAACCCTAGAACATTAGTGTACAAAAACTTTCAAACGGTGCATTTTATAATACATTTCCGTCAAATAAACTCTGAAAGCAGTATAACTCCAACTTTATTAAAACATGGCGCACCTCACATTATCACAATATTTCTTGGAGTCTGTGTTGGCGGGCGGCCGATCTCTTCTCCCTCCCTGTCTCTCTCTTCTGAGCCGACGCTCGGCGGGCGATTAGATTTTGGCTATCATCGGTTTCTTCAATTGCAGTCCCAGATGTCAGTGAAAATGCAAGACAACGCGTGTTCCCTTTGGTGAGCGGCGTGCCAGACCGGCTATGAGGGGGGTGCGAGGCGAACGCGAGATGCATGCTTTATGTGTGCTGCCTTTTCCTTTTGAACTTGCAAAGTGTAATAGTTTCTTTCGCTTGTTCGAACGATTGACCGATAGAAATCCAGAACAAAAAGACAAGGGCTGGGCTTTCCCATGGGTTAGGCGGGCTAGTTTGGCCTAGTTGGTTTTCTCACATACGTTCCCAACAGTCAATGATATGCCGTGCGGAAGCACGTTGAGTGATATGACATGCTATAGTGCCATCCCGTCTTCGCGTGTGGTAGCAGTATTGCTAATAAAGTAGTTTTCTTGAAGAAGGCGGATTCAACGAAGTCATGATGGTTGCTTCGTCCATGCAACTTATAGTGGGAAAGGTGGGGCCTATGATTTGAATACTCATTAGTCATTATTACTACGGTGCTACGACCGGGGTGAGTCTCCCCTGTAGTTATGTGTGATGCACTCTAATTTTGGTGCATGGTATGTGGACCAGGATGGTCGATGTCCCACATGTCGGCGAACGAAAGTATTCTTTCCGATATTGAGGAGGAGCAAGGAAACCGCGCAGTATAGTGTCACCCCTCTTTTATACTATTCATTTTTTATTTTTGTTGAAAGCTATCATTTCCACTCTTACAACGGAGGAGTGTGAAACACGGCAGCCTAGTGAACTTGGCATGTGCACTGGTTCATACTGCTTTTTTTCTTGACTTGATGACTTGAAGATTTTTTGAAACAATGTGATGACTTGAAGATTGCTCACCACGCCTCCTGCTTGGTGTGTAGTGGTTCATATGACATACTTGTCTTAAGACCGACACGTAGCCTAGATATCAAGATATGATGATAAATTGCTGCTTGGCATGTGTTGCATGTCCCACACATCAGCAGATTGACGAGGACATGAATAGCGTGGTAGAGCATCTCCACTTCTTCCATTTTTATGTAAGCAAGCATATCCACTCTTATGAGGGAGGAATGCGAAATACGGCAGAACACATGATTTGACCATCTGGTTTTCTTTAAGGGTAATTTGACTATGTAGTTCGAGGGTCGGAGACCACACGTAGTACTCCCTCCGTCGGAAGGCCGTCGGCATCATGCACGGAAGGAGGTATTGATTTCACTACATGGTAGCTGTCCCCAATGAAAACTAAGTAATCTCCAAGTGTATTCATGTGCACCCAGGTAGCATCACTGGGGTCAAACACGCCACCGTCCATCTGGTACACCTAGAATCTCAAACCTAGATCGTGATAGATCATGGCACCTTATTGCCCTTCAATGCTACCATGGGTAACGACTACTAAAATAGTACGTCCCAAGTGGGAGTTGTTAACTACAAGGTTCCATGTGAGACCGAATGCCCCATGCACATCCACGATCAGCGATCTGATTTTGATCCTGGGATAACTGTTCCCTGCCAAATAATGGAGACTGTTAGGGATTATAGCATGATGGTTAGGGCATCTCCAATGTGGACCCACAAATTTACAACGGCATCTGTCCGCGGACACTGATGCTGGAGGATGCCATCAAAGGCTGCCCGCATAACTTTTGACAACTATATGAACTAACCTGATGAACTTTGTGAAAACAAAGCGAATTTCATATAAACCGGATGAAATTAATTACATTTCAAAAACTTTTCCTATACACCGGAGAAAATTCATTACATTTTTCACACAAACCATAATAAACCTAATCTAAATGATCGTCGGTGCCTGACCACCATGTCCGGCCATGAGCCCCGAGAACTAACGCTCCAGCTAATGCCTTCGCCTCCTCCTCATCCGCCTCGGCGCTGTCCAGCTTCGCCTCTGTAACCTCCTCCTCCAGAGCATAAGGATGTGAATGTTTTCCACCTCCATGTCACTGGCAAGAGCCTAATCGGCCCTCGATGTTGTGCTGACCTAGCTTAGTTCTGACGGGAGGGGATGAGCAGTTGCCTTCTTGGGACCGGAGAGGTGGCGGCCTACCATGCACTACTCTTCCTTGCTGCCGGCAGCGCTCATGCAGACGTGCTGGCTTCATGGTCGTGGAGGAGGAGTGCGGCCGTGAGGAGGAGCCGGTGATGTCCTTTCTGGTGCTCCTACTACGGTATGTCCAAGAGAGCTTTGCAGCACGCCAGGGGCGGAGCTCGTGATGTCCTTCGTCTGCTCTAGCGACAATACGTCCCAGAGAGCTTTGGAGCACAAGGAGGCCATGGTTGGAGTGGTGCCGATAGGAGAAAGGGGCTGGAGGAGATTGACTGTGGTGGCTATGGTCGGGGTTGAAGTTAATATAGCGGGAAAATGGCAATGAGCCGGGGTAGACGGACAGACAGGTGGCGCCGGAGTAGGTTCGTCGGCAGCCGCGTGTCATTAGTGAGGGCAGCAGACGAACACACGGTCGTGGTGTCGTTTGAACACGACACAGTCACGTGCACTGGTGAGGCGCGTGTGGCACTCTCTCGGTAGTCGTGTTGCTTCAATGCTGACACCAGTGAGAGGCTGCGTCGGGCGTGAATTCGGCATTGACGCTCTAGAGCGGTGCTGACTGTTTTGGGCGGGAAGCATGCGCAGGCGAGGAAGGTGGTTTTGGTGGGCCCGGGCGGTCAGACGTGGACGTGGTGGTATTGTTTTTGTAGTTTGCCAAAGTACTCAATTAATGCACTCGATTTCCTAAAAAGTTGTGTTAATAAACGTTATCTGCAATGCATGCATGCATGACCAATAAATGAAAAAAAAACACTAGATGCATATTTAGGCTAAGATTGAAGGGGAATCCAAATTTCCTTCATCATTTGTTCTTGAGTTTTTTCTACGATCAACATACGCCCTACAAAGCACCATCTTCAAATTTGGCACTTTTCTGGGCTCACTTACCATAATTAGGCCATTCTGTGCATTTTGTAGACATTTAGTGTAGAAACATCAAATCCCAGTTACAGCTACAAGGGTGTGATGAGAGGGACATGGATTGCCGACCGATCGCGGTGCACACGCACAATCTGTGTAGCTGGGGTTCCGGGCAATCAAAAAGCAACCCACAATAGGGTCGGCGCACACAATTTCCAGAGGTGACGGAAATTAACCGTGTGCGATAATAAATGACCAGGATTGAAGGGGATTCCAAATTTCCTTCGTCGTTTGTCCTTGAGCTCTGAAAAACCAGTGCACTATACGGTTGTCCGTCCACTCCACCCCAGAGCTCTCTCTAAGTGTCGTTCATGCCACCACGCTGCACACTAACTGGTAAGGAAGCGATGCCATCCCACCATGCCGAGTTCCTCGCTGCCACTGACTGCACATTGAATGGTAAGGAAGCGATGGCATCCCACCATGCCGAGTTCATCGCCACTGGCGACCGCACACCTACATGGGCGGACTTTGAGGTTGCCAAGGCCGAATGGACGGTAGAACAAGAGGCGGTCAAAGCCACACACAAAGAGCGGAATAGGCAGAAAGCACTCAATACATGAGAGTCCCGCCGCCGCAGGAAAGAAGAGGATGCATGTACTACTGAGGAGAGCTCGGCGGAGATCCAAGCACGGTGGGGTGCCACCAGCAAGGCCGGTAAGGAGAACGATGGCGTGTGGCCAGCATGCCCCGATGCCTCCACCAGCAAGAATTGCAATGGCAGCCACCGCAACGCCGAGGAGAGCTGGGCAGAGATCCAAGCACGGTGGGGTGCTGCCGACACGGACGACAAAAAGAACGATTACTTGTGGCCAGCATGTGAGAATTAGTAGTTAGTGTGTGTGTTGCCCGTATGTTTCTTTAATTAATTATGAGCATCTACCAGTACTACTTACTAGCTTTTATAGCAAATTACTAGTATATAGGAATTTAAGTTGGTATCTACTATTAACGTACAATGTCGATAAGTGACATACTTTCAGGCCTTTGAGTGTTGCGTAACATGTGTTCACTAAAGTTTTAGAGCTGGACCCTGGCCCTAAATCCTCTCCGCAACGTCCGCCCAATCAAACAAAGTTGACCCAACTAGGTCATACCGGCCCACCCGTGATGTAGGGTGTAACCTTTGGGGCCGATCTTTCATGAATTGGAGGGGGATTCCTCGAAGAACAGAATGAACACGGAAAAGAACGGGGATAAATCACAAGTCAAACACTCGAGAACAAGTCCAGTCACACATCCACTAGACAATCAAACACACAAGATCCATAAGGTACATGAACAACAAAGGAAAATATACAATGTAGAGTTCATCCCAAATCCAAAGGAGACGTGGTCTTGATGATCTAGATAGATCCTTCCCACAAAGGGGTCTTGAATCCCTAGAGATCTTCTCACATGCTCACATGGAGGTCTTGAACTCCCTGGGAGTGGTCTCTCTCTCTCAAGAGGCGAAGGTAAGGAGCAAAGCTCAACTAAGATGAGTTATCATATTTTTAACCCTAGAAATGAGGAGGGGGTGGTCTACTTATAGTCTAAGCCACGAAGGGGTAAGTGGGAGAGGGATACAAGGCCAAAGGCCCAGCTATGCACAGGCAGGGTCGGACGTACAGTGGTTATCGGATGTTCGGTCGCTCATGGGGGTCCGGACGTTCAGAGGGCATCGGACTTCCGACAATTGGCTTCTAGATATGTGGCACCGGATATCCGGTCAGCGTCGGTCGTCCGGTCGTTGGTACTTGTCGGACGTCTGGTGATCGTCGTCATCCCACCGCTGTAGCACTCATTGGCTATAGTTCTTCTGGCCATCTAGTCTGCGTCAGGTACCGGATGTCCGATGGCTTCTGGACGTCTGGTGGCTGTAGCTTGTAGCAGCTCCGTTTCTTCCGTCTTTGCTTCCACGCTTCCCTCGCGGATGGTGTAGGTGTTCCTGGGAGCTTGCACTCCTCCTTGTCCATGAAGCTCCGGCAATACCTATGCATGCACACGAGAGGAATGTCAAGTAGTATACCATCATCAAAGGGGTCAAATGAACACGTGTATAGGAGATGATTCACCTTTATGTATGTGAAGTAGAGGTCGCATGTGTCACTTGCCAAACGGACTCTTGGCATGGTGATGTCTATAGGATGCTCCGCATCATCTCCCCCCTTGGGAAAGATCCGACCTCGGATCAAAAACCAAATCACCATGGGAAAGAGATGGCTTCATCATGTAGAAGTGGACGATCACCTAGTACTCATCATCATCAAGTTCGAAATGGGTACTCTCCAATGTTGCACCGTCTAGTGATTCCTTCAAAAGGAGTAAGGACAACAAACACTTGGAAAAACAAATGTGGTTAGCATTAGTGCAAAACCAATCATTCAAGAGGTGATGCACCCAACAAGTGTCATAATCAAGCATAGCATATGGTGTGACAAAGGATGGTGACATGGCATGTAAGCACATAAATTGAGCACAATCAAGGTCATCATGGAAACAAGCCTGCAAATGGGAGGTAGAGATGCTAATACGTGTGACAAGTGAACAAGCATCTACCTTGAGGTCATAGCAAGCATGCACAAAGTGCTCAATGAAAGGTCTATGGTAGGCATAGGAATCATTCACAACACCAAATAGAATGAAGTGTCTAAACACATGGATCGAGTGCAAGATAATCCAAGTATAACGTGCATAGGGTGTAGAGAAAATAGTGTCGCACTCAACACAATAGAAAGAGCAATTGTTCATCATGTGTGAGGCAATCAAGTCAATCATGTGACAAGCTATGGGACATGGCATATGTTAAGAACCCTACTCCTGCTATGGTGGATTGATCTGGAGGAACACGAAGACATGGAGCGCTCAAGCCCGATAAGTGTGCCTTGCGGAGAGCAGCTACGCGCGTACTGGTGTTGAGGGATCAAAGATTCGAACCCTTTGCTCGCTTGCCTCAGGCCTCCTTTTATAGCTTAAGGGGTGACCACAGTGGCAAATCAGTCATTTTAGTATGATTAGATAGCTAACAGTGTCATCATACCCAACTTTGGCAGTTAGGACAAAGTGCATTAAATGCACTGCCAGGTGTCATGCTTAGGTTGAAGTTCGGCAAGCCTGCCGCACCGCTCATCCATCTTCTCCTTATTAGGGTGACACGCCATCTGGACGAATGTCAATAAAGTTAATCTCCTCTCCAGCAGGTTGCCACGTGCTCGACAGGATCCACCTAGCCACTTGAGAGCTCGACACCGCACCGATTAATGACTTGTGTACGATGAGGTGGAACGGTGGTGTCTTGGCGGAGTCCTATTAGTACGGAGCCTGCCGGGATCTGATCTTGATGGCTCCGGGAGCCTTGCCGAGGTGATCTAGTCTTGGCCCTCAGGGGCGGTCTCAACCCGGTTGGGTTCTCCTGCCCGGCAAGGGAGGCCTTCCTGAGGTGTTCTCCTGTTCACTTGATGTTCTTAATGCACTCCTTGATTTCACGAAGAGCAGTTCCTCTGGCTTATCTTGTGCCATGTCTTGATAATTGGTGCATGATCGTGAGCATGCCTGTGCACAAGTCCAGGCAGTGAACACAAATGTTTGCCGCACCGACAACAACCCCCAGGCCTGGTCCATACGTGACGCCGTGCATCGTTGGGGTAGGCCTTAATAATTGCACAGGCGCACATACTGACCTTGCCGGGTGTGACGCTTGTATTTTTGAGATCTTCTTTGCTTCTTCATTAACCTGGGCTTGATCTTGCTCCCAAGTCTCCCATGGCATGTTCAATATTCAAATGGTGCACTCCGTTCGAATCATGAACCAGGGGCGCATACGGCCACAGGAGCCCATTAGGGCGTCCGTGCATGAATCGGGGGTAACTGCCATTTTATCTTTACCTCAGCCACTACGCCTGCCATTTCCACCACACGCGCTGCATGCATTGCGTGGGGTTGGTGGTGGACACGCAGGGTGCGGGAACATGTGCCTTGGCAGAAAACGCAACACCCTTGATTGGCGTAATGGGGCGGCCGACGAATCTGGACGACATCAGGAGCGCAGAGAGGCCGGATTGGAGGAGTGTGGCGGTCGCCCCAGAGTAGTGGAGAGACAGCCTCCCTTCCTGCCCCGCTATAAAAGGAAGCGCGAGGGGATGGCGATGCTCATCCACACCTCTTCCTTCTTCCTTCCCTGGTTTTGCTTCCACCATTAAAAGGGGAGGAGGCCGAGCTCGGGCTCCCACGGTGGCGACGAGAGCTTCTTCTCGGCACCCTGCTCCTGCCCCCACTGCAGCTGTAGGGGCAGAATCCTGTGCACAATATGAAGCTATGGTGCATGGTCGAGGTCAACATGGTGCCCATGGTCAGGGCGGACAGGGTGGCGCGCCCGCCGTCCCTCCTCCAGCAGCCCCAATACCGACAGAAGGCCATATGGGGGGACACGGCGCTGGAGTTCATCATCAAGCTGCGTGATCCTCCTTGCATCCGCCTGCGGCTTCCTCCCCCCTTCGCTAGGGTGATGGAGGTCGACCAACCGCCCAGGCTACAGCTGCGCATGAGCGGCTACTGCAATGGCGCCATGTGGGCGAATGTAGAGTTCCCCGCACCCTGCGTCATGCTCCTCAGGCGTTGCTGGAAAACTTTTGCATGTGCCCATTATCTGGCGGGAGGGCACATCCTCCACTTTATGTTAGTGGAGGCTGATCTGCTCTCCATCAAGGTCTTCGGGTGTTCAGGTGCTTGTTTAGGGTGCTGTGCGGAAAGCTCGAGTGATGACGAAAGCTCCTCCTTGAGCGACAGCGACGAAGAGGACACCGACGGTGAAGACGGCGATGGCGAGCCCCCAGTCATCAAGCACGAAGATGAGGACTCGGACTACGGCTTAGCACCGGACGCACCATCACCATCAGCTAGGCGTCGGCAGCACCATCATCTCCAGCTGGACCCCAGTAGAGCGATTTGTCGGGGGGTGCTTGGCCTAGTCGTCACCGCCACCTCCAGCTAGAACCCGGGAGGCTTCCTCGTGGGCTCCAGCTTCGTCTTCCCTACCGGTGTTCCCGCCTCGCCGCGTTCCTCTGGTCATGGCGGGGGTGACCAGGGCATCGCCTAGCCAATCTCTTCGTGCCTGGCTTCTTCTTCCTTGTCAGGGAAGCGCCCTCCCGATCTTGTCAGGCTGCATCCCGCTAGTCCTGACGGGGTCAGGCTGGGCTTCTGACCAGCCACTCCTTTTGCCCTCTTTCCTTCTCAATGTAACTCCTAGGAGGAGAGGGACAAGAAAGGCATTACGGAGCACTTATCTGTTTTCGAATTGAAAGATGTAGGCATTTGCCAAATTTTAATCAAAATTATGTAATCCTCCACCCATGTTAGTACTTGTATGATCTGTACTCGTCTGTTGACGTATATTCAAAAAAAGAGCCTGCCGGATTTTTATGCATGTGTTTAAACATACTGAAGGACGAGCCCTCAATACTCCTTAGTAAACAAAATTTCCAGCAAGACATTTTGCCGGCCTTCAGTGCAGCTGCTACTAAACCTCGTTAAGTGGGCTTCAAAAAAACGGGTTAGGAGCGCGAATGAAGGCTGGCTCCTCACGAATCTCTCCAAATGCAGATACAACCAAACTTGTTGAGTGGACTCGAGTGAAGGATAGGAGCGCAAATGGCGGAGGCGGCTATGTTTCCTTACGTGTAAGATCTCCATACACAAGCATAACATGGAAAGATAGGATGCAATGGAGTGTACTTATCTCTCTTTGCAGTCCTTCTTATCATCTTGCGTAGAGGGAGGTTACCGTGGATTAAGTGCCCGGGTTTGCCTTTTCCCCCCTCGCCGGAAAAGCTATCTGCGAGAAAATCCTCCTGCTGTCATCAAAGGAAACGGAGAAAAGAGGATAGCACATGGCCCTTCACTGCATGTCAATCACCTCATTTAAGAACCATTGCAATCATGATAAGATCATACTTAAGCAAATATGAAAACATGTATGCATGTTTTTATGAAAGCCTTCGTTTTATTCAACTATGCACAGGGTCTGCGCCTGGCTTTGTACAAAGGGTTACAAGTCCCGAGGACTAGACTTGTGCAAAACAGGTTGCCACGACAGGGCCCGGCAACCGCGCCTCACGGGTAGAACTTACGAAGATGCTCAGTATTCCATGAGTTTTGCATTGGGATGCCATCTTCGGTTTCCAGATGGACTGCACCAGGTCTGGTGACACGTACTACCCCGTAAGGGCCTTCCCACTTTGGTGTCAATTTTTTTGCTCCCTTGGCGGACTTAACATGCCTAAGGGCATGGTCACCTTCCTCAAGGCTCCGGGCGTGAACCCTGCGGCTGTGATAGCGGCACAGGGCTTGCTAGTATCGTGCAGCACGTATAGCTGCCCGAAGATGATCTTCCTCAGGGAGTGCGGCATCGTCATGCCGCAGCTGCTCTTGCACTACTTTATCGTAGGCAACTAGTCTAGGTGATCCGTACGTGAGTTCCGTGGGGAGCATTGCTTCTCCATCATATACTAGGGAGAAGGGAGTCTGGCCAGTAGCTCGATTTGGTGTCGTCCTGATTGACCAAAGAACCACCAGCAACTCATCAACCCAGCGCTTGCCGCATTTTTGCAACTTATCGGAAGTTCTTGTCTTGAGCCCACGCAGCACTTCAGCGTTCATCCTTTCAGTCTGGCCATTGCTCCTAGGATGGGCAATAGAGGCGAAAGAGATCTTGCTTCCAAGGCTTTGGATGTATAGCATGAACGCACGGCATGGGAATTGAGTGCCATTTCGGTGATCACCCAGTTGGGTACTCCAAAACAGCACACCAATCCTTTAAAGAACTTGATAGCTGATTCCGTAGTCACCTTCCTCACTGGTTCCACTTTGGGCCACTTTGTAAACTTGTCTATTGCCACGAACAAGAATTCAAAGCCCCCGGTAGCACGGGGAAAGGGGCCCAGGATGTCGAGCCCCTAGACCGCGAAAGGCCAGCATAAAGGGATTCTTTGCAGGGCTTGAGCAGGTTGGTGAATGTTCTTGGAATGGAACTGACAGGCTTCACACTTGGTGACGAGCTTAGTTGCATCCCGGAGGGCAGTGGGCCAGTAGAATCCTTGCGGGAAATCTTTTCCACCAACTGCTCTTGATCCTAAATGCGAGCCACACACCCCTCCATGTATCTCTGTCAACAACATTAGTCCATCTTCTTGACTGATACACTTCAATTTCACACCATTCGGCCTCTTTCTGTACAGAGTGTTGTCCACAAACTGGTACATACTAGATCGGTGAGCCACCTTTTCAGATCCGTCTGGATCATTGAGAAGTTCTCCAGTTTGCAAGAATTGGACTATATGATGTGCCCATGCCGGAGCCTGAGGCTCGACGACGAGGACTAAAGGCATTTCCTTTGCCGTGGGAGCGCTAGTCTCAATAGCGAGAACTCGAGGCTCTGCTGGAGAATGCAGCTCACCAACCGACATTGGGCCTCCCCCGGCAATCTTCTCGCCAGCGGATCCAGGGAGCCCTGCCAGGAAATGTTTGCCAGTGTTGAGTTTTCTTCCTTTTCTGGCCAGCACTGATGAGGAAACTGATGGTTGAGTTAGATGGAGAACAAAAGTTCCTGGTTCCATAGGGAGCTTCTAGGGAGCGCACTTTGACAGGTGATCAGCGATGTTGTTTTCTGCGCGGGGCACGTGCTCTGTTTGTAGCCCGTCAAAGTGCTCCTCCAACTTTCCCACTTCTTCTACATATGTTTCCATCAGTGGGCTCTGACAATCCTTATTCACTTGCTTCACAACGAGCTGAGAATCACCATGGATGACTAGTTTCTTGATCCCTAGTTCTATCGCAATCCTGAGGCCGGCAAGCAGTCCCTCATACTCTGAGGTGTTGTTGGTAGCATCTTCCTTGGGGAAGTGCATCTGGATAACGTACTTGAGGTGTTCTCCAGTGGGTGCGACAAGCAGCACTCCAGCTCCGGCGCCTTGCAGTGAAAAGGCTCCGTCAAAGTACATTACCCACTCCCTAGCGGTCTCCTTGCCGGGGAGAGTTGTTTCTTGCATTTCTTCATCGGGTGTCAGCGTCCATTCTGCTATAAATTCTGCCAGTGCCCTACTTTGGATAGTTGTCGTGCTCTCAAACTTTAATGCAAAACTTGACAATTCCAGTGCCCACTCCACTATCCTGCCGGTAGCCTCGGGGTTCCTCAGAATACGCTGCAACGGAAGGCGAGTAACAACTATGATCTCATGAGCTTGGAAGTAATGGCGTAGCTTCCTCGAGGCCATGAGAAGGCCGAAGATCAACTTTTGCACCCCAGAGTACCTTGACCTAGCCCCTTGTAAGAGGGAGCTGACAAAGTAAACTGGTCGCTGCACCATCTTCTTCCTTGCTGACACCTTCTTACTATCAGCATCTGCTTGTGGCACCCCTTCGTTACCTATATCAAGGCTTGCCGGGGATAGTTTTGGTTCATCACCGGGTGGCTCTGCTGCATTGGTCCCTTGTCTATCTACCTCTCTCTGTGCCACCAACGTAGCACTAACCACTTGATTCGTTGCCGCTAAGTATAGCAGCAGTGGCTCTTGTGGACTAGGCGCGACCAAGGTTGGCACAGAGGAAAGGTAGGTTTTCAAGTCTCATAGTGCAGCCTCTGCCTCCGGTGTCCATTTGATTGGGCCAGCCTTCTTTAAGATTTTGAAGAACGGCAAGGCATGCTCGGCGGATTTCGATATGAACCTACTCAGTGCTGCAACACAGCCAGCCAAACACCTCACATCCTTGACGGTTTTGGGGGTTTGGATCTGCTCTATTGCTTTGATCTTGTCGGGGTTGTCTTCTATCCCTCGTTGAGACACAAAGAATCCATGGAGCTTGCCGGACGAAACGCCAAACACACATTTCTCTTGGTTCAGCTTCAAGTTGATCTTTCGCAGGTTAGCAAAGGTTTCTTCCAAATTATCAACTAGCGTGGACTTGTCCTTGGTTTTGACCACTATATCATCCATGTAAGCCTCTTTGTTTCTGTGCAGCTGAGGCTCAAAACCGATCTGTACAGCCCTTGCGAATGTACAACCAGCGCTTTTTAGCCCGAAAGGCATACGTACAAAACAGTATGTGCCACATGGAGTAATAAACGCGGTTTTCTCTTCGTCTTCCTTAGCCATGAAGATCTGGTGGTAGCCAGAGTATGCATCAAGGAAGGAGAGCAGATCACACCCCGAAGTTGAGTCAACGATCTAATCGATACACGGCAAGGGGAAGGGATCCTTTGGACATGCTTTGTTCAAGTTAGTGAAGTCAATACAAAGTCTCCACTTGCCATTTGCTTTGCGCACCACCACTCGATTTGCTAACCAAGTTGGGTGCAACACTCCCCTGACCAAGCGTGCTGCTTCAAGTTTCTTAATCTCCTCGGCAATGATCTATTGCCGCTCCAAGGCTTGCTTTCTAACCTTTGCTTGACAGGATGGGCATGAGGACAGACAGGAAGCTGGTGCTTGATTACCTCCATGGGAACACCAGGGATGTCAGGTGGTTGCCGTGCAAACACATCGATATTCGCTCGTAGGAAGGCAAGGAGCATGCTTTCCTATTTGTCGTTAAGGGTGGCACTAATGGTGAAAGTACCATCAGGGCCATCCTGCCTCACCGGAACCTTCTTCGTTGCAGGAGGAGCAGCCTTGGATCTTTTGCTAGCCCAACTTTTCGGCAGGTCGCTGCCGGGCGCAGCGCACTCCGAAGAGGCGCGCTTCCCGGGGTCCTTGTCGGTGTCCTTGCCAGCTGTCTTAACCTTATTTTCTTCCCTGGCGGGTGCCGGGGCCTTGGAAGCCTCTGATGCTACCGCATCTCTGTACATCTTGTCGTTGCATATAACTGCACCCCTCTTATCTGACGGGATGGAGATGACTCCATAGGGCCCGGCATCTTCAAGGATTTATATGCGTAATGGGACGCTGCCATGAACTTGGCCAGAGCAGGACGGCCAAGGATCCTATTAAATGGCAGGGGAAGCTCAACGACATCGAACACAACCTTCTAAGTCCTGAAGTTTAGCTCCCCACCAAATGTTACTGGCAGTGTAATCTTTCCCTTGGGCTGGCTCCTACCTCGATTAATTCCTTGGAAAGTGCCAGTATCCTTTAGATCCTCATCAGGAATTTGTAGCTTCTTAAACACATCGGGGGAAATCAAATTCAATCTTGCCCCACCTTCTTAGTGACCTTGAGGTTGCGGATTGTTGGTGATACCAACAACGGCAAGCATCCAACCGCAGTAGTGCGATCTGGGTGATCCTCAACGTCAAAGACGATGGGCGCGCGGGACCACTTGAGTGGTTCTCGAGCACTTGCTACTAGCTCTACCGCATTAACTTCATGCGCCCACTGCTTGAGTTGGCGGTGAGAGGAGTGCAAGGATGCACCCCCGTCAATGCACATTGCCTCAGTAGCCTTCTCAAACTCCTGTTCACTGGATTCACCATCCTCCTCTTCACTGTCATCTTCACATTCCTTTTTGTCACTACTCCTGGCGGGCTTCTCCTTCTGCTGATCGAATTTGCCGCGACGACCACCACGGCCACCATGGCCCTTCCCGCCAACACCATCTTGACCTCTCTCTTTATCATGCATTTCGTACTCAGCCTTCTGCTTTTCAACCAGTTGTTCGACTTGTTTGCAATCTTGGAGATCATGCCCCTTGGTCTTGTGGATCTTGCAGTACGGCCCGTCGCATCTGCCGGTTTTCTCAGCTGCCGCTGCCACCCGGCTGTCAGTGCATGTAGCAGGTTCCATGCCGGGTGGCTCGGTCTTGGCTTTCTTGCTGGCACTGAGAGCACCGGAGCTCTCAATGGCCATCACTGCTTTTCCTTTACGCTTCTTTGTTACACTTTCTGTTCCTCTTCCTGGGAGTGGTGGTGTCGTCGTCGTCTTCTGAATCCACTTCAACATCAACCTCTTCTCCTGGAAGTCTTCTCCCTTCATTAGCACGAGCACTCTTATCTGCCAATGTGTATAGTTCATTAACGGTGTTTGGCAGCCGAACATTCATTTTGGCGCGTGTCCTTCGATTGCGTACATTCGTATGGAATGCGGCAATCACAGCTGCTGGATGTATCTTGGGAATGTTGCTGTGCACTCGACTGAATCTCTGTAGGTACTTACGCAAGCTTTCCCCTTCTTTTTGCAGATGGGCTTGCAGGTCACTGGGCTGCCCAGGTTCTTGATGGCCGCCCGTAAAGGTGCCAACGAACTCGTTGCACAGGTCTGCCCTTGAAGAAATGGAGTCTTCCGGCAAGTGCATTAGCCAAGACCTCACATTAGGCTTTAGGGCCAACGGGAAGTAATTGGCGAGCACTTTCTCATCCCTTCCCCCGGCAGCTTGAACGGTAATCGTATAGATGCTCAAAAACCCTGCCAGTTTAGTTTTCCATCATACTTCTCCGGCAGGTCAGGCTTGAAGGTGCGAGAGGACGGCCAATGGACTTGCCGTAGCTCGCGAGTGAAGGCGGGGCACCCTACCTGATAAGGAAAGTACCCGCCAACACTGGGCGTGGGTTCGTCAACGTCAGTTCCATTACGCCTGTCTGATTGACGGCGTGCCTCGTGGCGCCGCTCAATGGTGATGCGGGTGTGTTCCTTCTTCCTATCTCTCAACACTTGGCATTGATCTCGCTGGAGTTGCGGTTCGGATGTGGCCATTGACTATTTGTCAGGCTCGTTGACGACCTCGGTTTGCTGAGCCCGCCATGGTTGCCCTTGGGTGAGTTGCCATGGAGGGGACTGCACCGTGGGTGTAGTCATCTCAACTTGGCCACCAGTAGGGGCTGTCGGCGTTGTTTGCGGGCATCGCGAAGGCTCCGCATGCTTCAGCAAACCCAATGACGCTTTGCATGGTAGATCTCCATTCATCCATCTTGTCTGCTGCTGGGGGAAAGTTCAGAAATAGCTGAGCTTTCGCCATTGCTTCGGCCACCGTCCCCGGCATGGCTTGGGAGGCAGAGCGTGACGCCGCTCGACTCCTGGTCGAACCAGAAGGAGCGCCGTTGTGCTCCTGCCTCCTTGCACCAATCATAGGGGCGGTCTGGCACGGTCGAAGTTGTTCTTGGTGGCTGGGCTCTTGATCAGCTGGGCCCTTCCCATGCGGACGCGGTTGTGGTGGATTGACGGCTCTACTCGAGGTCTTGTCACGCTCGCCCTGCGTGGGGCGGAGCATGTGTCTCGACGTCGCCCCTCTGGTCGGCGCGGCCGAAGTGTCTTGGCTTGCACCAGAGCGAGCATCGACACTGCGCTGATTGCGCTCACTGGTGCGGCGAGGAGGCCGACGCGGGGCGTCACCTTGACCCACACCGACGTGAGCATGCTCGCCAAAAGGTTGAGGAAGCGGGGCCAATCCTACGGCCTCGGCACCCGCTCCGGTGGTGGCAAGGGTGTTGGTCGCACCGTCCGCCGTGCCCACTCCGCCCGCCGTGGCTGCGGCATCCACGGCGCCCGCAGTCGCAGGTGATGTAGCCTTCAAAGCGGAAGGATGCGCCGGCATGCCGCTTTTCTTCTTGGGAGCCATTGATGATGTGGAAGGTGATGAAGATCGACGTGTTGGTTACTGTTTCAGATTCGGACAAGCAACGGTCCCCTAGATGGCTCGCCAAAGATGTCGGCGTGGAAGCACGATCACCTATGGGGCAGGGATGCCCCTTTTTGGTTCAGCAAGGGGACGGTCACATTGCACAAAGAATAGAAACAGTAGGGCAGCACGGCGATGGACAGCTCTCTTTTACCCAGGTTCGGGCCGCTTTGCAGTGTAAAACCCTACTCCTGCTGTGGTGGATTGATCTGGAGGAACACGAAGACACGGAGCGCTCAAGCCCGGTAAGTGTGCCTCGGGGAGAGCAGTTACGCGCGTACTAGTGTTGAGGGATCAACGATTCGAACCCTTTGCTTAGTTGCCTCGGGCCTCCTTTTATAGCTTAAGGGGTGACCACAGTGGCAAATCAGCCATTTTAGTATGATTAGATAGCTAACAGTGCCATCTAATGTCATCCTGAGGTTGAAGTCCGGCAAGCCTGCCGCACCGCTTATCCATCTTCTACTTATTAGCGTCACACGCCATATGGACGGGTGTCAATAAAGTTAATCTCCTCTTCACCAGGTTGCCACGTGCTGGACAGGATCCACCTAGCCACTTGAGAGCTCGACACCGCACCGATTAATGACTTGTGTACAATGAGATGGAGCGGTGGCCTCTTGGCGGAGTCCTGTCGATACGGAGCCTGCCGGGCTCTGATCTTGATGGCTCCGGGAGCCTTGCCGAGGCGATCTAGCCCCTGTTTGTTTGGGCTTGGGCTTCACAAGCAGCAAAAGCTGAAGCCCAGCCAAACAGCTATTTCGTGCGATGATGTCTATCCCCCCCCCCCCCGCGCAGAAGCCTGCCCTTCCACTTTGAAATTACATCAAGAATGCCACCGCCATCCCTTCAGATTTTCCTCTCTCCCACCCCATCACCGCATACGCCCCCACCCCACCGAGCTGGTAGCGAGAGAGAGCAGAGGATGCGCTAGGGTTCGGCCCGCCGCCGCCATCCCCGGCCACCCCGGCAGCCGGAGCTTGCGCCCCCCTCGGACGGATCTCTCCCCGTCCCCCTCCCCGCCTCCTCCCGATCTGGCAGATCGCTCCCCTACCTCCTCCACGACCCAACGTCGCCGCCATCTGCAGCAGCGACACCGACGGGATCCGGCCTTCTCAGCCACAACGCGTACTGGATCTGACCACCACTCCCACGACCTCGGCTGCGTGGAGCACGAACTCCTACGGTTGCTGCCTCGATCATGCCTCCTCGGTCTCCCTCCCCTGCTACCTCGCGCAAGCACAAGGTGAGCCATTTCTGGATGATTCCTATGAAGAAATTGTACTTGCTGTGAACAAATTATCATGGTGCTTGGTGTATGATTGGTATGAAAAAATTGTCATGGTAGTAGATGTGATATGCTTGGTAGTGCTGTCATGGTAATTTCATGATTTGAATGGTACAAATTCTTGATAAATGGTGACATTAATTTGCTTGTTTATTTGTATGATAGTGCCGGTCATTAATTTGCTTGTTTATTTGTATGGTAGTGCTGTCAATATTTTGATTGAACAACTGACTGCCCACTGTATGTGTATGTCAATATAACAAATGATAAAAGGGAAAAGAAATTGTACTTGTTGTGTGTGTGTGTTCATGTATTTGTTGCTTACATAGATGGTAAAAGAAAAAGAAGAAGTTAAGATGAAAGCCAATTGGGATCCGGTTGCTGCTCAAATATTTTGTGAGCTATGTGCTGATGAGGTTGGGAAAGGAAACAGACCTACGGCCTATATGAATGAGACTGGGTACAAGAATATGCAAGCGGGGTTCTTAGAAAAAACTGGAAGACCCTACATCAGAAAACAATTCAAAAATAGATGGGACGCAATGAAAAGTCTGTATCTAGCATGGAAGTATTTCAAAGGTCAAGCAACTGGACTTGGTTGGGACGACGAGAAGAAAACTGTCACAGCTGATGATCAGTGGTGGAAAGAAACCATAGCGGTAAAATTTTATCTATGTGTGTTTCTACTTATTTTTTTGCACTACACTACAACTTTATACTGATTTGAAATGTTCTTTTGTGCAGGGAAACAATGTGTGTGCTGGTTTTCGCAAGGGACCTCCGCCGTATCTGAAAGAGCTTGAGAAGATGTTTGTTAATGCACATGTTGATGGTACGAGTTCTTTTATGCCGGGTGTTGATGGAGAAGGAGAGGAAGTTGAGGAAGTAGAGGAAGAAGAAGAAGTTGAGGAAGTTGAGGAGGCACTTGGTACCCCAGTGATGATGGTGCGTGGGGCTGGAAAGCGTCCGACCACCGGTGGTGGCCCTAGCCCAAAGATAAAGAAGTCTAATATGCAAAAAGACCTCAAGCGCATGGTTGATCATTACACTAGCGGGAAGTCATCGGTTGCATCTGCTACTGTTGACACACAATCTGAAATTGAAGCCATCATGGTCAAAGTCATCGAGTGTGGTGCAAACAAAGGAAGTGAAGAGCACTACATGGCAACTAAATTGTTTGGTAAATCTGAAAATCGTGTCTTCTTCAATAATATGAAGACACGCGAGGGCCGTTTCATATGGCTAACGAGGATGTATCAAGATAGGAAGAGGAACTAGAATGACTCTCTTCGTACCATGTATCAGCATTTATCTTTTCCCTTTTGCATTGAACACTTGTGTAACATTTAGACCTGGATGAAGTGTTGTTTGGCTGATCAAGTCTCGTTCATTTATGTGTGATGTCAAGTACAGATCATCTTTTGCTGTCATGTATTGTTGTTGTGAACTACTGATCATATATGATATCATGTCTTGTTCATTCATGTGTTGTTGTCGCCAAGTCATATATGCTGTCAGCATTGTTGTTGTCATATACTGATCATATATTGCCATTTTTTTTAGATGAGCACCAGTGAGAGTGCAAGTGATGATGGAACCTATGAGAGTGCAGGTGATGATGAAACAAATGAAGATGAGCTCATGCTATTGGTTGGGTATTATGTGATGAACCATTCTGAGAAGTATTTGAATAAGAAGAACAGGAGGATACCATTATGCATAGGACAACAATGGGTTGTTGAAAACCTGAGTGACAACAAGTGTTGTTACAAGATGTTCAGAATGTACCCACATTGTTTTCATGCACTGCATAACACACTTGTTGATGTCTACAACTTGAAGTCCACCCGCGAAATGGGTTTTGTTGAGGCACTTGGTATGTTCCTGTGGACGGTTGGAGGCCCCCAATCAGTGAGTTAGGCTGAGAACCGCTTCAAGAGGTCCACTGAAACAATTCATCGTAAGTTTGAAGAGGTGCTGGATTGTTTGGTATGTTTAGCCGCAGATAATATCAAACCAAGAGATCCACAATTCTCAACTGTGCATGAAAGGCTTCAAGACTCTAGATTCTGGCCTCATTTTAACTATTGTTGTGCCGGCGATTGACATTGCTAACCATATTGGTCGGTATAGATATCCGACACAAAACGTGATGGCAGTGTGTGACTTTGACATGAGATTCACATCAATAGTTGCGGGATGGCCTGGATCCGCACATGACACAAGGATTTTCAAAGATACATTGACAAAGTATGCTGATCGATTTCCACATCCACCTGCAGGTTAGCTTGTGCGTTATTGTTCTGGAAATAATATTATCTTCTTTTCATTGCCTTGCACTAGCAATAGTACTTTTCAGGAAAATACTATCTTGTTGATTCGGGTTATCCCAATACGACCGGATATCGAGCTCCATACAAGGGAACAAAGTACCATCTGCCGGAGTTTCGACAAAGTCGTAAACCAAGTGGAAAACAGGAAGTCTTTAACCATGGTCATTCTTCACTTCGTAATGTCATTGAGCGCACCTTTGGTGTGCTCAAGATGAAATGGCCTCTTCTACAACATGTCACAAGTTACCCAATTGTGAAGCAAACCTGGATAATAGTTGCATGTATGGCGCTCCATAATTGGATAAGAGAGAGTAATCTCCATGACAAGGAGTTCTATTTGTGTGATCAAGATGAGAACTACATGCCGGGCAACATTCAATCTGAGCAATCTACACCACTTCATGGCCTTCATGTGGGAGCTGAGCATGCCAACATGAATGCCATTCGTGAAGATATAGCAAATGCTTTGATGGGTTAGGAGGACGGAGAGGAGGATGACGAAGATGATGACTAGTGTGTGTAAGGACATGGCTTGTATTTTGGCCTCAACTTAATTGCAATATGGGAAACTTGGCTTGTATTTTGGTCCTAACTTAATTGTAATATGGGAAACTGCTTATAGGTTGCAGTCCTTGTTATTACTAATATATCATGTGGTATTAAGTTCAATGTGTGCATGTCTGCATATGTTGATGGAATTTTATTAGTGATAATTACAACCTGATAGTGTCAAAACATGTCTTACATTTCGGGGCGGAGGAAGTACTTAGCAGTAAAAAAATAAATTTTGGGCTAAATAGGTGCTAAGCATCTTATTTGAGCTACTATACAACATAACCCAATAAATCAGTGTTTAAATAACATCTTCAGCATCCAAGGGCATTACTGACTTTCACCACAAGCTACAGCCTCATCAGCCGTCCTAAAATATGTTACCAAACAGGTTTTTTGGCTTCTCAGCTTCTACCAGCTCCAGCTTGCTTCTCAGCTTCTACCAGCTCCAGTCGCTTCTCGTTCAGCCGCAGCCCAAACAAACAAGGCTAGTCTTGGCCCTCAGGGGCGGTCTCGATCCGGTCGGGTTCTCCTGCCCGGCAAGGGAGGCCTTCCTGAGGTGTTCTCCTGTTGACTTGATCTTCTTAATGCACTCCTTGATCTCACCAAGAGCGGTTCCTCTGCCTTATCTTGTGCCATGTCTTGATAATTGGTGCATGATCGTCAGCACGCCTGTGTACAAGTCCGGGCGGCAAACTCAGATGTTTGTCGCACCGACACACTGCCCTACCCAACTACCTCCTATTAGCTTGACACGCTGTTAGGACGGGTGTCGATAAAGGTAATTCCTCTTCCAGCGGGCTACCACGTGCACGACAAGCCCCACCAAACCATCCGCGGGCTCGACACCTCACCGATGGGTGACGATCTACTCGGTGAGGTGGAGCGTTGGTGGTAAGCGAAGCCTTGCTGGGTTTAGCACCTGCCGGGCCTTCGTCTTCCTGGTTCTGCCTAGCCAGCAAGGGCCTGCTTCATCTTTGTAGTTTGTCTTGGTCTGCTTGAAGCGCTCCTTGATCTCTCAAAGAGCTGCTCCCTTTGATCTTGAGTCATCTCCCACCAAGGCTTTAACTTCGCGCGGGAACTACCACTTGTCTATGCATAAGTTAGGGTATTACACACCTATGTTTAATACACCAACAGGAGCCCCCGGGCCTCGGTCACACGTACTGCCAGGCATCATTGGGTGAGGCCCAAAATGATGCACAGACAAGGCAATGTTGATCTGGGCGATGCCGATGTTCTTGAGATCTTCTTTGCTTCTTCATTAATCTGAACTTCGAGCTAGCCCCCAGCCTTTGCCTGGCATTATTGTCTTTTATAAAGTTTCCGCTGTTCGTGCCAGAAACCGGGGGCACGTGCGTGGGTCGTCAATAGGTTTGGCGTGAGCAGGCCCACGACCATATGTGGTTTAGAGTAACTGCCGTTTCCACCATGACTTCCTCCTTTACTGCAGCTCCCACCCCACCATGATGTGGATTAGGCGCCAGACTTGGGATTGGTGCAGAAGGGCGGTCGTGGTGGCAGCGCCTTGATCAGAGGAGCCAGGACACCGGATTGGCAAGACTTGGCGGTCGATGGAGTAAAGCGTCCGCCAGTAATGCAGGGCGCGTGATTGGCGAAGCGGGGCGGTTGCCCTAGGGTAATGGAGAGCCAGCCCCCGTGCCCCCCCCCCCCATAAAAGGAAGGGGCATGGGAGGCGATGCTCATCCACTTCCTTCTTCTCCATTCTTCTTATAAATTCCACCACCATGGCGAGCGGAAGAGGTCGCGGTTGTGCTTCCACTGCAGTGGCGAGAGCTTCTCCTTGGAACCATGCTTCTGCTTTGGCCGAGGCCACAGAGCCCGGCTTCAGTGCATGGGGCAGGGCCGCTAGGCGAGGTCGTGGTTGGTGCGGGGATCGTGGTCGAGGGGGTCGGACCGGAGTGCTGGTTGTTCCACCTCCAGCAGCCCCGCCGCCGGTAGAAGGCCACACGGGCGACACCGCTCTCGGGTTCCTCGTAGAGCTGCGCGACCTGCCAAGGAGCAGGCTGTAGCTTCCCTGTCCCTTCGCCAGGGTGATGGAGATGGATTAGCCACTCCGGTTGTGGTTGCGCGTGAACGGCCGCATCAATGGCGCTATTTGGGTAAATGTGGAGTTCCCCGCCAACGGCGTCATGTACCTCACACGTGCCCGCTACTTCACGGAGGGGCATTTACTCCGCTTCAAACTAGTGGAGGCTGACGCGCTCTCCATGAAGATCTTCGGGCCTTCAGGCTCTCGTCTAGGGTGCTATGTGGAAAGCTCGAGCGATGGTCAAATCCCCTCCTCGAGCGACATCGACGAGGAGGACGCCGATGGTGAATACGACGACGGCGGGTATCCGGCTGTCAAGTCCGAAGACGAAGACGAAGACTCCGGCTGAACATCGGCGGCACCATCATCACCAGCTGAGTGCCGGCAACACCATCATCTATAGCTAGACCCCGGCTTCGTCTTCCCTGCCAAGGGGGCATCCATCTGATCCTGGCAAACCGCATCCCTCTGGTCCTAGCAGGGGCAGACAGGGGTCTGCCTATGCGCTCCTTTTTCCCTCCTTGCACTCGATGTATATCCTGGGAGGAGAGGACCAAGAAAGGCATTATCGAGCACTTTTTGTTTTTCAATAAATGTATGATACCCGATGTTCTCAAATAAATGTAAATTATTCTCCTTATTTGTCTCTTCCTTCATACGTTTTTTCACTTAAGTACCCTATGTTGTCTGGAAACTTGCCGGGGTGCGACCACCGGCAAAGCAACTTGCCGGTCTCGAACGCAGCTGCAGATACTCTGTCGAGTGAGCTTGAGGCAGAACTAGAGTGTGGGACAAAAACACAGCAACATTCCTTCGCGTGCAAGTTTTTCATACGAATACAGAGACATGCATGGGGAAATAATGGAGTTACAGTTGAAAAATTTCCAACTTATCTTTCTTTGTTGTACTTCTTATCTTATAAAATGAACGTGAAACGTCGTTTATCCGAACATTCCGTCTCCGTTCCTCCCTGGGAAACTTGTATGCGGGGAATCCTTCTGCACTTGTAGAAAACAGAAATGAAAGGTACGGTAATGTGGAGACCTTGGCGGTACATTGGTCATTTCATTCAAACAAAGCGCTACCATCGGCAACTCATCAATCCAACGCCTCCCGCATTTGTGCAGCCTGTGAGAAGTTCTTGTCTTGAGCCCGCGAAACACTTCAGCATTCGCCCTTTCTGCTTACCCGTTACTCCTTTGGTGAGCAATGGATGCGAAGCAAACCTTGCTTCCAAGGCTATGGACGTACTGCATGAAGGCGCGACTCGTAAACTGGTGGCGTTGTGAGTGATGATTCTGCTTGGAAGCCAAAGCGGCAAAGCAGTCCTTTGAAGAACTTGACGGATGACTGCACAGTTACCTTCCTCACTGGATCTACTTTCGGCCACTTTGTGAACTTGTCGATGGAAACATACAAGAACTCAATGCCCCCGGTAGCATGGGGGAAGGGGCCCAAGATATCGAGCACCCAGACCAAAAAAGGCCAGGAGAGAGGAACTGTTTGGAGTGCTTGTGCTGGCTGATGTATATTCTTTGAGTGGAACTGGCATGCTTCACATCTCATTACTAGCTCAGTTGCATCTTGGAGGGCAGTGGGCCAATAAAAACTATGCTAGAAAGCCTTCCCGACAAGGGCTCTTGATCCTATATGGGAACCACAGATGCCCCCATGTATTTCTGCCAACAACTTCAGTCCATCTTCTCGACAAATGCACTTCGATTTCACATCGTTTGGTCTCTTTCTGCACAGGATGTTGTCCACAAACCGATACAAACATGATTGACGGGCTACTTTCTCAGCCTGCTCTTGTTCCTCGGGAAATTCTCATGTTTGAAAAAAATTGAACTATCTGTTGGGCCTATGCTGGAAGTTGTGGCTCGACGACAAGGACTAAAGGCATTTCTTGGGCCTCGGGAGTGCTAACCTGGATGACAAGAATCTGGGACTCTACTCGAGGTCACTGCTCACTGGCAAGCGCATCATCATTACCGGCAACATTCTCATCAGTGGCTCCGAGAAGCTCTGCCGGAAAATATTTGTCGGCGCTTATCTTTCATCTCTTCTTGGCTCTTGTTGACGGGACGACTGTTGGTTGATTCAAACGGAGCACTAATGTCCATGGTTCCACAGGTAGCTTTTGGGCAGAACATTTTGACAGCTGATAAGCAATATTGTTTTCGGCACGGGGAACGTGCTCTGTTTGCAAGCCGTCAAAGTGCTCCTCCAATTTCCTCACTTCAACCACGTATGCCTCCATCAATGGGCTCTTGTAATCCTTGTTCACTTGCTTTACTACGAGTTGTGAGTCTCCTCAGATGATCAACTTCCTGATTACCAATTCCACTGTGATTCTGATGCCGGCAAGCAGTTCTTCATGCTCTGTAGTGTTATTGGTGGCCTCCTCCCTGCGAAAAAGCATTGGAATCACGTTCTTGAGATGCTCCTCAGTGGGTGCGACAAGCAGCACTCCGGCACCGGCGCCTTGTAGCGAGAAGGCACCATCAAAGTACATGATCCAATCCTTTTCAGTTTCCTTGCTAGGTGCAACACCCCAAAAAAATTTCCCTGGATTTTCAAAATCTTTTCTTTAAAATAAAATTCTTTGAATCATATTGGTATTTTTTTCTTCTATTCTGAAAACCATTTCAAATTTTAATTGGGCTTCAAATTTTCTTAAATAGTTCTGTTTTGATTTATGGTTTTATTTGGGAATCTATTTTTGAGGATAAAAAATATTTTTATTTCAGAAGAGTTTTCAATGATTAAATCATTTCAATGAAATGATTCTTTTCACTTCTTTCAAACCCTTCTAAATCCTTCCAACAATTTTTCTGTCATTTGTAAATAATCCCACAAGTCATTCTCACATTCCAGGACAGTTTCCAATACTTTCCCTCTCCACAGAAATATTTCTCATATATTAAATAAATTCCAAAATTTGTAATTTATATTTATCCTAGTTTCTTTGGTTTGCAAAGGAACCATATTTTCTATGACTATTCTACATCCACAAAAATTATCCCAACTACTTGATAGTACCCACAACCCATTTCACCAAAAACTTTGGTTGCCACAGATCAAAATTTTCAAATTCCATTCAATAAAAATTTAGACCAGATTCAAACTCCATGATCCAAACATATTTTAAATTACTCCAAAAATTCTTAATCTTTGCCAGACACTCTCTTATGCATCAACACTTCACCACAAAAATCCTCACAAATTCCTAAAATGCCTAGCACCCTCTGGCATTCTGTCATACACCTAGCATGCACACTGTTCATCACTAGCAAAAATTTAGTTAACTGAATTTGGTTAGTGGCAGAGGCGATCGACGCTGTGCTCTTCACTCCATCGCCCCCTCTCCTGCAAGCCTCCCATCCTCTTAAATGGACCACCATGGGACCCCACTGGTCAGTGGCCGCCGCCAAGAGAACAGTAGCTCGCCGGTGCAGCTACCTCTGTCCTCGGCTGCGGCGAGCCGAACGGATCGCCACGGCGCCGCCCTCTTCACTCCCTCAGCTGCCCCCGGCACCTACTTCTCTTCGACGCGGCGTCACCGCCGCACCCTCTCCACGCCGATCGCACTGTCCAAACCATTCTGGACCCCACTGGCAGTCGCGAGAGACGGATGTCGCCGCCGCACCCGTATGCGATCATCACCACGGATAAGGCCGCAGAGCTCGCCTCCGCCCGCACTGAAGCTTCCAGAGAGCTCCCTCGACCTCCTTGACCACGTTCTTAACCTGCCCGCCGCCCTAACCTAACTTGGCGGCCGGAGTTACTCCGGCGTCATCTGCAAGCCACGGCCATGCCCGGAATCGCCTATAAATAGAACTCCTGAGCTCCGTACTCTCCACCCATCATCTCCACTGCCTACCAATCGCCCCTACGCCACTCACCCGACCTCGAGGAGGTCGCCTTCCTCCTCTCCGATCACCGCTCCGCCGCCTCTATCCCCGACCATTTCATCACCCACACTCCACCTCCACAGCAAAAACTCCGCCAGAAGCTCTCTCGTGCACCCACTCGTCGATCCCCGTCTACAATTTGACACAAGAAGCTCTCTCCGGCGAGTCCCAAAACCACCCGAACCACCGTCTGCCATCGTCGACCTCACCGGCGTTCTGTTGATCTACTGTGACCTCCACCACCACTCACCGATGCGGTAGTCCACCCTGATCAAGCTCCAACGACCGCCGCTCGCGAAAACGCCAGCGACCGCCGCCGGTGATCGCCGCTTCTTCCCAGTACTGCGCGCGGGCGCGTGCAGGTTTAAACCTGACGGGTGGACCCGCCCGTCAGCGTCCTCTTTTTTTTTTCTGTTTCAAAAAGAAAAGCGTATTTAGTGCCCTACGCTTTCTGTTCGGGGAAGCGTACTCTGACCCGAAGCGTTTTCTTTTTAAACGCACAGGGACTGGAAATTTTCAGAAAAACCCCTGGTTTTGAAAGTTTAATAACTTTTAAACAACAACTCTGTTTGAGTTGATTCTTTTTTTGAAATTCTTATTTTTCTCTCTAGTTTTTTTAGTATTTATTTCAAAATATTTTGAGACAACTTCTTACACTATTGTCATAATTTCAAATTTGAATTTTTCAGAAAAAGAAGAAGAAAACTTTGCTGGAAATTTGGAGGGGTTTTCTCCTGACTACATTGGACAAGGCAAGCATTTTTGAACTTGGGATATGGTGATTGCATTTGCATTGCATGATTGCATCGGTTTGGAGTTGCACCATATATGTAGTATATCACAGGTGCATGCATGCATGGTCATATCATTTCTTGCTCATGGCTTGCACTTCACTCAAGTTCAGGAATCTTTCTAACATGGTTAAAGGCTGTGAGAATTCAGGAGTGTGTCTCCTGCCTTGGACATGCCGATGGGCACGGGCCTTGTTTTGACACGGTGGTGTCCCGTTATACATATACCAATGATAATAAGCAACACCTCCTGAGTCGACCTTGATCGAGTCTTGCTCCGTTACACCTAGCTGAATACCGTGCTGCCATGGGTCCTTCCGCAAGGAAGGTACGGCTTAGTAAGTTGTTAACCCCTGTCAGGGTACACACCACATAGAGGGCCACGATGAGAGTTTCCACGGCCATGGACTAAATCCTGTCATCGGGTCTGGGGGCATGGGTGTTTCCCGTTGTAGCCGAGAGGGAGTCCCCCTTGTAATCCACGCGTATAAATAGTGATCCCATGCTAGTCGAGACGATGGTCTCCCCAACTTAGAGTTTTTCTGGAAAGACACTTTGGGTGATTCCTGGCATCCAGACGGATAATCCGGTGTGTGCTGGTCAGGCGTGTTTTCAACCCAAAGACCGTAGTGGGAATTAGCCAGTGCCACGGTGCTGACTAAAGGAATCCCATGCACGTGGGTAAAGAGTACACCCTCTGCAGAGTTATAACTATTCGAATAGCCGTGTCCATGGTTAAGGGCATTAGCTGGGTGGGTCAAGTGTCGGTCCCAGTGTCGGTCTTTGGAGGAAACATTTAACAACAAGCATGAATATTTTTGCAGAATGAATTTTTTCACTACTAATATTATCATGAATTTATTATTGATGATATGAATATTATTGTGGACTAACCTGTTTCTCTTATTTTATTTTCTGAGTGTCTCAGGGGCTGGCTAGACTACCCCGGACATTCAATTTTATTTTCAAGACCTTTCGTGGCGTCCCTCGAGTTCTCAGGCGGTTCTGTCTCGCCACTACTCTTGTGGATACCCGACTTGCATTTCTTTTCAAGACCTTTCGTGGCGTCCCTCGTGTTCTCAGGCAGTTCTGTCTTGCCACTACTCTTGTGCATACCCGATTGGCATTTCTTTTCAAGACCTCTTGTGGCGTCACTTGAGTTCTCGGATGGTCCTGTCTCGTCCGATTTCTCTTTTAGACACCCATTTAGCATTTCTCTTCAAGACCTACCGTTGTGTCACTTGACATCCGACCGGCATTTCTTTTATTTATTTTCCTTGGTCACTAACAAGTTATATACCCATTTTGCTGCTCATGCCCATTTTTATGCACATATCAATAATAGTCATGTCATGTTAAATTTTTGATCAACACCTGCATATCACTTAGTCCAACATGAGCATATGCATTCAGTATATCTTTTGTTCATTATGTTTGCGAGTACATTCCAATGTACTCACAGGCTTGTCCCTGGCTATTTACTTGGCCATACTTGGGGGAGGACGAGCTTGTGGAGGAGGATTGCGCTAGTGAGCCTGACGCTTAGAGGAGTCCTAGTCAGACAACCTGTGATATTGGAGTCTACCACCTGTATCATCCACTAAGCTTCCGCTACACAAATAAAATAGTCAAGCCTCACACTGACGCTTGGCACTATTTTATTGTATTAGTATGAGAGTACCACCACACCACTGTCATATTCCACCACCGTAGTATTTTGTCAAGGTTGTAATAATTTGTTGAGCACTCAGGCTCAACCCAATGTAATATTATGTGTACTGGATAGCTGCATCAAGGTAGTCCACTAGTTGTATTGATCATGGGGCTGGTGTGACTTAGGACTACTCTGTGATTTATTCCCAAAAGTGGGCCCGACAGACCTTGATATCAGAGCCAGGCTGACTGTAGGAAGCCCTAGGTGCAATTACTAGTAGTAAGGTCAGTTCTAACTTTTTTTAGCAGCGCGCTAAGAGGACGGAGTAGTATACTAACCTTAATAGGCGGTCATGTAGTATACCACTACGACGAGCATATAGTATAATTAAATCTTGCATGTATAATTAATCCTGCCTGTATGATATAACATGCAAATTTTGTGCACCTACGTTTTGGGGGGGTAAAATTATTTCCAGTTATTCAAAAATTTATTTTGTTTCTTTTAAAATTCTTTTCTTAACAGTGTTACACAAATACCCCAAAAAGAAAATACATCGTCCCTAGACTCGTTCTATGCCCAACCCACCAGAGGACCACTTTGCACAGATGGGAAATAATTTCGCACCAGGACAGACAAGTCAGCAAAGCAATGATTTAGCATTCTCACAGGTGTGTTGTCTTTACGAACAAAACCAGCAGCAGCACCAGGAAATGATGCAATATTTAATAAATATGGAAAAAGGATATGTTCGACCCAGCTCATTACCATGGGGATCACCAGTTTTATTCACCAAGAAAAAGGATGGTACCTTAAGGTTATGTATTGATTACATGGCACTCAATATGGTTACCATCAAATATCCACTACCACGGATCAATGACCTATTCGACCAACTGGCAGAATCCAAAGTGTTCTCAAAAATAGACTTGAGATCAGAGTATCATCAATTGAGGATCTGCTCTTCAGAAATACCCAAGACTGCTTTTATCACTCGATACGGGTTATATGAATTCACTATGAAGCCCTTGGGATTGACCAACGCTCCTGCATATTTTGTGCAAGGTTTTTCATGAAATATTTGGACAAGTTCATGGTTGTGTTCATCAGTGATATACTTATTTATTCCAAGACGCCAGAAGAACATGAGCAACATCTTCGGATAGTTTTGGAAGAATTGCGAAAAAATCAACTTTATGCCAAATTCAGTAAGAGTGAATTTTGGCTACGGGAAGTTGGTTTTCTTGGACACGTACTGACACATGATGGGATAGCAGTGGACCCGAGTAAAGTAAAGGATGTCTTAGGGTGGAAGCAACCCACCAACGTGACTGAGGTCAGAAGTTTTCTTGGTCTGGCTGGCTACTACTGGAGATTTATCGAAGGATTCTCCACCATAGCCAAACCCATGACCCAATTACTCAAGAAAGATAACAAATTTTAATGGACCGAAGCCTGCTAGAAAAGTTTCCAAGAGTTGAAAAAGAGGTTAACAACGACACTCGTTCTGGTCGTGCCAGATGTGCACAAATTTTTTGAGATATATTGTGACGCCTCCAGGAAGGGCCTTAGATGTGTGTTAATGCAAGAGGGAAAGGTCGTAGCATATGCTTCGAGACAACTACGGCGACACAAAGAAAATTATCCTACACATGACTTGGAGTTAGCAGCAGTGATACATGCACTAAAAGAATGGCGACATTACCTTCTTGGTAATCGGTGTGAGATATACACGGATCACAAAAGTCTTAAGTATATCTTCACCCAGCCAGAGTTAAACTTGCGACAATGTCGCTAGCTTGAATTAATTAAGGATTACGATGTGGGAATTCATTACCATCCAGGTAAACCAAATGTTGTGGCAGATGCCCTCAGCCGAAATCCCTGCACCAACAATAACAGTGTGCAATTCTCACAGCATGAGTTCAACCAAGAATTTGCCAAGCTCAACATGCTCCTGGTCATGAAAGGAACTGTTACTCAACTGGAAATAAAACCAACATTAGAAGATCAGATCAAAGAAGCCCAGAAAGGACACCCAAGCATTGAGGGGATTAAGAGGAAAATAAAATTGGGCAAGGCATCCGAATTTACCCTAGATAATCAGGGAATTTTATGGTTCGGAAAAAGATTATGCGTACCCAACAAGGAAGAGTTAAAGCAAAAAATTTGGCAGAGGCTCACACTACTCCGTACTCCATCCACCCAGGAGGAACAAAGATGTACAAGGATCTACAAGAAATTTTTTGGTGGCACGGGATGAAGAGAGATATAGCCGTATATGTGGCACGCTGTGATTCTTATCAGTGTGTAAAAGCAGAACACCGGAGGCCAGCAGGACTATTGCAGCCACTTAGAGTGCCTGAATGGAAATGGGATGTAATAGGAATGGATTTTATCGTCGGATTGCCAAGGTCACGACACAGAAATGATGCTATCTGTGTTATAACAGACTTATTAACCAAGGTGGCACATTTCATTCCAGTAAAAACCACTTACTCAACATAGAGGCTTGCCAGGTTATACCTCTGCCAGATTGTTGGCTTACATGGAGTACCCAAAACCATAGTATCCGATAGAGGCACCCAGTTTGTCTCTAGGTTTTGGTAGCACTTACAACAAGCTTTAGGGACCCAGCTGACATTTAGCACAGCATATCACCCGCGGACCGGAGGACAAACTGAGCGGGTAAATCAAATATTGGAGGACATGCTGAGAGCATGTGTGCTCACTTACGGAGTCACCTGGGAAGACAGTTTACCATACGCGGAGTTCTCATATACCAACAGTTATCAAGCTAGTCTGAAGATGTCACCCTTCGAAGCCCTGTACGGACGACGATGTCGTACCCCACTCAATTGGTCTGAAACCGGAGATAGCCGAATCTTCGGCCCAGAAATTCTTAAAGAGGCAGAAACAAAAGTGAAGCTTATTCAGGACAGACTGAGAGCGGCTCAGAGCCGTCAAAAGAGCTACTACGATCAGAAACACCGTCAGATTAGTTTTGAACCAGACGAATACGTATATCTCAGAGTATCTCCAACAAGGGGGCTACAGAGATTCAAAGTCAAAGGAAAATTGGCACCGAGGTTTATTGGACCGTTCAGAGTCATTGCAAGGAGAGGCAAGGTTGCCTATCAACTGGAGCTACCGGAAGAATTATCAGATGTTCATGATGTGTTTCACGTGTCACAGCTAAGGAGGTGTGTCAGTAACCCAGAAAAGCAAGTCCAGCATGAAGACCTAGATATCCAACCAGATCTTACATATAGGGAACGTCCAATAATTTTTTTGGAGGAGTCTGAATGAAGGACCCAGCAGAATGTGCTAAAATTTTACAAGGTTCAGTGGAGTAATCACACCAAGGAAGAAGCAACATGGGAAAGAGAGGATCACCTGAGGACTGAATATCCGTACCTATTTGAGGGACAGCTGAAATCTCGGGGACGAGATTTTTCTTAAGGAGGGTAGAGTTTGTAACACCCCAAAATATTTTCCCAGGATTTTTTAAATCTTTTCTTTAAAATAAAATTCTTTGAATCATATTGGTATTATTTTTTTCTTCTGTTCTGAAAACCATTTCAAATTTTAATTGGGTTTCAAATTTTCTTAAATGGTTTGGTTTTGATTGATGGTTTTATTTGGGAATCTATTTTGGAGGATAAAAAAATATTTTTATTTCAGAAGAGTTTTCAATGATTAAATCATTTCAATGAAATGATTCTTTTCACTTCTTTCAAACCCTTCTAAACCCTTCCAACAATTTTTCTGTCACTTCTAAATAATCCCACAAGTCATTCTCACATTCCAGGACAGTTTCCAATACTTTCCCTCTCCACAGAAATATTTCTGATATATTAAATAAATTCCAAAATTTGTAATTTATATTTATCCTAGTTTCTTTGGTTTGCAAAGGAACCATATTTTCTATCACTCTTCTGCATCCACAAAAATTATCCCAACTACTTGACAGTACCCACAACCCATTTCACCAAAAACTTTGGTTGCCACAGTTCAAAATTTTCAAATTCCATTCAGTTCAAATTTGGACCAGATTCAAACTCCATGATCCAAACATATTTTTAATTACTCCAAAAATTCTTAATCTTTGCCAGACACTCTCTTATGCATCAACACTTCACCACAAAAATCCTCCCAAATTCCTAAAATGCCTAGCACCCTCTGGCATTCTGTCATACACCTAGCATGCACACTGTTCATCACTAGCAAAAATTCAGTGAACTGAATTTGGTCAGTGGCAGAGGCGATCGACGCCGTGCTCTTCACTCCATCGCCCCCCTCTCCTCCACGCCTCCCATCCTCTTAAATGGACCACCGCGGGACCCCACTGGTCAGTGGCCGCCGCCGACAGAACAATAGCTCGTTGGTGTAGCTACCTCTGTCCTCGGCAGCGGTGAGCAGAGCAGATCGCCACAGCGCCGCCATCTTCACACCCTCAGCTGCCCCCACCACCTACTTCTCTTCCACGCGTCGTCACCCCCGCACCCTCTCCACGCCAACTGCACCATCCAAACCATTCTGGACCCCACTGGCAGTCGCTGGAGACGGATGTCGTCGCCGCACCCGTATGCGAGCATCACCACGGATAAGGCCGCAGAGCTCGCCTCCGCCCGCACTGAAGCTTCCGGAGAGCTCCCTCGACCTCCTTGACCACGTTCTTAACCTGCCTGCCGCCCAAACCTAACTTGGCGGCCGGAGTTACTCCGGCGTCATCCGCAAGCCACGTCCATGCCCGGAATCGCCTATAAATAGAACTCCCGAGCTCCGTTCTCTCCACCCATCATCTCCACTGCCTCCCAATCGCCCCTACGCCACTCACCCGACCTCGAGGAGGTCGCCTTCCTCCTCTCCAATCACCACTCCGCCGCCTCTGTTCCCGACCAGTTCATCACCCACACTCCACCTCCACAGCTAAAACTCCGCCAGAAGCTCTCTCATGCACCCACTCATCGATCCCTGTCTACAATTTTATGCAAGAAGCTCTATCTGGCGAGTCCCGAAACCACCCGAACCACCGTCCGCCACCATCGACCTCACCGGCGTTCTGTTGATCTCCAGCGACCTCCACCACCACTCACCGACGCGGTAGTCCACCCTGATCAAGCTCCGACGACCGCCGCTCGCCAAAACACCGGCGATCGCCGCCGGTGATCGCCACTTCTTCCCTGTACTGCGCGCGGGCGCGTGCAGGTTTAAACCTGATGGGTGGACCCGCCGTCAGCATCCTCTCTCTTTTTTTCTGTTTCAAAAAGGAAAGCGTATTTAGTGTGCTACACTTTCTGTTCTGGGAAGCGTACTCTGACCTGAAGCGTTTTCTTTTTAAACGCACAGGGACTGCAAATTTTCAGAAAAACCCCTGGTTTTGAAAGTTTAATAACTTTTAAACCACAACTCTGTTTGAGTTGATTCTTTTTTTTCAAATTCTTATATTTCTCTCTACTTGTTTTTAGTATTTATTTAAAAATATTTTGAGATAACTTTTTGTACTGTTGCCAAAATTTTATATTTGAATTTAAATTTGGATTTTTCAGAAAAAGAAGAAGAAAACTTTGCTGGAAATCTGGAGGGGTTTTCTCCTGACTACTTTGTACAAGGCAAGCATTTTTGAACTTTGGATATGGTGATTGCATTTGCATTGCATGATTGCATCGATTTGGAGTTGCACCAGATATGTAGTATATCACAGGTGCATGCATGCATGGTCATATCATTTCTTGCTCATGGCTTGCACTTCACTCAAGTTCAAGAATCTTTCTAACATGGTTAAAGGCTGTGAGAATCCAGAAGCGTGTCTCCTGCCTTGGACGTGCCGATGGGCACGGGCCTTGTTTTGACACGGTGGTGTCCCGTTATACATATACCGATGATAATAAGCAACACCTCCTGAGTCGACCTAGATCGAGTCTTGCTCCATTACACCTAGCTGAATACCGTGCTGCCACGGGTCCTTCCGCAAGGAAGGTACGGCTTAGTAAGTTGTTAACCTCTATCCGGGTACACACCACATAGAGGGCCACGATGAGGGTTTCCACGACCATGGACTAAATCATGTCATCGGGTCAGGGGGCATGGGTGTTTCCGGTAGTAGCCGAGAGGGGGTCCCCCCCTTGTAATCCGCACATATAAATAGTGATCCCATGCTAGTCGAGACGATGGTCTCCCCGACTTAGAGTTTTTCTGGAAAGATGCTTTGGGTGATTCCTGGCATCCAGACGGATAATCTGGTGTGTGCTGGTCAGGCGTGTTTTCAACCCAAAGACTGTAGTGGGAATTAGCCAGTGCCACGGTGCTGACTAAAGGAATCCCATGCACGTGGGTAAAGAGTAAACCCTCTGCAGAGTTATAACCATTCGAATAGCCGTGTCCATGGTCAAGGGCATTAGCTGGATGGGTCAAGTGTCGGTCCCAGTGTCGGTCTTTGGAGGAAACGTTTAACATCAAGCATGAATATTTTTGCAGAATGAATTTTGTCACTACTAATATTATCATGAATTTATTATTGATGATATGAATATTATTGTGGACTAACCTGTTTCTCGTATTTTATTTCCTGAGTGTCTCAGGGGCTGGCTAGACTACCCCGGACATTCAATTTTATTTTCAAGACCTTTCGTGGCGTCCCTCGAGTTCTCAGGCGGTTCTGTCTCGCCACTACTCTTGTGGATACCCGACTGGCATTTCTTTTCAAGACCTTTCGTGGCGTCCCTCGAGTTCTCAGGCGGTTCTATCTTGCCACTACTCTTGTGGATACCCGATTTGCATTTCTTTTCAAAACCTCTCGTGGCGTCGCTTGAGTTCTCGAATGGTGTTGTCTCATCAGATTTCTCTTTTAGACACCCATTTGGAATTTCTCTTCAAGACCTACTGTGGTTTCACTTGACATCCGGCCGGCATTTCTTTTATTTATTTTCCTTGGTCACTAACAAGTTATATACCCATTTTGCTGCTCATGCCCATTTTTATGCACATATCAATAATAGTCATGTCATGTTAAAATTTTGATCAACACCTGCATATCACTTAGTCCAGCATGAGCATATGCATTCGGTATATCTTTTGTTCATTATGTTTGCGTGTACATTCCAACGTACTCACATGCTTGTCCCTGGCTATTTACTTGGCCAGACTTGGAGGAGAACGAGCTTGTGGAGGAGGATTGCGCTAGCAAGCCCGACGCTTAGAGGAGTCCCAGTCAGACAACCTGTGATATTGGAGTCTACCACCTGTATCATCTGCTGAGCTTCCGCTACACAAATAAAATAGTCAAGCCTCACATTGATGCTTGGCACTATTTTATTTTATCAGTATGAGAGTACCACCACACCACTGTCATATTCCACCACCGTAGTATTTTGTCAAGGTTGTAATAATTTGTTGAGCACTCAGGCTCAACCCGATGTAATATTATGTGTACTGGATATCTGTATCAAGGTAGTCCACCAGTTGTATTGATCATGGGGCTGGTGTAACTTAGGGCTACTCTGTGATTTATTCCCAGAAGTGGGCCCGACACCAGGGAGGGCTGATTCCTGGATCTCGTCATCCCTTGTTGGTTTCCATTCTGCAATGAATGCTACCAATGCTCTGCTCTGAATAGTTGATGTACTCTCAAACTTGAGTGGAAAACTTGACAACTCCAGTGCCCACTCTACTATCCTACCAGTTGCCTCTGGATTCCTCAGAATGCGCTGCAACAGGAAGCGAGTGACCACGGTAACTTCATGTGCTTGGAAGTAGTGGTGCAGCTTTCTTGAGGCCATGAGTAGGCCAAAGAGCAATTTCTGCATGCCTGAGTACCTTGAGCTAGCCCCCTGCAGGAGAGAGCTGGCAAAGTACACTGGTCACCGCACCACCTTCTTCGGCGTAATCTGTTGATCTACTTCCTTCTCTTGCACCGTTTTTCCCTTTCCTGCATCTAAGTCTGCTGGGGATGATACTGCTTCATTGTGGGATAGCTCCGCCGCTGTTGTTTCCTCATCACTAGCTTCTCTCTGCGCAACTAGCACGGCACTGACCACTTGGTTCATTGCCGCTAGATATAGCAACAATGGTTCCTGTGGCCTAGGCGCGACTAAGGTTGGCACGGAGGACAAGTACCTTTTTAGATCTTGCAGTGCGACCTCCGCTTCCGGAGTCCATTTTACTGGACCTTCCTTTTTCAATATCTTGAAAAATGGCAAGGCGCACTCAGCGGACCTTGAAATGAACCTGCTCAAAGCTGCGACACAACCGGCAAGATGTCGCAAATCCTTGACGGTCTTGGGTGTTTGAATCTACTCGATAGCTTTCATCTTTTCGGGATTTGCTTCGATTCTGCGCTGGGACACAAAGAAACCAAGGAGCTTACCGGATGGAACTCCAAACATACACTTCTTGGGGTTAAGCTTCATCTTGATTTTGTGCAACTTTGCAAATGTTTCTTCCAAATCTCGAATGAGGGTTGATTTTTCCTTGGTCTTGACCACTATATCATCCATATAGGCCTCCACATTTCTGTGCAACTTTAGCTCAAAATCAAATTGAACAGCTCCTGCAAATGTTTAACCAGCACTCTTTAGTCCGAAAGGCATACGTACAAAGTAATACGTGCCACATGGACTAATGAACACGGTCTTTTCCTCATCGTCGTTGGACATGATTAGGCATCAAGAAACGAGAGCAAATCACAGCCGGCAGTGGAGTCCACAATCTGGTCATTGCGCGGCAAGGGGAAAGATCCTTCTGACATGCCTTGTTGAGATCAGTGTAATCAATACAAAGTCTCCACTTCCCGTTTGCCTTGCGCACGACAACTGGGTTTGCCAACCAAGTTGGATGTAACACTACTCTAACCAGGTCTGCTGCCTTGAGTTTCTTGATCTCTTCAGCTATGAATTGTTGTTGTTCCAAAGCCTGCTTCCTAACCTTCTGCTTGACGGGTCGAGCATGAGGACAGACAGCAAGGTGGTGCTCGATTACCTCCCTGGGAACACCGGGGATGTCTGAAGGTTGCCATGCAAACACATCTACATTCGCCCGCAGGAAGGCAATGAGCATGCGATCCTATTTGCTGTCCAGGGTGGCACCAACAATGAAAGTACCACTAGTGCCATCCTCCCTTGCTGGCACCTTCTTTATTGCAGGTGGAGTGGCCTTGGACCTCTTGCCGACAGAACTTTCTAGCAAGTCCTCAATGGGTGCGCAGTGCTCCGAGGAGGCGTGCTTCCCGGAATTCTCGCTAGGTGTGTTGCCGGGTTTCTGGCTTTTCTTTTCCTTGGTGGGGGTTGCGGCCTTGACGGATTCCGCTGCCACCGCTTCTCTGTAGAGCTTGTCCATACATATGACTGCATCTTTCTTGTCAGAATTGATGGAGATGACACCCATGGGCCCTGGCATCTTCAACATGTTGTAGGCATAGTGCGATGCTGCCATGAACTTGGCCAAGGCTGGGCGACCAAGAATTCCATTAAACGGCAAGGGGATTCTAACAACATCAAACACAATTTTCTCTGTCATGTAATTTAGCTCCCCACCAAATGTCACCAGTAGCATGATCTTTCCCTTAGGTTGGCTCCTTCCCGGGTTGATTCCTTGGAACGTCCCGGTTTTCTTGAGGCCCCCCTTGGAAATTTGTAGCCTCTCGATCACCTCTGGGGAGATCAAGTTCAAGCCATCCCCATCGTCTACTAATATTTCCGTGACCTTGAAGTTGCGTATTGTTGTTCAGACCAACAATGGCACATACCCGACCACAGTTATGCGATCAATGTGGTCTTTAGCGTAAAAAATAATAGGCGTGTTGGACCATTTGAGGAGCTTTTGAGCATCTACTGCCGACTCCGCTGCATTCACTTCACGTGCCCACTGCTTGAGCTAGTGGTGAGAGGAGTGCAAAGATGCACCCCCGTCAATGCACATGGCCTCTGTTGCCTTCTAGAATTCTGGTTCACTAGACTTGTCGTCATCCTCCTCTTCACTCTCTTCGTCCTCTTTTTTCTGTCTGCCAGGTGGGCTTTTCCTTCTTCTGGCAAGTGTTGCGCGACGTCCACCTCGGCCGCCGCGGCCCTTCTTGCCAGATTCACCCGTACCATCCTGTCCCTTCTCCTTGTTCCTCTTCTCGTACTCAGCTTTCTGTTTCTCAACTAGCTATTCAACTTGGCGACACTCCTGGAGGTCATGACCTTTAGTACAGTGTATCTTGTAGTACGGCCTATTAGATTGGCCAGCCTTCTACCATGCCGCAGCAACCAGGCAATCAGCGCATTCAGCCGGTGCTTTTCATCTTGGTTTTCTTGGTGGGGCTAGAATCGTCGGATCCCTCTACCACCATAATTTACTTGCCTTTGCACTTTCTGTTGCGCCTTCGACCTTTCTTCTTCGGGGCGGCAGCACCGTCGTCATCAGAGTCGACTTCAATGCCCGTATCTTCCCTGGGAAGCCTTCTCCCCTCCTTAGCCCCCACACACTTGTCTGCCAAAGTGTAAAGCTCATTGACAGTTCTTGGCAACTGAATATGCATCTTCTCCCGCATCTTGCGATTGTGCACATTCGTGTGGAATGTGGCAATCACAGCCGTGGGGTGTATGTCCGGAATGCTGCGGTGCACACGACTAAATCTCTGGATGTATTTGCGCAGATATTCTCCTTCCTTTTGTGGGATCACTTGCAAGTCTCTAGGTAACCCCGGACCCTTCTGTCCTCTGGTAAAGGCACCAATGAACTCGTTGCAAAGATCTGACCACGGAGAAATGGATCTTTCTGGCAAATTCATCAACCAAGATCTCACATTGGGCTTGAGCACCAATGGGAAATAGTTGGCTAGAATCTTCTCATCCCTTCCTCCGGCAGCTTGCATGGCAATCGTGTAAATGCCAGGAATTCTGCCTGGTTGAGCTTGCAGTCGTACTTTTCTGGTACATTGGGCTTGAACGCGCGGACGGACGGCCAGCGGACTTGCTGTAGCTCACGTGTGAAGGTGGGGTACCCAACCACGTAAGGTAGGTACCCGCCAACAATAGGCACTGGCTCATCTACAACTGGACCGTTGCGCTCGTCTGATTGACGACGCGCCTCCCGGTGTCATTTGATGGTAGTGCAAGCATCCTCTGCTCGTCTGTCTAGCAGCATCTACCGCTGATCTGGCTGTGTCCGCAGATCTGAGGAAGCCATCGACACGTCATTGGGCTACACGTTCTGTTGGGTTTGCTGCTTGCGCTGGCGCTGCTACTGGGACTGTTGTCATGGAGGTGATTGCATCATGGGTGCACCGCCTGCCACATGGCCCTCAGTTTGAGCTAGGGCGCAGTTGGTGGGCACCGCGAGGGCTCCGCCAACTGGGACTTGTTTGCATCGGCAAACTCAATTAGGTTCCGGATGGTGGCTCTCCACTCATCCATCTTGTCTACTACTTGAGGGAAATCCAACAGCATCTGGGCTCGCCTCATTGCCTCCGTCGCTGTCGAAGTCATGTTGGAGCACAAAGAACGAGATGTTGCTTGACTCTTGGCAGAGCCAGTAGGAGCGCCATTATGATCTTGCCACCAAACTGTGGTAGTGACGACACGTTGGCGTGGCGGGAGCGTCGCTTGAAGATCTTGAACCTGGTCGATAGTTGTCTTGCCGTGCGGGCGCTGCTGTGGAGGTACAACAACACCACTTGGCATCACGTCGTGCCCATCTTGTGACGGACGTGGCATGTGTCTCGACATCGTCCCCCCTTCCCCCGCCGGTGCCGGAGCTGCAATAGCGAGAGGGTCGCAGCTCGCACCTGACCAGACAGGGTCACTTCGATGGTTGCGTCCATCGGTGCATTGAGGAGGCGGGAGATGCTCGCCCGCACCATTCGCGCCATTGTTGTTGTCTTCGCCAGAGTGGCGATGGAGATGTCCAGCCCCGGCGGCTCTACCTCCCGTCCCCACCGCGGTGGGCACGACGACTGCACCTCCTATGCCTATCGCACCCATCGTAGCATTCGCACCGTCCATGGCAGCGCCGCCGCCTGTGCCGCCCGGAGACGAGCGAGACGGAAGCTTGGACATGGAGGGTTTCGTCGCCACAGAGCCCTTCTGCTTGGGCGCTATGGATGATGACGAAGAAACCAAACTCGATGGAGCCAACGTACAACTTTCTACCTTGGTTTACGCCAATGCGCCCCCTACCTAGCCCGCCAAAGATGTCGGCATGGAGCCAATGATATGTCGGACGATGCTGCCCCTTTTCAGGTTTGGCGGGGGGTGCACTCAACACAAAAAGCAAGAACAACAAGAGGAGTTGCAGTTTTTACCCAGGTTTGGGCCGCTGAGAAGCGTAAAACCCTACTCCTGCTTTGGTGTAATGGATGGCTGTGCGCACGGGTACACGGAGTGCTCTCCCCCGGCAGGTTGCAAGGAGAAGGCAGCTACACAGATACGTATGGGTGGGGTTACAATGGGTTCAAACCCTTGTAAAGGTTGCCCTGGTCCTCCTTTTATATCTCAAGGGGTTACCACAGTGGCAAAAGGGTCATTATAGAGTGATTAGATATAAAAAGTTTTATCGTACCTAAATCTGCTAGTTAGGACAAAATGCATTAAATGGATCGCTAGGTGTCGTGAGGAGGAGGAGCCCCGACAAGGGTGAGGCACCGCTTACCCGACTACCTCCTATTAGCTTGAGAAGCTGTTAGGACGGGTGTCACTAAAGGTAATTCCTCTTCTAGCGGGTTGCCACATGCCCAACAAGCCCCACCAAACCATCTGCGGGCTTGAGACCACACCGTTGGGTGACTATCTGCTCGGTGAGGTGGAGAACTAGTGGTAAGCGAAGCCTTGCCAGGTTCAGCACCTGTGGAGCCTTCGTCTTGCCAGTTCTGCCTTGCCGGCAAGGGCCTGCTTCATCTTTGTAGTTTGCCTTGGTCTTCTTGAAGTGCTCCTTGATCTCTCAATGAGCTGCTCCCTTTGATCTCGAGTCATCTCCCGCCAAGGCTTTAACTTGCCGGGGTAGCTACCACTTGTCTGTGCATAAGTTAGGGTATTACACACCAATGTTTAATACACTGACAGGTAACACATGGAGATATGTGACAAGAAGCAATAATAATTATGTGTAAAGCATGGAAATGTTTGTCATCAACCGCATGAAGGGAGCAGGTATGAATCATTGGTGATGCAACAGAAGTAAGCATATCAATCATGTCATGAAGCTAGTAGTGCGAAGATGCAACATACTAGAAGAAATCATGGCAATCATGCCATGTGAGCAAATAATAGGCATAGACAAAGCGCATGACATATCAGAAGCATGAAAATGAAGCAAGATCAAAGGATCATCATAAGCATTGGGCACAAAGAAAACATGGCAATAACGAGCAATATCTCCACCAAGCTTGCAAATACATGTACAAGTGCTAGAATCAAGTGTCATGTGAGATGCAAAGCATGGGTCACTAAAGCATGTCATCCAAACGGAAATGAGCATATCATGCAAAGTGAACATGGCAATATGGGCAAATGATACATAATGGGCAATAACCCATAACCATGTGAGGGCCATGTACAAGGAATGCGCGTAGTCGTTGCATGGAGGGAGCGGTGGGTGAAACATATCACGGGTTCCCAAGTCATCGTTGCTCTCTAGAGCTCGTTCCGTCAACTCGTGTGTTTGTGAGGTTGACAAGTATTCATGGGTACCTACACAAAAGAAACACAAACCAAAGAAAGTGTGTGCATGGTAAATGTACACATCATCCATCATGATGTGTATGTGCACGTGAGAGTTAGCACAAGATAAGCAATGCTCAAAGAAATTTGATGCATTGTATAAGAACATGTCATCCATCATGAAAGAATAGTTGTTATGTATAACATGATGGGGACACAAATTGAGCATGCAATTATATGGCACATAATTCATGGGGAGCATATTGTGCACACAAGTATTGGGATCATGCAATGGATGGGGTGGATTAAAATCTCCTATGTATGAGGAAACTATGGGGGTATCCTCATTAGCAATACGACAGCATCATACGGAGAAAATTGAAAACATGGCAAACAATGCATGTCCGAAGCTAGGTGGTCATGGAATGGCATATGATTGACATGATGCAAAGGGAGCATATCAATATAATCACAAGAAAAACAAATGTCAATAACCATGGGCTTATCATCTATGCCACATGTGCAAATTGGGTTTATTTTAATGGCATATGCATGGTTACTACGATGGGATTACAAATAAGACATATGGTTGATCTCATTCATAGCATATGACAAGTCAAGCGGGTTGTCAAATATGATGTGACCGAGAGAATTAGCACAAGAAATCCTATGCAAAATCGCATCACAACTAATAGACTTCACATGGCAATCATCAAACTCATCATAAATGGGTAAACCATACTAGCATGAAGCATGGTAACAGGTGGATCAACATCATGCAAGCAATCAATGTCAAGATAGTCCACTAGTGGGACAAGAGCATCACCTTCACCTATGTTACATTTATCATTCCACTCATGTGGTGTAGGTGTGGTGGCAAAGACCAAGTCGTGGCCAACATCTTCATCTTGATGGAACCATGTGGGGGGTGCATCATATTCTTCCATGGCCATCGTCTTGTACAAAGGAAGGACGATGTCATCGAGTATCGTCTTGTCATCATATGTGGGACCTAGCACCAAATGAGAAGATACAATAGAGGTAAAGATCAAATCATTATAGATGAAAATGTCCTCACATGACCTCTCAACTATCACACTCTCTCTATGTCGTGGCTCACTCACTCCCTCAAAATAGGTGCACTCAAAGTCACATATGGTGGAGTCACTCATCTCACCCAAGTGGTGGGGGTTGTGGCTCTCCTCACATGGGAATTGAGAAAATTCATCATATATGGGGCTAGTGGTGAACTCGCTCTCACTCTCAATATGGGTGCTCATGTCACTCAAGTCATCATACGCCACTGTGGTCGAAGGGAAAATCCCACGCTCAACCATCCCGTCACCGTCACCGTGGATGATGGCCGAAAATGGCACATCATCACTCGCCTACATGACCAAAGCGAAAATCCCATGCTCGATCATCTCACTCTCGTCTCCAAAGATGGAAGCATCATCCTTGCTCGCCACTATGTCGCTCACCTCCAAAGCATGTTCCTTGAGAGACTCCGTAGTCGTAGTCGTCGTTGCACCATATTCAAAAAGAGTTGTAGTAGACTCGGCATCATCAAAGCCAGAAAGAGGGATGACGGTGAATTCAAACTTGGGAGCATCGTCTTGGAGCTCATCGGGTTTGGACATCTTGGTGGTACTATCCTAATGCTCGTTGTCATGGAGCTTGGTCATCGTGAAGTGTGCTTGGGGTGGAGAAGCCTTGGCCTTCATGTGTTCATGTTCCGCCTTGAGAGCACCAATGTAGTTGTCGTCGAGGGACTTGTAGTTCTCGAGGAAGATAGTCTTGGATATGTCGTTGTTCAATCCCATCATGAAGTTGAGCTTCATCCAAATGGGGTTGTCCACACTGGCTCGTCGCAAGGCTTTATTCATCTCCTTGAAGTACTCGTCGAGGGACTTGGATCCTTGGATGGTGTTCTCCAATTGGCATAGAAGATGTTCCGTGTAGGTGGAAGGCAAAAACTCTCGTTGCATAGCTTTCTTTGTCTTGGACCAACTCACATGTTGAAGCTCTTCGAAGGTGTGTGAAGCCACCATGTCAACGTGTAGTCGTGGAAGTTTCTTGTGGCACACTTCACTTGATCTTCGGAGGGGACTTTATGTAGCTTGAGGTAGTTGTCCATCTTGCCCTCCCACACGAGGTAACTCCTTGGGGTCTTGAGTCCCATAGAAAGGAATCCCGTGCTTGGTGTCGAGGTCGTAGTAGCTTGTGGAAGTCACGGACTTGAGCTTGGGGAGATTCTCTTGAGCGTAATCTTGATGTGCTTGTTGGCAAAGATGTCGTATGTCCAAGGGCGAAGATGCCTTGATGTCGCTTGGTGAAGATGCCAAGGTAGATGGTAAAGTCGTAGAGTGGTCGTTGGTGTTGAGCTCTTGACCTTCACGTTCTCATTGGTGATTGTGTCGATGCTGATGTGATCTTGTCGGAGATGGTAGCTCGGTAGCATGCGCACTTGAGTGTCTTCTCGAAGATGAGGGAGACCTCTTGGCGTTCTTGATGAGGGCTTTTAGATCCTCCATTTGAGCATCCATCTTGGCGTAGATGAAGTTTTTCATGGCGTCGAACTCGTCGTTGTTGTTGTAGACCGAAGTAGATGTGCTTTGCCTATCCATCCCAAGACTCGAGTAGAGGTGAGTTGGAAATGAGATAAACAACACCAAGATACCTTTTCCCAAAGTTGAGGATGTATCCCGTTTCACTCAATGTGAGATGAAAGAATAGTGGAATTGGTACCAGACTTGTTCAGTCACACCTACAAAGTAAAGCTTATCGAGTGGTTTGGTTACGACAAGTGCCACAAAATTCAAGCAAGTGTTAGTCAATGATATCGAAAATGTTGAGGAAGATTCACAAAATTCTAATGTAAAGCAAATAGATCAATAGCTATGAATGGCACACGGAAACACACACACATGGATAGATAATTGGAGTCGTGCAACCAAGAAATGAGCTCAAAATGTGGAATGCACGGAAAATGCTCTTGTTGCACAACTCTAGGGAGACGCTAGCACGATTGCTCAATAGGCGGATATGAAACTTGTGCATAACCTATGACAGACAAAACGTATCGACTTTCTATCCCAAGTATGTTATATGTATGTATGGTTCTCGGCAATTCTCTCACATTGATCCAATATGATCAAGTATGGCAATATGATATGCAATGTGGTTATGCTATGGCTATTGCTTACAAGCTCTTTGTTTCTCCTCTTTTTCTTAAAAGCTTTTTTTATATGATATGGCCACTATGCGAAAAGCTCGAACCAAGATAGCAATTGTGTATATGCGGGAACAATGTATGACACAAAATATGATACCATGATATATGGATGCAATGGAAGGTGCGGATTGATTATTAACTAAAGTGCACAAGTAATGTTCGCGGCAATACTCAAATGACTAGTCTCGATAGGAAAGTGACGCAAAATGGGCTCGGGGTTAACAATGCAATGGCAAGGGAGAATATACAATGATGTCGTCAAGGTTACCGTCTGTGGTGATGATGACTGATGGTGCTCTTGATGTTGAACCGTTCCTAATGAGCCGAAATACCTTAGGAAACAGAAAAACCGCGAACTCAAAATCTCAAATGTCCAATGTCAAATGGTGGTAGCGAAAAGCGGTGGTGGTTTCGGAGTTGGCAATGCGGAAGTGGAGTTGTTGGGTTATGCGAGTCGTAGTTGAAGTAATCATCCCTAAGTAGCCGAAACACCTTTGGAGACACAAACCACAACTCAAACAAGCTCAAACAAAATTGGGTTAAGTTGAGGTGGTGGAAGTGTATGGTGGACAAGTTTATGCGGAAGTTATGGTGGTGGTTGATGAAGAAGTAACCGTCCCTAAGTAGCCGAAACACCTTAGGCGACTCAAATCACTACTCAAGCAACCACAATTGCTAGATGGATCAAAATGGGTTAGGTTGCGAAAAGCTATGGTGGTAATGCGGATGATATGGTGGAAGGCCTAGGCAAACTTGCCAAATTTTCAGAAAATTTGATGTAGTCAAATGATGGTGGTAGTATTTTTGTGGTAGGGGGAATGTCAATAGCTACAAAACAAGCTAAAGAACGTCAAAATCGGACTCCAGATGAATCAGTTATGGCCAAAACAAACTTTCAGCGAAGTTAGTTTCTACACATACCGGACGTCCGGAAATGGACGAATGTCCGGTAGCTAGGCCGAATGGACATCTGCAAAAGACCGTAAATCCATTAATTTTGGTTCTGTTAAGAGGTACCGGATGTCCGGAAAGTACCGGTCGTCCGATGGTTCGGAGGGCTCCAGATGTCCGTTAAACGCCGGTCGTTCGGTGGCTCTGGGTCAATTCGAGGTTTAGATCTGGGACACAATTTCGGGCAGAAATTCGGGATTTCAGTGTCAAAATTGATGGAGAAAAATAAAAAATTTGGATGGATTTCGTGGTGGGGAGGTGGGGAAAGCCAAGATCCACTTGCCAAACAACAAAATCATGGATCAAACACAAGAAAATCTCACAAGAAACAACAAAAGACAAATTTTTGGGAGGGCTATTTTTTGTGGGGATTTTTAAATTGTAACGAAATAAAACAAAAATAGGCTCGAAAATGAAGGGGAGAACTCCAAATTCGTGATCAACGTGGCCCATGATACCAAGATGATGTAGGGTGGAACCCTAGGGGCCGATCGTACATGAATTGGAGGGGGATTACTCAAATAACACGATGAACACGAGGAAGAACGGGGCGAAATCACAAGAGAAACACTCAAGATCCTGTCCAATCACACATCCACTAGGCAATCAAACACACAAGATCCACAAGGTACATGAACAACAAAGGAAAACATACAAGGTAGAGTTCATCCCAAATTCAAAGGAGATGGGGTCTTAATGATCTAGATAGATGCTTCCCACAAAGGTGGTCTTGAATCACTCAGGATCTGCTCACATGCTCACATGGAGATCTTGAACTCCATGGGAGTGGTCTCTCTCTCTCTCAAGAGGAGAAGGTAAGGAGCAAAACTCAAATAAGATGAGCTATCATATTTGCTAACCCTAGAATTGAGGAGGGGTGGTTTATTTATAGTCTAAGCCACGAAGGGGTAAGAGGGAGAGGGATACAAGGCCGAAGGCCCAGCTGCGCAATCGCAGGGTCGGACACCCGGTGATTACCAGATGTCCGGTCGCTCGTGGGGGTCCAGACGTCCAGAGGGCGTCGGACTTCCAAAAATTGGCTTCTGGACATATGGCACCGGATATCCGGTCAGTGTCGGTCGTCTGGTCACTGGTACTTGTCGCATGTCCGGTGGTCGTCGGTCGCCGGTCGTTCGGCCACTGTAGCACTCATTGGTTGTAGTTCTTCTCGTCATCTTGTCTGTGTCTGGTACCGGATGTCCAATAGCATCTGGACGTCTGGTGGCTGTAGCTTGTAGCAGCTCCATTTCTTCCGTCTTCGCTTCCACGCTTCCCTCGCGGATGGTGTAGGTGTTCCTTGGCACTTGCACTCCTCCTCCTCATTCGTGAAGCTTCGATAATACCTATGCAGGCACGCAGAGGAATATAAAGTAGTATACCATCCTCGAAGGATTCAAGTGAACACGTGTAAAGGAGATGATTGACCTTAATGTATGTGAAGTAAAGGTCGCACGTCTCACTTGCCAAACGGACTCTTGACATGGTGATGTCCGTAGGATGTTCCACATCTAGCCGCAGCCACCCAAGTGACCCTCAATGTCGGCATCTCAATGGGCGTCATCTTGCAACTACGGCCACGCCGCACTGGACAGACCCCCCAGGTAACATCCTCGTCCTCGACGACGCATGGCAGACCAACTAGCATGGCCTTATCCCACGCATATTTATGCACCATCTTAAAATATTTGGTGCAAGTACCGCTGAGTCTTGCGAATGTGAGGAAGTTGGAGCGACTAGCGATTTCTCCCAAAGGATCGTCGTCCAAGGTGTGGGGACCCCGAATTATACAGTCGAAGCCACCAATTGTACATGCACAGTGATCCCAAGGAGCAATGCTCACCGTACACAACGAACTAGATATCAAGAGTTTACATCCATTACAAATAGGACCATTATGGTCAAGTCTTACATAGATACAGCCTCAAGGGGTAAACACCAAATAAAACATCACATCGGAAATCATTGTCGATAACTTGGACCCATGCCATCTGCCTTGACCCTACAGGCATTCTGACTGGGAAAACTTCCTAGTTCACATGTTCGTCACTGAAGAACTCTTCTACGAAACTCCTGCTCTTCCATGCTTGGCCAAGTTAGTAGATAGGGACAAGCCAATGAGTACTTTTGAATGTACTCGAAAACAACCATGATTGATAACAGAATAATTATGCAAGGCTCTATTACTAAGTTGGCATTTTGCGGAAAGCTAATTTTCCTTATGCAAGTATGATCAATATTTCTTAGAAATCATGAATGTATCTACAACAATCATGAAGAGGAGGTTACATACATCAACATCGAGAAAGAGTTATGACCAACTCAGTCTCAAGCTTATCGTGACTTCCTCATGAATCACATCAAAAATATCCTCAACCAAAACTTTGCAAAATTCGGACATAGTTTACGCAGCACCACCCAACTATCCTTGACCGTGGACACAACTATTCGAATAGTTTTACACTCTACAGAGGTTGCACACTTTACCCACAAGATCCGAGGAACTTTCGTGTCAGCCACGACCCGCGGTAACTCAAGTATCCGGGATAAGCACCCGATCACTACCTTTCCCTAGACGTGACTAACATAGAGTCCACTCGATTGGTAACAACCCTCATGCCACAACCATTCTCACAAATTTAACTCTGTCTGCGGAGCCACACTCCCAGACTTATCACATAACCTATGCATGGTGGTACCAACAGTGTGTCCGATGGCTTGTAGAAACAATCATGGCCGCCTATCCAAGCACGACCCCGTCTCGACAGTGACCATGCCACTCCCACCACTAGTAATGCGGGCTCCATGCTAGCACAAATTAGGTAATCAATAATGCACTATCCCATACTAAGGTAGAGTGGTTGCGCATGTTTGGTTGGGACGATCGAAAAATCTTAAATCTAATCCGTTTTTGAAATACAACACAGTCACTTGCCTCAGTACACCACTTCTTCACCAAGTAGTGACCGAGCTCATCATCATCTCCCAAAGGCAATAGTGTCAGCTGAAGGGGTTTTCGAAAGTCTTTGTTAAACCACACTTGTTCCTTTCCATGCATAACCCTGCCCGGTTATGCGTAGCCAGAGTCTACAATACCAATCTACTTCCCACCAACACAACTCTGAGCAAGGATACAGCTATGCATAATGCATGTATCAACGGAAATATGCAACAGAGGCAATCCTAGCAAGATTACCACTCGAGATATCATGCTTTCGGTGCAACAACGGAAAATGCTATTATGATATAAAAAGGGTTCATCATGGTCAAAGGGTTGCTTGCCTGGCTCAGCAAAGTCTTCAACTCTTCTGGTCCTTCTCCAAGCATTCTGTCTACTTCATCAACTAACATCGAAAGCAATCACAATAAGCAACACAATAGGGAAGAAAATAAAAGTGCTCTAAAATAGGAATTCCACTTTTCTAGGACATCTCTAGTTACATGAAAAATAACCAAAGTGGTTCTACTGGATTTGGATCAATGAGGATTTTTGAACATTTCAATTTGGTGGAATCAAGGGAGTAATGAATTTGCAAGAAGTTTATGTAATGCCTTTTTATAAAAATGAGTGAAAGCACTCACTAAATCAGGCATGATTTTAGAAATATTTAGAAATTGGTTTCACTGGATTTGGATCCCAAATGAATATTCTAGAGATTTCCTAAGTTAACTTGTGTGAATAAATGACCTTTTCAATATGTCCAATGGAAACTAGGCATAGTAAAAATGTTCACTATAGCTTATTAAATAGCGCATGATTTATGAAGAATATAAGAATTTTAACCATCTCATTTGGATTTGAAATGAGTTATGTGGAAAAGTTTTAGTCCCTGGTTAAAAGAAAAAATGGCAGAGAAATTCAACCTGATGGGCTGGATTGACGGGCAGAGGCAACTGGGCCGGCTTAGTTGCTCGGCCGCACGCGGGGAAATACGTTTTCCCTGAGCGAAGCCAGCTACTAGCTGAATCCATTTCCCGGGGCCAAGCCGATGGCCTGGGCGGATGACCCGTTCCACTCCGCACCCAGTAGTGGTTGTATTGGACGAGGGAAGTGCCGGAGTCGGGTGGAGCGTCGACCATGCTGGAGACCGGCGAAGATGAAGATGAGCATGGTGACGCAGCTGAGGATAGGAAGAAGTGTAGGCCGGGTGGGTTGCGGTGACGTCAGTGATGTCCTGAAGTGGTTCTAAGGGGGGGAGGAGGAGTCGTGGGCACGAATTTAGGCGAAGAACAACGGCAACGCTTCAGCCATGGAGGTGGATAGATGGCATGGGAAGAGGAGTGGGTTGGTCCAGGAGGTTTCTGGGAGGGAGAGGGAGTGAATGGAGATGAGAGGGAGGCCCGGGGAGGGGTATAAGTCGGTGAGCGACGAGGCCAAGCTCGTGTCCGCTAGGGAGCTCTCGGGCATGCTCAATGGGGAGGCGAGGAGAGTGAGAGAGGAGGGGCCCGATAGCGTGGCATGTAGAGGACATCGAGGTGACCTCGGGGGACACAATTTCGACGCCCAAAGCCATCGAGTGCCTCAGAATGGGCAAGCTACAGTGCGGGGGAGCACTGTAGCATGGTCCGGAGCATGAGCTTGGCATGACGTTACAATATTTTAGTGCCATGGGCGTTCCTACTTGTGTCTAGGGGTTCTAGGGGAGGGTAAACAAGTCAGGGGTGGCCTTGGATGCTTTGGAGACCCACTGGAGTGAAGAAGGGGTTGAGAGAGAGAGAGAGAGAAATCAGTTGTCCAGAGAGAGAGAGAGAGGTTTTCATCCACCAATTATGTAGCTGTGGTCTTGAGATTTTTACTGGAGGTAGAGGGGATCCCAGCGGCATGTGGTAAAATTTTGGCCTCAAGGGGAATTGATTCCAATCATTGATCACCAAATTGTGGCAGAAGGTGTTTGGTGATGACTTGGGGTAGCTAGAAGAATCCAATGGCCTTGCGAATTAACAGGAATTAATTTGGGGTAAATTTGAACTAGTACACAAATTTCTAGCTCATTTGGATCAAGTTCACAATGTAGATGATTTCATCCATGGATTTGGTCAGAAGGGGTTTTGTGAGGGTTTGATGAAGTTAAATTGCTTTGCTTCAAATGAAACATGGCAAGATCATCAACTAGGGCAATTTTGACATGATAGAAGTTTCTTGGAATTTATGGAGAAACTTTCCTTTGTAAATATTTCAAAAGCTTGAAATATCTAGAAAGGGTTTTTGAGGAATTTGTCCAGTATTTTGATCATGACCATGTGTTTAAACTCACATATATGGACAATATATGTCCACCGAGTTCCCCTAAATTTTCTCAAATATTTTTGAAACATTAAAATAATTTTACCCTATTCAAGACCATTTCTTGCCTTCAGAAAAAGCCTTTAAATAAAATGGGAAAATACCTTTTAAAATACTATTTTTGTGGTTTTGGGGAGTCCTATAACTAGTATTCAAATAATTTGTTGAAAGATTTTTCACATCCCAAATTGAGTACTTGTAGTTCAAATCTCAATCGAGCGGTTATTGGAAAACCTAATTTAGAAAATGCTTTTTGGCCAAACTATTTTTGTAAGAAAATTCTTTTATGTCCTATACACATGCATTGATCATTGGGAAAAGTTTTGGAGCAAGGAGATGAAGTATAAGAGTTGGAGGGTTTATATGATTTACAAGAGCACTTGAAAACAGCAAGCAAAGATCCAAATTAAACAAAGACCAAATCAACACAGAAGTTTTTGTTGCTCAAAATTTCATGCTTAATTATCATAAACGATGTGGTATAAAAATTAGGGTGTGACACAAGGTCTCCGAACCTGGAGAAGAACGAGAAGCACCACCGCCTTGCAAATCCATGGCAATGGCGATGAACTGCCTTGTCCCTTTGGGAACTGGTTTAGACGAGAGGAGATGGTACCTACAGGCCTTCGTCCCTTCATTTTTTTTCAATGCAGTTCGTCCCTTTGGAATGCATGTTTTGCAGGCGCGCACTAGTGCAGTTTATATTTGAGATTAGGGAGTCGGCGGGCGGTTCATTGTACGGCATGTTCGCGGCCATCCACTAGCCTGGAGTTTAACCACGCATGACATTTAAGTGACTAGGATTAGTTTGTTTTCCGGGCACAGGGATCAACATGAACTAGGGGACCTCGTCGTCCTTTTTTGAGCACGACTTTGACAACTACGTGCATGACATGCCTGCATGCAAATCTTGTGTTGCCAAACCGTGCAAGGCGGAGCTGTAGGCTGACGAACTACAGCCTGTATTTTGTAGCCATGTCATCCATATGCAACCTAAAGTCCAATTCATACTCCGCTGGTGTATGTACTACCTACCTAGAAGCTACTAAATACTGGCACGAAAGTTCCTTGGAGCTCGTGCTGCCGCTGGCGTACTCCACTACCAGCTTCTTTTTTCCTTCCTCTTCCACCGCCCGGGCACGTTTGCGGGAAGCCACCGGTCAACCCTAATATAGTAGTAGTACTAGTACTTCAAAAGGATGCATGCATGACAACTAATTTCCTTTCTCTTATCTCTATGAAATAAATGTGGCATGAGACTCAAAGCCCTTTAACTTGGACTCAACATGAGCCTAATATATTGAAAATATTTTTTTAGATAAGCCCTTTAAACCATAAAAGAGGGAGTGCCATGTACCACGTATATTAGATATCTTTTTTTGAACAAACAAAAGGCGCTCAGAGGCGCCAAGCATTCATTCATTCATCCTAAAATCAGTTTACATTGAGGAGTATTAGGTATCTCAAATCCATAAAAACCATGCAATAGTAGTAACTAGTACTAGTACGTACTATGCACATGACCTAAGCTAGACCACACTAGTCATCGTTGGAGATGGGTAGGCGACCACATGGTGCAACTCCAGCTCCTCCTGCTCTTCCTCCAGTTCGGCGAGCTTCTCGTTGATCCCCCACTCCCAGTGGCAAAGGAAGCGGCGGTTAGCCTCCACCTCAGCCTCCGACTGGATGGACTCGAGGAAGGCCTACTATTCCGCCGCCCCTCCACTTGGGTCAACTCTACCATGGCGTCGGCCATGGCGAAGCATGCAGCCGATGGCGCCGGCCTTGCCTCGCCCGCATCATCGTCGTCCTCCTCCAGCTCCGCTTCGCCCCCGTCGTCCTCCTCCTCTTCTGACTCTGTGTCGCCGTGTCGTCGTTCTCCTACTCCGGCTCTACATCCTCCATTGCCACTTCCTGCTCTGCCTCCACGGCCTCCTCGTTCGACTTCGGCTAGTCCGGAGGCAGGCCAGCTATGATCCGGGCTTCACGCCACCTCCAGATCTTCGGAAGCAGCTCAAAGCACCGCTCCGGCAGGAGTATGGCGTATGTCGTTACCTTCGGCCGGGCCATGGCTTTCTGGCGATGGCGAGACGAGAAGAGGCTGCGGGAGGGGAATCAATGCGGCTATGGTTTGGGTTCACCGTCCGGCTTAAATAAATGCACTCCATCATGTGTACGTGCTCATGCACAAATTGTACACATATGTGTCTGTTTAAGGTGCATAAGATAACTCGCATGTGTGTGAGATTCTGAGAGACTGAGTGTGTGTGCGCGCCTTTACTCTTCGGACATGTACTCCAACTTTTGCATCGGGATATAAATATTATAATGTTACTTTAGCTTGTGATTTACCTGGCCGTATTAATGTGATTCTGTAAAAAAAAGTCACTTCCTGCTCATGATTTGCGTTATATAATTGTGAGAAGTTTGCTAACTACTCCCTCCATTCCTAAATATAAGTCTTTGTAGAGATTCCACTATGAACCACATACAGATGTATATAGATGCATTTTAAAGTGTAGATTCACTTATTTTGCTCCGTATGTAGTCCATAGTGGAATCTCTACAAAGACTTAAATTTAGGAACGGAGGGAGTAAAATAAAGTGGAATTTGTCCATGTTATAAGTAAATTAAGGTGATTGATTATCATACGGGTAAGGTTGGACGAAGGGTGGTAGGGAAAAATACTCCGCCTAGAGCATGTGTGTGTGTGGCCGTATAGAGAGACCGTGCGTGTGAAAGAGAGAAGGGAGAGATAGATAGATAGATAGATAGATAAATCAATAGATAGATAGATAGATAGATAGATAGTGTGTGTGTGTGAAATGGAGTCTTCGGTAGGGAAAGTAATTATGTGTGTGGCGCTTCATCGTAGAGAGGTGATGTGTATGGCAGAGGCCTCCAACGAGGGTGTGGGGGGTTGGAGAGAAGAGGCCCGCAAAGAGGGAAGAGAAGGCGTGTGCACATGAGAGGAGTGGACATCAAGATAACGCATTTGTTCGAGAGACACCGAGGAAGACTACTATCGATGGTGCATGTAGGCAGGAATTAAGCGAAGGGATAGTCGTATTGGTTTCAGAATAGAAGGAGGGAGTGAGAGAGGGGTAGGTAGAAGGATATATTTAAGTGTGAGTGTGTGTTTTAGAGAAGTGACCCATCGAGATGGAAGTCATGTGCACACAAGAAGAGAAAGATTTGAGGTGGGGTGGGGGCTAGGTGTAATTAACTACATATGAAGAGCAATGACACCTTGACATTGCATGTGAGAGAGTTATACATATATACATGGTGTGTGTGTGTGCGCACGCATGCATGATCGAGATAAAAGAGAGGAGACATATGTCATAAGATCAACAAGATGGGAGAGATGGATCGATATGGCAATGTGCATGCATGTGAGAGTGGAGGAAAGAAGGCCCGGTGATCTAGCGTCTGGATTTATCTTTAAGAGAGAGTGGCGTTGGGTGGAGCATGCATATATGGCGAGCAGAGAGAGCGATACACAATGTGTGTGCAAAAGAGATCGACCTATAGTTGCATGTAGATAGAAACGGATATAGTGTGCGTGATAGGAAGAAAGAGTGCGTCCGAGAAACAAGGTTGATGGAGAAACAGAGAAATAGAGAAATAGAGATGCTAGCTAGAGGGGGATCAACTAGTGTGTGTGTTAGAGATAAGAGTCGAGTGGATCGGAAGGTTGAGTTATGTGTGTGTGAGAGAGATAGAGAGAGGGTGCATGTGAGTGACATACAAATGAATGTTAGAGAGAAATGAGACACCGTGAGATAGAGTTTGTGTTTGCGAGAGAGGAGGATATTTCACAAGGAGAGTCATAGCTAGAGAGACATATGGAGCGCGAGATATCCCAAGGTTGAGAGGGTGTGTGTGAGCCACATACAGGGGAATGGTGGAGAGAAATGAGACCCTAGGAGATGGAGTTTGTGTTTGTGTGAGAGAGGGATATTTAAGAGGGAGAGTCATAACTATTGAAACATAGGGAGCGCGAGACATCTCTAGAGTGAGAGGGGGTGTGTGAGCGACATACGGGGGAATAGTGGAGAGAAATGAGGCTTCGGGAGACGAAGTTTGTGTTTGTGTGAGAGAAAGAGATTTCACAGGGAGAATCGTAGTTAGAGAGACATAGCAGGGAACGAGATATACTTAGAGAGAGATAGAGTGAAGGTCGAGGGAGAGAGTATTGTTGGTGTGTTACAAAGAAAAAAGACTGCTATCGAGAGAGATACATACAAGTAGCATGAGAGATGGTGAAGGTGTACGAATCTAGAGAGATATATAAGGGCATGGGTGATAGTTATATGAGACGAATATCTGGATTAAAGGGGATTAAAATATTTAAATTAGAGATCAGAACATCGATAATATCATAACAAAGATTGGTCTATCAAACATGCATATTCATTTGAATTTGGGGATACATGTAATGTTATCTAGTTTAACAATATTAGTGATCCATAGATTTTTTTTAATTAGAGACATTGCATGGCTTATGCAATTCATGTCTAAATGTGATTACACTATATGTTGCGCGTGTCAAACACATTATACATGTTTGAGAATCAAAAAAACCTGCATGAAACACAGATTAATTGGAGAAAATTAGCGAGGAATGCATACATTGGATTTCAACATAAAGTGGTTTCAAATATTTGAATTCAAATTAAGATGGATTCAGCCTTATGAATCTGAGATCATGGCATTTGTAAACCATATTTATATATAAAGAGTGTTGTGCTTTTGAAAGTATATATAAAAATGATGTATATTGTCGGCGTTCTGGGAACCAGGGTACACTACTAGGGAAAACTTTATACACAGAGGTATAGCAGTAGCGCTGGTCAGAACAAAGCGCTACTGCTACTTAGTAGTAGCGCGCGTCAACAAAGCGCGCTAGAGCTATGATTATAGCAGTAGTGCATCTACATGCAAAAGCGCTACTACTATAATTCCCACACTTTTGCCGGTAGGCTAGGAATAGTAGTAGCGATTCTGCGGAAAGCACGCTACTGCTAAGTGCTTTGTAGCAGCGCATTTCTGGTGTAGAGCGCTACTGTTAAGGAAAAGAAAATAAATAGAAAAGTAAATGAAAATGAAAGAAATAGAAAAAGGAGAAATGAAAAAAAGAAAATGTAAAGAAAAACAAAAGAAAAAGAAAAATAAAGGAGAAAGGCATAGCAGTAGCGCTTGTTCTCACAAAGCGCTATAGCTACCTTAGCAGTAGCGCTTTTTGCAGGCCCGCGCTATAGCTAAGTTCCTTAGATAAAAGGAAAAGAAAAAGGAAAATAAATAGCTACTTCCTATAGCAGTAGCGCGTTTTGGTGGAAAGCAGTATAGCTAACTTAGCTATAGCGCGTTTTTCCTACCAGCGCTACTGCTAGTTTGACTTAACCACACGTGGGCTCAAAAATTTGCTAAGTCCTTTTCCCCCCTCTCCCCCCACTCGATCTGTCGCAGTCGTCGATCGCCCTGCGCCCGAGCACGCGCTCGACGCCGGCCGTTGCCCGAGCCCGCCCTCGACCTCACCGCCGCCGCCTGAGGCCACCCTTGAGCTCACCGCCATCGCCCTCGACCTCACCGCCGCCGCACTCTACCTCGCCACCGTCGCCCGAGCCCTCCTTGGACCGTCGCCGACCGAGCCCGAGCCCGCCCTCGCCACCGACCGTAAGCCTCTCCCTCTCCTCTCCCCTGCCCTCCTCTCTCTCTCTCTGCTAGCTAGGGCAAATTTCATATGTTGCTGCTGTGATGATGTTCATATGAACCCTAGGTGTTCATATGAACCCTAGATTTGTTTAGGACAGTAGGAATTTCATTAGCATTTAGGAAAAAAATTAACAATTTTTTTAGGAAATTAGCTAGGGCAAATTTGTATGAAAATGCCTAAATAGTAATTCCATTTAGCTTTAAATTAACAGAGGGTACATAAATAATAGTAGCATTTAGCTTTAAATTAATAGAGGCTATAAACAAAAAACAGTAGCATTTAGCTATAAAAAATGATTTGGACTATGGACCTGAATCTGGTCCAAATTTCATTCAAATGAAATTTGAATTATTTGGACTATGGACCTGAATATTTTTTAAGAAATTGGGTGTAGGTACTAAGGTCTTGCTGTGGAAATTCTGGTGAGGTCAGAAGGGTTAGAGAAAATGGAGTTCCTTTGCAATTTCTAATAAGGTCAAGTATTGTTGGAATATTTGCTCTAAAACAATTTGGATGAAAAGAAATAATATGTGTGTGTGTGTGAGAGAGAGAAATAGCTAGAACAGAATTTGGGTTCTATCCAAGGCAGAGAAGTGTTTAGTGAGGTCATTTTGCAAAGGTTTTTGGTTTTTGAAAAGACCACTATTTTTCAAGGAAAAGAATTTCGTCAAGTTTTATTTTAAAGATGATCCCTTCCTAGACTTTTAGCTTTAAACAAAAAACGAAAGCATTTAACTATAAATAAAAAACAGTAGCTATGGCATTTAGCTATAAACAAAAAACAGAATTGTTTTTCTTTTCAAAAACTTGGCTAAAGTAATTGTTGCTATACAAACGAAAAACCAGATTGATGTTATATGATATATGTCATTGATGTTCATTTGCATATTCCATTATTGTTGATTATATCTTTTCACTGAAGTTGTCTTGTTATATCTTTTCATTGAAGTGGTTCGATTGTGCCCAAGTGGCCTTTTGTTGTTTGCAGAGAATGAAGCCGAGTGGCCTATGTTTTGCCGGAATGTTGATTCATTTCCGTTTCGGCAAATTTCAGGTGCTCGATTTGTACACTTTGTAGCAGAGGTCATGCCGAAATCTTCCGTGAATTTCGGCATGACTTGTGCTACAAACTAGGACATATCGAGTGCCTAGGATTTGCAGCACCGGGAATGAATCAACATTCCTACAAAACATAGGCCTTTTTTAATGTCATTATTCATTTTATTAGGTCTAGATTTAATTGACTAGATTTAATCATAGGAAACATGGCTAGCGACGATGAAGGACAGGGTTCTGGTTATTGCAACATCTACGAGGTGGTAGATGCCTATTTGAACCTTCTCGAGGAGCAACGGTTGTTGCAGTGCCCACCTGTCACATCCGAGACTGAAACGGGCGCCGAGACCGGCGCTGAGACCGAGACCGGCGCCGAGACCGACACCGAGACTGGCGAAGCCGGTATAGAACCGAAACCGAAGAGGATACGGCACCCAAACCAGCTCAGCACTACTAGACTGGTGGTCACGGAGGTGGACTCCAGCAATTTTGAGCCAAAAGAGGCCATGAAAGTGCGCGCATGCTACGGCAATCAAATAGGCTGCATCCTACGGGCAACCGCCACCATCAACGATGAGAAACTAAAGAAGATACCAAATATGGAGCACTCCCTCCTAAGGAAGCTGCACCAGGTATTCTTCTTCCCAGGGCGGGATGAAATCAAATATACTCATCCAGATAAAGACCCGACAATGAAGAAGATAAATAGATGCGCCATGGGCAAGTTTAGCGGCGCGTTGTCCGCCTGGAAAGTAAGAGTGAAACATCGGATCATTGTCAAAAAGGAACCGTACTCCAAGATTGTAAAGGATAATCCGACAGTTACGGAAGAGCAGTTTGAAATATTCAAGAAGGCTTGCATTGCTGAAGCTGCCAAAGAAAAGTCGGAGTACATGAAGGGGCTTCAAGAGAGGAACATGGGGTGCCACCACCTTGGAAGCCGTGGTTACGCGGGGAAGAGGCCCATATGGACCAAGGAGGATGCGGAACACGAAAGTCTGGGGATCCCAGACCCCTTGGCGGAGTTCACCATCCCGCAGGAGCGTGATGTCGTCAGGGCCCGGTACCGTTGGGACCCAGTTAACAAGGTTTTCGAAACAGACACGGTCACGACGGAGTTCATGAGGCTGCTGGTAATTTTTAATTGACCACCTAATTTTAGCTTCTGATCAATTCGACTGCACGGAGTCACATTTGTAAGCGATCCTTGTTCCTTTTGCAGAAAGAGCAGCACAGGATTGCGGCCGAAAGCGACTTGCCGTCTGAGGCATTGGCGAGGCCCAAGTGGGACACCCCATTCAACTGGGCCTTGAACATATTGAAAGGACTCCCGGTGGACACTCGGCCGTCATATGGACGTGTGCATGGCGTCGAAGATGGCGCCACATGGAAGAAGTACTACCGTGAGACCACGGAGGAGAGAAAGGAAAGAGGGAGGTTAAATGTAGAAAACATCGACAAGAGGGTTGAGATTGCGGTTGATAAGAAATTAGCTGAGACAGTCAAAGCAGCGGTAGCTGCCGCAAGAGTGGAGATGGCAGCTTCGTATAGTGTCTTGGTTCCGGCTATCGTTAGTTGGACCAAACAAAATCCAGATAAATAGGCAGCGGACTTTCCCCTTTCCAACTTCTTCGGGAGCAGCTCGTTTAGCGCACCTGCTCCCGCACCTGCTCCTGCACCTGCTCCCGCACCCACTAGCAGCCCGTCCTCCGCCTCTGGCATGCTCGACAGGGTTTCATCTTTGGCTGAGCTCGACGCCCTCACGGTACCTGTCACACCGGCCCTCTTAAATATATGTATAATCTCCCATTTCCATTGCCTTTCGGATGTCTCACATCATAGATTATCTTTGTAGGCCGTCGTAACCCCGTGCACCATACTGTACACCATTGACGGCCAGAAGGTGGACGTGGGAAAGGCGACGATGCCATCAATGAGGATGACGATGACCCTCTACAGTATCTCAATACTGGCACCTATGACAGTGGAGGATTGATGGCTCAGTAGTATGAGTACTTAGGGTTTGAGCGTGATGAGTCGGTGCCTGAATTGCTGGAGGATGAATGTATTATAGGCGACCTTCCAGTAGCAAAGAAGCATAGGAAGAGACCGAGGAAAGGCAACAAAGCTGCTTCTATGAGCCAGCCGCCTCCGCAACCTCGGGTTCAAGACCGTATACCTGTCATAGGTGCAGCAAAATACCATATCCCCGGTGATCCGATCCTACCTAAGGCAGCGGCAGAGGCCATATAGGGCGATCTGGAGGTGTTCTCGGCAGGAAGAAAGGGGATCTGGAGCAATGCGAAGAGAAGGCAATGATGGCCGATCTGCGTGCACCAGTCAGTTGTCAAGTCGTGCGGTTGCCGAGGTGGCGTGGGGAAGTGGAGACGCCCATGTCCCATCAAGCGCCATGTGTCGGCTCGGTCCGCAGGCATTTGGGGCCCACGACGCTTCGCCCTTGCCCTTTGGCTTCGCCTCGAAGCCAAATCCGAGCGCGCCTTGGGCCCGGTGGCTACTGTCGGCGTTCTTGGAACCAGGGTACCCAGACTTGCCTGCCTGCGGCCCACGGTGCTAAGGAGGCAAGCACAGGCATGGGTTCCTGAGGAATCAGTCAAAGGTTTCCATTCCAGTGCAACGAGACCAAGACCGCCAGGACGGCAGGGCGGATGTCATCGCCGAGCCCACCACGGCGTCACGACCAGAAGCTTTGCAGGTGAAGACCACCTTTCGTCAGGATAAGATGTACTACTTGTCCCCTTTCAAATTGGCCATTGTGGAATCCCTTCCCGCCTACGATTTGGGAGAAGAGGACCGAGGCCACTATAAGTATAAGCTAGCCACCACCGTAGAGTGAGACCGAACCAGACCAAACCGAACCGGACCGATCCGATCCTTCCACCCTCACCAGAGTAGACCTCGCGAGGTTGTTCATCCCTTATACTTGTTCATCCTCAGCCCCTCGTGAGGCAAATCCACCACAAAGCAGGAGTAGGGTCTTACACCGCAAGGTGGCCCGAACCTGGGTAAACTGCCATGTCTATCTCCTTCCTTGATCCATCGAGCTAGGCTGTAGGGAGATGTGTTGGTTGGTCGGATAGGTTGAGTTCTTCACACACGCCCTAGAGTTCAAACCTTCTTTGGGTCTGCAGAGCCCTGAATCCGACATTTGCCGTGCCAGGTAGGGACGTGTTGAAGCTTCTCTCCCACCACTCGCTCCGCCGCCGTTCTGCCGTTCCAATGGCCGATGCTCGCCGTGTTTGAGCCGAGCGCTGGGCCGCTCGTGTCGCCCAGACGGCACCCGCGAGCAACGGCGCCCCTCGCCGCTCTGCCTCCCCAATGGCTAACGCCGCCACCGACCCTGCAGCCCGCGAACTGCAGGACTTGTCGCTACCACCGTCCGTGCAGCACGACGGCCGCACCGCGACTCCATCACCCACTCCAGCCACGGCGTCGTCTTCTCATGGCCGTCGTCTTCTCAGGGCAATCCGCGACGGGCGCATCGGCCGCCGTCCCGAGCGCAATGACCGTGGCTACGGCCGCAGATGAGGCCGCGATGGAAGCCGCTGGGACAACCGCGACCCCCGCTATGACTAGCGTGATCAGCCTCGTGAGGGCCGCTAGCAGGGCCAGCCTCGCGACGGCCCCTGCCGTGACCAGCCCCGCGAGGACCGTTCTCAGGGCAACGCCGGCCTTCCTCCGCTGCCACCGCCGCCAAGGAGGAACGACGACCGCCTGCATCCTGGGCTGTGCTCAGGCTCCCGCCTCTCATCGCATCTTCAAGAAGTTCGCTCGTGAGGTGAACGCGGCCCTCCCCAAGCTTGAGGCGTCGCGCCCCCTCAGATGGTCCAAGTGCGCCATCACCTTTGACTCCATGGACCAGCTCAAATGTTCAGCCGCCGCTGGCGCGCTCCCGATGCTCTGCTCGCCGACCATCAGCAACGTCCTCGTCACCAAGACACTCATCGATGGTGGCGCGGGGCTCAACGTTCTCTCCGTCGAGATGTTTGAGACGCTCTAGGTGCTGTACGACCAGCTCCTCCCCACAAGCCTTTCTCAGGAGTGACCGATGGCTCCACCGTGCCCATAGGGCAGATCCACCTCCCCGTCACCTTCGGCCAGCGCAACAACTACCACACCGAGCTCATCGACTTCGACACCGCCCACATTCGCCTCCCGTCCAACGCCATCCTCGGGTATCCGGCCGTCGCCAAGTTCATGGCGGCAACGCACCACGGCTACAATGTCCTCAAGATGCCAGGGAGTGGTGGCATCATCATGCGACGAGAAGGCTACGGTGTGCTCCCTTGAGCGCGCCTACCAGGCTGCGGCAGTCGAGAACTCTGATGACGAGTGGGCCGTCTGGCCTCCTGAGGCTATCCCCAAGAAGAAGAAGTAGCTCCTCCTGAAGGGCAGTCAGGAGGCTGGCGTTCCCGACGATCGTGCCTCAGGCCCCGCGCCCACTGCTGGGGCGCCCTTCCTTCTCGCATAGAAAGGTGCACCTGGCGCCCCTCTCAGGACGGGCTCGGTGGCTCTCGTCTGGAGGGCCTCCGACCTTACCAGCATCACGAGGGAGGCGTTCGGGCACCACGTGGGGGCGTGCTTCGATGCGCGCTTCTGTGAGCAAGGCGCAAGACATGAGGTGCCAGGCGCTCAGGAGTTCATCACCAAGACGATCGAGGAGCTTAAGGAGGCGTGAGCCATGCGTGGCGAGCATCGCCTCGCATCATCCAGCGCAGCTGCCGCCCCTGACATGGGTAGCGAGCTGCGCGTCTACGTCAACATCCCAGGTCTCAACAGGGTTGCTTCTCAGGAGCTCTTCTGGCCATCCCATGTTGGACGGAGTGGGGGCTGCCCCCACAGCTACGTCTGCATGCCGTTCGGCTTGCTAAACATGGCTGCCTCACACCAGCGCAACATGCAGGATGTCTTGGTGGCTCACGAGGCCCGGCGCCATGCGGTCCTGACAGAGGAGGTGCCGGACCCTTGCGAGCTTCCCGGGCCTCCAGAGCCTCCCGAGCCTCAGGAGCCAACCGGCTCATGAGGAGCGATCTCCGCAGCACGCGTCTTCAGCTACTCCAACACTTCTACAAAAACGGTGCCAGGTGACTTTTTGGTTTGTTCAGTTGAGGGCGCCCCTCGGGCTGCATTATCCTCAAGCTATCAGGGCCCGTCCCTGCAGCATGTATCATTTTGTGCATGTATCAGAACTGGTTTCGCCCTTTTATGAATTGCTTGATATTGCAATCTGCATGACCGGTGCTTCGCCACCATGAATGTCGTGCGCCCTCACAAACCCGCCCGCGACCACCTCATGATTAAGGACTGGCACGACGTCTGTGCTCGGGTCCATCCCTGCAGCATCGCTAAACCCAAGTGGCTGAGCTCTGTCTCGTGGGCTAGCTCTCGTGCACGTCACCTCCCATGGTCCTTGGTGCCTTGTTCTCGCATGAGCAAATCAAGAGTGGACGAGTCAGGGCGCGCGACCCGGTGCCTCGCCACCGCAGGAGCCGTGCGCCGGTTGTCTTTCCTCGGGATTGTTGCATGAGAAGACTGGGCATGGCGTCTGTGCTCGGGTCCGTCCCTGCAGCGTCGATAAACCCAACGGCTGAGCTATGTCTGTCGGGTCGGCCCCTTTCATGTCACCTCCTGGGGTCGTTGGTGTTTTGCCTTCTCATGCGATCTCCTCCGGAGATTCACTCGGCGCAGGCCACCCCAACATCTCGCAGGGTTCCTACAAATCCTCCGCACCAAAAATTCAGGCGCAACCCGCCTTGAGGTAGGGCCTCGTGTGTCCCACGCTGGCTCATGGGTGCCCATCTACACCTCGTCCAATCCTGCCGTGCTAGCCACGCGCATGGATGGGGCTGTACACGCCCCGGAGTCTCCCCTAGAGGGAACTCCCACCCACGCACCAGTGGAAGCCCCATGCTCCTCGATGGCGGATGACACGGTAGAGGAGCGACTATGCCCACGTACCAGTGGAAGCCCCATGTTCCGCACAGGCGGACGACACGGTCGAGGAGCGGCTATGCCCATGGAAGAGTGGAAGCACCATGCTCCGCGCTGCTGAATAAACTACTGAGGGTGGCCCCCGTGGCCGTATCATCCTCAGGACAACCTTTGGCTCTTCGCCCGACAACACCTCACGGCTTTCCCCTAGAGAGGCCCACACGAGGGGGCTGGGCACAAGGGCTACGCCCAGGCCACACCTGGCGCACGCCACCTTACCTGGTTTTCTAGCGTCCCTCCTAGGCAAAAGCTGGAGAGCAAAGGTATGGAGGACTCCGGATTACCTTGTATGACTGCTCGTCTTTCCTTCATGAGGGCCGTTCGTACGTCAAGGGGGACCCCTGAGCATCGCGACTCAGGGGCCTCACTGGTCACGTAGCCCCTCACCCCTTGGTCTCGTCCTGGTGATCCGGACACCCCAACGGCGGTCGAGGTATGTGCGGGGCTGGGCCCTGCCGACGCAGAACATCAAGGTTGTTCGTACGTCAAGGGGGACCCCTGAGCATCGCGCCTCAGGGGCCTCACTAGTCACGTAGCCCTCACCCCTTGGTCTTGTCCTAGTGATCCAGACGCCCCAACGGCGGACGAGGTACGCATGGTGCTGGGCCCTGCCGACGCAGAACGCTGAGGAAAACATGAAGGAAACCAAGCACGAAAGAGAAATCACGGAGTTCTAGCAAGTTATTGCAAAACATAATGTTCCATAAACTCAAACAGAAGTTCTCACGCCATCGCGAGGCACGATGAATGTTGCAGGGTCAACTAGGAAGAAGCACCGCCATCGCCTTGGTGCCCGCCATCGCTCGCCTTGGGAAGCCCGTCGTCGATAACGCTCCCACCATCTTCGCCGCCGGCTTCTGCCGCCGCAGCTGTGGGGTCGGGGAGGCAGAGGAACTTCCCCAGCAGGGCCTCCACCTGCTTCTTCATGGCCTTGGCAGCAGCGGTGCGAGATTCAAGGGCCACCGGCTCGATCAGCGTGCTGAGCTCGAAGCCTGGGTTCCGGAGGAGGAGGTGGCTGAAGACGGGCGTTGCAGCCTAAGTAAAGAGCGCGCGGCACTCCTCCTCCACCGTGGAGTCCACCCCAGCGGCGACACCCTCAAGCACCTCCGCAAGCTTGGGGAGAAGCCTAGCAGGGCCATCCTCCGGAGTTGCCAGTGGTTTCTTGCACCCTCCTCCGTAAAGGGAGCGCAGCGCCTTGCGAGACCTGAGTTCGGAGGAGACCAAGGCTTCGCATTCCACGGCCATCGTATTCTCGGCGGCGGTGAGGGTCTTCTCCCTGGCCTCCAGCTAGGTCGTCGCCTCAGAGATGAGCTGAGCATGGGATGCCTGCGCCTTGTCCACTTCCTCCTTCAGCTTGCCCAGGTGGTCCCGCTCCGTGGCTTGGTCCTTGGTTGCCTGGGCCAGCTCGGCGCCACAGTCGGCGAGCGTTGCTTCATGGGCCTTGAGCTCCTCTTCCTGCTGATGGAGCCGTTAGGTGTGGGTGGCCTGCGCCTCATGGAGAGCTTTTAGCTCAGTCTCCGCCTTGCCGCAGGGCTCCTTGGCGGACGCCGCGTCGGCCAGCGCCGCGTCACGAGCCCTCGCGGATTCATTAGCCTCCCTCCTGCTCTCCGCGGCGGCGGCCTCGGCTTGGCTCCAGGCCGTCCGGGCGGACGCGTCGGCCTGGAGCCACCCCGAGATAAGCCCCATGCGATCCCTCACCATGCACATGTCGGTGTCATGGAGATCGGCCCTGAGTTGGTCTAGCGCATTGAAGGCTTCCTCCAGAGCCCTGGGCCTGACAAGGGGGCCGCAATCCGCCAGCACAAAGGCCTGGGGAAGAGGCGGCACCGGCGCGAGGACTGGCATCGCCACAGCAGCAAGGCCAGCTTGGGGCTCTGGAGCCCCCGAACCCCCCTTGGGCATGACGGGGACGGGCGGCTCTGGAGCCTGCTGGCCCACGAAGGCAGACTCCTCCTGAGGCTCCCCCACCGTACCCTTGGGGGCCCGCTCCATCGCAGGGGAGCTCGAGGCAACCTCCTCCGCCTGAGCCAGGGCTACCCCAGCCGTGGCAAGTGGTGGCGCCTCCGAGGTCCCGGCTCCCTCCTTCCTCTTCTTCACCATGATGTCCGTCCTGGTCGCCAGGAAGGGAGCACTGTGCGCACAGGTATCGAGGGTGACAAACAAAGACAAGGCAAGATGCTTACTCGTCAGAGGCAATGTACGCCCTTTTCCGCATCGGGGCCAGGGCTCCCCCAACCTTCTTGGGCGTGGACCTCGCCGCGTCCTGAGGATTGGCAGGGGGCACGACGGCTAGCCTCGATGGGGCGTCGACGATCGGCAAGGCGGAGGCGTCACCTCGAGGAGGTGGCACCGCCCCGCCCTTCTTCGAGGTCGCCCAGCCTATCCTCCGCAGGGGAGTGGCCCCAGACCTCGTGAAGACCCTGGTAGAACGCATGGATTCCGCGACCGGGGGCTCGGCGGCGTCGTCATCGTCGGAGAGGCCACGGAGAAGCTCACTCTGCGACGGAGGAGAGGTCTCCACCCCGTCGTCCACGGTGGCCTCCGAGTCCTCCTCCCCCTTTTCCCCGGCGTCGTCACTGGAACACACCAGCACCGGGGAGTTGGGGAGCTCGGGCGGCATGAGCCCTAGCTCATTGAAGACAGGCATAGCGGCGACCAGTGCTGCCCTGTCGGTACGGCGGTACAGTGGGATGGAGGCCGCCGGGAGGTTGCATGGGTCCCCCTCGAGCAAGGTGTTTAGGGCCTTGCCCAGCTCCTCGCTTGTCAAACTCCCCGGGCACAGCCGGATGTCACCTCCTGCGCCCTCGGGCTCCCACATGGGGCGCGTGTGCGCTTGGAGCGGGGCCAGGCGCTGCGTCAGGAACTTCTTGACAAGCATGGCCCCTGTCAGCGCGCCGGCCTTCAGGTCTGCCGTCATCTTCCTTAGGGCCGGTGCCGCCCGGGGATCGGAGAGCTTCTCGTGACCCCACCTATCAAGCTTCTCCGGGAGCTCAGTTGGCAACTCCAGCCGCGCGTGGAGGCCCTTGGCATCCATGAAGACCCACTTGCGCCGGAAGTTCTCCACCTTCTTCCCGGCCCTCATAAGCGCGTTGCCCTTGTGGACGGCAGCGAAGGATACGCAGCCGGAACGCTGGGTTGGATCGTGCATCCAAAGATAGAAGAAATGGTGGAGAAGCGCGACGGAGGGCCTCACGCACACGAACGCCTTGCAATAAAATGCGAAGATGGACAGGAGGAGGATGGAGTTAGGCTGAAGATGCAGAGCATGGACCTGGTAGTGGTCGAGGACAGCGGTGAAGAAATCGGAGAAAGGAGGGACGAGCCCCGCGAAGACACTGTGGAGGAAGAAGGGATAAGCCGTCCGCGCCAAGGTCCCCTTCTCGGCGGAGCCGGCCAGGAGGATGGTCTCGCCCCATTCGTTGTCGCCGCCCACCGTCAGCGTGATCATGGCGGCAAGGTGCCTCCCCTCGGTAATGGTGGATGTGCCGAGGGCCGGCGTAGGAGAGGAGGAGGAGCTCACGACCGGCGCGGCAGATTTTGCCTTCCCGGACGCCATTCGCGGGATCTCAGAGGAAGAGCTCAGCTAGATCTGGAGGTGTTCTCGGCAGGAAGAAAGAGGATCTGGAGCAATGCGAAGAGAAGGCAATGATGGCTGATCTACGTGCACTAGTCAGTTGTCAAGTCGTGCGGTTGCCGAGGCAGCATGGGGGAGTGGAGACGCCCACGTCCCATCAAGCACGACGTGTCGGCTCGGTCCACAGGCAATTGGGGCCCGCGGCGCTTCGCCCTTGCCCTTTGGCTTCGCCTCGAAGCCAAGTCCGAGCGCGCCTTGGGCCCGGGGCTACGGTCGGCGTTCTGGGAACCAGGGTACCCAGACTTGCTTGCCTGCGGCCCACGGTGTGGCTCTATCGACGGCCTGGTACGGCCCAGTATCAACACCAACAAGACAAGACCCTCGCGAGGGGCCAAGCCTCAGGAGGGAGACAACGCTAAGACCTCCTGAGGGAGCGGCCTCCCCAGGCTGCCTCCTGAGGAGCGGAGATTTCTATGCAGGTACCCAACCTCACGATGTTGCGGTGACGCAAGCCATGACGACCAAGTCCGGGCGGGCGCTAGCAGGTGCAGAAGAGAAGGTTTCCTCTTTGGTGCTAAGGAGGCAAGCGTAGGCGTGGGTTCCCGAGGAATCAGGCAAAGGTTTCCATTCCAGTGCAATGAGACCAAGACCGCCAGGACGGCAGGATGGATGTCATCGACGAGCCCACCATGGCATCACGACCAAAAGCTTTGCAGGCGAACACCACCTTTCGTCAGGATAAGATGTACTACTTGTCCCCTTTCAAATTGGCTGTTGTGGAATCCCTTCCCGCCTACGATTTGGGGGAAGAGGACCGAGGCCACTATAAGCATAAGCTAGCCACCACCGTAGAGCGAGATCGAACCAGAACGAATCGAACCGGACCGATCCGATCCTTCCACCCTCACAAGGGCAGACCTCGCGAGGTTGTTCATCCCTTGTACTTGTTCATCCTCAGCCCCTCGTGAGGCAAATCCACCACAAAGCAGGAGTAGGGTCTTACACCGCAAGGTGGCCCGAACCTGGGTAAACTGTCGTGTCTATCTCCTTCCTTGATCCATCGAGCTAGGCTGTAGGGCGATGGGTTGGTTTGTCGGATAGGTTGAGTTCTTCACACACGCCCCAGAGTTCGAACCTTCTTTGGGTCTGCGGAGCCCTGAATCCGACATATATAGATTTGTATTTGAATAAAAAATGGATCCTGCCCAAAAAAATACAAAATGGATTCGAATTCAGTTGGCATGGCAAATGTGCAAACTTTTTCTCCAAAAATTTGAATGATGCGGCGAAATAACCAGTCCCTCCTCGGTCGTAAGGGCCCAAAATAAAATTTTGGGAGATAGAAATTACTGCCTATCACTAACACGCAAAGCGTATCAGCTCGATTTGTATAGGTCTCGATAGGGGCAGGTTTGTAATTTCACTCAAATGTGACATAACCAGATTCATAGACGGTGAGCACCAAACACAATCTCTCCTCGGCCGAAATCGCCTCTCATCCCCATTCATACACGATGGGCATCAATGGTGGGCGCCAAAACAAACTCTCCTCGGCCAAAATCTCCCTCCGCAAACATTTGGTGTATGCGAGATTACCGTCCTATCCCCAACCGGCCAATAGTGCAATGATGTCTGAAATTTTAAACAGGGGCTAAGTTTGCAACTTTCCCCGCATTTGAGACAAGCGTGCCCCAAAGATTCCCCATTCATACTCCATGTGCACCAAAACACCCTCTCCACCCCAGCCTCCTCTGCCCACCACCCCATCCGCAGTCGTCCTCCTCCACCATGCCGGAGCTGATACCCCGACACCATCGTCCATTACAAGAGATCGACGTCTCTCATCCACGGCTCCGGACCAGGATCCTTGCATCGCATCATCTCACTTTATCCACGCCGTCGTCCACCTTGCAGGGGCCGCTCCTATGACCGTCTCGTCCACCACGCTGCGACATTTCCCCCGCCGCCACCGTCTGCCTTCCCAGATCTGCTTCCACGCCGTCGACAGCCATCGCTACCTGATACGTCCATTTTGCATCATGTTTTCCTACTATTTTTTATAATGTTATTGATCATTATAATAATTTGTGATGCAATTCTAATGCCTTTTCTCTCTTAATTTGCAAGATTGACATGAAGAGGGAGATTGCCGGCAGCTGGAATTTTGGACCTAAAAAAGCTATATCAGAGATGCCTATTCTGCACAACTCCAAATGAGATGAAATTTCACAGAGAATTTTTATGGAATATATAAAAAATACTTGAGCAAAGAAGTACCAGAGGGGACCCAGCTGCCCACAAGGCAGTAGGGCGCGGCCACCCCCTAGGCGCACCCTAGTGCCCTGTGGGGCCACTGGCAGGCCTCCGGCCCCCATCTTCGGCTATATGAAGGGTTTTGACCTAGAAAAAATCAAGAGAGGACTTTCGGGATGAAGCGCTGCCGTCTCGAGGCAGAACCTGGGCAGGAGCACTTTTGCTCTATGGCGGACCAATTCCGCCAGGGAAACGTCCCTCCGGGAGACGAAAATCGAAGCCATCGAAATCACCAACGATCCTCTAATAATGGGAGGACCCATACTCATCAACATCTTCACCATAACCATATCATCTCAAACCATAGTTCATCTCTTGTATTCAATCTCTGTCTCAAAACGTCAGATTGGTACCTGTGGGTTGCTAGTAGTGTTGATTACATCTTGTAGTTGATGCTAATTGGTTTAATTTGTGGAAGATTATATGTTTAGATCCTTGATGATATTCAATACGCATCTGATCTTGAACATGAATATGATTTGTGAGTAGTTACTTTTGTTCTTGAGGACATGGGAGCAGTCTTGTCATAATTAATCATGTGAATTTGGTATTCGTTCGATATTTTGATATGTATGTTGTTGCTTCCTTTCGTGGTTTCATGTGGGCGTCGACTACATGACACTTCACCATACTTGGGCCTAAGGGAAGGCATTGTGAAGTAATAATTAGATGATGGGTTGCTAGAGTTATAGAAGCTTAAACCCTAGTTTATTGATTATTCCGTGAGTGCTGATTTGGATCCATATGTTTCATGCTATGGTTAGATTTATCTTAATTCTTATTTCATAGGTGCGGATGCTTGCGAGAGGGGTTAATCATAAGTGGGAGGCTTGTTCAAGTAAGAACAACACCCAAGCACCGGTCCACCCACATATCAAATTATCAAAGTAGCGAACGCAAATCAAACAAACTTGATGAAGTGATTCGATGAAATTCCCATGTGTCCCCGAGAACGCTTTGCTTACTATAAGAGACCGTTCCAACCTATCCTTTGCTATAAAAAGGTTTGGGATACCTTGCGGCACCTATGTTACAATTGCTACTTGTTGCTCGTTACAAATTACCTTGCTATCAAACTATCTGTTATCGATAATTTCAGTGCTTGCAGAGAATACCTTGCTGAAAACTGCTTGTCATTTCCTTCTGCTCCTCGTTGGGTTCGACACTCTTACTTATCGGAAGGACTATGATTGATCCCCTCTACTTGTGGGTCATCATGACTCTTTTCTGGTGCCGTTGCTGGGGAGTGAAGTGCCTTTGCTAAGTGGAATTTGGTAAGGAAACATTTATATTACGTGCTGAAATTTACTGTCACTTGTTACTATGGAAAGTAATCCTTTGAGGGGTTTGTTCGGGGTATCTTCACCTCGGTCGGAAGCAGTAAGAGTTGCCCCTCAACCTACTGAACATATTTAAAATATTTAATATGGGATTCCCTCGGGTATGTTGGAGAAACTGCTAGCTACTCCTTATGTAGGAGATGGAACAGTACATCCTAATATGCACTTAATCTATGTGGATGAAATTTGTGGATTGTTTAAGCTTGCAGGTTTATCCGAGGATGGAGTTAAGAAGAAGGTTTTCCCTTCATCGTTAGAGGAAAGGCATTTACATGGTATAGGCTATGATGATATTGGAACATGGGATTGGAACCGATTGAAATTGGAATTTCATAAGAAGTTTTATCCTATGCATCTGGCTAATGGTGATCGGAATTATATATATAATTTTTAGCCTTGTGAAGGAGAAAGTATCGCTCAAGATTGTGGGAGGCTTAAGTACATGATGTACACATGCCGCAATCATGAGCTCTCAAGAGAAATTATCATACAAAATTTTTATGCTCGGCTTTCTCATGATGATCAATCCATGCTCGATTCTTCTTCTACTGGTTCCTCTATGAAGAAAACAATTGAATTCAAACGGGGTCTTCTGGAAATAATTAAATGCAACTCTGAAGATTGGGAAGTGGACAAAGGTAAAGAGTCAGGTATAAAACTTGAGTTTGATTGTGTTAAATCTTTTATGGAAACCGATGCTTTTCATAAGTTTAGTACTAAATATGGACTTGACTCTAAGATGGTAGCCACTTTTTATGAATCATTTGCTACTCATGTTGATCTCCCTAAGGAGAAGTGGTTTAAATATCATCCCCTATTAAACAAAAGATTGAGGAACCCGTTATGGTTAAAGAGGAAACTATCATTCACAATGTTGATCCAGTTGTACCTACTGCTTATATTGAGAAACCCCCTTTCCCTCTTAGGATTAAGGAACATGCTAAAGTGTCAACTGTGTTTAACAAAAGTAATATGAGAACACCTAGACCCTCTAAAAAAATTAAAGTTGAACCTAATATTTTTATGGTTAAGGATCTCTTGGTTGATATTATTGATGGGCATGTTATTTACTTCTGTGATGAAGCAACCAGAATTGCTAAGCCTGATACTAAAGTTAAGAATAAACCTGTTATTGGCATGCCTGTTGTTTTGGTTAAAATAGGAGATCATTGTTACCAAGTTTTATGTGATTTGGGTGCTAGTGTGAGTGCTATTCATTTTACCTTACATCAATAGATTATGAATGATATTGCACCTGCTGAGATAAAGGACATTTATGTTACTATTAAGCTTGCGAATAGAGATACTGTTTCACCGCTTGGGATTGTTAGAGATGTTGAAGTCTTGTGTGATAAGATCAAATACCCTACTGATTTCCTAGTTCTTGGTTCTCCACAAGATGATTTTTCGTCCATTATATTTGGTAGACCTTTCCTGAATACCGTACTGCTAAGATTGATTGCAATCAACAAACAGTCAGTGTTAATTTTTGTGATATAACTCATGAGTTTAATTTCTCTAAATTTTGTAGACAACCTCATGATAAAGAATTGACTAGTAAGGATGAAATAATTGGTCTTGCTTCTATTCCCGTACCTCCAACTGATCCGTTGGAACAATATTTGCTAGACAATGAAAATGATATGCATATAAATGAAAGGAATGAAATAGATGAGATATTCTTTAGTCAAGCACCTATCCTTAAACATAATTTTCCTGTTGAAACTCTTGGAGGTCCTCCTCCACCTAAGGGTGATCCTGTGTTTGAACTTAAGGAATTACCTTACACTTTAAAATATGCTTATCTGGATGGAAAGAAGATATATCCTGTTATTATCAATGCTAATCTCTCATAGCATGAAGAAAAGAGATTACTTAAAATTCTAAGGAAGCACCATGCTGCTATTGGATATACTCTTGATGATCTTAAGGGAATTAGTCCTACTCTATGTTAGCACAAGATTAATATGGAGCCAGTTGTTGATCATCAACAATGATTAAATCCCAAAATGAAGGATGTCGTAAGAACTGAAATATTAAAGCTTCTGGAAGCAGGTATAATTTATCCCATATCTGATAGTAGATGGGTAAGTCATGTTCATTCTGTTCCTAAGAAAGGAGGTATAACTGGTGTTCCTAATGATAAAAATGAACTCATCCCACAAAGAATTGTAGCTGGCTATAGGTTGGTAATTTATTTTAGGAAATTAAACAAAGCTACTTGAAAAGATCATTACCCCTTGCCTTTTATTGATCAAATGTTAGAAAGATTGTCTAAGCATGCACACTTCTATTTTCTTGAAGGATATTCTGGTTTCTCTCAAATACCTGTGTCAAAAGAAGATCAAGAGAAAAATACTTTTACTTGCCCTTTTGGAAATAATGCTTATAGATGTATGCCTTTTGGTTTATGTAATGCACTTGCTACCTTTCAAAGATATATGACTTCTATATTCTCTGATTTTTGTGAAAAGATTGTTGAGGTATTCATGGATAATTTTTCCATTTATGGGATTTCTTTTGATGATTTCTTAAGCAACCTTGATCTAGTTTTGTAGAGATGTGAAGAAACTAATCTTATCTTGAATTGCGAGAAGTGCCACTTTATGGTGAAAGAAGGTATTGTACTTGGGCATAAAATTTCTGAATGAGGTATGAAGGTAGATAAAGCTAAATTTGATGCAATTAAAAAAATTCTATGCCCTAAAGATATTAAAGGTATAAGAAGCTTCCTTGGTAATGTTAGTTTCTATAGGAGATTCATTAAAGACTTCTCTAAAATTTCTAGGCCTCTTACTAATCTCTTACAAAAAGATGTTCCATTTGTCTTTGATGATGATTGCGTAGAAGCCATTGAAATACTTAAGAAAGCCTTAATATCTGCACCCATTGTTCAACCACTTAACTAAAACCTACCATTTGAAATTATGAGTGATGCTAGTGACTATGTTGTTGGTGCTATTCTAGGACAAAGAGTTGATAAGAAATTGGATGTTATCCATTATGCTAGTAAAACCATAGACAGTGCTCAAAAAAATTATGCTGCTACTGAGAAAGAATTTTTAGCAGGTGTTTGCATGTGATAAATTCAGATCTTATATTGTTGATTCTAAAGTAATTGTTCGCATCGATCATGCTACTATTAAATATCTTATGGAAAAGAAAGATGCTAAACCTAGGTTAATTAGTTGGTTCCTTTTGCTACAAGAATTCTACTTGCATATTATTGATAGAAAGGAAGTTGAGAATCCCGTAGCTGATAATTTGTCTAGAATGGAAAATGTTCTCGATGACCCACTGCCTATTGATGATAGTTTTCTTGATGAACAATTATTTGTCATAAATGCTTCTCGTAATACTCCTTGGTATGCAGACTATGCTAATTACATTGTTGCTAAATATATACCACCTAGTTTAACATACCAACAAAAGAAAAGTTCTTTTTTGATTTAAGACATTACTTATGGGATGACCCACATCTATATAAAGAAGGAGTAGATGGTGTTATTAGACGTTGTGTACCTGAGCATGAAAAGGAATAAATCCTACATAAGTGTCATTCTGAGGCACACGGAGGACACCATGTTGGAGACAGAACCGCACATAATGTACTACAGTCTAGTTTTTATTGGCCTAGCCTTTTTAAGGCTGCATGAAGTTTGTCCTTTCTTGTGATGAATTTCAAAGAATTGGTAATATTGTAGATGTCAGGAAATGCCTATGAATTATTCACTTGTTATTGAACCATTTGATGTTTGGGGATTTGATTATATGGGACCCTTTCCTTCCTCTAATGGGTATACACATATTCTAGTTGTTGTTGATTATGTTACTAAGTGGGTAGAAGCTATTCCAACTAGTAGTGTTGATCATAACACTTCTATTAAAATGCTTAAGGAAGTTATTGTCCTGAGGTTTGGTGTCCCTGGATATTTAATGACTGATGGTGGTTCACATTTCATTCATAGTGCTTTCCGTAAACTTCTTGCTAAATATGATGTTAACCATAGAATTGCATCTCCTTATCATCCTCAGTCTAGTGGTCAAGTTGAATTGAGCAATAGAGATATCAAATTAATTTTTCAAAGGACCATTAATAGATCTAGAAACTTGATGATGCATTATGGGCTTATAGAACTTCTTATAAGAATCCTATTGGTATTTCTCCGTATAAAATGATTTATGGAAAAGCATGTCATTGACCTCGTGAGTTAGAACATAAAGCATATTGGGCAATTAAAGAACTTAACTATGATTTCAAACTTGCTGGTGAAAATAGGTTATTTGATATTAGCTCGTTAGATGAGTGGAGAACCCAAGTGTATGAAAATGCCAAGTTTTTTAAATAAAAGGTTAAAAGATGGCATTATAAAAGAATTCAAAAACAGGAATTCAAAGTAGGTGAGAAAGTTCTACTATACAACTCTCGTTTCAGATTCTTTGCAGGAACACTTCTCTCTAAATGGGAAGGACCGTATATCATCGAAGAAGTTTATTGCTCCGGAGCTACCAAGATCAATAATGCCGAGGGCACTAATCTGACGGTGGTCAATGGACAAAGAATTAAACATTATATCTCAAGTATGCATATTAATGTTGAAACTAATATTATTCAAACTATTAAACTAGAGGAACACATAAGAGAGACCTTCCAGAACACTCCAGAACCCTAAAAAAGAGTAGGTATGTGATACGGTAAGTAAACCGACTCCAAAAATTCCATAAAAATAATTTCTGTCCTTTTTGGAATATTAGATAAAATACCAAAATAAGAAACAGCCGAGGGGACCCATGAGGAGGTCACAAGGCAGTAGGGTGCTCCCACCCCCAGGGGCGTGACCTAGTGCCTTGTGGGCCCCTTGTGTGCCTTCCCGCCTCCGTTTTCTTCTGGAATACTTTTTTTGTAAGATAAAAATCTTTATATATACTCCCAGATGTTTTTGACCACCGTATCACAAGATTCTCCTCTGTTGTTGTTTCGTGTTGTTTTTCTGATAGATCTAGATCATCATGGCTCCACTTAGTTCTTCCAAGGACAAGTTCTATGAGAAGGTTATCAATCCCTACCTACTGGAGGTGATGAAACACCCTCAAGCCATTCAGATGCGTGAGGGGGTGCTTCACATCCGGGACATTTAAGGGCCCAAGAAGACCGGAAGCGTGGAGGCCAGCCTTGAAGCAGTGGATCAGGAGATCTTCAAGTGCCAAGGGATGGTGGAACATGGACTTAACGCCAATCACTCCATGATCATGGAATTCACCCGTGAGCACAAGGTGTATGGCAAGGAGATTGGAGACACCATCTTCAAGCTCAACGATCAAATTGACTATCTCCAGGCCCAAGTTTATGAACTCCAAAAAAAAATTTAGTATGAGGCAAAATTTAAAGGTATGTGTTGGGCCCATGGGACTAGGGGTACCCAGGCCCGTCTGCTTGCGGCCCGGTGCGCAACGCACTTCTTGGGCCCAGCGATTGGCCCACTGCTGGACTTCACGAGTGAGACCCTTGCGAGGCACACGTCAGCAGGCATCACTAGGAGCCTCGCAAGGCCCTCTTGCAGGGCGGTCTCCCGAGGCTGCCTCCCGAGGCCCCACACGAAGGTGAATGAGTCAAGAGCAGCTCAGCGGGGTCGCGCGGTGCTGCATCTTCATGTGGGTGACGCGCACGATGATGAGCACTGCTAGAGGCCGTGCCAGCAGGCGCGGATGAGGAGGATTTCCTATTTTGTGCTAAGGGAGCAAGGCTAGCATGTCAGTTCCCAAAGCAACCCCCAGAGGTTGCCTGGTCGGTGTAAGAAGACCAAGGCGACGGGCGCTAGGATGGAGGTCATCACCGAGCCCACTGGCGTGCCATGGATGGAGGCTTTTGCAGGCGAAGACCACCTTTAGTTAGGATAAGATGCGCTCATGTCCCCCTTCAAACTGGCTATTGTGGCAACCCTTCCCGCCATGTGTTTTCGGGGGAAGAAGACCAAGGCTGGTATAAGAGAGGGCAGTGTGCCGCCGTAGTAGGGATCGATCTTCTTCCCCCACAACCCTTGTACTCTTGTTTTGCCTCTCACCAAGCTAACTCAGACGAGCAGGAGTAGGGTTATACATCACGAGGTGGCCCGAACCTGGGTAACTGCCATGACCACTGTTCTTCCTTCCTGGCTCGTGCTCGCCGGAGTGTCTCCATGAGGTTGAGAGGTAGAGTAGGGCGGTAGTCAGCGAGCGCACGCCAAAGTTCGAACCTCTTGGGTCCCCGGAGCCCTGATTCCGACATTTGGCGTGGCAGGTAGGGGTGCACCGCTATCCTCCCGCCCCATTCAACTCTTCTGCTCCATGGCCGACGCTCATCACCAACGCCCATGGTGCCGGGCGCTCGCCCTCGCTCGTGGGATGCCCTTGGGTGGTGCGGGCTGATGCGCTTTCACTCACGACCTTTGTCGGGTGGATTGGCCCATGAGGTTCAGGCCGGAGCTACCGCCACGATATGATGGCGCGCACAATCCCGCAGAGTTCCTGCAACTTTATGTGCAAAGCATCCTGGCGGTAGGCGGCGATGATAAGGTCATGGAGAACTACTTCCCCATGGCCCTCCGGGGCGCCCAACGCTTTTGGCTCAAGGGCCTCCCTAGGGCTTCAATCCCCTCTTGGGACATGCTCTATGGCCAGTTTTTTGTGCACTTCACTGTCGGCGTGCGACACCTATGGGACCCTTGAAGAATCCCTTTACGATTCGGAAGGGGGAGAGGTGTGCGCAAAGAGCAGAACCAACGATTGACGCGGGGCGATTTTACCCAGGTTCGGGCCGCTAATTAGCGTAAAACCCTACTCCTGCCTTGTTTTATTATCGGTGTTCTGGAGCCCAGGCTCCAGGAGTGCTCGCGATGAACAATACGTTCAAAGAGCAGCTACGCATGCAGAATGGGCCAGCAGATCCTCCTCCCCTGTAGCAGTTGCCTTGGGCCTCCTTTTATATCACAAAGGGGTCACCATAGTGGCAAAATGTACATACATTGAGGTGTAAAGTAGCTACAGGGTCATCATACCTAACCCCTGACGGATTAGGACGAACACATTTAATGCACCGTGAGGTGTCCGTCTAGGTGTCCTCACTTTCTTGGGGATGGAAAAAGGGGCCATCCCATCAGCACCGCTTAAGCTCTCCTCCACTAGCGCGTCGCCACGCATCCAAAGAAGGACCCAGAATGTCGGGTTTGTTGCTGTGCCAGAGCGGTGGCACAGCAACAAAATCTTGCCGGGTGCTGAATCTTGCGGGGAGCCGAGCCTTGCCGAGCATCGAATCTTGCCAGGAGCCGAGCCTTGCCGGGCGCCGAATCTTGGCGGGCTTCGCAGGCCACCCCGGAAAGATCTTGCCGGGGAAGCTGGCCTTCGGATTCCAGCTCTTCTTATCTGCTGATCCTCAGATCTTTGACTTGAGGATTTCTTTAGTGGCCTGAGTCAACCTCGAACTGTTCCCCGACAAGCCTTGCCACGAGTATGGCTACAACTGCCCGTGCACAAGTATGGGGTACTAATGGCCCAATACTTAGTACATCGACAGGAGCCCCCGGGCCTAGGCCACACACGAGTGCGAGGCGTTGTTGGGCTAGGCCCAAACAGTGCACGGGCATACGTGGCAGGGGATTAACTGCTTGTAAATATCCCGTTTACTGTGCCCCCCACTACGCGCGCTGAATGCGTGATGTGGGAAGCGTGCATCAAAAAGCTGCAACTGCAACGCGCCTGCAGAGGTGCATTCACATTGGGGAGTAAAAGAGGCGGCCCCGCTCCTTCCCCATAAAAAGGAGAAACCGTAGAGGCACAGCCTATTTACCCCCCTCTTCTTCTCAATCTGGCCGTCGCCATTGCTTTCCTCCTCTTGAGCTCAGAGCAAAGCTTTCCCTCATCCGCTCGTCGCCTCCACGCCCGCTTCATCCCCGGCTTCTGCCCTTGCAGTCGCCATGCCGCCCAAGACCAGCAAAGGCAAGGGCAAGGAGACGAAAGCCGATGTCCCGGAGAGCGAGCTGGTGAAGATGCGGAAGAAATATGTCGTCTTCGCCCTGTCGCTTGATGCGGAAGCTTTGAAGAGGCGGTACCAGTGCATGTGGGCGAGGTTCCAGGTTCTTGCTCCAAGAGTGGGTCAGACAGATATCCCTTTTTTGTCGCATACTTCTATTACGGGCTCTGTCCTCCATTTTCCGACTTCTTCAACGACATTATGTACACATACAGCTTTCATCTTCTCGATTTCACGCCGAATGCGGTATTGTGCATGTCCATCTTTGCTCACCTTTGTGAAAACTTTGCCGGAGTGGTTCCCAATACTGCCCTTTTCTGCCACTACTTTTTCCCTCGTATCCAAAAAGGAGAGGCCCTCTCTGGTTCTATCGCCTGGATTCCAAGGGCTTGGAATAAGGAAATATACCCAGAAGGGGTTTACCGTGAGAAGTGGGATGAATGGCGGGCTGAGTGGTGCTGGATCAAGGAAACAGATCCCCATCCGTTCTGTCTGCCTCGACAGCAGAAAGCGGTCTGCGGTAGTGGCTGGAGCAATCTTGCTGCTGAAGATGAAAAACTCACAATCGCCACCACCAGGATTCTTCGCCTGAAAGCTGTCGGGCTGACAATGGAGATGATTGGCTTCGATTTTCTCCGCCGCCGTATCGCCCCCTTGCAGAATAAAGGAAGACCAGCTTGGGAATACCAAAACACAATAGACATCATGAGACTGCGCCCCGGGTTGAACAATAATTTGACTGCTATGCAACTTGGCGCTCTCCGTCAAAAGCTGTTCCAGCGTGACAACAAGCATCGGTTGCCGGCAAGGATTGTCCCTCTATGCAACAACTCTGCCCTGGGGTCAATTATCACTACAATGCCACTATTCAATGCCCACAGTCTCGACGCGACATGGGTTGAGCCATCCAAGGAAGAGGCACAAAAGTTCTTTGATAACTTGATGGAGAGGGCCGTCCGGGAAGGAGCAGACTTCATCCGAGCCACCACCGACGAAGAGGTGGCGTACATCGCCACTAGGGCAGAGGAGGCAAATCTTGCCATGGAGGCTGGCAGCGTCGGCTTCACAGAATGGGAAACCAGTGACGCAGAGGTAGTGGTGGAAGGAAAACCTGCCGGGAAGGGCAAAGCTGCCGGGGAACAGAGCAGCACAGCCGCTGAGAGCTCGTCCGATGAAGACACGGCTGAAGAAGAACTGCAACAAGAGCTCCCAGCCCCGAAGAAGACAAAGCGTGTTATTCGAAAGGCCGCATCTGTCATCCCGGCAAGCCAACCTTCCTCGAGCAGCGAGGCTCCCGGCAAGAAAGCGGCCGGCAAGACTGCGCCGCGGCAAGGAGTCCGACAGCAACCTGCGCGGCGTGCGAGACCCACACCAGCGGCAACTGCTGAGGCGGCAGGGGTGTCTCGCACTACCGCACCGGAAGCTGAGGTGACGGAAACACGCCAACCCCTGGCGCCCGCTATAGCCAAGCGATCTAGGACCCCTCCTCCGCCTTCCCACACAGACACCACAATGGAGGTCGATTTCGACATCTCTGGCTTCAGTCCAGAGCGAGAAGAAGAAGAGTGAGTACTTTGCCACAGCCTTTATCTTCCAATCCTGGATCAATCTTATTGACTCGCTTGTATTGTCTCTGTAGTGATGCAGAAACCTTGATGGAGAGGATGGCGAAGAGGAAAAAGACTTCTACAGGCGATGAGCCTCTGGCAGGCTTCGTGAGCGTGCCAGAAACTACTACAATCAGCCCGGATCTTAGTCCTCGACGCAGCCCCCAGCGCAGCCCCCAGCGTAAGTTCATTATTCTTTTCGGTTGGGGAATGCTGAGGTTCCTATCCTTGCCGCTGATATCTTTGGGCTTGCAGGAGAAGGACGGCAACAAAGGGAGTTATCAGGAGATACCCTCGTCGCGCCACCTCTGTCAACCACATCTCCCACAAGCGCGTCCTCGGCAAGTGATCACACCGACGAGCTTGTCTTGGTTGAGGAGGAGCCAACAACCATGGATGCTAGCATCTTACCCCCGGCAACCGAGGTTGCCGGGAGGGGCGAGGCCACCTCTCAATAGCCCGATGCAGGTAACCAATTGCCTCAGCGTGCTTGCTATTCTTTCCTTTATCTCTCTTTCTTTTGTCTTCTTGAACTTCGATCTTGATCTCATTCTGTTTCTCCCCCTTGTCCTTTAGAATTCCCTGAGATGGAAGACATGGACATCGACGCTGTCATCGAGGAGACCGCCAGGGATGTTGCCACCGAAGCCGACAAGATCGCTGCCAGCGAGGGCGCCACGGATGCCACCATAGAAGCCGGCGGTGCTTTTGCCGAGGAGGCCGCCAAGACTGCACAGGAGGAACCCGCCAAAGAGTCTACTGAAGAGGGCGGCAAGGAGGCTGGTGACCGTACTGACGGCATTCCTGCCGCAGGAGCACCAGGCGCTACGCCGACCACGGATCCCCCTGCTACTGATGAGGTGGTTGTTGAGGATCAACCGTCAACATCTGAAGTCCCCTCATCCAGCAAATATCTCAAAGTTGGCGAGAACCTGTTTGTCAACTTGCCGGGGACGGCAAGCATTGGGGCACCGACCGAAGGGGAAGTCTTTGATGAAGAAATCATCGCTGCTACCGGGCTTGAGCTTGTTGATGATCCAAGCACTAGCAGCGGCAAGTCTGAAGAGGATCAGCTCCTTCAGGCCATGGGTGAAAAATTCCGCAAGCTCCAGGCTCTTCACCGCGCCCGGAAAGAGAAAGCGGATTCCAGAATGGCAGTTGTCGAGGCGGCCGAAGCAGATTTTCAGAGGCGCGTCGAACAAATGCAAGTCTGGTACGCCGAGGCCCTCCAGGAGTTGACTGCCGGCCGGGAACAAGTGAGCCAGCAGTGGACAGAAATCCTCCTGAAACAATCTGACATGGAGAAGGCGCAAGAGGAAGCTACGCAAAGAATTGCTGCTGAAGATGCTCTCCTGATGGGGCGTCGCGTTGCGCTTGATGCTCACGAGGAAGATCTCACCGCACGTGAGCAGGCGCTCGCCGCCAAGCTTCACAGCAAAGATGAATATATCGAGAAGCTTCTCACGCGGCGGACCCAGGAGCTGGAGCAGAAACACAAAGAGGCGCTCGAAGCTCTAACTGTAGATCACGCCAGCAAGCTCAAGGAGGCCGTCGATGCTGCCGAGGCTGCCAAGAATGAGCTGAGCGACAAAGTAAAGAAGCTGGAAGTGGATCTCGAAGAACATGGCAAGGAGCTCTCGACGCTCAAAGGTGATAGGGAAAAAACCCTCCACACCCTGGCGGAGATGCAAGTTGCCATGTCTAACAAGACCAAGCAGCTCTCCTCAGCAAATGATGCTATTGCCATTCTGGAATTGAAGCTGACCACGTTGCAGAAGTCTCTCGAGGCCGGCAGGGCCCGCGAGAAGGCCCTGCTCAAAGATCTCCAGGGAGAGAGGAACCTGCTCAAGAGCGCTGCCGCCGCCCAAGTTGATTACGAAAAGGGGGTGAAGATCTGGACTGGACGTCTCATCGACGCTGCGGAGAAGCTTACGGCAGAACTGTCAACCATGGGCCTGTCAAACTTCAGGTATTCTTCCGAGGAAAGGATATCTTCGAGTGCCAGGTTGACGATGTTCTTCGAAAGCATCATCGATGCCCTGAAGTTGCTTCAGTCTAACCGGGCGACCCAATTGGCCAACGAGTCCCGCCGGCTTTGCCGGGCTGTCCTCCACAAGGTACTTATCAAGGTGGTGCATAATAATCCTGGCATTGACCTCTCCAACGTGCTTGGCCACCTGCCAAAGGACGCAAATCTCGAGGCACTTGAAGAGCTTGTCGCGCCTATCCTTGAGAAGCTGGATTCAATCAAAAGGATCGAAGGCCAGCGTAGAGATTAACTGCTCCACCTCTTCTTGCCGTCGTCATTCCATGCCAAAGACAATTAAGTCTTAAGTTAGAACTGCGGCAACTTATTAATGTAATATAACTTGCTTATGTTTGGATACATGCATGCTATCCCCCTTGTCTGATTCCTTTATGTATGGAGTTCACCCTACGCTTACTGAAAAACTTGCCGGCGCGTAACCTGCCGCGAGCGCTGGGTGCGGGACTTCAGCAGCCTGCTGGAGGCGCAGCGGCCGGCAAGACTCCTTGGCGTTCTCAGTGCAGCCAATTAAATTGTTGAGTGGACTCGAAACAAAATAAGGGCGCAACCGATTACAGCAAGGGTTCCTTCGCGTGCAGATTTTCCATACAAAAGTCGAAATCGTCCAAGGAAATAACTTTGCAATAAAGGAAACTTGTTCTAAGTTTTAGAACTTAGCTTTCTGTCGCTGTCCTTCCTCCGGCAAGCGTTGATTCTGAACGTCGCCAACTGGTACTCGTATCTCCCTTCCCCCCCCCCCCAGCAAATGTGCACGCGAGGAATCCTTATGTCTTTTAAGAAAAAGAAAGAAGAGAAAATAAAGATATGAAACCTTGGCAGTTCGTTAGAACTTACCGGGAGTAGGTGTCATACAACATCTTAGACACACATGCATATATATATGAACAAGGAAATCAATAAGGAAATGCACAACACTTAAATTTATTCATCTGTGCTCAGGATCTGCGCCTGGCTTTGTACAAAGGATTACATGCCTTGCCGGCAAGACTTGTACAAAAGAGTGGTTGCCGGGGGCCCCCGGCAACTGCGCCTTATGGGTAGAACTTGCGAAGATGTTCGATATTCCAGGAATTACTCACTGGAACGCCATCTTCGGTCTCCAGGCGGACAGCGCCAGGCCTTGTGACTCGTACTACCCGATAAGGGCCTTCCCACTTCGGCGTCAACTTGTTTGAATTCTTGGCGGACTGAATCCGTCGAAGAACAAGGTCGCCTTCCTCAAGGCTTCGGGCATGAACTTTGCGGCTATGGTAGCGGCGCAAAGCTTGCTGGTAGCGTGCAGCTGGCACAGCAGCCTGAAGGTGATTCTCCTCAAGGAGCACAGCGTCATCTTGCCGCAGCTACTCTTGCTCAAGCTCATCATAAGCGAGCACTCGAGGTGATCCGTACGTGAGTTCCGTGGGGAGAACTGCTTCCGCTCCGTAGACCAGAGCGAAGGGTGTCTGGCCGGTGGCTCGATTTGGTGTCGTTCTGATTGACCAAAGAACCGCCGGCAACTCATCAATCCAGCGTCTTCCGCACTTTTTCAGCCTGTCAAAGGTTCTGGTCCTGAGACCGCGCAGCACTTCAGCATTGGCCCTCTCCGCTTGGCCGTTGCTTCTCGGGTGAGCAACAGAGGAATTTTTTTTTGCCGCCAAGGTCTTGGACGTACTGCATGAAGGTGCGACTTGTGAACTGCGTGCCGTTGTCGGTGATGATCCTGTTGGGCACACTGAAACGGCAAACTATCCCTTTAAAGAACTTGACGGCTGATTGTGCTGTCACCTTCCTCACTGCTTCCACCTCTGGCCACTTTGTGAACTTGTCGATAGCAACGTACAAGTACTCAAAGCCCCCGGTAGCACGGGGGAAAGGGCCGAGTATGTCGAGCCCCCAGACCGAAAATGGCCAGGAGAGAGGGATTGTCTGAAGAGCTTGAGCTGGTTGATGTGATTTCTTCGAATGAAACTGGCACGCTTCACACTTAGTTACTAGCGCAGTTGCATCCTGGAGAGCGGTGGGCCAAAAGAAACCTTGCCGGAATGCTTTCCCGGCAAGTGCTCTTGATCCTATGTGAGAGCCACATATGCCTCCATGTATTTCTGCCAACAGCTCTAGTCCATCCTCCCGAGGAATGCACTTCAATTTCACAACGTTTGGTCTCTTTCTGTACAGGACGTCATCGACGAACTTGTACATAATAGACCAACGGGCTACTCTTTCCGCTTCTTCCTGTTCCTCCGGGAGTTCTCCTGTTTGAAGGAAATGGACAATGTGCTGTGCCCATGCTGGAGCCTGGGGCTCGACAGCTAGGACTAAAGGCATCTCCTCCACTGGGGGAACATTTGTCTCGATAGCGAAAGCGTGAGGTTCCGCCAGAGCCTGTCGTTCCCCGGCAGGTTTGTCGTTGATCCCGGCAAGTTCCTTGCCAGCGGCTTCCGGGAGCTCTGCCGGGAAGTACTGACCAGAATTCAATTTTCTTCTCCTTTCTTGCCGCATTGATCGCGCCACGGATGGTTGAGTCAAATGGAGCACAAAAGTTCCTGGTTCCACAGGCAACTTGAGGGCAGCACGCTTTGACAGGTCGTCAGCAATACTGTTCTCGGCACGAGGGATGTGCTCCATTTGCAGACCGTCAAAGTGCTCTTCCATTTTTCTCACTTCATCCACGTAGGCTTGCATCAATGGACTCTGATAACTCTTATTAACTTGCCTGACGACAAGCTGTGAATCGCCTCTGATGACGAGCTTCTTGATACCGAGGTCTGCCGCGATCCTGAGACCGGCAAGCAAGCCCTCGTACTCCGCAGTGTTGTTCGTCGAACTCTCCCAGGGAAAATGCATTTGGACTACGTAGTTGAGGTGTTCTCCGGTGGGTGCGATAAGCAGCACGCCAGCATCGGCGCCTTGCAGCGAAAAAGCCCCGTCAAAGTACATAACCCATTGCTGGTCAATTTCCTTGCTGGGGAGAATTGTTTCTTGAACCTCTTCGTCTGGCGTTGGGGTCCATTCCGCAACGAACTCTGCCAAGGCCCTATTCTCAATTGTCGAAGTGCTTTCAAACTTGAGACCAAAGCTCGACAACTCCAATGCCCACTCCACAATCCTGCCAGTTGCTTCTGGATTTCGCAAAATCCGTTGCAACGAAAAGCGAGTGACAACGGTGATTTCATGTGCTTGAAAATAATGGCGCAGCTTCCCTGAGGCCATAAGGTGGCCGAAAAGCAACTTCTGCACGCCAGAATATCTTGACCTAGCTCCTTGTAAAAGAGAGCTAACAAAATAAACTGGGCGCTGCACCACCTTTTTCTTCTGCGATGATCCTTCTGACTACACAGATCTTGTCTTGCCGGGATCAACCCTTGCCGGGGAAGATCCTGCCGCGTCACTTGACGGTCCTGCCACTGGTGTTGCTTCCTCATCAGCTTCTCTCTGCGCCACTAACGCAGCACTAACCACTTGATTTGTTGCTGCCAAATATAGCAGCAACGGCTCTCGTGGCTTAGGCGCGACTAGCTTCGGTGGAGAAGAAAGGTATTTCTTCAAATCTTGCAGCGCAGCCTCCACCTCCGGAGTCCATTTCATCGGACCTGCCTTTTTCAAAATTTTGAAAAAGGGCAGGGCGTGCTCAGCAGATTTTGAAATAAACCTGCTTAGAGCAGCAACACAGCCGGCAAGACGACGGACATCCTTGACGCGTCTTGGCGCTTCAATCTGCTCAATAGCTTTGATCTTGTCAGGGTTCGCTTCGATTTCCCGACAAGATACAAAAAATCCGAGGAGCTTGCCAGAAGGAACACCGAACACGCACATCTCAGGATTGAGCTTTAAGTTGATCTTGTGCAGATTTGCAATGTTTCTTCTAAATCTTGTATGAGCGTCACTTTGTCCTTTGGTTTTGACCACTATGTCATCCATGTATGCCTCCATATTTCTATGGAGTTGAGGCTCAAAACCGATTTGGACCGCTCTCGCAAATGTAGAACCAGCACTTTTCAACCCGAAAGGCATTCATATAAAACAATATGTACCACATGGGGTGATAAATGCGGTCTTTTCTTCATCTTCTTTCGCCATGAAGATCTGATGATACCCTGAGTAGGCATCAAGGAAGGACAGAAGATCACAACCAGCGGTGGAATCCACAATCTGGTCGATGCGCGGCAAGGGAAAGGGATCTTTTGGACAGGCTTTATTGATATCTGTATAATCGATACACAGCCTCCATTTCCCATTCGCTTTGCGCACTACAACCGGATTGGCCAACCAGGTTGGATGAAGCACTCCTCTAACCAATCCTGCCGCCTCCAGCTTTCTGAATTCCTCGGCAATGAATTCTTGCCGCTCCAAGGCTTGCTTCCTGACCCTCTGCTTGACGGGCCGCGCGTGAGGACAGACAGCAAGGTGGTGCTCAATTACCTCCCTGGGAACACCGGGGATGTCAGATGGTTGCCATGAAAACACGTCGACAAGGCAACGAGCGCGCTTTCCTATTTGTCATCTAAGGTGGAACTTATGGTGAAAGTTCCTCCCGTTCCGTCCTCCCTGACGGACACCTTCTTGGTCTCTGGTGGAGCAGCCTTGGATTTCTTGTTCTTGCCGGTGGAACTCTCTGGTGCATCCTCGACGGAAGCGCAGCACTCCGAGGAGGCGCGCTTACCAGAGTTCGCGCCAAGATTCTCGCCGGTCTTCTTCTTCCCCCCGGGAGTTCCAGTGGCAGGAGCAGATGCCTTGACGGCAGGTGCTGCAACTGCTTCCCGGTAGAGTTGGTCGGCACAGATGAGCGCATCCTTCTTATCGGAATGGATAGTAATGACACTCAACGGTCCGGACATCTTCAAAACATTATACGCGTAGTGTGATGCCGCCATGAACTTAGCCAGCGCTGGCCGACCAAGGATCCCATTGTATAACATAGGGATCTTGGCGACATCAAACACTACCTTCTCGGTCCTGTAGTTGAGCTCGCTATCAAATGTCACCGGTAGCGTAATCTTGCCCTTTGGCTGGGTTCTTCCTGGATTGACCCCTTGAAACGTGCCTGTTTCTTCGAGATCTTCATCAGGAATTTGAAGCCTCTTGAGCACATCTGGTGAGATTAGGTTCAGCCCGGCCCCACCGTCAACTAGCATTTTCGTCACCTTGAGGTTCCGGATTGTTGGTGAGACCGACAATGGCAAGCACCCGACCCCGGTTGTGCGATCAGGGTGATCCTCGGCGTCGAAAATGATAGGCGTGTTGGACCACTTCAGGGGCTTACATGCATCTGGTGACGGCTCTGTTGCATTGACTTCCCACACCCACTGTTTGAGTCGACGGTGAGAAGAATGCAATGAGGCACCCCCATCGATACACATGGCTTCTGTAGCTTTCTGGAATTCTTGCTCACTGGACTCATCATCTTCTTCATCATCATCTTCTTCCTTGTCCCGGCCTCGAGCGGGCCTCTCCCTCTGTTGCTTGGCCTTGCCGCGGTGACCCCCTCGGCCACCGCGCTTCTTGCTGGATCCGTCAGCACCATCATGGGCCTTCTCCTTATCCCGCCTTTCATACTCAGCCCTCTGTTTCTCGGCAAGCTGTTCAACTTGCCGTCAGTTTTGGAGATCATGGCCCTTGGTGCGATGGATCTTGCAATACTGCTTGCCGGAGCTTTCCGACTTGTCGGCTGCCGCCAAGGCCTGACAGGAAGAGCACCCGGCAAGTTCCTTGCCGGGGTCATCAACCTTGGCCTTCTTGGCGGCGCCGGGGTTGCCGGATTCCTCGACAGCAAGCACGGCCTTGCCTCTGCGTTTCTTATTCCGCCGCCGGCCTTTCCTTGACGGGGTCGCAGCGTCTTCATCTTCCGATTCGCCCCCCGCGCCAACAGCCTCGCCAGGGAGTTTCCTCCCCTCTTCAGCTCGAGCGCATTTGTAGGCCAAAGCGTAAAGCTCGGTGATACTCCTGACTTTGTTCATTGCCAACTCTTCCCGCATTTTGTGGTTACGCACGTTCTGATGAAACGCGCTAACAACAGTGGCAGGGTGAACGTCAGGAATATTGTACTGCACCTAGCTGAATCTCTGGATAAACTTGCGCAGGGATTCGCCCTCCTTCTGAGGGATGATATGCAAATCACTCTCTTGGCCAGGAGCTTGGTGGCCTCCAACAAAGGCGCCAACAGATCTGACCAAGAAGAAATAGAATTATCCGGCAGATGCATCAACCACGACCTAACGTTGGGTTTGAGCACCAACGGGAAGTAGTTGGCAAGTATCTTGTCATCTCGGCCCCCGGCAGCCTGCACCGCAATGGTGTAAATGCTCAAGAACTCCGAGGGATGAGTCTTGCCGTCATATTTCTTCGGGACCTCTGGCTTGAAGGTTCGGGAATTGGGCCACTGGACTTGCCGCAGCTCACTTGTAAACGCTGGAATCCCTACCTCGTAAGGCAAGTCTCCTGCGTCCCCCGGCGCAGGCTCGTCGACAGCCGGCCCTGCGTGCTTATCAGACTGATAGCGCGCTTCCCGTCGTCGCTCGATGGTAGTTCAAGCGTCCTCTTTGCCTCGTTCCTGGAGAACTTGACGCTGGTCGCGGCGCATCCGTGGATCGAACGACGCCGTGGAACCATCATCACGGCGATCGACCTGCTGGGTTGTCGCCCGCTGCTGGTTTCGCGGAGGGGAGTGCACCAAGGTTGCACCACCTCCGGTTTTCTCCACATCGGCTCGCGCCGGATCGACGGGCCTTCGCTGTGAGGGCCCTGCCTCTTGTGGTCCATCTTTGTTGGCGAAGCCGATAAGGCTCTGGATAGTAGCTCGCCACTCCTCCATCTTCTCCGGAGCAGGAGGGAAATCGAGGAGCAGCTACGCACGTGCCAAGGCTTCCGCTGGTGTAGGCGGCGGCGACAGGTGCGAGGTACGTGAGGTGCTCTGACTCCTAGCCATGTTAGAAGGAGCACCGTCACGGTCACGCGACTGCGCGCCACCTTCGCCAGCGGCTCGGTGTGCATGCTGGGCCCGCGCATCTTGGGATCGATGCGCAGAAATCTTTTCACGGGGACGCCCTGAACCACCAGCGCCATGACGTCGCTCGTCGTGCACGTCCTGGGTAGGCCGTGATGCTTGCGCCGGCGCGGGAGCTCCAGCAGGCGTCCTCCGATCTCTGGAATTCGTTGTGCCACCCGTAGGCAACACAGCTCTGTCTCTGGATCCAGCGGCGTGTGGGTTGCCGCTGCCACTGCGAACGACGCCGCTCGCCTGGCTTGGATCACCGGAACACCGTGGAAGCTCTAATCCTCTTCCTTCCGCACCCACGCCATCGCATGTATGGGAAGGCACAGGCAAAACGGACATGGATGGTTGCGCCGTCGCAGCGCTCTTCTTCTTGGGTGGCATGATGATGAAGATGATGAAGAAACTAAGGCACCGATCACAGGATCAGGTTCACACAACCTACAATCCCCCTACCTGGCGCGCCAAAGATGTCGGCGTGCGACACCTATGGGACCCTCGAAGAATCCCTTTACGATTCGGCAGGGGGAGAGGTATGCGCAAAGAGCAGAACCAACGATCGACGCGGGGCAATTTTACGCAGGTTCGGGCCGCTAATCAGCGTAAAACCCTACTCCTGCCTTGTTTTATTATCGGTGTTCTTGAGCCCAGGCTCCAGGAGCGCTCGCGATGAACAGTACATTCAAAGAGCAGCTACGCATGCAGAATGGGCCAGCAGATCCTCCTCCCCTGTAGCAGTTGCCTTGGGCCTCCTTTTATATCACAAAGGGGTCACCACAGTGGCAAAATGTACATACATTGAGGTGTAAAGTAGCTACAGGGTCATCATACCTAACCCCTGACGGATTAGGACGAACGCATTTAATGCACCGTGAGGTGTCCGTCTTGGTGTCCTCACTTTCTTGGGGATGGAAAAAGGGGCCATCCCATCAGCACCACTTAAGCTCTCCTCCACTGGCGCCTTGCCACGCATCCAAAGAAGGACCCAGAATGTCAGGTTTGTTGCTGTGCCAGAGCGGTGGCACAGCAACAAAATCTTGCCGGGTGCTGAATCTTGCGGGGAGCCGAGCCTTGCCGGGCACCGAATCTTGCCGGGAGCCGAGCCTTGCCGGGCGCCGAATCTTGGCGGGCTTCACAGGCCACCCCGGCAAGATCTTGCCGGGGAAGCTGGCCTTCGGATTCCAGCTCTTCTTATCTGCTGATCCTCAGATCTTTGACTTGAGGATTTCTTTGGTGGCCTGAGTCAACCTCGAACTGTTCCCCGACAAGCCTTGCCACGAGTATGGCTACAACTGCCCGTGCACAAGTATGGGGTACTAATGGCCCAATACTTAGTACACCAACATTCGCCCCACCCGGCGATGGCGCCGGAGGCCACCGGGGGCCTCACATGGTGGCATGCATCCTCGGTGGGGCTCAGGCCCCTCTACCGGTCACCGCATCAAGCCGCTCTCTCGTAAGGTGAACGTCGCCCTCCAGGGGCGCGAAACCGCGTCGCCGCCTAGCTGGGCGCGGTGTGACATCACCTTCGACATCAGGGATCATCCCAAGTCCACAGCCGCCGCAAGCACGCTTCCCATGCTGTGCACCCCCACCATCAGCAACGTCGCGGTCACCAAAACCCTCATCGACGGGGGCGCCGGCCTCAACGTGATCTCCGTCGAGACCTTTGAGGCGCTCCAAGTGACATACAACTAGCTGATGCTGACCAGGCCCTTCTCCGGGGTGACCCATGGCTCTACTGTCCCCTTGAGGCAAGTGCGCCTCCCTGTCACCTTTGGCACGCGCGACAACTACCGCACTGATCTCATCGATTTTGATGTGGCACGCATCGGCCTATCGTACAACGCCATCATTGGCTACCCGGTGCTTGCCAAGTTCATGGAAGCAACCCACCCCGGCTACAACGTCATCAAGATGCCCAGCTGTGGCGGCGTCATCACCATCGCGTGCGACGAGAGGGACACGGTTTGCTCCCTCAGGCACGGATACAGGGATGTGACGACCGCGCACTCGGCTGTAGGGGGCGAGGCCGCGCCAACAAGGAAGAAGCAATTGTTCTCCCAGGACCACACCAAAACAAAGAAAGTGTCGATCGATGGTAGCGGCTCAGGCCCTACCTTCACCATCGGCGCCGGCCTCACCCGCCCCTCCCCGAGCAGGAAGGCGGGCTCGTCGCCTTCCTCCGGATGAACAAGTATGTGTCCCCCACTTTGCGTGTCCGGGGTCCCTAGGAAGGTGATCGAGCACCACTTTGTGTGTCCCCCAATGCGCGTCCCGTCAAACAAAAAGTGTGGTGCGAGGCACCAGAGAAGCAAAATTTCATCGTCCAAGAGGTGCACAAGCTGCAAGAGGCTGGGGTCATCCGAGAGGTACACCATCCAGAATGGCTTGCCAACCCGGTCATCGTCCCCAAGAAGGGCGGCAAGGAGCGCATGCGTGTCGACATTACGAGTCTCAACAAGGCCTGCCCCAATGACCCCTTTCCGCTGCGATGCATCGACCAGATCGTGGACTCCGCCGCTAAGTGCGACCTGTTGTGTGCTACTTCTTGAGCTTGCGTTGATTTTTTCCTTGAAGAGGAAAGGGTGATGCAGCAAAGTAGAGATAAGTATTTCCCTCAGTTAGGAACCAAGGTATCAATCCAGTAGGAGGCACAAACAAGTCTCCAATAGATGTACCTGCACAAACTAACAAACACTTGCACACAACGAGAAAAAGGGGTTGTCAATCCCTTCAAGATCACGAACAAGAGTGAGATCTAATAGAGAAGGTATAAAAGATAAATAAAAGACCAAAATAAAGTAAATACAAATAAAGTGCAGCAAGGTATTTTTTGGTTTTTTGGATTATATATCTGAAAATATATGATGGAAAACAGACCGGGGGCCATAGGTTTCACTAGAGGCTTCTCTCTTGAAGAAAACATACGATGGGTAAACAAATTACTGCTGAGCAATTGATAGAATAGCGCATAATTATGAAGTCATCTAAGGTAATGATCATGAATATAGGCATCACGTCCGTGATAAGTAGACCGAAACGATTCTGCATCTACTACTATTACTCCACACATCGACCGACTCCTGCCTAAATCTAGAGTACTAAGTTCATAAGAACAGGGCAACGCTTTAAGTAAGATGACATGATGTAGAGGGATAAAATCAAGCAATATGATAGAAACCCCATATTTTTATCCTTGATGGCAACAATACAATACGTGCCTCGCTACCCCTTCTGTCACTAGGTGAGGACACCGCAAGATTGAACCCAAAACTAAGCACCTCTCCCATTGCAAGAAAAACCAATCTAGTTGGCCAAACCAAACCGATAGTTTGAAGAGAAGTACAAAGATATCTTAATCATGCATTAAAGAGTTCAGATAAGACTCAAATAATATTCATAGATAATATGATCATAAATCCACAATTCATCGGATCTCAACAAACGCACCGCAAAATAAGATTACATCGAATAGATCTCCAAGAACATCGAGGAGAACATTGTATTGAAGATCAAAGAGAGAGAAGAAGCCCTGTAGCTACTTGATATGGACCCGTAGGTCTGTGGTAAACTACTGACACATCATCGGAAGGGCACCAAGGTTGGTGTAGAGGTCCTCCGTGATCGAATCCGCCTCCGATGGAGTGTCGGAAAAGGCCCCAAGATGGGATCTCACGGGAACAAAGGCTTGAGGCGGCGCAAAATTACTTTTGGTGTGTCCTCTGGTGTAGGGGGAATATTGGAGGATTTATAGTGCGAAGATTAGGGTTGGAAGGTCTACGGGGGGCCCACATGCCCTGGGGGCGCCCCCCTGCGGTGCACCCCTATGGCTTGTGGCCTCCACCTAGGGCTTCTGGCCTCCGCTCCAAGTCACGTGGGTTTCTTCTGTTCCAAGAAAAATCACCGTAAAGTTTTATTCCTTTTGGACTACGTTTGATATTCCTTTTCTGTAAAAGTCAAAAACAAGGAAAAAATAGAAACTGGCACTGGGCTCTAGGTTAATAAGTTAGATACGTTGGATACGTATCAAGCATCCCCAAGCTTAATTCCTGCTCGTCCTCGAGTAGGTAAATGATAAAAACAGAATTTTTGATGTGAAATGCTACCTAACATATTTATCAATGCGATTTTTTTTATTGTGGCAAGAATATTCAGATCCAAAAGATTCAAAACAAAAGTTTAATATTGACATAAAAACAATAATACTTCAAGCATACTAATAAAGCAATCATTTCTCAAAATAACATGGCCAAAGAAAGTTATCCGTACAAAATCATATAGTCTAGCTATGGTCTATCTTCATCACACAAAATATTTCATCATGGACAACCCCGATGACAAGCCAAGCAATTGTTTCATATTTTTAATGTTCTTAAGCTTTTTCAACTTTCACACAATACATGAGCGTGAGCCATGGATATAGCACTATAGGTGGAATAGAATATGGTGGAGGTTGTGAGGAGAAGACAAAAAAGGAGAAAGTCTCACATCAAATAGGCAAATTAATGGGCTATGGAGATGCCCATAAATTGATATCGATGCAAGTGAGTAGGGATTGCCATGCAACGGATGCACTAGAGCTATAAGTGTATGAAGGCTCAAAAAGAAACTAAGTGGGTGTGCATCCAACTTGCATGCTCATGAAGACCTAGGGAAATTTGAGGAAGCCCATCATTGGAATGTACAAGCCAAGTTCTATAATAAAAAATTCCCACTAGTATATGAAAGTGGCAAAATAGGAGACTCTCTATCATGAAGAACATGGTGCTACTTTGAAGCACAAGTTTGGAAAAAGGATAGTAACATTGTCCCTTCTCTCTTTTCTCTCATTTTTTTGGTTTGGGCTCTTTGGCCTCTTTGGCCTCTTTTATTTTTTTAAGTCCGGAGTCTCATCCCAACTTGTGAGGGAATCATAGCTTCCATCATCCTTTCCTCACATGGGACAATGCTCTAATAATGATGATCATCACACTTTTATTTACTTACAACTCAAGAATTACAACTCGATACTAGAACAAAATATGACTCTATATGAATGCCTTCGGCGGTGTACTGGGATGTGCAATGATCAAGAGTGACATGTATGATACTATGCCAACTACATGATCATGCAAAGCAATATGACCATGATGGTATGTGTCATAATAAACAGAACGGTGGAAGTTGCATGGCAATATATCTTGGAATGACTATGGAAATGCCATAATAGGTAGGTATGGTGGCTGTTTTGAGGAAGGGTATATGGTGGGTTTAATGCACCGGCGAGAGTTGCGCGGTACTAGAGGGGCTAGCAATGGTGAAGGGTGAGAGTGCGTATAATCCATGGACTCAACATTAGTCATAAAGAACTCACATACTTATTGCAAGAATTTATTAGCCATCAAAGCAAAGTACTAATACGCATGCTCCTAGGGGGATAGATTGGTAGGAAAAGACCATCGCTCGTTCCTAATCGCCACTCATAAGGAAGACAATCAAAAAACAAATCATGCTTCGACTTCATCACATAACGGTTCACCATACGTGCATGCTTCGGGAATCACAAACTATAACACAAGTATTTGTACCAATCCACAATTACTCACTAGCATGACTCTAATATTACCATCTATATATCTCAAAATAAATGCAAGGAATCAAACTTCTCATATTATTCAATGCTCTTATATGAAAGTTTTTATTATATCCCTCTTGGATGCCCATCATATTAGGACTAAATTCATAACCTAAGCAAATTACCATGCTGTTTAAAGACTTTCAAAATAATATAAGTGAAGCATGAGAGTTCATCAATTTCTATAAAATAAAACCACTGTCGTGCTCTAAAAAGATATAAGTGAAGCACTAGAGCAACTACCTAGCTCAAAAGATATAAGTGAAGCACATAGAGTACTCTAATAAATTCACGATTAATGTGTGTCCCTCTCAGAAGGTGTGTACAGAAAGGATGATTGTGGCAAATTAAAAAGAAAAGACTCATATCATACAAGACGCTCCAAGAAAAACACATATCATGTGGTGAATAAAAATATAGCCTCAAGTAAATTTATCGATGGATTGAAGACAAAAGAGGGGATGCCATCCGGGGCATCCCCAAGCTTAGATGCTTGGTTGTCCTTGAATATTACCTTGGGGTGCCTTGGGAATCCCCAAGCTTAGGCTCTTGCCACTCCTTATTCCATTGTCCATCAAAACTTTACCCAAAACTTGAAAACTTCACAACACAAAACTCAACAGAAAACTCATAAGATCCGTTAGTATAATAAAATAAATCACCACTTTAGGTACTGTTGTGAACTCATTCTAAATTTATAATGGTGTTATATCTACTATATTCCAACAACTTATCCATGGTTCATACCCCCCGATACTACCCATAGATTCATCAAAATAAGCAAACAACACATATAAAACAGAATCTGTCAAAAACAGAACAGTCTGTTGTAATCTAGAAATTTCGTATACTTCTGTAACTCAAAAAATTCTGAAAAATTATGACAACCTAGAAAATTTGTATATCAATCTTGTGTAATATATTCAGATCAAAACCACGTTTCTGTGATTTTCTAAATTTCTTGAAATGAACACAAAAGTTTCTGTTTTTCAGCAAGATCAAATCAACTATCACCAAAGATCATCCCAAAGGTCTTACTTGGCTCAAACACTAATTAAAACACCAGAACAAAATTACTACAGAGGTATTAATGGGTAATTATTGAAAAACAGGAGCAAAGACAAAAACACAAAATAAACATTGGGTTGCCTCCCAACAAGCGCTATTGTTTAACGCCCGTAGCTAGGCATAAAACATAGATCTTGATTTTGTCATCTTTGGTATTCAATTCTTCAATTGCACATTTATATCCCCTAAGAGATTCATTGGGTTTATTGATGATCACACTCCTAGGTAAGAAATCAAGAAATTCACTTGTAGCAATTGGTTCTTTAATGATATTGACAAAGCTAGGATAAATACTTATCATCTTAAGATCTCCGTTTCCTTTACTAGATGATTGACCCTTATTTTTAGTAACATTAATAAACTTAGTAGCTTTAGTAGGAGGAAAATTTGGAGTAGTTTCAACAGCGGCAAAAGAGGAACCCAAGTTGGTAATAATATCTTCTAACTTATCAATTCTAGTAGAACCTTGATCTATTTTCTCATTAACTATAGGTTCCTTTTCCTTTAGATTCTTTAAAGTAATTCCTACCTTTGATCCAATTTGAGTAATGTGATTATGAATCTTTTTATCCAAATTTTCAATAAGCTCTACGGTAGAAATTTTATTCTCAAGAATATCAAGCCTTTGGATCACATGTTCCAAAGTTAAAGTTGTTTCATTAACCATGAGTGGTGGGGATCCTTCCAAATTTACCATAGCATTATAAGCATCCAAAGTATGACTACCCAAAAAATTACCCCCAATAATGGTGTCAAGCACATATCTATACCAAATAGTAACACCAACATAATTTTTTTGGAGAAGAACGGTAGTAGATTGCTTACGGGTAGATCTATTCTGAGCATTGCAAATTCTATACCAAGCTTCTTTTAAATTTTCTCCCTCCCTTTGTTTAAAATTGAGAACCTCAATTTCCGGGGTACTAACAATGGTAGAAGGACTAGCCATGAAAGCAAAACAAGTGATCTAGCACACGAGCAAATGAAAAGCAAACAAAAAGACGAACGAACAAAGGCGAATAAAAAGGCAAATATTTTTGTGTTTTTCTGAAAAAGTTTTAGAAGTGGGGGAGAGGAAAACGAGAGGCAAATGACAAATAATGTAAGTGCAAGAGATGAGAGTTTATGATGGGTACTTGGTAGGCTTGATGTAGAACCTCCCCGGCAACGACACCAGAAATTCTTCCTGCTACTTCTTGAGCTTGCGTTGATTTTTCCCTTGAAGAGGAAAGGGTGATGCAGCAAAGTAGAGATAAGTATTTCCCTTAGTTAAGAACAAAGGTATCAATCCAGTAGGTTGCACAAGCAAGTCTCCAATATATGCACCTGCACAAACTAACAAACACTTGCACACAGCATGAAAAAGGGTTGTCAATCCCTTCACGGTCACGAACAAGAGTGAGATCTAATAGAGATAGGTATAAAAGATAAATAAAAGAGCAAAATAAAGTAAATACAAATAAAGTGCAGCAAGGTATTTTCAGGTGTTTTGGTTTATAGATCTGAAAGTATATGATGGAAAATAGACCCGGGGGCCATAGGTTTCACTAGAGGCTTCCCTCTTGAAGAAAACATACGGTGGGTAAACAAACTACTATTGAGCAATTGATAGAAAAGCGCATAATTATGAAGTCATCTAAGGCAATGATCATGAATATAGGCATCACGTCCGTGACAAGTAGACCGAAATGATTATTCATCTACTACTATTACTCCAAACATCGACCGACTCCTGCCTGCATCTAGAGTATTAAGTTCATAAGAACAGCGCAACGCTTTAAGTAAGATGACATGATGTAGAGGGATAAACTCAAGAAATATGATATAAACCCCATCTTTTTATCCTTGATGGCCACAATACATTACGTGCCTCGCTACCGCTTCTGTCACAAGGTGAGGACACCACAAGATTGAACCCAAAACTAAGCACCTCTCCCATTGCAAGAAAAACCAATCTAGTTGGCCAAACCAAACCGATAGTTCGAAGAGAAATACAAATATATCTTAATCATGCATAAAAGAGTTCAAAAAAGACTCAAATAATATTCATAGATAATCTGATCATAAATCCACAATTCATCAGATCTCAACAAACACACCGCAAAAGAAGATTACATCGAATAGATCTCCAAGAACAACGAGGAGAACATTGGATTGAAGATCAAAGAGAGAGAATAAGCCATCTAGCTACTGACTATGGACCCGTAGCTCTATGCTAAACTACTCACAAATCATCAGAAGGGCAACAAGGTTGGAGTAGAGGTCCTCCGTGATCGAATCCCCCTCCAGCGGAGTGCTGGAAAAGGCCCCAAGATGGGATCTGATGGGAACAGAGGCTTGCGGTGGCGGAAAAGTATTTTTGGTGTGTCCTCTGGTGTAGGGGGATATTTGAGGATTTATAGTGCGAAGATTAGGGTTTGAAGTTCTACGGGGGGCCCACAAGACCTGGAGGCACGCCCCTATGGCTTGTGGCCTCCCCGTAGGGCTTCTGGCCTCCTCTCCAAGTCTCATGGGTTTCTTCTGGTCCATGAAAAATCACCGTAAAGTTTAATTCCATTTGGACTCCATTTGATATTCCTTTTCTGTAAAAGTGAAAAACAAGGAAAAATAGAAACTGGCACTGGGCTCTAGGTTAATAAGTTAGTCCCAAAAATAATATAAAATAGCATATTAATGAATATAAAATATCCAAAACAGATAATATAATAGCATGGAACAATAAAAAATTATAGATACGTTGGAGACGTATCATTGTGCTTTTTGGACGCTTTCTCAGGCTACCACGAGATCAAGATGGTGACGGAAGATGTGGAGGGGACGGGCATCATCTCCCCTTGTGGAGTGTTCTGCTACACATGCATGCCTTTCGGCTTGAGGAGTGCTGGCGCCTCCTTCCAGCGGCTAATGCACATCACGCTGGTACCCCAGCTAGGAAGGAACGCGGAGGCCTATGTCGATGACATCATGGTCAAGACGCGTGAGGCCATGACACTCATCAAGGATCTAGAGGAGACGTTCGCCAACTTGTGCAAGCTTAACCTGAAGCTCAACCCAGACTAGTGCATCTTTGGAGTTCCCTCGGGCAAATTCAAGGTTTCCTCATATCCCAACGAGGAATCGAGGTCAACCCAGAGAAGATCAGGGCCATCGAGAGGATGCACCCTCCCCGTACCCTCAAGTAAATGCAGCGATTGGCAGGGTGCTTGGCCTCCCTAGGGCGCTTCATCTCCAAATTCGATGAATGGGCCTTGCTATTCTTCAAGCTCATGGAAAGGTCTGGTCCCTTTGAATGGACTCCTGAGGCGGAGGCGGCCTTCGAAGATCTCAAGAAGTACCTCATGAGCCTGACTGTCATGGTCATGTCACGTCCTCGCGAGTGCCTGCTATTGTACATGGCGGCCACTCCCCAGATGGCCAGCACGGCCCTCATGGCGGAGCGAGAGGAGCAAGTTTGCGCCAAGAAGAAACCCGCCGCCCCTAAGAAGACATCGCCCGAGCCCACTCGAGCCCCGCCGGTAGATGCCGAGGGCCCACCTCAGGAGGCCTCCGTCCCTCCTCAGGGGGCACCCACCCTTCCTTATGAAACCTCTGGTGCCCCGCTCCTAGAGGCCCAAGTGGCGCCTCCCCCGAGCTTCCCTACAAGTACGACATGAACACCACGGTCATGCGCCTCGTCGAGCATCCTGTGTACTTTGTCAGTACAGTGCTGAGGGATGTGCGCGAGCGTTACCCGATGCAGCAGAAGCTCCTCCTCGCACTTCTCGTCGCCTCCAAGAAGCTGCACCACTATTTCCAAGGCCACCCCATTAAGGTTATTTCTGCCTACCCCCTGGAGCAAATCCTGCGTAGCCCCAACGCCGCTGGCAGAGTCGCCGAGTAGAACATCGACCTGTAGGCCTTCCAGCTGGAGTTCTGCACCACCAGGGTCATCAAGGGCACGGCCCTTACCGACTTCGTGGCAGAATGGACGGACCTATACAAGGAGGAGCCTTGCGAAAACGAGTCCCTCTTGCCTGGGTATGAGGCGCCCAGTGGTTGGGTTCTGTACTTCGACAGTGCTTTCTCCAGGCAGGGCACGGGGGCTGGCATCATACTAACTTCACCGGCTAGAGATAAGCATTACTACATGGTCCAGCTGTGCTTCAGCCGTGAGGAGAAGGTCTCCAACAACATCGCGGAGTATGAGGGCCTCATCACCAGCCTCAAGGCCGGCTCTGCTCTCGGTGTCAAGCTCCTCGTCATCAAGGGCGACTCTCAACTCCTCGTCAACTTCTCCAAAAAAAAGTACAAACCCAAGGATGAGTACATGGCAGCCTACCTAGAGGAGGTACGTAAACTTCAGAAGCGCTTCCTTGGCTTGGAGCTGCAGCATATCTCGCATGGGGAAAACAAGGAGGCTGATGACATCACGAAGTGAGCGTCTCGTCGCGAGTCTATCGCGGGAAACCACAGCTACCTATGGGGCCAAGGGGCCCCTTGCTGGTTCGGCAGGGGGGATGTCGCGTTGCACAAAGAGCAGAAGAATGTGGGGCAGCACGGCAGAGATCACAAAGGCAATTTTACCCAGGTTCGGGCCGCAGCAAGGCGTAAAACCCTACTCCTGCTTTGGTGGATTAATGGTGGAAAAGTGGTGGTGGAGCGTAGTACACTTGCCCGGCAGGCTCGCCCTAGGAAGGCAGTGACTACGCAAGTACGAGCATGGGGGTGTTCAACTTTTCAACCCTTGCTACGGTTGCCATGGGCCTCCTTTTATATGTTAAGGGGTCACCACAGTGGCAAAACAGTCATTATTCACTGATAAGATAGCAAATAGTGCTATCATACCTAATTCTGCAAGCTGACAGAGTGCATTAAATGCACCGCTCAACGTCACATCGTTGCTCGCCCGGCAAGCCTTGCCAGGCTCGTCTTGCCAGCTTCATGCCTGCTTGCTTGGCACGTCGCAGGACGGGTGTCATCTGTAGGTATTTCCTATAGAAACAGGCCACCATGTGGCGAATGGCTGCCACTTAGTCACTTTGCGGCTTGACACCGCATTGATCAACGACGTGGGTCGTGGTGAGATGGCTTGGTGAGGTGTCTTTGCCCTTGTGAGTCCCGGCAGGCCTTGCCGGAACGTCTTGAATGCTTTCTTCCGGGGGAGCCCTTGTCCCAACCAGGTCCGCCTGCCTAGCAAGGGAGGCTTTTCTCCTGGTGGTGTCTCACTTCTCTGTCTTGGTCTTGGCCTTCTTAATCAGCATGCTGGTTCTTCGAAGATCTTGGTCTCTTGTATCTTGACACGGCCTTGGTGTTGTAATCTTGTTCTCGTGCCTGTGCACAGTAAGGGCAACAGACCCAGGGTTTGTTGCACTGACAGAAGCCCCCGGGCCTGCCCCGATCGCGCTGTCGGGCGTCGTCGGGGTAGGTCCTAATAACTGCACAGACAGGAGCACTGAAGAGGCTGATATCTTGGAGTCTTCTTTGCTTCTTCATTAATCTCGAATCTGGGGCAGTTTCCGGTTTTCCCGCTCGTCGTGCGTAATGCTGCGAAAAACTTGGACTGTGGCCCATGGATTGCCCACGCCCCACGATCACGGTGCGGAAACTACCATCCCACTTGCTCCCCGCCTCGCACGCACCTGCCATGTGTTCCGCATGCATTGGTCATGGTAGGTGGTGGATGTGGAGAGCGCGGGGACGAGTGCCACGGTTGAGAACCAGGCGTCGATGGTTTGGGCAGAGGGTCGGCCTTGATTCTTTGGGCTACAGATGGTGCAGGGAGGCCGCATTGGGGCAACGGGGCGGCCGTTTCCTGCGCAAAAGGCTAGCCCCCCGCTCCGTCCTTCTATAAAAAAGGGGGGAAGAGCAGTGCATTTTCACTCATACCTCTTCTCCCTTCTTGCAATCTTCCTCCACTCGCCATGGTGAGAGGACGAGGGCGCGGCGGCACTCCAGCGGCGGCGATGAGGGCTTCTACTCGACAGCGCATCCCTCCTCCTGATCCCGTGATAGAAGAGCCCACCGCGAGAGGATGAGGGAGGGGGCGAGGCTGAGGTTGCCGCGGTGCTTGAGGAAGAGGGGGACGGGGCGATGCCTTAGCCGTGCCCCCACCGGCGGTCCTCCCTCCAATGGACGGCCATGTTGGGGATCAGCCTCAAGAGTTCATCATCCGGCTGTACAAACCCCCATGCGGCCATCTTTGCCTCCCTACTCCATTTGCATGGGAAATGGAGCTCGAACAGCCACGCGCTCTAAGGTTGCACATGTGGGGCTGTGGGAACGGTGGCATGTGGGTTGATGTCGACTTCCCTGCTCCTCATGTGATGTACCTCCATCGTGGTTGGAAGACCTTCGCTCCTTCCCATGGTTTCTCGGAAGGGCACATTCTCCAGTTCAAATTAATGGAGAGTGGCCTGCTCTCCGTCAAGATCTTCGGGCGCTCAGGAGCTCGCTTAGGGTGCTGTGTGGAGAGATCAATGGACGACAACAGCTCCTCCTCGAGCAAAAGCAACGAGGAGGACAGTGACGATGATGATGACGGCAGCGCGCGGGAGGGCGACGACTCTGGCTCCGGCTGAGCGTTGCCCGCACCATCTTCATCAGGCGGTGGCACCATCATCTGCATCTACCTCTACTTCCCGGCAAGTTGATTTGCCGGGGAGTTGGATGCAGGGGTGGGGATGGTGCCGCCTGGCTTCCTCCAGCAGTCTTCCTGCTGGACCCCGGCAGGCTTCCTCTCAGACTGCAGCTCCGTTAACCCTGCCGTATCCTACTGGCCTTGGTGGTGGTGGTTGGCGGGTCGCCTCCGTCGTGCTCTCCATCGATGCGTTCCCCAGTGCTCCCCCGTCCTTGTCAGGCTACCTCTCCTGGAGCCCGATGGGAACGGGCCGGGCTTCTGCTCAGGCACTCCTTTTGCCCTTCTCGCCTTCAACTATTGTGCCTAGGAGGAAAGGGACAAGAAAGGGCATCACGGGGCACTTATCTTTTTTCAATCTTAAAATTGCCGGTACTTGCCGAATTTTAGTTCAAATAATGTAATCTCTCGAGCCCATGTCTTTGTTCTATAAGGTTTGTACTTGTATGACCAGCATATTAATGAAAAAGATGAACCTTGCCAGGAACTCGTGCATGTATATGTCCACGTAGAGGTGAAATGCCTCTTTATTTCAAATAAATGAGTTTTCCCCAGAAGGCTATCCTGCCGGTACCCTTTCTTCGTTGCCGGGGAAATGAGCCTACCGGCAAGAAATAGAGGGACCAGCCCCCCGCCAATTTCTTTTCATCAAAGGCCACTACGACCATCCAGGTCGAAGCAATGTTCGAGCCAGGGATGGGAGCACCTAAGTTTCGAAGAGTGGCAGGGTTTTCTTATGCACAAGTTTTAGCTTACAGAACACTTATGGACAAGAGGTAGAACTTATCTGTTTGGTTCGTCGGGGATCGCATCATTCATTCATCTCCCCATCTTCTTGCAGAAACCAAGTTCTCGGCAGGAACGTGCAGCTTTATCCAGATGAGAATGATGCAGGATGCGATCCTATCTATATGCACATGCAAATGCTCATGAAATGCTTATGCTAATGCTCTTGGAATGCTTATGCATGCATGCAACTTGGTCGGAGGCTCCCCAGTGCTTCGTTTATTTCTCTGGTGCTCAGGGTCATCACCTGGCTTTGTACAAGGGGTTACATGCAACTGAGGCAAGGCCTGTACAAAAGGGTGGCTGCCGGGCAGGGCCCGACAGCCGTGCCTTACGGGTAGAACTTGCGGAGATGCTCAATATTCCATGAGTTTTGCAATTGAATGCCATCTCCGGTCTCCAGATGGACTGCGCCAGGTCTGGTGACTCGTACTACCCGGTAAGGGCCTTCCCACTTCGGCGTCAACTTGTTTGTACCCTTGGCAGACTGAACGCGCATAAGGACAAGGTCGCCTTCCTCAAAACACCGGGCATGAACCCTGAGGCTATGATAGCGACGTAGGGCTTGCTGATAGCGTGCAGCACGCGTAGCAGCCTGGAGACGGTTCTCCTTGAGTAGCACAATGTCGTCACGCCAGTGCTAATCTTGCGCTACTTCATCGTAGGCAAGCACTCGAGGCGACCCATAAATTAGTTCCGTGGGGATAACTGCTTCCCCCTCATAGACCAGGGAAAAAGGAGTCTGCCCGGTAGCTCAATTTGGTGTCATTCTGAGGAACCATAGAACCACCGGCAGCTCATGGATCCACCGCCTGCCGTGCTTCTGCAGTGTATCAAAGGTTCTTGTTTTGAGTCCCCGCAGCACTTCAGCGTTTGCCCTCTAAGCTTGCCCGTTGCTTCTGGGATGCACGATAGAAGCAAACGAGATCTTGCTTCCGAGGGCATGAACATATTGCATGAAGGCGCGACCCGTGAATTGGGTGCCGTTGTCGGTAATGATCCTTGCCGGGATTCCAAAATGACACACCAAATCTTTCAAGAACTTGATAGTTGATTGAGCAGTCACCTTTCTCACGGCAGCAACTTCCGGCCACTTTGTAAACTTGTCGATAGCAACGAACAAGAATTGAAAGCCCCTGATCGCTCGGGGGAATGGGCCGAGGATATCGAGCCCCCAGACCAAAAATGGCCATGATAAAGGGATTGTCTGAAGAGCTTGGGCAGGGAGGTCGATTTTCTTGGAATGGAACTAACAGGCTTCACATTTGGTGAGTAGCTCAACCGCATCTTGGAGGGCTGTGGGCCAATAGAATCCTTGCCGGAATGCTTTCCCAACCAGCGCCCTTGATCCAATGTGGGAGCCGCACATGCCTTTGTGTATCTCAGCCAGTAGTTCCTTCCCTTCTTCCCAGCAGATGCACTTCAATTTCACACCGTTGGGCCTCCTTCTGTACAGAGTGTCATCGACAAACTGGTACATACTGGCCCTCCGGGCTACTCTTTCAGCCTAATCTTGGTCATTGGGTGGTTCTCCGGTTTGGAGAAAGTGGACTATGTGCCTTGCCCAAGTTGGAGCCTGGGGCTCGGCAACAAGGACTAGCGGCACCTCCTCAACTGCGGGGGCACATTCCTCGTTCGCAGGGACCATGGGTCCGGCTGGAGGGTGCTGTCCGGCAGGTTGTGAGGAGTTGTTTCCGCCAGGGTTCCTCCCAGGAGCGGATGGCTCTACCGGGAGAGGCTTACCGGAGTCCAGCTTTCTCCTTTTCCGGGCCATTGTTGCTGGGGATACGACGGGCTGAGTAAGCTGGAGAACAAAAGTTCCTGGTTCCACAGGAAGCTTTTGGGCAGCATACTTTGACAGGTGATCACCTATGCTGTTTTCCGCACGAGGTATGTGCTGTGTTTGCAACCCATCAAAGCGCTCCTCCAATCTTCTCACTTCCTCAATGTATGCCTCCATCAATGGACTTTGGTTATCCTTGTTGACTTGTCTCAGCACAAGCTGTGAGTCTCCTCGAATGATCAGCTTCTTGATTCCCAATTCTGCGGCAATCCTGAGCCCGGCAAGGAGCCCTTCATACTCTGTTGTATTGTTGGTTGCCTCTTCCCAGGCAAAATGCATCTGGACGACGTACTTCAAGTGTTCCCCGGAGGGAGCGACGAGAAGCACGCCAGCCCCTGCACCTTGTAGGGAAAAAGCACCATCAAAATACATGATCCATTCTTGGGGCACCTCCTTGCCGGGGATAACTGTTTCTGGCACTTCCTCATCAGGGGTTGGCGTCCATTCTGCAATAAACTCTGCCAATGCCCTGCTCTGGATTGTTGATGTGCTCTCAAACTTCAAACCAAAACTGGATAACTCCAAAGCCCACTCCACTATTCTGCCAGTAGCCTAAGGGTTCCGGAGTATCCTTTGCAATGGGAAGCGAGTGACAACTGTGATCTCATGGGCTTGGAAGTAGTGGCGCAGTTTCCTTGAGGCTATGATGAGGCCAAAGATCAACTTTTGCGTGCCAGAGTACCTCGATCTAGCCCCCTGTAGCAGGGAACTGACGAAGTACACTGGGCGCTGCACCACTATCTTCCTTGCCATGTCCTTGGGGTTGTCTTCGCTGCTGTGCTTATCTCTGTCCTGATCCCTATCTTACTCTGCCGGTCTTTGCTCACTCTCTGTTTCATCCAGTTCGCGCTATGCCACCAAGGCTGCACTAACCACTTGATTGGTTGCCGCCAAGTATAGCAGCAACGGCGCTTGCGGTTTGGGAGCAACCAAGGTGGGCACAGAAGATAGGTAGGCCTTCAACTCTTGCAAAGCCGCATCTGCTTCTGGAGTCCACTTCACGGGCCCTGCCTTCTTCAAGATTTTGAAGAACGGCAAGGCGCGCTTGGCAGACTTGGAAATGAATCTGCTTAGCGCGGCAACGCACCCTGTCAGATGCCTTACATCTTTGACCGTCTTTGGTGCTTGGATCTGTTCGATGGCTTGGATCTTGTCGGGGTTGGCTTCGATCCCCTGATGGGATACAAAGTACCCGAGCAGCTTGCCGGAGGGAACACCAAATACACACTTCTCTGGGTTGAGCTTTAAGTTGATCTTGCGCAAATTGGCAAATGTCTCCTCCAAATCCTGGATAAGGGTTGATCTGTCCTTGGTTTTGACCACAATATCATCCATATAAGCCTCAATGTTTTCTGTGCAGCTGTGGCCCAAAACCAATCTGGACTGCCCTTGCAAAAGTAGACCCGCCACTCTTTAATCCGAAAGGCATGCGGATAAAACAGTATGTACCACACGGGGTGATGAACGAGGTCTTCTCTTCGTCTTCCTTGGATATGAAGATTTGATGATACCCAGAATATGCATCCAAAAAGGAGAGCAAATCACAGCCTGAAGTGGAGTCCACGATCTGGTCGATGCGTGGCAAGGGAAATGGGTCTTTCGGGCAAGCCTTGTTGAGATCTGTGAAGTCTATGCAAAGTCTCAATTTCCCATTGGCCTTCCGGACAACCACTGGATTTGCTAACCACGTTGGATGCAGCGCTCCTCTAACCAAACCAGCTACCTCAAGTTTCTTGATCTCCTCTGTAATGAACTGCTGCTTCTCCAAGGCCTGCTTTCGGACTTTCTGCTTGAAAGGTCGGGCATATGGGCAGACAGCAAGGTGGTGCTCGATTACCTCCCTGGGAACACCGGGGATATCAGATTGTTGCCAGGCAAGCACATCGATATTCGCCCGCAGGAAGGCAACGAGCGCACTTTCCTATTTGTCATCGAGGGTGGCACTGATGGTGAAAGTACCATCAACGCCAGCCAGCCCTGCCGGGACCTTCTTCACTTGTGGAGCAGCAACCTTGGATCTCTTGTTGTTGGATCTCTCTGGCAAGTCATCAACAGGCGTAGCGCACTCCAAAGAGGCGCGCTTCCCGAATTCCTTGCCGGAGCCCTTACTATCCTTCTTCTTCCCTCTGTTCTCCTTGGCGGGAACTGCCACTGCTGCTGGCTCTGCCGCGACTGCGTCCCGGTACATCTTGTCGACACAAATGATTGCGTCTTTCTCATCTGATGGGACGGAAATGACTCCAACTAGCCCTGGCATCTTCAAGACAGTGTAGGCATAGTGGGATGCCGCCATGAACTTAGCCAGGGCTGGGCGTCCAAGGATCCCATTGTACGACAAGGGGAGGTCAACCACATCAAACACAATCTTTTCAGTCCGGTAGTTCAGCTCTCCCCCAAACATCACAGGCAACGTGATCTTTCCCTTAGGATGACTCCTGCCGGGATTAACTCCTTGAAACGTGTCGTTGACTTTTAACTCACCCTCTGCTATCTGAAGCTTGCTGATAACCTTTGGGGAGATCAGATTCAGCCCGGCCCCGCCGTCCACCAACATCTTCATGACCTTGAGATTGCGGATTGTTGGAGAGACCAACAACGGTAAACATCCTACAGCGGTGGTGCGGTCAGGATGATCCTCTTCGTAAAAAATGATGGGCGTGCGTGACCATTTGAGTGGTTCCCGGGCCCCTGGCGCTGGTTCCACGGCATTAACCTCATGCGCCCACCGCTTGAGTTGGCGTTGAGAGGCGTGTAGAGACGCACCCCCGTCAATGCACAAGGCGTCAGTGGCCTTCTGGAACTCCTGCTCACTGGTTTCCTCTTCATCCCCTTCATCACTCTCATCACCGCAGGCTTCCTTCTCTTGATACCTAGCGGGTTTTCCTTTGTTCCGAATAGGTCTGCCAGGGCGATTTACTTCACCGCCACAACCCTTACCGCCAGCAACATTCTGTCCCTTTTCCTTGTCACGCTTCTCATATTCTGCTTTCAATCTCTTGACAAGCTGCTCAACTTGATAACACTCTTGACGGTCGTGGCCCTTGGTCTGATGTATCTTGCAGTACGGTCCATCACCTTTCCCGGCCTTTTCGGTGGCCGCGGCCTCCCAGCAGTCAGAGCACACGCCAGCTTCCTTGCCGGGGGTTTCGGCCTTAACCTTCTTGCCAGTACTAGGGATACCCAACCCTTCAACAGACATTACCGTCTTATCCTTGCGCTTCTTGCTCTTCTTCTGACTGGTGGAATCATCATCATCCTCTGAATCAACATTAATGCAATCCTCCTCTCCGGGCAGTTTTCTTCGCTCCTCCATCCGAGCACGCTTATCCACCAAGGTGTAAAGTTCCTTCACAGTCTTGGGCAACCGTACATTCATCTTGGAACAAATCTTTCGGTTGCACAAATTGGACTGGAAGGCAGCTATCACAGCTGCTGGATGGATATTTGGGATGTTTCTGTGGACTCTGCTAAATCTCTGCAAATACTTCCGAAGAGTCTCTCCTTCTTTTTGATGAAGAGGCTGCAGATCACTGGGCCGACCTGGTTCTTGATGGCCGCCAGTGAAGGCACCAATGAACTCATGTCACAAATCAGCCCATGATGAAATGGAGTTCTCTGGCAGGTGCATCAGCCAAGACCTCACATTGGACTTGAGAGCCAAAGGAAGTAGTTAGCGAATACCTTCTCATCTCTCCCCCCGGCAGCTTGAACAGCGATGGTGTAGATGCTTAGAAACTCTGCCGGGTTCAGCCTCCCATCATACTTCTCGGGTATCTCCGGCTTGAACATGCGGACGGACAGCCAACGGACTTGCCGTAGCTCACGAGTAAAGGCAGGGTACCCAACCTTGAAACGTAGGTACCCACCAGTATCGAGCGCAGGCTCGTCGACGTCGAGACCGTCACACCCATTGGCCCAGCGGTGGGCGTCGTGGCGTTGCTCAACGACAACGCGCGCGTCTCCCCTCTGCCTGTCCTCCGAGGCACGCTGCCGGCCTAGACGCGCTCGAGGGTCAGAAGAGGCCGTCGAGACGCCATCAGGCTCTTGATTCTGCTGCGCCCACGCTAGCTGCCGTGGCGGGGATTGTACCGTGGGGGTGGCCCCTTCCATACGACCAGTAGCACGGGCCGTTGTCGTCGCTTGGGGAGGCCGTGGCGGGCCAGCTCGCTGCGAGCCCCCAGCCTCGTTGAAGCCGAGCAGGCTCTGGATGGTGGCACACCATTCATCCATCTGCTCGGCCGCTGGCGGAAACCATAGCAGCAGTTGAGCCTGCGCCATGGCCTCCGTAGCAGTACTTGGTATGGGCGATGATGACACAGATCGCGCCGTCGCTCGGCTCCCGACGGGGCCAGCAGCGACCGTATCATGTCCCCGCTGTTGCAGGGCGGCCATCTGGATGGCATGGTGGCGCGGTGACGGTGCTTGAGGGTCAGCAGCTCCACTAGGCGCAGCAGCCTGGTCGACTCGTCACGGGGGAGGTGCACGTGCTGCGGCCACCCCTGTGGTGGGGGTGGCCGGAGGGCGGCGATTCACCCCGGACCGAGCGCCATTGCTGTGGCTGTGCCTGTCAGCGAGGGGATGGAGTGTGGATGGAGTAGCCCCTTCACCCGTACCTCACGGAGCGTGGCCATCGGGGTGTTGCTGATATTGCTGTCCTTCGGGGTCTCCTGCTCCTGCTTCGACCGCACGGGAAGTGGTGACGGTGCCGCCTGCCCCGACCACAACCCCAGTGGCGTCCACACTCTCGTGCGCCTCCGCGTCCCCCGCAACATTGGTGGCTGCGGGTGGCAGCGCCTTCGAGGTGGATGGGTGAGCAGCATCACCGGGCTTCTTCTTGGGTGCCATTGCCGACGGCGCTGTCGAAGACGAAGATGGTGATGAAGATGACGCGCTGCACATGCTTTCAGGTCCGCGCAAGCGATCCCCCTACCTATGGGGCCAAGGGGCCCCTTGCTGGTTCGGCAGGGGCGATGTCGCGTTGCACAAAGAGCAGAAGAATGTGGGGCAGCATGGCAGAGATCACACAGGCAATTTTACCCAGGTTTGGGCCGCCGCGAGGCGTAAAACCCTACTCCTGCTTTGGTGGATTGATGGTGGAAAAGTGGTGATGGAGCGTAGTACACTTGCCCGGCAGGCTCGCCCTGGGGAGGCAGTGACTACGCGAGTACGAGCGTGGGGGTGTTCAACTTTTCAAACCTTGCTACGGTTGCCATGGGCCTCCTTTTATAGGTTAAGGGGTCACCACAGTGGCAAAACAGTCATTATGCACTGATAAGATAGCAAACAGTGCTATCATACCTAATTCTGCAGGCTGACAGAGTGCATTAAATGCACCGCTCAATGTCACATCATTGCTCGCCCGGCAAGCCTTGCTGGGCTCGTCTTGCCAGCTCCATGCCTGCTTGCTTGGCACGTCGCAGGACGGGTGTCATCTATAGGTATTTCCTGTAGAAAGAGGCCACCATGTGGCGAATGGCTGCCACTTAGTCACTTTGCGGCTTGATACCGCTTTGATCAATGACGTGGGTCGTGGTGAGATGGCTTGGTGAGGTGTCTTTGCCCTTGTGAGTCCTGGCAGGCCCTGCCGGAACGTCTTGAATGCTTTCTTTCGGGGGAGCCCTTGTCCTTCCCAGGTCCGCCTGCCCGGCAAGGGAGGCTTTTCTCCTGGAGCTGTCTTGCTTCTCTATCTTGGTCTTGGCCTTCTTAATCAGCATGCTGGTTCTTCGAAGATCTTGGTCTCTTGTATCTTGACACGGCCTTGGTGTTGTAATCTTTTTCTCGTGCCTGTGCACAGTCAGGGCAACAGACCCAGGGTTTGTTGCACCGACAGAGTCCCAGAGTCCCAGTGTCTTCGAAGAAAGGCTCTTTAGGCGGTCCGCCACACAGCCTGCCATTGGCACGATGCCGCCTCGTGAAGAGCTTCCACCCGCGCTGACCACAGGCGCGCCAGACTGCGGCCCCACCTCAGGAGCCCGCCTGCTGCTGGTGCTGGAGCCCCAAGAAGGTAGCTACGCCGTGGAGTTCTAGGCTTACCTGCTTCACAACACTCTTCCCAAGGAGGATTCGGAAGCGGAACACGTCATCCCGCAAGCCACCACTTACTGTTTGTGAGATGGCGAACTATACCGCAGGCGCCCCAACGGTGTCTTTTGCGGTGCATCTCGGAAGAGCAAGGGCGTGAGCTGCTCGCCGACATCCACTGAGGGGATTACGAACACCACTCCTCATCGTGGACCCTCGTCGCTAAGGTGTTCCGCAACGGCTTCTATTGGCCCACCGCGCTCCATGACGCTGCCAAGTTGGTCCAGTCCTACGAAGCCTATCAATTCTATGCCAAGCAGATTCACCAGCCGGCGCAGGGGCTCCAGACGATTCCGCTTTCATGGCCTTTCGTGGTCTGGGGGCTGGACATATTAGGGCCCTTCCCTCGCGCGGTTGGTGGCTACCACTACCTCTACGTTGCCATTGAAAAGGTCACCAAGTGGGCGGAGCTTGAACCCGTGCACACCATCCTGGCAGCTTCAGCCGTCAAGTTCATCAAGGGCCTCGTGAGCCAGTTCGGCGTCCCAAACCGCATCATCACCGACAATGGCTCCCAGTTCATGAGTGGCCTCTTCAAGTCCTACTGTTCCAGCCTAGGCACGCACATCTGCTACGCCTCGGTGGCATACCCACGTAGCAACGGCAAGGCCGAGCGTGCCAACGTCGGGGTCCTTAAGGGCCTCAAGACGAGGAGCTTCAAGAAGAAGCTCGAAGTTTGCAGCAAAGGCTGGCTGGAGGAATTGCCATCCATGCTGTGGTCTATCCACACAACGGCGACAAAACCCACAGGCTAGACCCCCTTCTTCCTCATTTATGGGGCATAGCTTCAGCCGTCAAGTTCATCAAAGGCCTCATGGGCCAGTTCGGCGTCCCCAACCACATCATCACTGACAATGGCTCCCAGTTCACGAGTGGCCCCTTCAAGTCCTACTGCGCCAGCCTAGGCACGCACATCTGCTATGCCTCGGTGGTGCACCCACGTAGCAACAGTGAGGACGAGCGTGCCAAAGCCGAGGTCCTCAAGGGCCTCAAGATGAGGAGCTTCAAGAAGAAGCTCGAAGCCTGCGGCAAGGGCTGGCTGGAGGAATTGCCATCCATGCTGTGGTCTATCCGCACGATGGCGACCAAACCCATAGGCGAGACCCCCGTCTTCCTCGTTTATGGGGCGGAGGCGGTCCTCCCCTCGGACTCAATCTTGGCTCCCCGCGAGTCCTGGTGTTCGACGAGTCACACTAGGATAGCTCGAGGGGGGCCGACTTGCTGCTCCTAGAGGGAGCCCACCGACAGGCTGCCCTTCGGGCCAGGAGGTACCAGTAGGCCTTGCGCCGTTACCATAGTCGCCACATCTGCCCTCGAACCCTCGAGGTCGGGGACCACGTGCTCCATCAGATCCTCTCCAGAGAGGGGCTCCACAAGGTCTCACCCATGTGGGAAGGCCCTTTCAGGGTTTCCCATGTTTCTAGGCCAGGCATTGCCCGGCTGGAGATGGAGGACGGAGTCCCTGTGCTTAACGCTTCGAACATCCAACACCTCCGAAAGTTCTACCCATGAACCTCTCATGTAAGAGTGAGGTGGGGTTCTACACGCCCCAGAGCCTCCCGCCGAGCGGCCTCGCGAGAGCTCCCGCCCACGCCCAAGTGGAAGCCCCATGATCCACGCTGGCGGAACGATCGAACCGCAATCATGCCCACGCCCAAGTGGAAGCCCCATGCTCCGCACTGGCAGAATAATCAAATGAGGGTGCCCCACGGTCTGCACCAACCTCAAGCTGACCCATGCCGGACTCGGCAGCCACATCTCTTTCTGGCTCGTGTAAACGAATTTGTCATATTCCTTTAGTAAACCTTTGGTTTTTGAGTCATGCTGCGTTTTGTTGAATTTTTACCCCACGAGACACATGCGCTCGTAATCCCCCTCTTGAGCCTCATGTAAGCAGGGCTGGACACGGTGCCTATGCTCGGATCAGTCTCAGCAGCATTGAAAAACCGAAGTAACCGGGCTCTGGCTCGCGGGCCTTCTCCCATGCACGCCACCCCACCAAGGTCCTTGGTTTCTAATCTCCTCGCGTGACGCCCATGAGTGAGCCGATGAGCGTGTGTCGCTCCCCCGATGTGGAACCTCCTACGCATGATCCATGTGTTTCCTTGCGCGTGAGCTGCTTGCACGTCAAAGGGCAGCTTCCCGAGCATCTTGCCTCAGGAGCCCTTGCTAGCCCATGATGCCCCTTACCTCCTGGCCTGGCCCAGGCATCGTGACCTGGCTTACCAGCGACGGCTAAGTCCTGCACGGGGGCTGTGTCCTAGCGACGTAGAGCGTAAAAGCAAGCGTAAAGGAAAAACAAGCATAGGGAGGAAGCCCCATGAGAGCATGAAAGTTCATTACAACAGTAAAGGGCTTAAGCAAGAGTCGTTGACTTCATGCCCCCACGAGGCAACAATTGAGTATCGATAGGTGAATTAAAAAGTGACCTAAGAACATGCGTGGCCATCGCCGCCGCTGTCGTCACCCTCATTTTCCTCGACTCCGCCCTGGCCCTCGCTACTGTCATGGGCAAACTGCACGTTCAACGCATCCACATGGTCCTCGACTGCCTTCCCGAGGGCACCATGGAGTTCCTCTGGGACGGGAGCTATCACGGCCTTGAAGTCGAAGTGGGGGTCAACACGAAGGAGATGGCTGAAGACGCCTGTCGACACTTGGGTATGGAGGTCGCGACATTCCTCCTCGATGATTTGCCCACCTTCTTGGCGTCCCCCTTCAAGCCGCTCCACGACCTTGGTAGAAAAGTTGAGGTAGCCGGTGTCATTGGTCACGATGGGGCTGGAGACATCCTCCTTGTAGATAGAGCTCAGAGCATGGCGAGCCCGCAGCTCGAGGGCTTGGAACATCTTGGAGTGCTCGTGCTACCGTCCCCGAGCCTAGTTCGCTTCATCCTTTGCCCGCTCTACGAGGGATGGGATGCTTCCCACTTGCTCCTGGAGCGAGGCCGTCTCGGCCTAGGCGATGGTTTGGCTTCTAGCGCGGTCCTTCACACCCTTCTGCTTAAGTCAGCACTTCCTTGAGGCCATCTATATTGCACTTTAATTCTCCTATAACTTTAGCTTTTTTCTATGCTCCTTGGTAAGTGTTCGGCGGGCACTCACAATTTTTGCATCGGCATCCACCTGGATCTTCGCTTCCTTGGTAGCCAGGGAGGCATTGGTCTTTTCCATGCGCTGAGCAAGAGAAGCTTGAGCGGCAGCCACCTGGCGGTCCAGCACCTCCAACCGCTCGCGCTCCAGACTCTACTCGGACACTGTCAGCATGAGTTCCTGCTCGAGGGCCTTGAGGTCAACCTCACGTGTTGCCAGTCCTTCCTCGTAGGCGGAGAGGGTGTCCCTTCGTGCTTGGCTTTGCCGTTCCAGGGCGGCGTTTGAGGGCAAGAGCTCTTGCTCGTGAGCCTCCGCTGCTTTGCGCCGCCGGTCCGCTGCCTCAGCCTCCTAGAAAGCGCGCTCGCGGGCCTCCTTCGCCTCGGTGACAGATTTCTCGTCCCCCAAGCGGGCGGTCTTGTGCTGGAGGCGACTTAGCTTGATGGCGACTTCAAGTTGACGCCACCCGCGTGCCAGGTGCAATCACTCCTCGGCAAGGCACTCTTCAACATCTTTGAGCTCCGCCCTAAGCTGGTTCAGCACGCCCACTGTGATCCGCAAGAGGCTGTGCCGGATCATGGTCCGGCAGTTCACGAGCACCAAGGCCCTATCTGGACTGAGCCCCTCACCCTTGTTCACCGTCGTGGCCTACGAAGCCCCGGCCTCGCCCGCCGGGGGCCCGAAGCTGACCGACGTCCCCTTTGCCCCTCCTCGGCAAGGCGACGCACCCTGTGAGCTCGGTGCCCTTTTAGAGGTGACCAGGCTCCCGGGCCGCCCCCGGAGCCGGCATGGACGGGCGCGGTGGCCGATGGTTCCACCTTTGCCGGCTCGGCATCTGCCTCGGCGGTAGGTACCCCAGTGGCCGAGGAGTGGTCTCTCGAGGGCGCCTCCAGAGGAGTCACCAGCACTCTCCCGTGCGCGAGACCATCTTCGGCAACTGGGGGGTGCTCGATCATTTCGCGCCCTGCGCCCCTGGCGGGCGGCAGAGAATTCCCAACCAGGCCCAGGGAATCTCCCTATTTTTTGCTTAAGGATGACCTTCACAGAGAGAAGATTCATACTCATGAGGCATGAGGGCCGCAAGAAGAGCGAAGGCAGGGAGCTTACTCATCCATGGCGGCCCACTTCCTCTTCGGCGCCCTCGGCAGGTCGCCGTCGTCACCACCCGCGCGGGGCTTCTTCCCCCAGCCGACTAAGGGGAGGGGACCCCGGAGACCCGCGGCCCTGTCTTCAGTGCCAGACCCCTTAGAGGAGGAGCCCTAGGAGTCACCCCCGGCACCGCCCCCGGGAGCCTGCGGCTGGGCGTTCGCTGCCCGGCAACCGTTCGCGTCCGGCGGTGCCTCGAGAGAGGTGGGTGCAGCCTCGGGCGGAGCGGAGTTTCTGGCGCCTGCGAGCGTGGGGGCATGTTGATGAACGAGCCTCCGGAGAGGGCCGTCGCTGCCCCCGTGACGTCAATCAGCTCTCCACTGACGCCAGTGTTCCCTGGACTGGGAGTCGCTAGAAAGGGGTTGTCTCAAGGTCCCACGTGGCCTTTTGGAAGCGGCCCCCACTGGTCAAAGCGTGGCATCACACTGACGAAGGCCTCCTTATTCTTATAGCGGTACAGGGGGCACCCCGCCTCAGGAGGCTTGCCCACATCTTCGCCGGTCTGGATACAGAGCACCTTGCGTAGCACTTCCGGAGGCAGAGCTCCCCTATTGAGCTGCATTGGGTCCTCGGGGCCAGTGAATGCCCAAATCAGGCGGGAATTGCATTGCAGAGGGGCGATTCGCTGGAGGAGGAACTGTCTCACGACAATAGCCGCCGTGACCCTCGTCGCCCTCCGGACGGCTAGCCTCTTCCACACCTTTGTCAACCCCGGGGCGGCAAGCCTTTCGTGCTCCCATTCTGAGCTCCACTCTGCCAGGCGCGTTGGAGGCTGCAGCAGGGAGCTGAATTGGGCTGCATCCACGTAGCCCATTGCTGCCTAAAGCCCTCTATTTCATGGGCGAGCCTCATGTCGATGCCCTCACCTGCCGTTGCGTCCACACTGCAAAGTGAGACGCACACCGAGCGTTGGTTCACCGTGGTCAATCGCAGGCAGAAGAAATGGCAAAGCAGTGCCACCGAAGGGGGCACGCCCACAAAGGCCTCGCACAGAAAGGCGAAGGCCGAAAGGAGGATGAAGGATTTCGGGTCAAGGTGAAGCGCATGGACCTGGAAGTGGGAGAGCACGACATCAAAGAAATCGGAAAATGGTGGCAGTAGGCCGGCGAAGAGCGCAGGAAGGTGTATGGCGATGATGGTGGTGTCGAGCTCGAGAGCTGGTCACGAAGCCGACCAGATTTGGGTAGCCCCCCACTCGTTGGAAGCAGCCGCGGTCATCGAAATGACCTTGGCAAGCCCCTTAGCGTTGACAACTGTGGACCGGCCCAGGGTGGGCTCCGGCACTGTGCCTGTGGACACCGCCACTGTCGCTCTCCTCTTCTTGTTAGGAGGCACCATGGTGGCACAGGTGAGATCGGGAGCGCGACGTTACGTCAGATGGGCAAAGTCGTATGCAAGAAGGAAGGCGCTGGGAGGCGGCTGCAGCAAGGGATGCAATGGTGGACTCGTGCCCTACGCGGGCAGGCTTTATCTCAGCCCGGGCGGTTGCCGAGGCATCATGGAAGAAGTGGGGGCGGCTCACGTACTATCGTCCGCCACGCGTCAGGCCTAGCCCATAGGCGGTTGGGGCCCATGCTGTTTCACCCCTCGTTAACAGGAAGAGTCGTGCGTGCCGCGGGCCCGGGGGCTACTGTCGGGACCATGGGCCTGGGGGTACCCATACCTGTGTGCCTGCGCCCTGGTGCGCGGCGCACTTCTTGGGCCCAGCGATTGGCCCATTACTGGACTTCACGAGTGAGACCTTCGCGAGGCCCTCGCCTCACGAGGTACATGTCAGCATGCATCACCAAGAGCCTCGCAAGGCCCTCTCGCGGGGCGGTCTTCTGAGGCTACCTCCCGAGGCCCCTCGTGGAGGCAAATGAGTCAATAGCAGCTCATCGGCGTCTTCACGTGGGTGACGCACGCGATGACGAGCAATGCCAGAGGCCGTGCTAGCAGGCGCGGATGAGGAGGCTTTCCTCTTTCGTGCTAAGGGAGCAAGGCCAGCACGTCAGTTCCAAAGCAACCCCCAAAGGTTGCCTGGTCAGTGTAAGAAGACCACAGCGATGGGCGCACTAGGACGGAGGTCATCACCGAGCCCACCGACGCGTCATGGATGGAGGCTTTTGCAGGCGAAGACCACCTTTAGTCAAGATAAGTTGCGCCCCTGTCCCCCTTCAAACTGGCCGTTGTGGCAACCCTTCCCGCCATGTGTTTTGGGGGGAAGAGGACCAAGGCTGGTATAAGAGAGGGCAGGGTGCCGCCGTAGTAGAGGACCAATCTTCTTCCCCCACAACCCTTGTACTCTTGTTCTGCCTCTCCCCAAGCAATCAAAGACAAGTAGGGTAACTACCGTGTCCACTGTTCTTCCTTCCTAGCTCGTGCTCACTGGAGCGTTGACATGAGGTTGAGAGGTAGAGTAGGGCGGTAGTCAGCGAGCGCACCTCAGAGTTCGAACATCTTGGGTCCCCGGAGCCCTGATTCCAATAGTATGAGTTTAGCTACAAGTTTCAAGACCCTAGAGACTCGTTCATCCTTTAATGGAGAACCTATGCCATGAAAGACGGAGGACCAGCCCACCACATCATCACCGAAGAAAGAAACTTTAGTACACGGGTATGGGCACCACCCTAGGTATCGTATCACCGTCACTTTTATTATCTTTACCTATCTTAGTTCAATCTTTAGTTATTTCATGATTTAGAAGAATAGAAGTTTAGTATGATCTATTTTCGAGTGCTAGTTTCGTGATCTATCTATCTATGTAATCGAGTTGAGAGTTATATAATAAAGAGTAGTTTGAGTTTTCCTTCTTTACTTTTATATTTCAATTTTAGCAATGAAAATAATAAAAAGATCATATGCTAATCCCATGGAAAGTAATGACTTTAAATAAAGAAAAGTATAATTGATAAATTTGTTGGAAGTTAACAAACTTAGTATTGGTCAATGATGCAATTCATGAAAGATTAATAAGGGAATAGAAGATTCACATATAAATATAATATCTTTGACATCTTTTATGATAGTGATCCCCCATTAAATATTCTATGTCGAATTGTTGATGTTTGACAAGGAAGACAACGTAATGAGTTATGTTTGCTTATATTCACATAGAAGTTATATTGTCATGGATCCTGCAACATGTGGTGCTTTCTCAATATCTTTGCTAGCCAAAATCCGCACTAAGTAGAGATACTACTTGTGCATCCAAAACCCTTAAACCCAGTTTCATGACATGAGAGTCCACTATATCTACCTATGGATTGAATAAGCTCCTTCAAGTAAGTTGTCATCTGTGCATAAAGCAATAAATATTGCTCCTAAATATGTATAATCTTTTATTGTAAGGGAAAATAAGCTTTGCATGATCTTGTGATGGTAAAGAAGTAAAAGCGACGGACTACATGATAAAGGTTGCTATCACAAGGGGAGATATAAAGTGACGTTCCTTTACATTAAGAGCTTGCACATCAAAAAACAAAAAGTGCATGACAACCTCTGCTTCCCTCTGCGAAGGGCCTATCTTTTACTTTTTTGTATCTACTTTTTATGCAAGAGTCAATAGTGTTCTTCTTTATTCCTTTTTTTGTGAGGACCCCGACTTATACGGTCGAAGCCGCCGGTTACACGTGCACAGTGATCCCAAGGATCAATGCTCACTGTACACCATAGATTGAATATCAAGAGTTTACATCCATTACATATTGTCTTACATAAATAGGACCATTATGGTCAAGTCTTGAATAAATCACCGCAGCGGAAATCTTCGTCGATAACTTGGACCCATGCCATCTGCCTTAACCCAATAGGCATCCTGACTGGGAAAGCGTCCTAGTTCGCATGATTGTCACCAAAGAACTCTTCTTCGTATACCTGCTCTTTCAGACCTGGCCAAGTAAATAACCAGGGACAAGCCAGTTAGTACGTTTGAATGTACTCGCAAGCAACCCATGAATGGAAACAGAGTAAAGTATGCATGGTAATAACACTGTGTTGGTATTATTGTGGTAAGGTAATTTTTCTTATGCAAGTATGATCAACAATAATTGAATATGTTTGCAACATGTATCAAGAGGTTACAAACATCAACATTGAGAAAGAGTTATGCTGAACTCTGTCTCAAACTCATCGTGTCTTCTCACGATTCTCATCAACAAATGTTCTTAACCGTGTGTGTAAAGGATTTCCGGACATAGTTTAAGTAGCACCACCCAACTGTCCATGACCATGGACACGACTATTCAAATAGTTTGACACTCTGTAGAGGTTTTACACTTTACCCACAAGAATCCAGGAAGCTTTCGTGTCATCCACGACCCGCGGTACCTCAAGTACCCGGGGTAAGCACCCGATCACTATCTTTCCCTAGGCGACACTAACATAGCTTCAACTCGTTGGTACACTGCCCTCGTATAAAGATCTTGGGACTCTGCCCTTTTTATCATCACACCTACACGAAGGGACCAACGGTGTGTCCGGTGCCCTGTAAAAACAGTCATGGCGGCCTATCCGAGAACGCCCCATCCTAAGAGTGAACTCACGTCTCCCCCGTCACTAGTAATGTGGGCACCATGCCAGCATCGGACTAGGTAATCAATAATGCCCCGTCCCATAAGGGGTAGTGTGGTTGTGCATGTTTTGGTTGGGATGGTAGACACCTTAAATCTAATCCATCTTTTTATACACACAAGATCACTTGCTTCGGTACACCACTTCTTCATCAAGCGGTGAACTAGTCCAACATCATCCCACAGGCATTAGGGGCAGCCGATGGGGTTTTCAAAAGATTGTAACCAAGGGATGATCATGGCATAGATGCAACATCATGCGTCAACATCAAGTCTTCATCGTATTCCTAAGCACAAGGTAGAGCTACGAACATGCAAGTATCAACGGGGATGCATCAATGGAACGATCCATAACAAGGTCATCATCGTCATCATCATCATTCATTCAGAAAAGTATCAACGAACAAGAGAGGGGTATCATGGTCAAAGGACTGCTTGCCTAGGTCAGCAAAGTCTTCAAATCTTTGGGTCCATCTCCAAGCACTTCGTTTATTCCGTCAACTATCGTCAAAATCAATCACACAAAGCAACACAACAAGGCAGAAAATAAAAGTGCTCTAAAAATATGAATTTGACTTTCCTAGGACTTCTCTGGTTATAAGAAAAATAACCAGAGTGGTTTCATTGGATTTGGATCAACAGATATTTTTTAACATTTCAATATGACTGAATAAAGGGATTTAATGGATCTGCAAGTTGTCTACAGAATGCCTTTTTATAAAAATGGGTAAGAGTACCCATTAAATCAGGCATGATTTTAGAAACATTTAGGAATTGGTTTCACTAGATTTGGAGTCCAAATGAATATCCTATGGATTTTTGAAGTGGACTTATGTGGATAAATGACCTATTTAATGGATCCAGTGAAAGCGAAGCACAAAAAAATGTCCACTGTGGCTCATTAAATAGATCTTGATTTATGGAGTCACTGTAAATTTGAATCATCAAATTTGGACATTATTTGAATCCTCTAGGGATTTTACAAGCTATCTGGAAAAAGAAAAGGAAAAGGGAAAGGGCTTTACCCTTATCCAGCGTACCGGGCGGAAGATAGCAGTGGGCCGGCCCAACGGTTCAGCCGAGCGCGGGCTGTCGATGCAGGAGGCGTACTTGGAGAAATATCCCTTCCCCGAGCGAAGGTGGCAGCGGGCAGAGCCCGTCTCCACTTAAACGGGGCGGGGCCCTCCCGTCAGCGGCTCAGCCCCGCTGGCCGGCCGATAGGCGGTGCCCGCTGGCAGGCTCGCTGTCAACCTCCCAAGCAGGCGCGGCGGGAGACAGAGGAGGCGTTTGACACCGGCTGCCGACGCTATAGGGCGTCTACGGCGATGTTCCGCACACCGGCGCGTTCAGGAGGGAGAGCCGCATCCAACAAGGTACTCCATGGGCGCTGGGGCAGTCTGATGTGAGCGCCCCATCGGCCGTGGTGGAGGATGCCGACAACGAGGTTGGGCATGGCAAGGCAAGCATGGGGAGGAGGCAATGGAGCGCGGGACGAGTCAGCGGTGGCGAAGAGAGGGAGCTGGAGCGGCTATGGGGAAGGGAGAGGGGCCGAGGCGTCCGAATTCGAGCGGCGGTCGGCGGGGAAGCTCCGGCCTTGGAGATGGATGGAGGGCACGGGAGCGAGAGAGGCCGGTCCAGGAGAATTAGGGGCGGGGGATAGAGCGAAGGGCATTTAGAGGGAGGCTCAGGGTGGCCATATACGGCTAGGCGGAGGTGCACCATGGACAGGGCTCACGGCCACGGTCCGGGCGTCGCTAGAGGCCAAACTGGTGCTCTGGGGCGTGTTCAGGGCGCTCGTGGAGTTGGTCTAGACCGAGGGAAAAGGAGAGGGGGTGCAGGGTGAGCCCCTGGCGGGACCCGAGCTCGCGCCACTGGTCGAGCTGGGCGGCTTCGGGAACGAGCAGCAGGGGTGAGAGAGAGGGGGAGAGAAGGGGGCATGCACGGCTGTCCCGTTACGGATGTCGAGGGCCTCGACTGGCATGAGGGGGAGGTATGAGGTGGTCGGGGGACGCGGCATCAACGGTCGCCTGCTCTGCCTCGCGCTCCAGAGCGCGTCTTTGGCCGGCATCCACAGATTTTGCGCGCACCCGTGCGTCCACTTGTGTCTGGCAGCTGCAGGGGGCGTGGGCAAAAGCTGAGGAGAGCCTTGGATGCTCTGGAAAGTCAGGGAGGGAGAGAGGGGTTGAGAGAGAGGGAAAGCTGCTGCCCAGAGAGGGAAAATGAGGTTCTCACCCCCAAATAATTGAGCTGAGTCCATGCAACTTTTGCCAGTGGTAGTGGTGTACTAGGACATGCTGTGGTAAAAATTGTGGCTTAAGGAGAATCCATTTGGTGCCCCAAATGTTGATCACAAAATTGTGGCAGAAGGTGTTTGATGGTGGTTTGAGCTAGTAAAAAGACTCCCCTTTCCATGAGATTTAAGAGGACTAAGTGGAAGCACAAATTAGTAGTGCCCACCAATTTTGAGGTCAAATGGAGAAAGTGGCCAATGCAACTTTTGTAAACCCTAGAAATCAACAGAAATGGGTTTCCCAAGAGTTAGTAATGCAAATCTATTATCCTTGATGCACCACTTGGTGTATTGTCATCAGTTAGGTATTAGAGCATGTCCACAAAATTTGGGATCAAAAGGAGACAGTTGGCAATGAAGAGATGCTCAAATTTGGTTCTGGACAGAGATGGATTTTAGAAGGTTTGGTGGGGTTGTCTTGTTCTCCATGTCATGAGACTTGGCAAGATCATCCAATAGGTCAATTCTGACAAGGTAGAATTTTCTTGGAATTTATGGAGAAACTTTCCTTTGTAAACATTTCAAAAGCTTGAAATGTCCAGAAAGGGTTTTTAAGGGATTTGACCAATATTTTGGTCATGACCATGTGTTGGAACTCATATATATGGACAATATATGTCCACTAAGCTTACCTAAATTTTCTCAAATATTTTTGAAAGATTAAAATAATTTTAACCTATTAAAGACTATTTCTGGCCTAAAGAAAAAGCCTTTAAATAAAATATCAAAATAACTTTTAAAATAATAATTTTGTGGTTTTGGGGCGTCCTATATCTAATAGGATTCAAATATAATTTTTGAAAGATTTTTGTTATCCTAACTTAGGTACTTGTAGTTTAAGCCTGAAGTTAGGGGGTTTTGAAAAACCTGATTTAGAAAATACTTTTTGGCCAAAATATTTTTGTAAGAAAATACTTTTATGTCCTACACACATGGCATGATCATTGGGCAAAGTCTCAGATCAGGGGAAAGAAGTATAAGTGTTGGAGTATTTATTTGATTTTTAGAGCACTTGCAAACAACCAACAAAACCCAAATCAATGCAGAGACCAAATCAGCAGAAAAGTTTTTGTTGGATCAAAAAAATCAGGGTGTGACATTTTCCTTTTTTTCTCTTGTCAAGCATCATGTGGTCGGGAAAGATCTAGGCATATATATCCAGTTGGATATGAGTGATTATGAGTTATTATTGTTGACGTTACCCTTGAGGTAAATGAGTTGGGAGGCAAAACTATAAGCCCCTATCTTTCTATGTGTCTGACTGAAACTTTTTCTCCATATATATGTCGTGAGTGTCAGCAATCATAGAAGACTAAATGATAGTTGAGTACGTGGACTTTCTAAACAAAGCTCTTACATGAGACCATTCTTGAGAATATGATGAATTGTAATTGCTTTGTTGAGTAAGAACATAGTTTTGTTAATTTTCAAGAAAGTTTATGCTTTATAATTCGTTATTGTGGTGAATTGTTACTTGATCATGAGAAGTTTAATGATAGTATATTGCTACTATGATAATGATCATGATGCTACTATGATAATTGTATTTGGTTTTTATCGACACCTCTCTCTCTCTCTAAACATGTGGTCATGATTATCGATTTCGGCTTTCGCTTGAGGACAGGCGAGGTCTAAGGTTGGAGGAGTTGATACGTCCATTTTGCATCAGGTTTTCCTGTTGTTATTTATAATGTTTTGGATCATTATAATACTTTTTGATGCAATTCTAATGCCTTTTCTCTCTTAATTTGCAAGATTTACATGAAGAGGGAGATTGCCGGCAGCTTGAATTCTGGACCTGAAAAACCAATATCAGAGATACCTATTCTGCACAACTCCAAATGAGCTGAAACTTCAAGGAGAATTTTTACTAAATACTCCCTCCGTTCCTTTATATAAGGTGTATTTGTTTTTTGATAAAATTTCAGAATGTAAGGTGCATTTCTTCTAATTCCTCATAATTCCCTTGTTAGCCCTTCAGAAAAAGGAAAGTATCACTGTTCTGATTGCCTGTATCTCTCCTTGTAGCAAAAGATGGAAACTATCTCTATGTTGATTGCATGTATCTCTTACTTTTCTGGACTAACTGATTTACTTGCCACTAACCAATAAATTTGCCAAGGGTAATTTCATCCTAACATATCTATAATTATGTGCCTTGGTCACCGTGCCGAAAATAATACACCTTACATAAAGGAACGGAGGGAGTATATAAAAAATACTGTAGCAAAGAAGTGCCAGAGGGGACCCACCAGCTGCCCACAAGGCAGTAGGGCGTAGCCACCTCTCCTGGGAACGCCCTAGTGCCTTGTGGGGCCACTGGCAGGCCTTCGGCCCCCATCTTCTACTATATGAAGGTTTTGACCTAGAAAAATCAAGAGAGGACTTTCAGGACGAAGCGCCTCCGTCTTGAGGCGGAACCTATGCAGGAACACTTTTGCTCTCTGGCGGATCAATTCTATCGATGAAACTTCCCTCCGGGAGGGGGAAATCCAAGCCATCGACATCACCAAAGATCCTCCCATCATGGGTGGACCAATCTTCATCAACATCTTCACCAACACCATCTCATCTCAAAACCTAGTTCATCTCTGGTATTCAATCTCTGTCTCAAAACCTCAGATTGGTACCTGTGGGTTGCTAGTAGTGTGGATTACATCTTGTAGTTGATGCTAGTTGTTTTATTCGGTGGAAGATTATATGTTCAGATCCTTGATGATATTGAATACCCCTCTGGTCTTGAACATGAATATGATTTGTGCGTAGTTACTTTTGTTATTGAGGACATGGGAGAAGTCTTGTCATAAGTAATCATGTGAATTTGTTATTCATTTGCTATTTTGATGAAATGTGTGTTGTTGCTTCCTTTAGTGGTGTCATGTGAACATCGACTACATGACACTTCACCATACCTAGTCCTAAGGTAAGGCATTGTGGATTAATAAGTAGATGATGGGTTGCTAGAGTGACAGAAGCTAAAACCCTAGTTTATGCGTTATTCCGTGAGGGGCTGGCTTGGATCCATATGTTTCATGCTATGGTTAGATTTATCTTAATTCTTCTTTTGTAGTTGCGGATGCTTGCGAGAGGGGGTAATCATAAGTGGGAGGCTTGTTCAAGTAAGAACATCACCCAAGCACCGGTCCACCCACATATCAAATTACCAAAGTAGCGAACGCAAACCAAACAAACATGATGGAAGTGATTAGATGAAATTCCCATGTGTCGGTGTGAAATCCGACAGACCTCGGGGTAGGGGGTTGCGAGCTGTCGATCTCGGATCGTGGGGAACAGGAACAGGGAGACAGTGTTTTACCCACATTCGGGCCCTCTTGATGGAGGTAAAACCCTACATCCTGCTCTTTTTTATATTGATAGAGATGTATCGAGTACAGAGTTGATCTACCTCGAGATCGTGAGATGTCTTCTAACTCTAGGCTAGGTGAATGAGATTGCGTTAATGTCCCTCCTACAGGCTAAACCCTTTGGCTTATATACACACCAGGTAGGGTACCTAGGGGTTACAAGGTTGGTATCTTGGTGTGGAGGAAGCGGGAGAAGTCTTGGAGTATACGACAAGTCTTTGGTAGATGCAGTTTCAATCACGCCCCCGTCGTGCGGCTTCCAGAGTCGACCTTGATATGAACAAGGGCCCACCAGCCAGCCGAGAAGAATGGGTCGAGTAGGTTGGCACCCCCTAGTCTAGGACATCGCCAGTAGCCCCTGAACTGGCCTTCGATGCCGAGGATGACGTTCTTAGACCTCGGCCACGGAGTCTTCTGCTCAATAGGCGAGTTCCCATGAATGATTCCTCCAGCGCAGCTTTGGGAAGTCTTCAGAAAGGTCAACAACCCCACCGACATAGTAAGTTTTCCCTGATCCTCTCATCCATCCGAGTTGTTCAATAATCAACTTATCTAACGACCGTTTACTGGTTCCGAACAAAGATGGAGATGTTGGATCGAGGCTATAAGCAGCCCAACACCCGAGCTGGAGACGCACCTTGGAGCGGAGGACCCCCTCTTTAATGAGGATGAGTATTTCTCATTTACAAAGGGAGGAAGTTTTATGTGGAGAGCCTAGACGGGTCAAGGGTGGCCGTTGCCCCCGATGTACCAGGGACAAGGCCCGCTTCATCGGTAATACCCCTTCCTCTAATCAAAAGCGAGCTCCTCACCCCCAAGCCCCTGGTCGCCTGACTTCTCCTCCAAAGGGACAGCATTCAAAACATCCACGCGGAGAGGCGGCCCCTCGAGGGAGCCCCCTGCAGGCGGCACAAGAAGCTTGGGCACACGCGGAAGTCATGGGGCCAGGCCAAAGTGCTCCCTCAATTCCCAGGTAATCTTCCCATTATAGTGTTCAACGGGAATGTCATCCTGGATTTTAACTACCTAACTATCCACAGGCATTCCGCTCCTTCCTCAACACTAGCGGGTACAAGGGCCGGAAAGCTGGCTCCGAGCGAAGAGACAGTGGTCCGACATACTTCGGGGACTACCCAAAAGTTCCTCAGTCCGAAGACTCAGAGGCCTTCTCAGCCACTAATTCTGAGGTTGAAAGTGTCGTAAACCATCGTCGGTGAGAAACCTCTCTTAGGATCCCGACCTTTACAATAGTTTAATTCCCTGAGCTCAGTGGATGCATACCTCGGAGCAGCCTGCTCTAGGTTTGATCAAGCAGTAGGCGTTATGTCGCAGGGCCTGCAGGTAAAGTTCCACCCAAGCCCATTTTATCTTGAAGATTTCTTATATCTTTCTGTTTGTTTAAAGACAAACAAATCTTCCAACCATGGCAGTAGCCCCTAAGCCTTGATATGGGCAAGATTGGCCATATCGAGGCTTGAATTTAACCTAAAAAGCCATGTCCGATAGATTGCTCGGGCGAGGAATGATCAGCTATCCGAAGCCCTTTCCTAGACAAAGGGGAAGTTGGATGCCGCCTTGGCTGAGGTGGAGCAGGTGAAAAAGTTCACCAGGGAGCCGCACGGTAAGTGCTTGTCAGGCATATAACATTTTCACTATGGAGATTATGAGATGGCCTGACAGCATAATCCAATGTAGCAGCGGAAGCCCTAGGTCATCTTGAAAGATATCTTAAGCAGGCCTGCGAGGATTTGGTGTATACATAATCGCAGTGCCAAGCCAACCAGCATCTACTAACCCAAAGGAGGGATGGTACCAATGCATGTAGGGTGGAAAATGCCCAACAGGCCCAAGAGATTGAGAGTTTAAAAGCTCAACTGGCTGCTGCCGAGGCAAAGAGTCGTCAAACGGATGGGATGATATTTGGTAAGTTTTGATTTCGAGGATCATTCTTGAGTGTGTGGATTATCTGATGTGATGAGCAGTCTAACTCATGTTTCTTGCCAGCTTCTCTATCCGGCCAACCCCTTGACGCCCGAGGTCCGGTGCCCGAAGATATGGCGGCTCATCTATCCATGGTGTACAAGAGTGCACGGAAATCGATGAAGGACACTTTCAAGGCTTTATGGCCCAAAGTGGAGCAGGCGCCCGAAGACCTGGATGTCCTAGCCAAATAGCTGTAAAGAACTTGACCCTGGATCCAGGCGTGGAAGGTGTCCGCCTGTCGGGAAGGGGCGAGGGAGGCCTGGGCCATGGTTAAGACCCAGTATATGGGTGTTGACATGACGTACCTGGCCGAGGTAGGACCTATGGGACCGGACAGGAAAGAAATACCCACCAGTCACGCATACAAAAGTGTCATGCCTGCTGCTCAGTTTTTGCAGGAGGACTACATTCTAGACACCTTAATAGATGCGCTAGACCGGGCGTAATTAAAGGATTATGTATGACACTATGCATCAAAGTACTTTACGTCATTATTCAAACTGTGCATCCAATACTCTGTGTCGTGGCGGACGACCATCTATGGGGCCATCTAGCCCCTTTGTGGTTCGGCTAGGGAGATGCACAAGCACAAAGAGCAGAATCAATAGAGAATGCAAAGGTTCTACCCAGATTCGGGCCACCTTGAGGTGTAAAACCCTACTCCTGCTTTGTATATTGGGTGTGTATGAGAGCACAAGTACAAGGAGCGCTTCCCCGACAAGGTGCAGCGGGAGAGCAGCTACACGTGCAAGTTGTGCAAAAGGTCGATCCTTGTAAACGTTGCTCTGGCCCTCCTTTTATAGCTTAAGGGGTTACCATAGTTGCAAAACAGTAATGATGTGTTGATTAGATAGCAAATAGTGCTATCATACCTAACTCTGTCGGACTAGGACAAAAGCATTAAATGCTCTGTTAGGTGTCGTGTGGAGGAGGAGCGTCGGCAAGGTTGCTGCACCGCTCGCCCAGCTACCTCCTATTATCTTGACACGCTGTCTGGGCGGGTGTCATTAAAGTTAAATCTCCTTCCAGCGTGCTGCCACGTGCCCGACAAATCCCACCTAACCACCTGCGGGCTCGACACCTCATCAATTAGTGACTAGCTGCTCGATGAGGTGGAGCGCTGGCGGCTACCGAGAGCTTGCCGGCCACGGAGCTTGTCGGGCCTTCACCTTGCCGGCTTGGCCTTGCCGGCAAGGGTGGCCTTTGGTGCTAATATTATGCTTTGTATTGTTCTTCTCCCTAGTTAAGATCAACAACTAGGTCTTGAATCTTGGCCTTGGCAATCTCCGGCAAGCCATGGCCAGCAGGGAAGCTACTACTTGTCTGTGCATAAGTCAGGGTATCAAATACCCTTGTTTTATACACCGATAGGAGCCCCCAAGCCTGGGCCATACGCGCTACTAATGTATCGTTGGGCTAGGCCCAAACAATGCACCGACGCGCAGCGGAAAACTAAGGCCATAATGATGACTTCTGTCTCCTAAGATCTTTTTTGCTTCTTCATTAATCTGGATTTATGTCCGTCCTTGGGCATCCTCCGGCAAACCTTGTCGCTGGGAGGGCATCTACTGCCTGCCTACAAAACAAGGGTGGGCATGTGCGCGAGTTTCTATTGGGCCCGGCCCGGACAGGCGCATGGTCACGCGTGGCAAAGAATTACTGCCATATCAGTCGTTACTTCTCCTTTTGCCGTAGCCTACATGACGCGTGTTGCACGTGAAACATAGGACTGGCAAAAAGGGGCTATTGTAGGAGTGGTGCGATGGGACAGGGATGCAGGTCGCTGGATTGGTGAAACTGGGCGGTTGCTGGAGTAATGTGCCCTGCCAGAAATGCAGGGCACGGGGTTGGTGGGATGGCGCGGTCTCGGAAAAACGGTGAGGGGCCAGCCCCCGCCCCCCCCCCTATACAGAGGGGGTTGTGGATAGTTATGCTCATCCACCTCTCCTCATTCCAATCCCCCAGCCACCGTCTTCTTATTCTTCTTCTATCATCTCCCACATCTACTGCCATTATGGCGAGGGGAAAAGGTCGAGCTCGTGCATCAGTCGTTGCAGCGAGAGCTTCTCCTCGGCACCACGTTTTCGCTTCGGCTACGGCTGCGAAAGCTAGCTCCAGCGCCCGAGGAAGGGCTCCGGCTCGTGGTCATGGAAAACGCAGCACCCGGGGCCGGGGCGGCCACAGCGGAGCGCTCGCCGTTTCACCTCCAGCCATTCCGCCCCAGGCAGAAGGCCATACGGAGGACACGGCACGCGAGTTTTTCGTGGAACTGCATGATCGACCAAGGAGCTGGTTGTGACTCCCTCGTCCTTTTGCTAGGCTGATGGAAGACAGTCATCTGCGCAGCTTGTGGGTGCGCGTGGATGGCTGCTGCAACGGCCCTGTCTGGGTGACCGTCGAATTCTCTGTCAACGGCATCATTTACTTCACGTGTGGGTGGAAATCCTTCGTTCTTGCTCGCTGCTTGGGGCAGGGACACCATCTCCACTTCAGGCTGGTCAGATCCGACACACTCGCCGTGAAGTTCTTCAGGGCTTCAAGGGCTCCTTTGGAGTGGTGCGCGGAAAGCTCGAGCAGTAGTGACACCGCTTCCTCTAGTGAAAGCAACAAGGAGGACGATGATGACAGTCCTCCAAGCGTCAAGATCGAGGACGACAGCTCCTACCCAGGTGAACACCGGCAGCACTATCATCTGCCTGCCTGGAGTGAGCCGGGCTTCGCCTAGGCGCTCCTTTTGTCCATGTATTGCACTCGATGTAAACCCTGGGAAGAAGAGCTAAGAATATTTTATCGAGCATTCCTTAATAAATATCTACTATTTATTATGCTCAAATGAACGTATGTTGTCCCCCTTGTTTGTTTTTGTCTTTGTATGATTTTGATCTCACACCCTACGCAGTTTGGAAACTTGCCGGTGCGCACACCTGCTGCAAGCACTTTGAGGAACAGGTCCTTAGTAGCCTGCTGGATGTGCCACCATCGGCAAGATAACTTGGCGGTCTCAACACGGCTACAAAACCTTGCCGAGCAGACTCGAGGAAAATCAGAGCACGAGTGATCACGACAAGGTTCCTCCACGTGCAGGTTTCTCATACAAACACATAATCGTTCAAGGGAAATTGCAAAATATAACAAAGAATTTTAGTTGAAATTTTTTCAACTTAGATTTTCTTTGTTGTACTTCTTGTCGTATAAAATGATCACTTCAACGCGATTAAAATGTATCCCTATTGCCACTTCCCCCGGGAAACTTGTACACGGTGAATCCTTCTGTCCCTCGGAAAAAGGAAAGAAGAGAAAGGAGTTGTTCGGGAACCTTGGCAGTTCGTAAATCATTTTGTACAAGTCAAAGTGTAATCACAACATCGTACATATTGTTACATAAATGAATATGCACAAAAAGTTGCAAAACACTTAACTTTATTTGCATATGCACAGGGTCTATGCATGGCTTTGTACAAAGGGTTACAAGTTTTGCCGACAAAGCTTGTACAAAAGCGGTTGCCGAGAACAAGGCCCGGCAACTGCGCCTTATGGGTAGAACTTGCGAAGATGCTCAATATTCCATGAGTTTTGCACTCGGATGCCATCTTCGGTCCCCAGATGGACCGCGCCAGGTCTAGTGACTTGTACTACCCGATAAGTGCCCTCCCAGATTGGTGTCAACTTGTTTGATCCCTTGGGGGACTGAACGCGCCGAAGAACAAGGTCACCTTCCTCAAACCTTCGGGCATGAACTTTGAGGCTATGGTAGCGGCGCAAAGCTTGTTGGTAGCGTGCACCTCGCACAGCCGCCTGCAGACGATCTTCCTCAAGGAGTATTGCATCATCTTGCTACAACTGCTCTTGCTCTGCCTCATCATAGGCAAGCACTCGAGGTGACCCGTATGTCAGTTCTATGGGAAGCACCACTTCGGCACCATAGACTAGGAAGAAGGGTGTTTGGACATTAGCTCGATCTGGTGTCGTTCTAAGTGACCAAAGAACCGTCGGCAACTCATGAGTCCAACGCCATCCACACTTCTGCAGCTTGTCGAAAGTTCTTGTCTTGAGACCATGCAGCACTTGAGCATTCATCTGTTCTGCCTGTCTGTTGCTTCTCGGGTGAGCAACAAAGGCATAAAAAATCTTGCTTCCAAGGTCTTCGATGTACTACATAAAGGTGCGGCTCGTGAACTGGGTGTCGTTGTCCGTGATGAGTCTGTTAGTGACCCCGAAACGGCAAACTAGTCCTTTGAAGAACTTGACGGCTAACTGTGTTATCACCTTCCTCACTAGCTCCACTTTAGGCCACTTTGTGAACTTGTCGATGGCAACGTACAAGAACTCAAAGCACCCGGTAGCACGGGGAAAGGGGCCCAAGATATCGAGCCCCCAGACCAAAAAAGGCCATGAGAGAGGGATTGTTTGGAGAGCTTGAGCTAGTTGGTGTATATTCTTTTCATGGAACTAGCATGCTTCACACTTGATTACTAGCTCAGTTGCATCTTGGAGAGCAGTGGGCCAATAATAGCCTTGCAAGAAAGCCTTACCGACAACTGCTCATGATCCTATGTGAGAGCCACATATGCCTCCATGTATCTCTGCAAACAACGTTAGTCCATCTTCCCGGAAAATGCACTTCAATTTCACACTCTTTGGTTTCTTTTTGTGCAGAATGTTATCCACAAACTGGTACATACTCGATTGACGGGCTACTTTCTCAGCTTCTTCTTGCTCATCGGGATGTTCTCCTGTTTGAAGAAAATGAACTATGTGTTGCTCCCATGCCGGATATTGCGGCTTGATGACAAGAACTAAAGGCATCTCGTCGGCCGTGCGAGCGCTCGCTTCGGCGGTAAGAACCTAAGGTTCCGCACGAAGTCGCTCCTCACCAACAGCGGCGTCATTGTTCCCGGCAACATTCTTGCCAGCGGCTTCCGGGAGCTCTGCTGGAAAATATTTGCCGGTGTTCAACTTTCTTCTCTTATTAGCCTGCATTGATGGAGTGACTGATGTTTGATTCAAATGGAGCACAAAAGTTCCTAGTTCCACACGGAGCTTTTGAGCGGCTCACTTTGACAGATGATCAGCGATGCTATTTTCCACGTGGGGGATATGCTCTGTTTGTAATTCGTTAAAGTGTTCCTCCAATTTTCTCACTTCTTCCACATACGCTTCCATCAGCGGGCTCTGGTAATCTTTATTTACTTGCTTCACTAGAAGCTGCGAATCTCCACAGGTGATCATCTTTCTGATTCCCAACTCCACCGCGATCCTAAGACCGGCAAGGAGCCCTTCATACTCTGCAGTGTTGTTGGTTGCTTTCTCCCTAGGAAAGTGCATTTGAATCACATACTTGAGGTGCTCCTCGATGGGTGCGACAAGCAGCACTCCGGTGCCGGCGCATTGCTGCGAGAAGGCACCGTCAATGTACATGATCCACTATTTTGTTATTTCTTTGCTGGGGAGATTTGATTCTTTAATTTCTTCATCTTGTGTTGGTGTTCATTCTGCGATGAACTTCGACAGGGCTCTGCTTTGAATAGTTGAAGTGCTCTCAAACTGAAGTGAAAAGCTTGACAATCCCAACACCCACTCCACTATCCTGCCAGTTGCATCTGGATTTCTCAAAATGCATTGCAACAAAAAGCGAGGGACGATGGTGATCTCGTGTGCTTGAAAGTAATGGCGCAGCTTTCTTGAGGGCATGAGAAGGCCGAAAAGCAACTTCTGCACCCCAGAGTATCTCGACCTAGCTCCTTGCATAAGGGAACTAATAAAGTACACTCATTGCTGCACCATCTTCTTCGTTGGCACCATCTGTTGATTGATTTCATTTGCTTGCGCTATTTCTGATCCGCCGGCACCGGGTCTTGCCGGAGAGGATTCTGGCTTGTCGTGGGATGGGCTTGCTATTGTTTCTCCCTCATCATTAGCTTCCCTCTACGCCACTAGTGTGGCACTGACCACTTGGTTTGTTGCCGCTAGGTATAGCAGCAATGGTTCTTGTGGTTTAGGCGCAACTAGTGTTGGCGCGGAGGACATGTATCTTTCCAAGTCTTGCAGCGCAGCCTCTGCTTCCGGAGTCCATTTCACTAGGCCTGCCTTTTTCAATATCTTCAAAAATGTTAGGGCCCACTCAGCGGACCTTCAAATGAACCTACTCAAAGCAGCAACACAGCCGGCAAGACATCCGACATCCTTGACGGTTTTAGGTGCTTTAATCTGCTCAATTGCCTTGATCTTGTTGGGATTTGCTTCAATTCCTCATTGAGATACAAAGAACCCGAGAAGCTTGTCGGATGGCACATCAAACACACACTTCTCAGGGTTGAGCTTCATATTTATTTTGCGCAAGTTTGCAAATGTTTCTTCTAAGTCTTGAATGAGAGTTGATTTGTCCTTGGTCTTGACCACTATATCATCCATATATGCTTCCACATTTTTGTGTAGCTACGGTTTGAAACCAATCTAGACTGCTCTTGCGAATGTTGAACCAACACTCTTTAATCTAAAAGGCATACGCACAAAGCAGTATGTGCCATGTGGAGTAATGAATGCGGTTTTCTCCTCGTCTTCCTTAGCCATGAATATTTGGTGGTATCCAGAATATGCATCAAGGGAAGAGAGTAAATCATAGCCGGCAGTAGAGTCTACAATTTGATCAATGCATGGCAAAGGGGAGGGATCCTTCGGACATTCTTTGTTAAGATTAGTGTAGTCGATACAAAGTCTCCACTTTCCATTTGCCTTGCGCACTACAACTGGATCTGCTAACCAAGTTGGATGTAGTACACCTCTAACCAGACCCGCTGCTTCAAGTTTCTTGATTTTCTCGGCAATGAATTGTTGCCGCTCCAAAGCTTGCTTCCTAACCTTCTGCTTGACAGGCCGAGCATGGGGACATACAGCAAGGTGGTGCTCAATTACTTCCCTAGGAACGCCAGGGATGTCATATGGTTGCCATGCAAACACATCAACATTCGCCCGCAGGAAGGCAGCGAGTGCGCTTTCCTATTTGCTGTCAAGGGTAGCACTCATGGTGAAAGTACCGCCAGAGCCATCCTCTTTTGCTGGCACCTTCTTTATTGCTGGTGTAGCGGCCTTGGACTTCTTGCCGGTAGAGCTCTCCGATAGGTCTTCAACGGGTGCGCAACACTCTATGGAGGTGCGCTTCCCAGAATCCTTGTCAGATGTCTTACCGGGATTCTTTCTTTTCTTTTTCTTGGCGGGAGCTACTGCCTTGGCGGCCTCCGCTGCGACACATATGACTTCATCCTTCTTATCTGAATTAATGGAGATGACACCCATTGGCCCCGGCATCTTCAATGTGCTATAGGCATAATGCAATGCTGCCATAAACTTAGCCAAAGTTGGGCGGCCAAGAATTCCATTAAATGGCAAAGGGACCTTGACAACATCGAACACAATGTTTTCTATAATGTAGTTTAGTTCCCCGCCAAACGTCACCGGTAATGTGATCTTTCCTTTGGGTTGGCTCCTTCCTGGGTTGATTCCTTGGAATGTCACAGTTTTCTCGAGCTCTTCATCAGAAATTTGTAGTCTCTTGATTACTTCTGGAGAACTCAAGTTCAAGCCAGCCCCACGGTCAACTAACATTTTCGTGACCTTGATGTTGCGAATTGTTGGTGAAACCAACAATGGCAAGCACCCGACCGCAGTTGTGCGATCAGGTTGGTCTTCAACATAAAAAATGATAGGCGTGTGTGACCACTTGAGTGGTTTCTGGGCGTTTATTGTCGGTTCCGCTGCATTGACCTCACACGCCCACTGCTTGAGTTGGCCGTGAGAAGAATGTAAAGATGCACCCCCGTCAATGCACATGGCTTCCGTTGCCTTCTGGAATTCATGCTCACTGGACTCATCGCCATCTTCCTCTTTGCTCTCATCATCTTCTTCCTTTTCACGGCCTCTTGCAGGTTTTTCCTTCTGTTGTTTAGCCTTGCCGCGGCACCCTCCTCGGCCACCACGCCCCTTCTTGTTGGATCCACCAGCACCATCCTGGCCCTTCTCCTTGTCGCATTTCTCATACTCGGCTTTTTGCTTTTCGGCCAGTTGTTCAACTTGCCGGCACTCCTGGAGGTCGTGGCGCTTGGTGCGGTGAATCTTGCAATATGGCCCGTTAGACTTGCCGGTCTTATCGCCCGCTGCGGCTGCTTGGCAATCAGTGCATGTAGCAGCTTCTTTGTCGGAGCTCTCTGTTTTCATTTTCTTGGCAGGACTGGAGTGACCGGATCCTTCCACAGCCATAACTGCGTTGCCTTTGCACTTCCTGTTGCGCTTTCGGCCTTTCTTTTTCAAGGTGACGGCATTGTCGTCCTCAGAATCAACTTCGGCGCCAGCGTCATCCCCAGGAAGCCTTCTCCCCTCTTCTGCACGTGCATAGTTTTCCGCAATGTGTAGAGCTCGTTGACGGTTTTAGGCAACAAGACATTCATCTTTTCCTGCATCTTTCGATTGTGCACGTTCGTGTGAAACGCGGCAATCACAGCTGCCGGGTGTACATCTAGAATATTACGGTGCACACGGCTGAATCTCTATATATACTTGCACAAATTCTCACCCTCCCTTTGTGGGATCACTTCCAAATCGCTGGCCATCCGAGTCCCTTTTGGCCAGGGGGAAAAGGCACCAACGAACTCGTTTCACATATCTAACCATGAAGAGATGGAGTTCTCTGGCAAATTCATCAACCAAGACCTCACATTGGGCTTGAGCAACAATGGAAAGTAGTTGGCAACAATCTTTTCATCTCCCCGCCCGGCAGCCTGCATGGAAATCGTATAGATGCCTTAGAATTCTGCCGGGTTCAGCTTGCCGTCGTACTTCTCTGGTACTTATGGCTTGAAGGACCGGGCAGATGGCCAGTGGACTTGCCACAGTTCACATGTGAAAGCGGGGCTTCCAACCTCGTAAGGTAGATACCCACCAACAACAGGCGCAGGCTCATCAACAACTGGGCTGTTGCGCTCGTGGGATTGATAGTGCATTTCCCATAGTCGTTCAATGGTGGTGCGGGGATCCTCTACCCGCCTGTCTTGCAGCACTTGCCGCTGATCTTGCCACATCTGTGGATCTGAGGAGGCCATCAACATTTTGTCGGGCTCTATAGTTCGCTGGGTTTGTCGTGGCTGCTGTTGTTGCTGCTGCTGAGGTTGTTGCCGCAGAGACGAATGCACTGTCAGAGCACCACACACAACATGACCATCAGTTCGAGCTACTAGTATTGTTCGCGGACGCCATGAGGGCTCTGCCTGCTGTGACTAGCTCAACTTAGCGAATCCAATCAAGCTATCGATGGTGGCTCTCCACTCATCCATCGTGGCTGTTGTCGGGGGGAAGTTCAACGGCATCTGGGCTCATGCCATTGCTTCCGCTGCCATTGCTGGCATGGCCTGGGGCGAAGAACGCGATGTTGCTCGACTCCTGGCAGAGCTAGCAGGACCGCCATTGCCATCTTGCCACCATGGCTCAGGTGCAACAGTGGGTTGGCATGGCGGAAGTGGCGCCTGGGGATCTTAGACTTGATCAACAGGCGTCTTGCCGTGCGGGTGTTACTGTTTGTGCCCAACAGCGCCGCTCGAGGTCATGTCGTGCCCATCTTGCGATGGTCGCGGCGTGTGTCTTAACGCTACATCTCTAGCTGCTACTGCAGGAAGATCTTGGCTTGCGCCTGACCGTGCAATGTTGCTCTGGTGGCTACGCTCGCCGGTGTGTCGAGGAGGTGGGTTTTGTCCGTGCGCACCGCCTGCGCCGTCGTGGTTGTTCTCGCCAGAGGGTCGAGGAAGATGACTGCCTCCAGCACCTCCACCTCCCGCTCCCGCCGTGGTGGGCATGGCGGCCGCGCCATCTGCACAGGTCGTGCCAGCCGTGCAGTTCGCGCCGTCCGTGCCGGTGGAGTCGCCTATGCCGCCCGCGGACGTGTGTGAGGGAACTCTGGAAGTAGAGGGTTTTGTCGTCGTGGTGCCCTTCTTCTTGGGTGCCATTAATGATGAAGATGGTGATGAAGCTAGATGAAATCAACGCGCAAACTGCTGATTCAGGTTCACACCAGTGATCGCCCTACCTGGAGCGCCAAAGATGTCATGGTGGATGACCATCTACGGGGCCATCTAGCCCCTTTGTGGTTTGACTAGGGAGATGCACAAGCACAAAGAGCAGAATCAACAAAGAACGCAAAGGTTTTACAACGGTTTGGGCCACCTTGAGGTGTAAAACCCTACTCCTCCTTTGTCTATTGGGTGTGTATGAGAGCACAAGTACAAGGAGCGCTTCCCCAGCAAGGTGCAGAAGGAGAGCAGCTACACGTGCAACTTGAGCAAAAGGTCGATCCTTGTAAACATTGCCCTGGCCCTCCTTTTATAGCTTAAGGGGTTACCACCATGGCAAAATAGTAATTATGTGCTGATTAGATAGCAAACAGTGCTATCATACCTAACTCTGCCGGACTAGTACAAAAGCATTAAATGCCTCTATTACGTGTCGTGTGGAGGAGGAGCCTCGGCAAGTTTGCTGCACCGCTCGCCCAGCTACCTCCTATTATCTTGACATGCCTTCTGGACGGGTGTCATTGAAGGTAAATCTCCTCCCAGCATGCTACCAGATGCCCGACAAATCCCACCTAACCACCTGCGGGCTCGACACCTCATCAATTAGTGACTAGCTGCTCGATGAGGTGGAGCCCTGGCGGCTAGCGAGAGCTTGCCGGCCACGGATCTTGCCGGGCCTTCACCTTGCGGGCTCAGCCTTGCCGGCAAGGGTTGCCTTTGGTGCTAATATTGATGCTTTGTCTTGTTCTTCTCCCTAGTTAAGATCAACAACTGGGTCTTGAATCTTGGCCAGCAAGGAAGCTACTATTTGTCTGTGCATAAGTCAGGGTATAAAATACCCATGTTTTATTCACCGACACTCTGTCAACCAGCCATCGGCTTCTACCTCCTTGGCCAGTGGTTGAGGAGTGTCCCTTACTACTAGCCAAAGTAATCAGACCAAAAGCTTCAAGAAACGAGGCAATCCGTCTATATGGTTGAAACGACAAGAGTGAGGTGGAGAGTTATGTTATATTACTTTTTTACGTAAGAAACATCTTCCGAGAAAAATAGTTCTTCCACTAGTTCCTTTCCTCAGGTGGTTGAGTTAAGCACATGAGTCCGAAGACGGGTGACCTCGGGGGTTTGAAAGACCCCCTCCACTTTATTCCTCGGTCATAGCCGACCAATTTGAACGTTTAAGAGTGCTAACTTTTGGCTTTGTCCGTCTAAGGTACTACAACGGCTGACCCGGGAATAACGATTACAACGGTGCTCACTTTGCCCCTTAGCCGAATGATCGGGAACATAAGGGGCAAGCATAGGATTCGGGCAACCCAGCTAGGCAAAAATCTAAAGTCCAAACGATGCATGTTTTGGCTTGAAAGACAATAGTGTGTAAGAGGTGGAACAACGCATATTTTGAAAAGAACATGCTATATTGATTTGTCCTCTTGAGGTCATTCAAAAGATGTCCCTTAGGTGTTTAAAACATAAAAACCAGAGAACAATAAAATGGTGTATATACATGGATGAGCAGTGTTCGGGGTTTCAACCGTAGAAATGTTGGAGTAGCGCCGCATTCCAGGGGTTGGGGTCTAGACGCCCGTCCGTGGGATCTCGAATTTTGTAGGCGCCTCCGATGAGGACTTGGTCGATGATGAATGGCCCGTCCCACTTAGGGGAGAGTTTATGATTCTGCTTTTCTGGGTGAAGCCTCATGATGAGGCCCCCTATGTTGAAGTCCTTTGCGCAAACCTCCTGATTGTGATAACGTCGGGCTTGCTACTGGTAAATGGCAGATCGTGCCCGGGCAACATTGCGCTCCCCTTCTAGGGCGTCCAGGGCATCCTGCCGATCAATCTCGGCCTCCTGCTCTTTATACATGCGTACCCGAGGTGCGTCGTGTATGATGTCACAAGGGAGTACTGCCTCGGCGCCGTATACCATAAAAATGGGGTATACCCGGTGGTCTGTTCGGTGTGGTGCACAAACCCCATAGGACGGAATCAAGTTCCTCTACCCATTTGCAGTTGGCTCCTTTAAGGGAGCGTACTAGCCTGGGCTTGATGCCACTGAGGATTAGTCCATTGGCGCGTTCCACTTGCCCATTTGATTGCAGGTGATATACGGACGTGTAGTCGAGCTTAATGCCCATTTTTGTGCACCATGCTTTGACCTCTTTGGCTGTAAAGTTTGTCCTGTTGTCATTTATCAGACTGTGTGGGATACCATAACGGTGAAATACCCCCGAGATAAATTCGATAACAGGGATGGCTTTGGCCGAGGTAACTGGCTTTCCTTTGATCCACTTAGTAAACTTGTCTACCATGACAAGAAGATATTTGTTTTTCCTTGATCGGCCCTTGAGTGGGCCGACCATATCTAGCCCCCAGACATCGGAAAGCCAGGTGATAGGGATAGTGTCGAGGGCCGCGGGGGGCATGTGGCTTTGTCTGGTGAACACTTGCAGCCGGGGCAATGCTGTACTAGCGCGGAGGCATCGGCACATGCCGTTACCCAATAGAAGCCAGCTCAGAAAGCCTTCCTGACCAAGGTTCGAACAGCGGCATGATGTCCGCTCATGCCGGAGTGTATCTCCTAATGTAATAGTCTTCCTTCTTCTTCAGATATACATCGTTAGAGGATGCCCGTAGTGCTTAACTGATAGAGTTCTCCCTCATGAACCTTGTAGGATTTAGATTGCCTTACAATCCGACGTGCGTCGGTCTGGTCCTCGGGGAGTTCTTTATGGTGAAGGTATATGAGGAGTGGCTCGGTCCATGGTGCATTGAGCGGACATTCCGGAAGCTATTTACTTCGTGTGCGGAAGCTGTTTTATGAATAGCCGAGTTGCCCACTATGTGTTGTTCTTCGTCATCTTCGGTCAGGGCAGGTTGCCCGATGTCATTTGACTCTGATGATCCCTTGCCATCTTGCCAGACTACGGGTGGCTTGAAGAGTCATTCGAGGAAGGTCTTGATAACCCACAAGTATAGGGGATCGCAACAGTTTTCGAGGGTAGAGTATTCAACCCAAATTCATTGATTCGACACAAGGGGAGCCAAAGAATATTCTCAAGTATTAGCAGCTGAGTTGTCAATTCAACCACACCTAAAAGACCTGATATCTGCACCAAAGTTTTTAGTAGCAAAGTAGTATGGAAGTAATGGTAATGGTGGCAAAAGTAACAGTAGCAGTTTTGTAGTGATCGTAATAGTAGCAACGGAAAAGTAACTTAGCAAAGATCAATATGTGAAAAGCTCGTACGCAACGGATCAGGGATGGATAATTATGTCGGATGGCATTCAGCATGCAACAGTTATAACCTAGGGTGACACGGAACTTGCTCCAATTCATCAGTATAATGTAGGCATGTATTCCGAATATAGTCATACGTGCTTATGGAAAAGACTTGCATGACATCTTTTGTCATACCCTCCCGTGGCAGCGGAGTCCTAATGGAAACTAAGGGATATTAAGGCCTCCTTTTAAAAGAGAACTGGACCAAAGCATTAGCACTTAGTGAATACATGAACTCCTCAAACTACGGTAATCACCGGAAAGAATCTCAATTATTGTCACCTTGGGGTATGTCGATCATAACACATAATAGGTGTCTACAACTTGCAAGATAGGATCAAGAACACAAATATATTCATGAAAACATAATAGGTTTGGATCTGAAATCATGGCACTCGGGCCCTAGTGACAAGCATTAAGCATAGCAAAGTCATAGCAACATCAATCTCAGAACACAGTGTATACTAGGGATCAAACCCTAACAAAACAAACTCGATTACATGATAAATAACATCCAACCCATCACCGTCCAGCAAGCCTACGATGGAATTACTCACGCACGGCGGTGAGCATCATGAAATTTGTGATGGAGGAAGGTTGGTGATGATGATGGTGATGAATCCCCCTCTTCGGAGCCCCGAACGGACTCCAGATCAGCCCTCCCAATGAAGAACAGGAGGCGGCGGTGGCTCCGTATCGTATAACGCGATGAATCGTTCTCTTTTATTTTTTTCTCCCCGAATAGGGTTATATGGAGTTGGAGTTGAGGTCGAAGGAGCTCCAGGGGGCCCACAAGCCTGCAGGGCGCGCCCCCAGGGCTTGTGGCCTCTGGGTGGCCCCCCTCTGGTTGATTCTTGTGCCAATATTTTTTATATTACTATTTTGCCACTCTGGAAACCCCTTTAAGCTATAAAAGAAGGGCAAGGGTAACTTTTACAAAGATCGACCTTTGGCACAACCCACACACGTAGCTGCTCTCCCCTCACACCTTGCCGGGAAAGCGCTCCTTGTACTTGTGCTCCCATACTCACCCAATATACCAAGCAGGAGTAGGGTTTTACACCTCAAGGTGGCCCGAACCTGGGTAAAAAACCCTGTGCACTCTGTTAACCCTGCTCTTTGCGCTTGTGCATCTCCCTAGCCAAACCACAAAGGGGCTCGATGGCCCCATAGATGGTCGTACACCATGACATCTCTGGCATGGCAGGTAGGGGATCACGGGCGTGAACTAGGATTAGTAGATTGCACGTTGAATTCGTCAAGCTTCTTCACCATCTTCATCACCAATGGCGCCCAAGAAGAAGGGCACCACGATGACGAAGCCCTCTACTTCCAGAGTTCCTTCGCATGCCTCTGCGGGCGGCGCATGCGACGCCATCACTATGGACAGCGTAGACACCATGGCTGGCATGACCGGCGCAAGCGGCGTGGTCGTCATGCCAACCACGGCAGGAGCAGGAGTTGGAGGCGCCAGAGGCTACCATCTTCCTGGACCCTCTGGAGAGAACAACCACGATGGCGCGGGCGATGCAGACGGACAACACCCATGTCCTCGATGCGCTGGCGAGCGTAGCCATGGGAGCATCACTGCACGGTTGAGCGTGAGCCAAGATCTTCCCACTGCAACAATGCAGAGCGGCACTGCTGGGCACAGACAGCTGCGCCCGCATGGCCAGACGCCTGTTGATCAAGTCCAAGATCCTCAGCCACAACTTCCACCATGCAACCTACTAATGTGCCTCAGCTTTGGAGGCAAGATCACAATGGCACTCCTGCTGGCTCCGCCAGGAGTCGAGCGACGTTGCATTCTTTGCCCCAGGCCCTGCCAGCAGCAGCAGCAGCGGATGCAATGGCGCGAGCCCAGATGTGGCTGAACTTCCCTCTGATAGTAGACAAGATGGATGAGTGGAGACCCACTATCCAGAGCTTGATTGGATTCACTGAGCCAAACAAGTCACACCAGGCGGAGACCTCATGGCACCGTCAAACAGCACAAATAGCTCAAATTGATGGCCATGTTGTAGGTGGTGTACCAACCGTGCAGTCGTCTCCATGGCAACAGCTTCAACAATACCAGCAACCACGGCGAACCCAGCAAACTGCGGAGCCCGACAAAATGTGGATGGCCTCCATAGATGCGGAGATGCGGCGAGATCAATGACAAGTGCTGCGAGACAGATGGGTAGAAGATGCCCGTACAACCATTGAATGAAGTCGGGAAACGCGCCATCAATCTGACGAGCGCAACGACCCAGTTGTTGATGAGCCTGCGCTCGTTGTTGGCGGGTATATGCCTTAAGAGGTTGAGTGCCCCGCTTTCACACATGAGCTGCGGCAAGTCCGCTGGCCGTCCATCCGGGCCTTCAAGCCAGAAGTACCAGAAAAGTACAATGACAAGCTAAACCCGGTAGAATTCTCTGGCATCTATACGATCGCCATGCAAGCTGTCGGGGGAAGAGATGAAAAGATCCCTACCAACTACTTTCCATTGGTGCTCAAGCCCAATGTGAGGTCTTGGTTGACGAACTTGTCGGAGAACTCTATCTCCTCGTGGTCAGATCTCCCTTGAACGATTTTATATTTGTATGAGAAACCTGCACTTGGAGGAACCTTGTCGTGATCATTAGCACCCTAATTTTGCTTTGAGTCCGCTCGGCAAGGTTTTCTAGCCGCATTGAGATCGGCAAGTTATCTTGCCAGGGGCGGCACTTCCAACAGGCTACTAAGGATCTGTTCCTCAAAGCGCTCGTGGCAAGTTTCCAGAACCGCGTAGGGTGTGGGATCAGGATCATACAAAGACAAAAACAAACAAGGGAGGCATCACACATTCATTTGAGAACAATAAATAATAGATATATATTAGGGTACGCTCGATAACATTTTCTGTCACGACCCTAGAATAATTGCCTGCAAATAGTTGCATAAGCATCCATGAATCATGTTTAATTTTTTTAAACCTGAAATGGGGATGTTCAAACCCTAGCACCAAATGGAATTCAACCAAGCCCAATTTAAAATCATTTCAATGAACCCAGAATGCCCTTCAGAAAAGTTCATCATTTTTGAATTGGTTGAAAACCCTTTAAAAAAATGGTTCACATATTTCTAGGTCATCCTGGATTTTTGAATTAAAGAATAAAGTATTCGAATTTGGGCATTTAAATGCTGTAAATATTTTAAATTCTCAAATAATTCTGAAACTAAATGTGGGCCAATGGAATAATCTAGAGAGTGTCCAGAAATTATTTCAGGATTTTACAAAATGCTTTAATATGTTTACTAAAGCCAAAACAGTAGCAGAAAATTAGAAAACTGAAACAATTATAAAAGGAGAGAGAGAGAGGAACTACCAGGGCCGTCTTACCTGGCAGCCCAACAAACTAGCCTAGCCCACCAGGGGCATAGCTGTCTTCCTCGTCTCGCCAATAGGCAGAGGGGAAGCAGTGCACGGCACCCGCGCGCGCCGCGACATAGCTGCCTGCCTGGCGCTGCCTAGGTTTTCTCCGTGCGTCGCTGAGATGCCTTGACCCCCTAGTCCATTCCCCTCTCCCTCCGCACGCTCTTTCCCTCCTCTTATCTCTCCCCGAGCGGAGCTAGCTGACGCCGATCTCCATACCTGTGGCCACAGGCCACCCCTCGCCCTGCCGCTGAGTCCAGAAGCGCCGCCGCATCTTCCTCGTCCTCTCCACCGAGCTATGGGACGCCAGGAGACCCTGCTTCATGGTCACCACGGTCATCTTCCACTTCGGCCACCGAGATCGCTGGCAACCGTTCGTCATCTCCAATGCCTCCCCCGAGCTGCTGACCTGCTCTTCGACCTCGCCGTGAGCTTCTGCTCTGAACCCCTCTCCTCCCCCTCACTTTTGTGTGCCCTATCTCCATCCCTCACCATGGCTGAAGCTCGCCGCCATTGCGCCTTGTTACCGCCGTGGCTAGAGCCCACCCACACAGTGCACGAGCACATCTCCGTGTTCAGTGAGTCTCCAGGAGGCTAGAACACCAACCCGTTTGACCTCCCATGCACCGTAGCACCGAATCCGAGCGCACCCGTACTCCGGCCGCCGCCACGAGCTTGCTTCCAGTGAGCTCCAACCATCTCGTGCCGTCCCGTCGCCTCCCCTGGATGCGGGCGAGCACGGGCTGCTCTCCAGTGCCATCAGCGTGCCCTCTCGCTGCCCCTAGTGCCACTCTGGCAAGCCGCCGCCGTGTTGTTTGGCCATCGTCATTAAGTCATCGGCTAACCATGCCATTAGGGCCTAATTAACCCACTAAGTACACCCACTGTGACACCGACAGCCACGCCCCACCCCTTAATTAACCACAGGGTTATTTCCCTGCTTAAATTAAGTTAATGCTCGTGACCCCACTGGTCAGTTTGACCTTGCCACCTCAGCGTTGACCTCGCCCCACTGGTCAGCCTCCGTTGTTGACCCTGTTACACTGACATGCGGGACCCACAGGTCAGGTTTGACCTGGACCGCCTCTGTTGACCTACTGACGTCACTCTGACATAATGCTGATGCAGTAATTGCATTTCTAGATTTTAAATAAATCTAAATGATTTATTTATTTTCATAAAATGTTTAGAACTTCTAAAAATCATAGAAATTAATCTATAAGTCAGATGAAAATAATTTATATATGAAAAATTATCAGAAAAATATGAAGAATATGTTTATGGCATTTTCATGCATGTTTGAACAACTTAAAGCTGTTGTATATGACAATTTGAATAAATGGCATTTGAAATGTCTGATATGGAGTTTGAATTTGAATCTTGTGTTTCAAACCAAGTCCATTTAAATTGTTGGTAGCTACATTAGCCCATATCACAGCATGTTGCCATGTCATGATCATGCATCATATTGTTGCATTGCATTGATTGTGTTCCCTCTTGTTTGTCGGTGTTTGTCCCCTCTCAATAGATGTTGTTCCGACGATGTGATCGTTGACACTGATGAAGTTAAGTTTCATCTTCAGAAGTGCCAGGCAAGCAACCCCCCCTTTAAGCATTCTGATATGATCCCACTCTCTCGCTCTTTCTCTGTTTGACTGCATTAGGACAACAGCGATTCAACTGTTACATGCTACAGCAGTTGAACCCATTCCTCTGCATGACCTGTCTTTGCCATAGTAAATAGTTGAAACCCGCTAGCATGAGTAGGAGTTGTTTGAGCCATGATGTGCCTACTCATTCATGCTTGCTTGTTATGCCTGCTATGCTTGGAGTTGTGTCAGGTCTGATTCATCTGGGATGGATTGGAATGGTGGTGAACTTGTCCTACTGCTGAGAGCTAAGTGTGTGAACACGATTTGGTAAAGGTATCGATGAGAGGCCATGTAGAAGTATATGGTAGGTTGTCTCATTGGGACCGTCCTTAGGATCTAAGTTCTGTGTTTGTTATCCAAGACAGTTACTACCACACATTGGGTTCTGGTAACTCGACCCCTCTTGGCTTATTAATCGCCTCGATCTCTGTCTAGGAGTTGCAACCAGTTTCTGGTGCTTGTAGGTTGTGTTAGTAGTCTACCAAGTGGCACCCGATACAGGTGGGCTTGCGACAGACTATTCACCATGGCCCGGTGTACCAAGTGTAACCCAGATGGTGGACTTGGGAACCCTGCACACATCATTTGGGGCCGTAGTGGAAACCTCGGCCGGACTTCCTTGTGGATGGAACTCAAATTGGTGATAAACCTGGACTAGAGACTTGTGTGGTTAGTCAGGTCGTGGCCGACACCCTCGCCAGGCTTCCGCTTGAAGGTTGCCGAGATACATGTCATGTACATGGCGGTAAGTGGGGAAAGCGTGTGTGAAGAAGTACACCCCTGCTGGGTTAATAATGATCTATTCGAATAGCCGCGTCCGTGGATATGGACTACTTGGAAATCTTATATGGTTCATAGATAACTAGAAGTGGATACTCTAAAATGCGCAAGATAAGTGTGAGTGTTATGGATGACCTTCTCGTAGGGAGACGGGAGTGGATCCATAGTGGTCTATTGTTATGGTGAATATGTGGACTCGTGTGCGCCACCTCAAAGAAATGCTGGTAGACGTAGTACAGGTTAGCTACTGAGTCAAAGCTGGCTTGCTGCAGTTAAACTCCAGAACCCCCTTGTTGATACTGATGCATATGTAGCTAGTTCTGACGTAAGTCTTGCTGAGTACATTTGTACTCACGTTTGCTTAATTTATGTTTTTGCAGAGAGACTTCAGTCTCACTAGTAGTTCTTCGTGGGCTTCGACAATTAGCTTGGGAATCCCAGACAGAGGTCTAGTTCCTATGGAGGGTCTTGTAGATAGAAAGGCTTCCTAGCCTTCTTTCTTTTCAGCTGTCTGTACTGAGATAGGTTTAGCTTTCGCATGTGCTTGTTGCTTGTATGACTTTGTAAGTTGGGTCATGAGACCCATGTTTGTAATATCCTATGTATGGCTCCTCGGAGCCTTTTAATTAAGTACTTTGAGTCATAGAGTTATGTTGTGATGCCATGTTGTATCTGCACATATCGAGCATATTGTGTGTACGTTATTGAAATGCTTTGGTATGTGTGGGATCCGACACCTAGTTGTTTATTCTTGGTAGCCTTCCTTATGGGGAAATGTATCCTAGTGCTTCCACTGGAACACATGGATTGATCGTTATGTGTCCTTCTTTGCTCATGTGTCTGTCCCTACCGGGAAATGTTGCACGGTGTCTACCGGAGTCCTGATAGCTTGCTACAGCCTGGTTACACTCACTGCTGACCGACACGTGCATTGTTGGGTCATGTATGCCTGTCCCTATAAGTTTGTGCCACCTTGGGTTTACGACTAGTCATGTCGGCCCGGGTTCTCTATCATATGGATGCTAGCGACACTATCATATACGTGAGCCAAAAGGTGTAAAAGGTCCCGGCCTAGGTAAGGCTGGAACCGTGGGAATACCATGCGTGCAGCCGCAAAGTGATATGATGTGTTACATGCTAGATCAGTGTGACTTAGGAACGGGGTCCTGACAGTTTTGGTATCAATGCCTGACTGCCTATATGATTACCAAGCCAAACTGGTTGAAGTCGAGTCTAGAAATGCTTTAGTTACATAAGGGAATTGATTGTGGAAGGGGATGTGAGGTTCTTTTTACTCCTTATCCTTCTGTCATTCTAACTGAGGCAGCCTCATCTTTTCTACGGGGGTTAAGAAACCAGGCTTTCTCATCTATCTATCAGGATGCTGAGTTACTATCCTGGAGACTTATAGGAATGATGGATTGAAGTCTCAGATCAGTTTCTAGTACTTCTGTGTGTTAACAGTTGGTCCCAGAACCTTGATATTGTGGTGTTGAGTGGTTATGCCACCATTTTGCAGGATGTCTCAAATCTTTTTGAGAATTTATAGCCGTTATGCTGTCCGAGTTGTCCCAGGTTTCTGAATAACCTGATGCATTTGCAAATCTTTCCTCCCTGTTCCCGATATTCGTTTTGGGCCAGATTAACAACACTAATCACTGAGTTGAGGTACTTCGTTACCTCGACGTATTTGTTGAAGCTATCAAGAAACTAGGATATTTCAGAGAACCACCCAGTTATCCAACCTTGTATTGTGTTCCCAGTGTGATGATTCTGGCCATCATTCTCGAAAGCATCCCGTGATGTCATCTAGTTAGTAGGTATTCTATTCCTGGGTTCTTGAACCCAAGATTCACTCTACTCACTTCCTATTGATAGTGTTCGCTCGTTCCTTTAGGATATTAGTAACCTTTGTGATAGTTTTTGAGGTCCGCGGCATATCGTTCTTCCAATACCATGAACCAATATGGCAGAAGTTCTTTTGAACCAAAAGATCACAATAAGAGTACTCTTGACCAGTTCTCGGTTCAATATTGTGAATCTGCCAGTCCTACCTTTCTGCGTGGGTTATCCGGAAGAAATATGTTGAACTTGTTCACCGTGCTAATCCATGCATTCACAACTCAGAAAACCATAAGTTCCTTTGAGTTGTCCCTCTTCAATCGTATTCCGACCTTCATCTATCAGTTGATAGTCAGGAGTAATGGTGCAGTCGTGTTATCGATGCATGTTATCCTTGTGGCCCATCAAGCCATTCTACTCCGAAATGACTAGGAGAAGCAAACTCCAGTACCTTATCCATGTCTAGGATTGGGTTAAAGTAGTTGTATTCCGCAGATCAAGAATGCCAATCCAGCTTCTGTTTGTTCTACCTTGGAGTGTTACCTTGTTTTATGTCAGGATTATCATGAGAATTGCACCACCCCTTATGAATTCTTGATGCAGTGATACTTCCCAACATCATTGTTCATTCCTCGGTTCCTGTGTTATTGTAACCTAAATGACAACAAGTGAATTGTGATGTGTGAAATCAATACTCCTAGCAACCCCGTTGCTTGGTAGTTAATGGACAATAATCTCATTCATAGTGTGTTGGTTATTGAATTATCATTCTATGATTGATCGTGCTACCTAGTCTATTTTTCCTGGAGCACTTTTTGATCAATGAGTTAGGATTGTATCAATCTCTAGCTCTTTTGATCATATCGTCTTGCCCTAAAAAGCAAGATTGTTCTCAAGCTTAATAACATATCGGTGGTTCGTGATTTTCTGAATATCTTCTTGGAAGTATTACCAGGTTGTCCCCTAACCGTTATGTTGAGTTCATGATCAAGTTGATTTTTTCCATAAACCACTCCTTCTCCAAGAATCGTTGTCGGATACTCTTGAACTAGTTGGATAAGCTAAACAATAACTTGGAGAGTTGGAAGATAAAAACTTTATCTGAATTAGTTCATTCCAAAAAGATATCCGTGTGTTTGTGTCGTGGGAAACCACGGCCACCTATGGGGCCAAGGGCCCCTTTTCGTTCGGCAGGGGGACTGAGCACGTTGCACAAAGAGCGGAGGAGCGTAGCATAGCACGACAGAGTTCACACGGGCAGTTTTAGCCAGGTTCGGGCCGCCGCGAGGCGTAAAACCCTACTCCTGCTTTGGTGGATTGATGGTGGATAGTGGTGGAAACGCAGCGCTCTTTCCCGGAAGGGTTGCCTCGGGGCGAGATCAGCTACGCGTGTATGAGTGTACAGGGGTCCGAATCCTTTCTATGTTTGCCATGGGCCTCCTTTTATAGATCATGGGGTCACCATAGTGGCAAATCAGTCATTGTGTACTGATTAGATAGCGAACAGTGCTATCATATCTACTCTGCAAACAGAGCAGTACACATTAAATGCACCGCTCAGTGTCACATCATGGCCTGCCCAGCACGCATTGCTGGGCTGTTTGGCCACCTTCTCTCCTGTCTGCATGACACGTCGCAGGACGGGTGTCATCTGGAGGTGATTCCTGTAGGAAATGGCTTCCATGTGGTAAAAGGCAGCCAATTTGTCATCTTGGTCTTGACACCACACCGATCGGTGACTTGCGTCGCTGTGAGGTGGGGCGGTGAAGCCTTGGCGGGGTGTTTTGCCTTCGTATACCCCGGCAGGCATGCCGGGGCGGTCTTGAGGCTTGCTTCCGGGGCAACCTTGACCTCGCCAGGCTCTCCTGCCCGGCAAGGGAGGTTTTCCCTTAGCGGTGTGTTGCTTCTTGGCTTGACATGGTCTTCTCAACCTGCCCTTTGATTCCTCAAAGAGCCTATCTCTTTACTTTGGCCTTGTCTTGGATGTTGCAATCTTGATCTTGGGCCTATGCACGGTCTGGGCAACAGACCCACGGTTTGTTTCACCGACAGGAGCCCCCGGGCCTGGCCGAAACGCGCTGCCGGGCGTCATCGGGGTAGGCCCTAACTTGTGCATAGGCGAGGGGGAAATAGCTGCTCACCCTTTGAGATCTTCTTTGCTTCTTCATTAATCTGAGCTCGGATCAGCTTCCGGTTCTTCTGCCCATCATGTAACGCCAATTATGGTGGGGCCATTCTTGTAATGGCCCGTGAATGACTTTAACGCACGGGCGAGTAACGACCAATTCACTCTTCCCACCACACCCTTATCCCTGGCCACGTATGCTGCATGCATCGAGCGGGTTAGGTAATGGAGGCGCGTGGTGCGGGGGAGCGTTAAGGCAGGGGACTGGTCTTCATGGATTGGTGGAGGAGGATGGTGGTTACCCATCGATGGATCAGCCCCCAGCCCCTAGCTTGCCTATAAAAAGGAGGGGCAGGGGGGAAGCGGAAGTGTTCATCCACGCTCCTCTTCTCGCCTTTTTCTTCTTCTTCTCGTAATGTTGAGAGAAAGAGACCGGGGCTGAGCCCCGGACTCGAGCTTGAGGTTGGCGACGTCGGAAGTTTGTGAAGGAGCTTGGGGAGTGAGCCTGGTCCGGAGTAAAAAGGGGCGCGGCGGATATGCCACCCGCGGCGCGTGAGGCGCCGAGTCTTTCTCTCACGAGGGCGCGTTCGTCCCCTCCTCCTAGGTGCTGAAGTTCTTGGAGGGTCTGGTGTGTCCATCAGGGGCGCAGTGCTCGGGTTCCTTGGTAATCCTGGTATTGCCTCCCTTGGTGAAGTCAGGGCAAATGTTGAAGACGGTGGCATCTTCCTGCCCGCCAAGGTGGGGAGCGACGCCCCTCGCGCGCCTCGGACGCCGCTGCCGCCCGTAGCTTCTCCGGGGGAGGCAATGACTCATGAAGCCGGAGTCCCTCTGGAGCAGCGGTGATGGAGAAAGATCGAGGGAAGACGGAGAAGGCGGGTGGTAGGGCGTCAGGTCAGAGTACGATGGCACCGACGCCTTCGTCTCGTATTGCCGACATGCTGCCTCATCTTTCCGCTCTTCCCATCCCTCCCCGGCACCATCATCATCAGCCTCTTGGTTGCTGGGGAGAGGGCTGCTCTCTTGGTGCCTTCGCCTCCTCCAGTAGTGTTCCAGCTAGGCCTCGGTGGTTCTCCCCGCCGGTGCTTTTTGCTGCAGCTTCTGGTTGGCCCTGGAGGTGGTGATCAAGGCACCGTCGAGCTGCTCCTTCTGTCTCCCTCCTTCGCAGCCTCGCCACTCTCAATCTTGTCAGGCTGCGCCCGGCAGGTCCTGATGGGGTCGAGTGGGTCCTCTTGCTCAGGCACCCCTTTTGCCCTCCTTCTCTTCCACCGCAGTGCCTAGGAGGAGGTGGACAAGAAAGGGATTACGGGGCACTTATCTTTTTTCAATCTAAAATATGTAGGCACTTGCCAAACTTTAGTTCAAATTATGTAATCTCTTCTATCCATGTTTGTGTTCTGTAACGTTTGTACTTGTTGATCACCATTTTAATGAAAAAGATAAACCTTGCTGGGCACTTGTGCATGTAACATGTCCATGCAGAGGGAGAATGCCTCCATACGCTCAAGTAAACAAGTTTTTCCCGGTAGGCTATCCTGTCGGTACCCTCAAGTTGCTGCCGCGGGGCTGGGCCTGCCGGGCAGAAATCATGAAGAGGGACCAGCCCCCCGCCAAGTTTCTCGCCAAAGGCCACTACAACCTCCCGACCGAAGCAACATTCGAGTCAAGGGACGGGAGCACCTAATTCTTGAAAGCGGCGAGGTCTTCCCATGCACAAGTTTTTACTTACAGAACTTGTATGGATAAGAGAAAGAACTTATCTGTTTGGGTTTGCCGGGGATCGGAATGTAGGCTTGTCTTCTCTTCACCTTTTTTCGGGACCGAATCCACGGTAGGAGCTTGCAGTATGATGCAGATGAAAAATGATGCCTCATGCGATCTATTCTACATGAACATGCAATTCTCATGATATGCTTATGCATGCATGCAATTTGTTGGGGGCCCCCCAACGCTTGATTTATTTCTCTGTTGCTCAGGGTCTGTGCCTAGCTTTGTACAAGGGGTTACATGCAACAGAGGCAAGGCCTGTACAAAAGGGTGGCTGCCGGGCAGGGCCCGACAGCCGCGCCTTACGGGTAGAACTTGCGGAGATGCTCAATATTCCATGAGTTTTGCAACTGAATGCCATGTCCGGTCACCATACGGACTACGCCAGGTCTGGTGACTCGTACTACCCGGTAAGGGCCACTTCGGCGTCAACTTGTTCGCACCCTTGGCGGACTGAACGTGCCTAAGGACAAGGTCGCCTTCCTCAAAACACCGTGCACGAACCCTGCGGCTGTGATAGCGACGCAGGGCTTGCTGATAGCGTGCTGCACGCGTAGCAGCCCGGAGATGGTTCTCCTCGAGTAGCACAGCGTCGTCACGCCAGTGCTGATCGTAGGCAAGCACTCGAGGTGACCCGTAAATGAGTTCCGTGGGGATAACTGCTTCTGCCCCATAGACTAGGGAGAAGGGAGTCTGCCCGGTAGCTCGATTTGGTGTCGTTCTGAGGGACCAAAGAACCACCGGTAGCTCATCGATCCACCACCTGCCGCACTTCTGCAGAATATCAAAAGTTCTCATATTGAGTCCTTGCAACACTTCAGCGTTCGCCCTCTCAGCTTGCCCGTTGCTCCTTGGATGGGCCAGAGAGGCGAACGTGATTTTGCTTCCAAGGGCATGAAAGTATTGCAGGAAGGCGCGACTCATGAACTAGGTGCCATTGTCAGTGATGATCCGGGCAGGAACACTGAAGTGGCTCACCAATCCTTTCAAGAAATTGATAGCTGACTGAGCAGTCACCTTTCTCACGGGCTCTACTTCCGGCCACTTTGTAAACTTGTCGATTGCAACGAACAAGAATTCAAAGCCCCCGGCAGCATGAGGGAAAGGGCCAAGGATATCGAGCCCCCAGACCGAAAACGGCCATGATAAAGGGATTGTGTGAATAGCTTGGGCAGGCAGGTGGATGTTCTTGGAATGGAACTGGCAGGCTTCACACTTGGTGACAAGCTCGACCGCATCTTGGAGGGCAGTGGGCCAGTAGAATCCTTGCCGGAAAGCTTTCCCAACCAACGCCCTTGATCCAATGTGGGAACCGCACATACCCTTGTGTATCTCCGCCAGCAGTTCCTTTCCTCCTTCCCGGCAAATGCACCTCAATTTCACACCGTTGGGCCTCCTTCTGTACAGCGTATCATCAACAAACCGATACATACTGGCCCTCCGGGCTACTCTTTCAGCTTCTTCTTGCTCTTCGAGAAGTTCTCCAGTTTGGAGGAAATGGACTATGTGCCATGCCCAAGGCAGAGCCTGTGGCTCGGCAATGAGGACTAACGGCACCTCCTCATCCATGAGAGTGCAATCCTCGACCGCGGGGACCGGTGGCCTAGCGGGAGGATGTAGCTCAGCGACCGAAGGGGAGTTGTGCCCGAAAAGCTTTCAGCCGGGATCCTCGAGAGGTTCTATCGGGAGAGGCTTGCCGGAATCCAGTTTCCTCCTCTTTCTGGCCATTGTTGCCGGGGATACGGAGGGCTGAGTTAGATGGAGAACAAAAGTTCCTGGTTCCACAGGGAGCTTCTGCGCAGCGCACTTTGACAGATGATCAGCGATGCTGTTTTCTGCATGGGGTATGTGCTCTATTTGCAATCCGTCAAAGCGCTCCTCCAACTTTCTCACTTCCTCAATGTATGCCTCCATCAATGGACTTTGGTAATCCTTGTTGACTTGTCTCACCACAAGTTGTGAATCTCCACGGATGATCAGCTTCTTGATCCCCAGTTCTGTTGCAATTCTGAGCCCACAAGGAGCCCTTCATACTCTGCTGTATTGTTGGTAGCTTCCTCCCGGGGAAAATGCATCTGGATGATGTACTTCAGGTGCTCTCAGGTGGGAGCAATGAGAGGCATGCCAGCCCCTACACCTTGTAGGGAGAAGGCACCATCGAAATACATGATCCATTCTTAGGGCACTTCCTTGCCGGGGATAACTATCTCCAATACCTCTTCATCAGGAGTTGGCGTCCATTCTGCAATAAACTCTGCCAATGCTCTGCTCTGAATGGTTGATGTGCTCTCAAACTTCAAACCAACGCTGGATAACTCCAAAGCCCACTCCACTATCCTGCCGGTAGCCTCAGGGTTTCAGAGTATCCGTTGCAAAGGGAAACGGGTGACAACTGTGATCTCATGGGCTTGGAAGTAGTGGCGCAGTTTCCTTGAGGCCATGACAAGGCCAAAGATCATTTTTTGCATGCCAGAGTACCTGGATCTAGCCCCCTGCAACAGGGAGCTGATGAAGTATACTGGGCGCTGCAACACTTTCTTCTTTGCCGTGACCAGAGAACTGCTTTGCTCTTCTCTACCTTGATCTACATCTGACCTTGCTGGGGTGTGTTCGCTTTCCTCCCCGGAAGGGACACCAGCTGCGTCTGCTGCTCCATCCACTTCCCTCTGCGCCACTAGTGCTACGCTAACCACCTGATTAGTTGTCGCCAAGTGCAGCAGCAATGGCTCTTGAGGTTTTGGAGCAACCAAAGTGGGTACAGAGGAAAGGTAGGCCTTCAAATCTTGTAGTGCGGCGTCTGCCTCGGGGGTCCACTCCATGGTCCCTGCCTTTTTCAAAACCTTGAAGAATGGCAAGGCACGCTCGGCAGACATGGAAATGAACCTGCTAAGCACGGCAACACATCCAGTAAAACACCTCACGTCCTTGACTGTCTTGGGTGCTTGAATCTGCTCGATAGCCTTGATCTTGTCGGGGTTGGCCTCTATCCCTCGGTGGGACACAAAGAAGCCAAGTAGCTTGCCGGAAGGAACGCCAAACACACACTTCTCCGGATTTAGCTTCAAGTTGATCTTGCGTAGATTAGCAAACTTCTCTTCCAAATCCTGGATGAGGGTTGATCTGTCCTTGGTATTGACCACAATATCATCAATGTAAGCCTCAACGTTCCTGTGCAACTATGACCCAAAACCAATCTGGACTACTCTTGCGAAAGTAGACCCGGTGCTCTTCAACCCGAAAGGCATCCGCACGAAGCAGTATGTGCCTCATGGGGTGATGAACGCTGTCTTCTCTTCGTCTTCCTTGGACATGAAGATCTGGTGATATCCAGAGTAGGCATCTAGGAAGGAAAGCAGGTCGCACCCGGAGGTGGAATCCACAATCTGGTCGATGCGCGGCAACGGAAATGGGTCCTACGGGCATGCCTTGTTCAGATCCGTAAAATCTATGCACAGCCTTCACTTCCCATTGGCCTTGCATACCACCACTGGATTTGCTAACCACGTTGGACGCAACACTCCTCTAACCAGACTAGCTGCCTCAAGTTTCTTGATCTCCTCGGCAATAAACTGCTGCCACTCCAAAGCTTGCTTCCGGATCTTCTGCTTGACGGGTCGGGCATGTGGGCAGACAGCAAGGTGGTGCTCGATTACCTTCCTGGGAACACTGGGGATGTCAGATGGTTGCTAGGCAAACACATCGACATTCGCCCGCAGGAAGGCAAGGAGCGCACTTTCCTATTTGTCATCGATGGTGGTGCTGATGGTGAAAGTACCACCAGCCAGCCCTGCCGGGACCTGTTTCACAGCGGGTGCAGAAACCTTGGATCTCTTGCTATTGGAACTCTCCGGCGAGTCATCAACAGGCGCAGCATACACCGAAGAGGTACGCTTCCCAGATTCCTTGCCGGCGTCCCTATTAGCCTTCTTCTTTCCATTATTTTCCTTGGCGGGGAATTGCAGCTTCAGTGGTCTCTGCCGCGACTGCATCCCGATACATCTTATCCACGCAAATAATTGCGTCCTTCTCGTCTGATGGAATGGAAATGACGCCCACCGGCCCTGGCATCTTCAAGGTGTTGTAGGCATAGAGGGATGCCGCCATGAACTTGGCCAAAGCTGGGCGACCAAGGATTCCATTGTATGGCAGGGGAGGTCAACCACATCAAACATGATCTTCTCAGTTCAGTAGTTCAACTCCTCCCCAAATGTCACTGGTAACATGATTTTACCCTTAGGACGACTCCTGCCGGAGTTGATCCCTTGAAACATACCAGTAACTTTGAGTTCTTCTTCTGCTATCTAGAGTTTGCTGATGACCTTTCAAGAAATCAGATTCAACCCGGCCCCGCCGTCAACTAGCATCTTTGTGACTTTGAGGTTGCGGATTGTTGGTGATACCAACATTGGCAAGCATCCTACCGCAGTGGTGCGGTCAGGGTGGTCCTCTGCATCAAAGATGATGGGCGTGCGGGACCACTTGAGCAGCCTTCGAGAGTCTGCCGCTGGCTCCACGACATTGACTTCACGCGCCCACCTTTTAAGTTGGCGGTTAGAGGAGTGCAAAGATGCACCCCCATCAATGCACAGGGCGTCAGTAGCTTTCTCGAATTCCTGCTCGCTGGTTTCCTCTTCATCTCCTCCATCACTCCGATCGTTGCAATCCTCCTTCTAACGGCCTCTGGCGGGTTTCCCTTGATTCTTAGGAGCCTTGCCGGGGCGGCTTGCTCCGCCACCCATACCCTTTCCGCCAGTGCCATTCTGACCTTTCTCTTTATCTCGCTTCTCATATTCAGCCCTTTCCTTCTTGACAAGCTGCTCAACCTGATGACACTCCTGGAGATCGTAGCCCTTGGTCTGATGGATCTTGCAATACGGGCCATCGCCTTTCCCAACCTTCTCGACATTTGCGGCTTCCCAGCAGTCAGTGCACGCGGCAACCTCCTTGCTGGGTATCTCAGCCTTGGCTTTCTTGCCAGCACTAGGCATGCCCGATCCCTTAACGGTCATCACTGCCTTATCCTTGCGCCTTTTGTTGCGCTTCTTGTTCTTCTTCTTTTGACTGGCGGCCTCGTCATCATCTTCTGAATCGGTGTCGACGCCATCCTCTTCTCCGGGGAGCTTCCTCCCCTCCTCTATTCGAGCACACTTATCCTCCAGAGTTTAAAGCTCCTTCACAGTCTTGGGCAATCGAACGTTCATCTTGGAACGCATCCGATGATTGCGCACGTTGGACTGGAACGCAGCTATCACAGCTGCCGGGTGGATGTCTGGAATATTCTTGTGGACTCTGCTGAATCTCTGCATGTATTTCTATAGGCTCTCGCCTTCCTTCTGCGGGAGGAGCTGCAATTCGCTGGGCCGCCCTGTTCTTGATGGCCACCCGTGAAGGCGCCAACGAACTCACGGCACAGGTCAGCCCAGGTCGAAATAGAGTTCTCTGGCAGGTGCATTAGCCAAGACCTCACATTTTGCTTGAGTGCCAATGGGAAGTATTTGGCGAATACCTTCTCATCTCTTCCCCTGGCAGCTTGAACAGCGATGGTGTAGATGCTCAAGAACTCTGCCAGGTTTAGTCTTTCGTCATACTTCTTTGGTATCTCTGGCTTGAACGTGCGAGTGGACGGCCAACGGACTTGCTGCAGCTCACGGGTGAAGGCAGGGCACCCAGCCTCGAAAGGCAAGTACCCGCTGTCAGTGAGTGCGGGCTCGTCAACGTCGGGGCCATCACGCCTGTCGGACTGGTGGTGGGCGTCGCGGTGTCGCTCGGTGTTGACACGCAAGCCTTCCCTCCGCCTGTCCTCCAGGACTCGCCGTGGGCCTTGACGCGCTAGAGGGTCGGACGAAACCATTGAGACATCGTCAGGTTCTTGGTCGTGCGGCTCCCGCACAGGCTATCGCGGAGGGGACTGCACCATAGGAGTGGCCCCATCTGCATAGCCAGCAACGTGGGCCGTTGCCGCTGCCTGGGGACGTCGTGGCGGGCTAGCCCGCAGCGATCCTCCCGCCTCGGCAAAGCCAATCAGACTTTGAATGGTGGCTCTCCACTCATCCATCTGATCGGCTGCCGGCGAAAATTTCAACAGTAGCTGAGCCCGCGCCATGGCCTCCGAAGCGGTGCTTGGCATGGATGTCGATGAAGACCGTAACGTCGCCCGGCTCCTGACGGTGCCGGTAGCGGTCGCGCCGTGCTCTCGTCATCGTGAGGCAGCTGCCTGGATGCCGTGTAGACAAGGTGGAGGCGCTTGAGGGCCAGCGGCTCCGTTTGGCGCAGCGGCTGGGTCGGCTCGTTCCGGGGGTGGCGCATGTTCTACGGCCGCTCCCACGGCGGGAGCGGTCGAGGAGCTGCGATTCCCCCCAGAGTGAGTACCCCCGCAGCGGCAGTGCCCCTCGGCCGGACGGGAGGGGGTGCAGATGGAATCATCTCTCCTCCCATACCTCATGGGGCGTGGCCCCAGGAATGTAGTTGGTGATGTGCTTCTCCGGTGCCTCCTGCTCCTGCTTCGGCCGCAGGGGAGGTGGTAGCGACGCCGCCCATGCCGACCACGTCCACCGCAGCGTCCGCTCTTCCAGGCATCCCTGTAGCCCTTGTGGCATCGGCGGGCGCGTGCGGCATGGCCTTCGAGGTTGATGGATGAGCTGTGATGCCGGGCTTCTTCTTGGGCGCCATGGATGATGGAGCCGTTGATGAAGAAGATGGCGGTGAAGATGACGCGCTTCGTACTCATCTCGGGTTCGCGCAAGCGCAGCCCCCTACCTGGCGCGCCAAAGATGTCGTAGGAAACCATGGCCACCTATGGGGCAAAGGGCCCCTTTTGGTTCGGCAGGGGGACTGAGCATGTTGCACAAAGAGCGAAGGAGCGCAGCGTAGTGTGGCAGAGATCACACGGTCAGTTTTACCCAGGTTTGAGCCGCCGCGAGGCGTAAAACCCTACTCCTGCTTTGGTGTATTGATGATGGATAGTGGTGGAAATGCAGCACTCTTGCCCGGTAGGGTTGCCTCAGGGCAAGAGCAACTACGCGCATATGAGTGTACAGGGGTCCGAATCCTTTCTATGGTTGCCATGGGCCTCCTTTTATAAATCAAGGGGTCACCACAGTGGCAAATCAGTCATTGTGTACTGATTAGATAGCGAACAGTGCTATCATATCTACTCTGCAGACAGAGTAGTACGCATTAAATGCACCGCTCAGTGTCACATCATTCCCTGCCCGGCACACCTTGTCGGGCTGTTTGGCCACCTTCTCTCCTGTCTACATGACACGTCGCAGGACGGGTGTCATTTGGAGGTGATTCCTGTAGGAAATGGCTGCCATGTGGCAAAAGGCAGCCATTTAGTCATCTTGGGGCCTGGCACCACACCGATCGGTGACTTGCGTCGCTGTGAGGTGGGGCGGTGAAGCCTTGGCGGGGTGTTTTGCCTTCATATGCCCCGGCAGGCCTGCCGGGGCAGTCTTGAGGCTTGCTTCCGAGGCAACCTTGACCTCGCCAGGCTCTCTTGGCCGGCAAGGGAGGTTTTCCATTAGCGGTGTCTTGCTTCTTGGCTTGACTTGGTCTTCTCAACCTGCCCTTTGATACCTCAAAGAGCCTATCTCTTTACTTTGGCCTTGTCTTGGATGGTGCAATCTTGATCTTGGGCCTGTGCACGGTCTGGGCAACAGACCCAGGGTTTGTTGCACCGACAGTTTTTGTGTGTCAAAGAAAGATGATATCTTTATCGATTGATCTTCATTATCAGTTGTTGGATCTATTTTCTTATGTAATCTTTGATTTAAGGATGGGCTATCGTCAAACCAAATGAGAACCAAGGATGTTCGTAATGTTGTCTTACTCGCAGTTGTCCATCGAGCATACACCATCATATCTTTTGGGTCTAACCAATACTATCACCTTGTTCCCATAGTTGTGGAATTCCATCTTCATGGAAATCTTGATGAGTTGTTGTTGAGCCCATCAGCAACATTTTATCTTCTCCATGATTCATGTTGAACATTAAGCTAGTGTTGGAAACTTGTGTAAGCATTTCTTCGTGTCCCGTTTATGAAGCCTATGTTTGGATGAAAGAAGTGGCTTCCTCTAATTCACGTGTATTTGGTTTAAGTTGCCGCCATGACTTCGAGAAAGTTTGTTTTGCTTCCTTTGGAATCATCCCAAGTCAGTCATGCATGCGCGATGTATTCAATGGTTTGATAGGTTGGCCACCTCCATTCCATATGTAATTCCTAGCACACCAAGCCACTGACTGATTTGTTCTAGGAAAAGGAGTTAAGTGCTAATCCATGGTAATGCACGAGATTTCGATATCCTTGATTATGGTTTCCACCCAAAACTCGGTAGTGTTTTGTTGTAAGATTTCCATGTGGACATGATTGTCCTGGACATTCTGTTCACATGTATCTTACAATCCAGCTCATGTTTTGGAGCTTGCTATCATAGTTCATTTCCTGAGAATCTCGTAACATTTTCTTGTCGATTTGTGTTGCAAATTTTCCTTTCGAGACATGTTGTCTGAAATATCCTGGCACCAATCAGAACTGAATCTCAGGCAGATATCATGATTGGAATGTTTTCCAAGAATTATAATATTGGTCTTTCTAAACTGGTAAAGTGGAAGTTGTGGCCAACACACTTAGCCGGAAGACCTATTATTGTAGTATCTTGATTGAAAAGTTGGTCACTTCCCCGTGATGATTTCATATGACTTATTCTAGAAGTTGTTCCTTATGGATCCTATGTGTTACCGAAGTCCGACCTTTACTTGATGACCATATGGATGAGGCTTCCAAGCATGGTCGTGGAAACTAGAACATCAAGGAGAACATTAGAAGCGGAGTTCTAAATGTCTCTCGGTTGATCATCCAGATTTTGTTCCTTGGCATAGCTAAGGTGAAATCTAAGAAAGTGATTTCTTCCTTTGTATCTGCATCATCCATTATTATTCGTTGTTGTAGTATGAGGTGTTGCCAAGATTTTTGGCACAGATAAACACTGATGAATATGGAACTGCTCATGTTCTTGAAAGCACGCTCAGTCACTAGGTTATAGCATCGGTATCAATTGGAATGTGCCTCCCATTTGCCGAGTTGTCCTATAACCATAGTTTCCTTTCCAAACTGAGTATGACATCTCTTTTGAATTCCTTCAAATGGTCGTTTGTGAATTGCCTTATCCTGGTATGAAGAGTTTCAATTATCTTTGTATCAAAAGTAATTTTTTTCCCACTTAAGGGAATAACTCTACGAGTCACCTCCCTTAAGGTGCCCCGTTGTGGAATCATGGCAAATTATCTCCTCACTACTTTGACACATACTCACCATCTACTTAAGCGTGGAATTGTTGCCTAGCAAACTGAACCCTTGTCATCAGCTCCTTCCCATTGCTCCTGATGTGTGTTTTGTGTCTCAACTCAAGAGGTGTTCTTATGTCTCACTCCATGAGTTGATCTTGAGTTTCTCGATCTTGGAGAAGATCGATTCCTGTAGAGTTCTTCCTGCCATCATCGTGTTGGACAAAGAACTCGAAGGCAAAGACGTCAAGATCATTATGATGCAATGAATCAATATCTTTGAGAAGGGTAGTTGGATAATGAATATTGTGATAGCTATTATCCACCTTTCCTCTTACCTCACATCTTGAATCTCAGGACGAGATTCTTATTTAGTGGGGGTGAGTTGTCACAACCATAGAATAATTGCCTGCAAATATTTGCATCAGCATACATGCATCATGTTTAATTTTTTTCAAACCTGAAATGGGGATGTTCAAACCCTAGCACCAAATGGAATTGAAGCAGGCTCAATTTAAAATCATTTCAATGAATCCAAAATGCCCTTCAGAAAAGTTCATCATTTTTGAATTGGTTGAAAACCTTTTCCAAAAATGGTTCACTTTTTTCTAGGTCATCCTAGATTTTTGAATTAAATCATAAAGTATTTGAATTTGGGCATTTAAATTCTATAAACATTTTAAATGCTCAAATAATTCTGAAACTAAATATGGGCCACTTGAATAATCCACAGAGTGTCCACAAATTATTTCAGGATTTTAGAAAATGCTTTAGTATTTTTAATAAAGCCAAAACAGTAGCAGAAAATTAGAAAACTGAAACAATTAATAAAGGAGAGAGAGAGGAACTACCTGGGCCGTCTTACCTGGCAGCCCAACAAACTAGCCCAGCCCGCCAGGGGCATAGCTATCTTCCTCCTCTCGCTGGTAGGCAGAGGGGAAGCAGTGCATGGCGCCCGCGCGCGCCGGCACGCAGCTGCCTGCCTGGCCCTCCCCAGGTTTTGTCCGTGCAACGACCCCCTCGTCCATTCCACTCTCCCTCTGGATGCTCTTCCCCTCCTCTGCTCTCTTCCCGAGTGGAGCTCACTGACGTCGATCACTGTACCCGTGGCCACCGGCCACCCCTTGCCCTGCCGCTGAGTCCAGAAGCACCGCCGCGTCTTCCTCGTCCTCTCCACCGAGCTACAAGATGCCGGGAGGCCCTGCTTCATCGTCACCACGGTCGTCTTCCACCTCGGCAACTGAGATCGCTGGCAACCATTCATCGTCTCCAACACCTCCCCCGAGCTGCTGACCTGCTCTTCGACCTCGCCGTGAGCTTTTGCTCTGAACCCCTCTCCTCCTCCTCGCTTTTGTGTGCCCTAGCTCCATCCCTCACCTTGGCCAAAGCTCGTCGCCGCCACGCCTTGTCGCCGCCGTGGCTAGAGCCCACCCACACAGTGCACGAGCATGTCTCCGTGTATAGTGAGTCTCCAGGAGACCAAAACACAAACCCGTTTGACCTCCCATGCACCGTAGCACCGAATCCGAGCGCACCCGTACTCCGGCTGCCGCCACGAGCTCACTTTAGGCAAGCTTCGACCATCTCATGCCCTCCTGTCGCCTCACTTAGATGCGGGCAAGCACGAGCTGCTCTCCAGTGCCCTCAGCGCGCCCTGTCGCTGCCCCTAGCGCCACTCCGGTGAGCCACCATCGCGCTGTGTGGCCGTCATCGTTAAATCGCCGGCTAACCATGCCATTAGGGCCCAATTAACCCACTAAGTACACCCACTGTGACACCGACAGCCAGGCCCCACCCCTTAATTAACCACAAGGTTATTTCCCTGCTTAAATTAAGCTAATTCTCATGGCCCCACCGGTCAGTTTGACCTTGCCACCTCAGCATTGAACTGGCCCCACTGGTCAGGCTCCGTTGTTGACCCTATTACATTGAAATGCGGGACCCACAGGTCAGGTTTGACCTGGACCGCCTCTGTTGCCCTACTAACGTTACTCTGACATAATGCTGATGTAGTAATTGCATTTCTGGATTTTAAATAAATCTAAATTATTTATTTTATTTTCAAAAAATGTTTAAAACTTCTAAAAAATCATAGAAATTAATCTATAAGTCAGATGAAAATAATTTATATATAAAAAATTATCAGAAAAATATGAAGAATTTGTTTATGGTGTTTTCATGCATGTTTGAATAAGTTAAAGCTGTTGTATATGACAATTTGAATTAATGACATTTGAAATGTCTGATATGGAGTTTGAATTTGAATCTTGTGTTCAAACCAAGTCCATTTAAATTGTTGCTAGCTACATTAGCCCAAATCACAGCATGTTGCCATGTCATGATCATGCATCATATTGTTGCATTGCATTGATTGTGTTCCCTCTTGTTTGCCGGTGTTTGTCCCCTCTCACTAGACATTGTTCCGATGATGTCACTAATAGGGAAATGCTTATAGGTAGGACATCAGTAGTAGCGCTAGAAAAAAGCAATCGCTGCTGCTAATTAGCAGTAGCGGTGGTCCGGGGAAGCACTACAAGTAATGCTTTAGCAGTAGCGCTAGAAACAGGAAAAGCGCTACTACTAAGTGGGACCCAACGCTCCCACCGATGCTAGCTGTAGTAGCAGCGCTGTCCAGAAAACGGCGCTACTACTAAGATTTTAGTAGTAGCGCTTTATTTTATGGCACCGCTATTGCTAATGGGCCCCACTTAATAGTAGCGCTTTTCCTGGAAAGCGCTACTACTAAGTACCATAGCAGCAGCGCTTTCTGGGAAGCAGCGCTACTGCTAGTTGCAGTTGGTGCCACCTTTTCACCCCCCTCCCCCTCCTCCTCCTTTGCCCTCTCTCCCCCTCCTTTCCCCTCTCCCCTCTTCACCATTGTTGCCCTTCTTCTCTCTTCCTCCTACCTCTCTTCTCTCCTCTTTAATGCCCCCCTCCACCATAACTCTCCTCCATAAATGGCCTTCTCATCTCTCTCTTCCTGCTACCTCTCTTCTCTCCCCATTAATGCCCCCCTCCACCATAACTCCCTCTCCATTAGTTAGCTAGAGTCATCTCTCCTCCCGAACAACTAGATCTAGCTAGCTATTTAGCCATGCACACTTTTGATCCCTATAGGTAGCGAAAGGCCTCATCTAACCTTGCTCGGTCTCTCTCGGGAGATATATAGGTGAGTAAAAAGTTGTTCATTTCAAGAATGGGAATATGTGTGTTTGGGATATGTAGATGTTTGTGCGAGTGACATGCCCCTGAGTTGCTTATGTTTTGCCGAAATGTCGATTTATTTCCGTTTCGGTGAATTTCAAGCAAACTCGATATGTCCTATTTTTAGGCAAGGTCATGCCAAATTTTTATCTGACTTTGATGCATGCATGCATTTTGTTTATAACCCTTTTGCTTGTTATACCGTGCAGTCAGTCATGAAGGTGAGTGGATGGAACATGGAGCGATACATGCAATTCGCGGTGATGGACATGTATGCAAATAATCGGACTAGGTTTAGATGTCCGTGTGCAAGATGCAAAGAAGGAGTCCTTTTGGACCCTTTTGATCATGGCACTTTGAAGGCGCACCTGCTGATGAATGGTTTCATGGATGGCTATACTCGGTGGATAAGTGAAGAAGATGATGATGATGAGGACGTCCACATGGCAGGGAATAACGACATGGGGCTGGACGAAGAGATGACCGATCAACACAAAGACGATGGCGCCGGACATGGCGGCGGGGAAGAGTCCAGAAATGACGGCGGCGGAGAAGATTCCGGATACGGCGAAGAAGAGTCCGGACATGGCGGAGAAGAGGAGGCGGTCACGCCACAGTCTTCGACAATACTAAGTCCAGTTGTGCAGGATCCTCATGTTCGAGACCTCCTTCGCAAGAGTACGACTAGCGAGAGAGCTGCTTCTAGAGAGAAGGCCAAGCTGGCGCAACTTGAAGTAGACTTGAAGACTCCATTGTATGACGGTTGCGATCCCGAGGTGACCCTCTTGAGTTTCATGCTCGAACTTCTAAAGACCAAGGCCAAAAACAAATGGACAGACAAAAGCCTTGATGAGCATTTGAAGTATCTACATAATAAAGTTCTTCCCGCGGGGAACCTGTGTCCTACTAGTGTCGAGGAGGCCAAGAAAATCGTTTGCCCTTTTGATTTGCCGCACATTAGGTACCACTCATGCATGAACGATTGCATCATTTATCGAGGGGAGCACGCGAAAAAAACCAGTTGTCCAGTGTGCAATGCTTCTCGATACAAGAAGGCAGGAAAGAAAGCTCCTCAGAAAGTTGTATGGTACTTTCCGATCACTCCCCGTCTGCAGCGGTATTACGTAGATCCAAAGGAAGCAAAGCTCATACGGTGGCACGTGGAGAGGAAGAAGCCCAACGATGGAGATGATCCGAAGCTGAGACACCTCGTAGATGGTAGCCAGTGGAGAGCATTCAACGCTGTATATGTATTTGCTGTAGGAGATCCAAGGAACATCGTGCTTGGTGCGAGTACCGATGGCATGAGTCCGTTTGGAAACCAGAACACCAACCACAGCACATGGCCCGTCTTTGTATGGATGTACAACCTCCCCCCATGGAAGTGCATGAAGACAAAGTACATACACATGAGCATGCTGATTCAAGGGCCGAAACAACTGGGAAATAATATTAACCTGTATATGGGGCTTCTGAAAGAGGAGCTAGACACGTTATGGAAAACACCGGCATGGACATGGGATGCCAGCAAAGGAGAGTATTTCCATATGAGAGCCGCGCTGATGACGGTGGTGCACGACTATCTCGGTTACGGGTAGACCTTAGGCCGGGTGTGCCACGGATACTGCGGATGCACGAGGTGCATGGATGATACAACATCTCAGCAGCTTACGTCAACGAAAGATGGCGGGTCCGGGAAAATCGTGTACATGGGGCATCGTAGATGGCTCGAGAAGGATGACCCGTGGAGAAAGCGTGGAGATCTATTCAATGGGTTGGTTGAGCATCGAGGACCTCCACGTAAGAGGAGCAGCGCCTAAATCAACGAGCTGTTGAAAAACTGGGAACAGTGCCCCGAGCCGGGAAAGATGAAAAAGGCGCCGGAGCCACTGCTGAAGGTATGGAAAACGAGGTCCGTTTTCTGAGACTTGGAGTACTGGCCCAATCACGACACACCTCATAGCCTTGATCAAATGCATATCACGAAGAATGTCCTCGAGAGCTTGCTTGGCACACTGATGAACATGCCGGAGAAGACCAAGGATGGGCCGAAGGCAAGGAAAGACTTGGAAGATTTGAAGATCAGGAAAGATCTCCACCATAAAAAGTCAACGGAGGAGAAGGAGACGGAGACGGAGGAGGGGGAAAGGGGCAGAAAAGTCAACAAGGAGGAGAATTATTGCCCCCTTCTTGCTTCACCTTAAATGCGAACGAGATTCATCAATTCATCAAGTGCCTTGTGGGAATCAAAGTCAGTTCCGGTTAATGTGGGAAGATAAGCAGATTTCTAGACAATAAGAAGAAAAGGTTCAGCGGGATGAAGTCTCATGACTGTCACGTGATGATGACACAGATAATCCCGGTTGCCATTAGAGGGATAATGGAAAAGCATGATGCCGTTCGAGAGGATGAATGGGGTCATCAAAGGATTCATTCGTAACATGTCCCGTCCCGATGGGAGCATTGTCCAGGGGTATCTGACGCATGAGTGCATCTCCTTTTGCGAGAATTATATAGGTGTCGGAGACCCTGTTGTTGGTTTGCCCATCAAGAAGCATGATGGGAGGCTCGAAGGAGAAGGTCACAACAACGGCAGGAGGGAATTGCACGTGGACAACTCGGATCGACGGAACGACTTTGACAGGGCTAACTTAGTAGTGCTACAACACCTACATGTAGTAGATGATTATGTGGCACGGCACAAAGAAAGCATCGCAAAGAAGTACCATGATAAGGCGATGCTCAAGACGGACGACGAAGTTACTGTAGAGCACAACGCCACTTTCTTGCGTTGGTTCAAAGAGCAAGTTCTTGAAAATCCCCCGGAAGAGGGCAGTTCGGACGGATTGCTCATACACGCCTTAGCACATGGTCCCGCGCCCAAACTTGTGACCTATCAGTCATACGATATCAATGGGTACATGTTCTACACGGAGGCCAAAGACATGGACAGTGATTACCAGAACTCCGGGGTGATAATTGAATGCGTTACCGACGCCAATGGCACAACTGAAAGATTCTACGGAAGGGTCGAAGAGATCTGGGAGCTTGACTATGCTGGAATGCACGATGCGACGATGTTCCGTGTCAGATGGGCTAAGGACGTCGTAAGAGAAAACATGTATTTCACTACCATGTCTATACCCGACGCGAAGAGCACTCCCGTGAACATTAACGTCATCGCCAAAAATGAGCGATGGGTACACGTTAAGCACGTGACACAATGCTTCTTCATAACTGACCCGGCCAATCCCAGCCATGTTGTCATGAGGAGAGGCAAAAGGAGCATCGTCGGAATGGATGGAGTCGCCAATGAGGAAGACTATGACCAATTCGGCAACCCGATGAGGGAAGATGACGATGAAGATGAAGCATACGTGAAAATAAGAATCAATACTACATTACCTAAGAAAGATCGTACTCCATGGTTCCGGAAAAGTCACAAGGAGGGGCTCAATTATTCGGCAACGAACAAGAAAGGGAAGAAGCTCAATGTGAAACATCGTCGACGCAGCTGAGAAACCATCATTTATATATATGTATCTATTTTGTGTGCGCACTTAAGTAACTGTTATCAGTCAACTGATATGTTACCACCACATGCATGGTTCCGGTGATATTCGCGCAGTGTGGGAGAGGGAGACGCCGTCGTCGGGAGAGAAAAAAAAAACAAAAACAAAAGGGACAAAGCAATACAAAAGAAAAAGAAAAGTAAACAGAAAATAAAAGGAAAATAATAAAAAGAAAAGAAAACTAAAAACTAGAAAAGGAAAATAATAAAAAGAAAAGAAAAATAGCAGTAGCGCTGGTTTGGGAACCAGCGCTATAGCTAACTTAGCTATAGCGCTGGATCCTAGTCCAGCGCTACTGCTATTTGAATTTTAGAATTAAAAAAATAAAAATTGGAATAGTTAGCAGTAGCGATGGTTTAGGATCCAGCACTATAGCTAACTTAGCAGTAGCGCTGGATTCCAAACCAGTGCTACTATTATTTTGAGTTAACCCCCCGCCGCGCGGGCTCAAAATTTCACCAAGTCATTTCTCCCCATCTCCACCTCTCCCCCCTCTGTCGCCGGCCGTCACCCATGCCCGCCGTCGACGCCCCTGCCCGTCGTCGACCTCGACGCCGGCCGTCTCTCGAGCCCTCCCTTGACCTCCGGCACTGCGCGGCCCCGTCCTCGACCTCGCCGCCGCCGCCCTCTCCCCTGCCCTCGACCTCACCGCCGACGCCCTCTCCCCCGCCTCGACCTCGCCGCCGCCGCCCTCTCCCCCGCCCCGTAAGCCTCTCCCTCTCCTCTCCCCTGCCCTCCTCTCTCTCTCTGCGCTCTCTCTGCTCTCTGCTCTCTCTCTCTCTCTAATATGAACCCTAGCCTAGCTAAGTGTTGGATGTATGAACCCTAGCTAGGAGATATAGCAGAGAGATAGAGCAATTTAGTTTAGGGAAATTTAGCAAATTTAGTTTAGTGCAATTTAGCAATTTAGTTTATGGCAATTTTGTTTAGGGTATATAAAATACCTATAAATAAAAAAAGTAGCAAATTGAACTAAACTAAAAAACAGTAGCAAATATTTATAAAAAAACAGTAGCTAAAATTTATAAAAAAACAGTAGCTAATTAGTTTTTGTACGTATATAAATTAGCTATACAAAACAGTAGCTAATTAGGGCAGTAGCAAATATAGCTAGGGCCAATTTTTTGGTTTTACAAAAAAAAGTAGCTAAAATTTATAAAAAACAGTAGCTAATTAGTGAGGTCATTATGCAAAGGTTTTTGGTTTTTGAAAAGACCACTAATTTGCAATGTTTAGTGACGTCATTTCACTCTATGTACTTGCTTGAATGATATATCTTGCAAATGATATATGTCATTGATGTTATATGATTTTGCAATGTTGGTTGAATGTGGAAAAATATCCGAGTGGCCTATGTTTTGCCGGAATGTTGATTCATTTCCGTTCCGGCAAATTTCAGGTGCTCCATAAGTCCACATTTTAGCAAAGGTCATGCCGAAAATTTCCGTGATTCTCGGCATGACTTGTGCTAGAAACTAGGACATATGGAGTGCCCGGGATTTGCCGGGGGGAATGAATCAACATTCTGACCAAACATAGGCCCCTTTTTTCTCTTCATTATATCTTTTATTTACAATTGTTGAATAGGAAACATGTCTAGCCAAGCCGAAGCCAGGGGTTCTGCTCGCCTCGAAGAAGACCCCATCGAGGCAGCAAATCACTATTTTGATTACCTGGATGAACACCAGACGGGGGTGCATGGTGGCGGCAGTGGCACCAACCCCGACACCGACGCCGACACCGGCACCGGTACCGACACCACCCCCAAGACCAAAAACGATGCTATCGTAGCCGGTAAAGCACCGAAGCAGAAGAGGTCACGAAGACCAAACGAGCTCGGCATCGGACAAATTGTGGTCACGGAGATGCACCCCAAGAAGTTAGAGCCAACGGCGCCGGAGGAAGCGCGCAAGTGTTGGGGCAATCAACTAGGATACATTCTCAGGGAAACCGCCAACATCAACAACGAGAAGTTGAAGAAGATACCACATATGCAGAACATGCTCCTAAAGAAGTTGCACAATAGGTTCCTATTCCTCGGCCGGGATGAAAGAAAATTTAAAGAGCCGTGGGACGACGTCGCCATGACAAAGATAAACGACAAGGCAATGGTGACGTTCACCAACGAGTTGTCCGCCTGGAAAGTTCAGGTGAAAAAAGAGATTGCGAAGAATGAACCGTGGTCCAAGATTCATGCTGATAATCCGTCAATAAAGGAAGAGGACTTTGAAAAATTCAAGGAGACTTGCGCTAAAGAAGAAGTCAAGGCAAGGTCGGAGAAAATGAAGGCGCTCCAGGCCAGGAACATGGCTCCCCACCGCCTCGGAAGCTGTGGTTACGAGGGGAAGAGGCACATATGGGCCAAGGAGGACGCTGAACGTGAAAGTCACGGAATCCCAGACCCCTTGGCGTAGTTCACCGACCCGCTGGAGCACGACTGGATCAGGGCCCGGTACAAGTGGGACCACGTCAAAAAGATATTTTACACGGACCCGAACACGAGGGAGTTCATGAGACTTCTGGTAATTGTTATATTACCACATTATCATATTAGCTTCCAATCAATTCGACTACAAGTTTTGTCACATTATTAGTAAACCATCCACATTCCTTTTGCAGAAAGAGCAGCACCAAAAGGCAGCCGAAAGCAACGAGTTGTCACAGTCGTCGGCGAGGCCCAAGTGGGACACCCCATTCAACTGGGCCCTGAACATACTGAAAAAGGTCTCGGAAGACAAACCGCCGTCCTATGGACGTGTGCACGGCATCGAAGATGGCGCCTCGTGGAAGATGAGCTACCGTGAGGAGCCCGAGGAAAGAAGGAAAAGACGGTTGGTTGTCACTCAGTAGACCATCGACGAGAAGGTCGCGATTGCGGTCAATAAGACCAAAGCTGAGACCAAAGAAGACTTGCTCGGGGTAGTCAATGCAGCGGTCAGTGACGCGATGGCCTGCTTGATTCTGGCAATTTTCGATTGGTCGAAGAGCAATCCAAATAAAGGGCCAGAGGACTTTCCCCTTCCCAGCTTTGTCGGGAGCAATTCGGTGAACATCACAGCACCTACTCAAGCAACCGCAAAAGGTCCTGCTCCTGTTCATAGCAGCCCGACCTCCATCTCTGGCATGCTCGGCGGGCCTTCGTCGCTGGCTGAGCTCGATGCCCTCATGGTAATTACGCATCATACCCTTCTCACCAGCATGTCTATAGTCTTCCGTTTCAGTTGCCTTTCGGATGTTTGACATTGCAGACATGTCTTCTTCGTAGGCCGATGATACCCCGTGCACCCTACTCTATGACATCAAGGGCCAGAAGCTGGCCGTGGGAAAGGCAATGACCGTGAAGCCGAAGGACCGCATGTTCCACAACTGAGAGATGCCCGATGGTGTCTTCAAGGTTAACGTGGCCAGTGTCTTAGCGGGCTTCGAGGATTTGCCTCCTCCGGTACAAGTCGATGATGAGGAGACCCCTAAGCGGATTGGTGCATGCAAGAGCTGGTTCTTGCCTTGGCCGAAGACTCTTCTTCGTCTCGAGGCTCCCAGTATCACACCAACGACAGCTTCTCAAGAAGGTATGAACACCACCCCACCCACCAAATTACCTGCACCTGTCGTTGCGAGTGATAGCAGACGACACGAGGGAGAGCCTCCATTAGTGCCAGATGACATCGCCCCCGTTGTCGAAGAAGCAAATGCTGATGATGACATGGAGGAGGATGATGATGACCCAAACAAGTATTTCAATACTGCCTATGATGATGGAGGATTGATGGCTCAGGACGACGAAGACTCAAGCTATGAGCGTGGAGATGATGACTTGATGCTGCCTGATTTGCCAGAGCCGGAACATCCTAAGGCGGAATGCAAAAAGTCTCTCTTCAAGCGATCCTCGCAGGAGACGCCTCCAGATGCCACCTCTAGCCAGCAACAACCCGAGGGCCGTCCACTGATTAGCCCGACGATACTGGGGGTGGTGGTTAGGGAAGGTATGGTGGGCTCACTACCGCCACCCGCCAAGAAGCAAAGGAGAAGACCGGACAGGAAAGGCCCTAAAGGCGCCAGAGCTGCTTCAAGCACCCAGCCGCCTCCGAAGCCCCGGGTGGTAGACAGAATACCTGTTGAAGGTAAGAAGCGTTTCCATGTCGCCGGCGACCCGATCCTACCTGCCAAAGCGCTAGAGCACATACTAAACAATGATCTAAGGAGACTCCATGAAGATGTGCTAGCCAGAGCGAAAAGCCTTCTCATCGTGGAAAAACCAGGATACCCGCTTTACGCGGCTCAGGTGCTGGGTGGGAAGTTGTACGTCGATACCTGGCCCGCGAATCAGTTCATCCTGCGATTTGACTACATCTACGACATGTTCCACATGACCAAGCTGGATTTCCAGTTCATCCGCATGTATGCGCTGTATCTCAACTACTTCATCAGGATCGAGAACATAAAATATATCTGCGTCGCGGACCCGTACCATATGCACAAGAGCTTCGTGGCAGTCTGCAAAGAGCATCGTGACTATGCGAGCAAGTACATCAGGGACTTCATGATCGCTAATAAGGACAAGGAAGCGATTCTCCTGCCTTATCATCCCACGTAAGTCATCCGCGCATATCCTTTCATAAGTGTTAATAATTCCTTTGCAAGCATGGAGGCTAATTTGAGGTGTACTTAATTTGCATAGTGGGGGGGGGCGCCGTCCTCATCGTTCTGTACCCAGAATACTCCCATGCTATGTACTTGGACTCATCGAAGAACATCAAGAAAAAGGATTACATGCACATAAAGAGTGTTCTCGATAGTGCCCTGTTAACCTTCAGCCTATCTGGTGGATATATCAAGGTGAAAAGGTACAGGAAGAACGGGCTGGTTTTCCGCCATAAGACCTACTTCTGCTGCATCCAGCAACCGCACAGTAGTAAGGCTGATGGATTCTACCTCATGCATCACCTGCTCAAGTATAGAAGGGATAATCAACGCCTTCGCATGTCAGCTACTACCAACGATGCCGAGATTGTCAACTGGGCCACAAGCATAGGAAAGACACCGGATCATCGAATCCGAGCTAAGTTTTATCACGTATAGTGTGAACTTGCCCAAGTGATCTTGAAGCAGGTCCTTGAACCAACAGGGATGTTCTACCATCGGCCAATCACGCGGGATGAAGTCCGAGCACTGCTACTCGCTCAGCGTCTGGACCTGAAGCCTTTCAAGAAGCTCGGGTGCTTCCTCCCTGACTATGAAGATTGGACCGCCGACATGGAGGACTGATTGTCGATGACAATTTGTCACTACTGTCTTTCTACCGCAAAACTTTGAATTTATGCACGGCGATACTATGTGATGTAATTAAACCGCGTGGTCCTGAACTAGCGTAGATCGCTCTAGTTAATTAGTTTGGGTATGAGGAACTTCGTCATTTATGTTTACTATATGTTGCTTGTATTTTGCTAATTATGCCTCTTTGTTTTCTTAAGTACATTATGTTGCATATTATCATTCAATTCATCAACTGACGATGTAGGTACAGAGATCAGAGATGGCGAAGGACTGCTATGCCGTGTTCGTTGGGAGGGTTCCAGGAGTCTATGACCACTGGCCAGATGCTCAGGCCCAGGTGGACAAGTACCCGGGTGCTAGCCACAGAGGGTTCGACAGCAGAACCAAAGCGGAAAGTAGTTACTTTAGGTGGATGCTCCAGCAAGAGTGGTGGCGGAACCGCTGGTGCCTCAAGTACTACATAGTCGCGGTCTTTCTCATGCTGATCGGTCTTCTCTTCTACATCATGGTTTAGATAGAGACGATGAAACTTGTGTGTGTGTGCCATGACCATGCAGTTGCACTTATTCGAGACATGACATGACTTGTGTATCACTATTTTCGAGATGTGATGATATTTGTGTTGAATGATGATGATGATGGTATGACGAGACTACTGTATGTGTATGATATGATGAGAATAGTGTATGTTTAGTATAATCTGATGAAACTACTATATAGAGCCTGTACAAATACATCACAAATACGTAGAGGGGGTATAAATCTGTGAAAGCAGGAATACTAGCAGTAGCGCTGGAAAGCATCTACTAGCAGCGCTGGATTAGCAGCAGCGCTTCATTTGTTCAAGCGCTACAGAGAGTTAGCAGTAGCGCTAGTCATGGCAGTGCTACTGCTAACCATACTTACCAGTAGCGCTGCCTTGACTAGCGCTACTGCTACAACTTAGCTATAGCACGTTAGCAGTAGTGCTGGACCCAGCGCTACTGCTATATGCCAGCGCTACTGCTATATGTATTTCAAGCGCTACTACTAGGGTTTTCCCTAGTAGTGTGTGATCGTTGACACTGATGAAGTGAAGTTTCATCTTCAGAAGTGCCAGGCAAGTAACCCCCCCTTTGACCATTACGATACAATCCCACTCTCTCACTCTTGCTCTCTTTTACTGCATTAGGACAACAGCGATTCAACTATTACATGGTGCGGTAGTTGAACCCATTCCTCTGCATGACCTGTCTTTGCCACAGTAAATAGTTGAAACCCACTAGCATGAGTAGGAGTTGTTTGAGCCATGATGTGCCTACTCATTCATGCTTGCTTGTTATGCCTGTTATGCTTAGAGTCGTGTCAGGTCTAATTCATCTGGGATGGATTGGAATGGTGGTGAACTTGTCCTACTGCTGAGAGCTAAGTGTGTGAACACGATTTGTTAAAGGTAGCGATGAGAGGCCATGTAGGAGTACATGGTGGGTTGTCTCATTGGGACCGTCCTTAGGAACTGAGTTCTGTGTTTGTGATCCAAGACACTTACTACTACACATTGGGTTCTGGTAACTTGACCCCTCTCGGTCTTATTAATCGCCTTGATCTCTATCCAGGAGTTGCAACTTGTTTCTGGTGTTTGTAGGTTGTGTTAGTAGTTTACCAAGTGGCACCCGGTATAGGTGGGCTTGGGACAGACTAGGCACCATGGCCTAGTGTACCAAGTGTCACCCAGATGGTGGACATGGGAACCCTGCACACATCGTTTGGGGCCGTAGTGGAAACATCGGCCGGACTTCCTTGCGGATGGAACTCAAATAGGCGATAAACCTGGACTAGAGATTTGTGTGGTTAGTCAGGTCATGGCCGACACCCTCGCCAGGCTTCCGCTTGAAGGTTGCCGAGATACATGTCGTGTACATGGCGGTAAGTGGAGAAAGCGTGTGTGAAGAAGTACACCCCTACAGGGTTATTAATGATCTATTCGAATAGCCGCATCCGCGGAAATGGACTACTTGGAAATTTTATATGGTTCATAGATAACTAGAAGTGCATACTCTAAAATGCGCAAGATTAGTGTGAGTGCTATGAATGGCCTTCTCGTAGGGAAACGGGAGTGGATCCATAGTGGTGTATTGTTATGGTGAATATGTGGACTCATGTGCGCCACCTCAAAGAAATGCTGGTAGACGTAGTATAGGTTAGCCATTGAGTCAAAGATGGCTTACTGCAGTTAAACTCCACAACACCCTTGTTGATACTGATGCATATGTAGCTAGTTTTGATGTAAGTCTTGTTGAGTACATTTGTACTCACGTTTTCTTAATTTATGTTTTTGCAGAGAGACTTCAGTCTCACTAGTAGTTCTTCGTGGGCTTCAACAATTAGCTTGGGAGTCCCAGATAGAGGTCTGGTTCCTATGGAGGGTCTTGTAGATAGAAAGGCTTCCTAGCCTTCTTTCTTTTCAGCTGTCTGTACTCAGACAGGTTTAGCTTCTGCATGTGCTTGTTGCTTGTATGACTTTGTAAGTTGGGTCATGAGACCCATATTTGTAATATCATACTATGTGTGGCTCCTCAGAGCCTTTTAATTAAATACTTTGAGTCGTAGAGTTATGTTGTGATGACATATTGTATTTGCACATATCGAGCATATTGTGTGTATGTTATTGAAATGCTTTCGTATGTGTGGGATCCGACACCTAGTTGTTTATTCTTGGTAGCCTTCCTTATGGGGAAATGTCTCCTAGTGCTTCCACCGGAACACATGGATTGATCGGCATGTGTCCTTCTTTGCTCCTATGTCTGTCCCTACGGGGAAATGTCACGCGGTATCTACCGGAGTCCTGATAGCTTGCTACAGCCTGGTTACACTCGCTACTGACCGACACGTACATTGCTGGGTCATGTATGCATGTCCCTGTAAGTTTGTGCCACATTGGGTTTACGACTAGTCATGTCGGCCCGGGTTTTCTGTCATATGGATGCTAGCGACACTATCATATACGTGAGCCAAAAGGCACAAACGGTCCCGACCTAGGTAAGGCTGCAGCCGTGGGAATACCGTGTGTGCGGCTGCAAAGTGATATGATGTGTTAGATGCTAGATTGGTGTGACATAGGATTGGTGTTCTAACATTTTCTTAGCCCTTTTTCCCAGGGTTTACATCAAGTGCAATGCAGGGAAAAAGAGCGCCTAGGCGGGGCCCGACTCTCTCCCGGCAAGCCAGATGATGGTGCTGCCGGTGCTCAGCCTGAGTTGGAGCCATTGTCCTCGGTTTTGACGTTGGGGAGGCCGTCGTCATTGTCCTCCTCATTGCTTTCACTGGAGGAAGTGGTGTCGCTGCTGCTCAAGCTTTCTGCACAACACTCCAGTCGAGCTCCTGAAGCCCTGAAGAACTTCATGAGCATGTCGGGTTAGAATAGTCTAAAGTGAATAAGGTGTCCCTGCCCCAAGCAACAAGCATGGATGAAGGATTTCCACCCACGCGTGAAGTACAGGATGTCCTTGACGCATTATTCAATGGTCACCCAGACAGCGCCGTTGCAATAGCCATCGACACGCAGCCACAAGCCATGCGGATGACTGTCTTCCATCATTCTAGCAAAATGACGAGGGATCCGCAGCCAGCTCCACGGCCGATCACGCAGTTCCACAACGAACTCGCGCGCCATGTCCTCCATATGGCCCTCTGCCGGGGCGGGTCGGCTGGAGGGCGAAACGACAAGCGCTCTGCCATGGCCACCCCGGCCCCAGGCGCAGTATCTTCACGACCCGAGATGCGACCCCTCCTTGAGCGCTAGAACCAGCATCTGCAGCGATGGTCAAGGTTGAAGCATGAACCCAAGGGGAAACTCTCGCTGCGACAATAGACAAACAAGCTCGACCTTTTCCCCTCGCCATGGCGGCGGTAGATGTAGGAGGAAGAAGAAGGAGACAGTGGATACTGGGGGATTGGAATGAGGAAAGGTGGATGAGGATCGCCCTCTGCAGCCCCCTCTTTATAGGGGGAGGCGCGGGGGCTGGCTCTTCACCATTTCTTGGCAACCGCCTCGTTCCGCCACTCCCGCGCCCTGCATTTCTGGCCAGGCACGTTACTCCAGCAACCACCTACTCTCGCCAATCCAGCGCCCTAACTCCCTTGCTTGCCGCACTACTCCCACGACTGCCTCTCTTCGCCAATCCCACGTGCCGCGTATAACATGCGTTGTGGGGGGCTGCAGTAAAAGGAGAAGTGATGACAAATATGGCAGTTATTCCTTGCCAAGCATGACCATGCACCTGTCCAGCTGAACCTAATGATGACTTGCGTGCATGCTCACCCTTAGCTTTGGCATGGGCACTAGACGCCCACTTGATAACGAGATTTGCCAGAAGATGGCCAAAGGCGTACATAAATCCAGATTAATAAAGAAGCAGAGAAGATTTTAGAAGATAAAAGTTATCAGATAGCTTCAACTCTCCATCGCATGTCTATGCATTATTTGGGCCTAGCCAAACGACGCGTCAGCGGCGTGTATGGCCCAGGCCCGGGGGCTCCTGCCAGTGTATAAAACATGGGTGTTCTTATACCCTGACTCGTGCACAGCCAAGTAGTAGCTTCCCTGCTGGACAAGCCTCGCTGGGGGTCGCCAAGAAGATCTCCGGGCCACAGAAGCCGCTCTTAGTGAGATCAAGGAGCACATCAAGAGGACCAAGATTCAAGACCCAGTTGTTGCTCTAGACTAGAGGAAAGAGAACAAGACAAAGCACCAAAAACAGCCCTTGCCAGCAAGGGTCAAGCAGACAAGATGAAGGCCTGGCAAGCTCCGTGGCCAGCAAGCTCTTACCAGCCACCAGCGCTCCAGCTCATTGACCAGCTAGTCGCTAATCGATGACACCCTTCCAGAAGGCATGTCAAGATAATAGGAGGTAGCTGGGCAAGCGATGCAACAACCTTGTCGGGGCTCCTCCTCCACACAACACCTAATAGAGCATTTAATGCTTTTGTCCGACCCCGGCAGAGTTAGGTATGATAGCACTGTTTGCTATCTAATCAGCATGTAATTACTGTTTTGCCACTCTGGTAACCCCTTTAAGCTATAAAAGGAGGGCCAGGGCAACTTTTACAAGGATCGACCTTTGGCACAACCCACACGCGTAGTTGCTCTCCCCTCACACCTTGTTGGGAAAGCGCTCCTTGTACTTGTGCTCCCACACACAATATACAAAGCAGGAGTAGAATTTTACAGCTCAAGGTGGCCCGAACCTGGGGTAAAAAACCATGCGCACTCTGTTAACCCTGCTCTTTGCACTCATGCATCTCCCTTGCCTAACCACAAAGGGGCTCGATGGCCCCATAGATGGTCGTCCACCACGACAATGGTCTAATGCAAATAAGTGTTGTACTCTTGAGGGAGTTCGGCCTCCGTCCATTCAGCCACGAAGTCGGCCAACACCTGAGATTTAATAGCTCGGCGCGGTCGGTAGGTGATTTCAAAGGGTCGGAGCTCTATGGCCCGTTTGGCTATATGCCCTGTTGCATCCTTGTTATTAATTATGTCATTTAATGGGTCATGGGATGCAACGGTTACCAAGCACTCTTGGAAGTAGTGCCGAAGTTTTTGTGATGCCATAACAATGGCGTAGGCTATCTTGTGATAGTGAGGATAGCATGTCTTGCACGGGGTTAAGACCTCGGAGACATAACACATGGGCTATTGGACCTGGAACCTGTGACCCTCCATATCTCGTTCGACCATGAGTACTACGCTGACCACCTGGTTTATGGTTGAGATGTATATTATCATTGGCTCACATATACCTGGTGCTGCTAGGATGGGGATAGTGGTGAGTAGGGGCTAGATGTCTTCCAAGGCCGCCGCGGCCTCCTCGGTCCATTTGAAGGTCTTTGTTTGCTTTAACAGCCTATACAAGGGTAAGGCTTTCTCTGAGTCTTGACATGAAGTGACTTAACGCCGCCACACAACCTAGTAATTTTTGTACATGTTTAAGCTCTCTTGGTACCTCTAAGCGGTCTAAGGCTCATATTTTTGCCGGGTTGGCTTCGATTCCTCAACTGGATACAATAAAGCCGAGAAGTTTTTTGGCTGGAACTCCGAAGACACATTTCTTTAGATTGAGTTTAATTTGATACTCATGTAGGCTGGCAAATGTGTCGCGGAGGTTGTCTTCCAACTGCCTGATCTGTTTGGTTTTGACAACCACAAAGTCTACGTAGGCCGCAACGGTTTTCCCGATGTGTTTCTCCAAGCATGATTGATTCATGCGCTGGTATGTGGCGCCGATGTTCTTTAGTCCGAAGGGCATCATGTTGAAATAGAACGGTCCGTTAGGTGTGATGAATGTTGTCGCCGCCTGGTCAAATTCTTTCATCTTTATTTGATGATATCCTGAGTAGGCATCCAGGAAGCACAGTGAATCATGTCCGGCTATGGCATCTACAATTTGGTCAATTCGTGGTAGGGGGGAGGGGTCCTTGGGGCAGGCCTTATTGAGGTCTTTGAAATCGACACACAGGCACTAGGACCTATCCTTCTTTGGTACCATCACCAAATTGGCAAGCCATTCGGGGTGTTTTATGTCTCGGATGAACCCGGCTTTGAGTAGTTTGGCCAGTTCCTCGCGCGTTGCTTGACGCTTGGGTTCAGAGAAATGCCAAAGTGCTTGTTTGACGGGCTTCTAGCCCATTAGTATGTTTAGGTTGTGCTCCACAAGCCTACGGGGTATTCCTGGCATATCCGAAGGGTGCCAGGTGAATATATCCCAATTTTCCCTAAGGAAGTGGTGGAGAGCCTCATCAATCTCGGAATCTAGGTTTGCCCCTATGGACACCGTTTTAGCTGGGTACATGGGGTGTACTTGGAATTTAACTATTTCGTCAGTCGGCTTCAATGAGGTAGACTTCGGCCGTTTGTCGAGAATGACATCATCTAGATCAATTTCAGCTTGTAGTGTGGTTAATTCCTCGGTCGTGAGGGCTTCAGACAGGGACTCGAGGGCGAGCGATGCCGTTTTGTTTTCATCTTTGAGTGCTCTATCAGGGTCGCTCGAGATGGTAATGATTCTGTTTGGACCCGGCATTTTGAGCTTCATCTATAGCCATAGTGTGGTACTGCTTGGAACTTGGAGAAGTCGTCCCGCCCCAGGAGGGCATGATAGCCACTCTTAAAAGGGGCGATGTGGACCTAACTTCTTCGGACCGGTAATTGTCCGGCGTCCCGAAGACCATGTCCAAGGCTATTTTCCCAGTACAGTGTGCTTCTCGCCCAGGTATGATACCTTTAAAGGTGGTATTGCTCTGTTCTATGCATGATTTATCGATTTGCATTATGTCCAAAGTGTCTATGTATATCAGATTTAAGCTGCTGCCTCCATCCATGAGTACTTTCAGAAGACGGCAGCTGCCCACAATTGGATCGAGGACCAGCATGGTGGGGCACCTGTTGGGGGTCAACTTCGGCTGATCTTTATGATCAAAGGTGATCGGCATGTCTATCCACGCGCCCCGAGTTGGCACCTGCCGGATGGAATTGATTTTCCACAGGGCCCGTTTGAGCTAGTTGTTTGACATAAAGGTCTCGTAGATCATCATGACCTCGTCCTTGCCCGAGGAGTCTTCTGCGTGACCAGCGGTGCCTGCTAGGAGGGTGGGCCCGCCTTAACCACTTGCCTCATCGGTCGCGAAGGCTGTGAGTTGGGGAGGAATTAAGCACAATAGCATGTATCGGGCAAGGTTTATCCGGGAGGCCATCAAGGGTAGTCCTGGGGTGGCCAGAGGTTTTCTTATTCTTCCGAGGTCACTCAGACGGTATGTTCCACGTGCAGGTCTATCGCGTTTTAAATTGTCTTCACAAATCGAATATGTGCTTTTCCTGGCCAGCCAAGCATCTTCGATGGTGTAGAATTTGGACACCATATCGGACAATTCTGGGAGTGTTTGAACACTACGGCGAGTGTGGGTGTTCGAAACACCTTTATCCTTGCATCCATGCTGGAAAACTGTTATTATATCTGAGTCCTGGTAGTCTGATATCTTGTTTTTGACCGACGAGAAGCTGGCCCAGAACTGTCTGATCGATTCGTCGGGGAGTTGTTGCAAATAGGCCAGATCCCTAACATCTGGTGGGCCTGAGTTATCGGGGTGATACTCGATATGGGAGGTGGGTGGGTGAGTTTTGATCTCTAGGTGTCACAGGCTCGAAGCCATAGCATCCTCATCATGTGACAAGCCTGTGGCCGTCGGATCGGCCGGACTGATTCGAAGATCAGTTTCGTCAGCCGCGTCTAGCCGGCTACTATTCGAGTCGCTTTCCAAAAAGTACCTCGGCCCTTCGCCCTTGAAAGGGGGTTCATCCGGGGCCTGAGAGGAGTCATGGGTTGCCTTGAGTTTGTGAAGGAGGAAGGGCATTTCCGTGATAGGATTCTTGGGCACGGGAATCGTGCCCGTGAGGTTGGATGTGCTCACTGATGATCCCATCGATCCTTTGCTGATCTCATTGCGGAGCTCTCAATGAAATCACCAGTGTCGGTGTGAAATCCAATAGACCTCGGGGTAGGGGGTCCCGAGCTGTGGAACTCGGATTATGGGTAATAGGAACAGGGAGTCGATGTTTTACCTAGGTTTGGGTCCTCTTGATGGAGGTAAAACCCTATGTCCTGCTCTTGTTTATATTGATAGAGATGTATCGAGTACAGAGTTGATCTACCTTGAGATCGTGAGATGTGTTCTAACTCTAGGCTAGGTGAATGAGATTAAGTTAATATCCCTCCTACGGGCTAAACCCTTTGGCTTATATACACACCAGGTAGGGCACCTATGGTTACAAGGTCGGTATCTTGGCGTGGAGGCGGCGGGAGAAGTCTTGGAGTATACGACAAATCTTTGGTAGATGTAGTTTCAATCATGCCCCTATCGTGCGGCTTCTAGAATCCTCCTTGATATGAACGAGGGCCCACCAGCCCTGCCGAGAAGCATGGGCCAACTAGGTTGGCACCCCCTAGTCCAGGACACCATCACCATGTGTCCTTGAGAACGCTTTGCTTACTATAAGAGATCGTTCCAGCCTGTCCTTTGCTATAAAAAGGAATGGGCTACCTTGCTGCACCTTTGTTACAATTGCTACTTGTTGCCCGTTACAAATTACCTTGCTATCAAACTATTGATTACCGATAATTTCAGTGCTTGCAGAGAATACCTTGCTGAAAACTGCTTGTCATTTGCTTCTGCTCCTCATTAGGTTCGACACTCTTACTTATCGAAAGGACTACGATTGATCACCTATACTTGTGGGTCATCACTACCGTAACACCCTCAACGTCATAGCTGATGCTTACACGCCGCCACACCAGAGGCAGTACTCTTTCGTATCTGCTCAAGTTATTTATCTTAGCAAGAAAATAGATCGCCACAGCTTTACTGTGATTTCTTGTCCATCACTTAGAATCTTACTTATTAGTTGAAAGCAAACATAGGTTGCGAAGTTGCCTTTGTCTAGTTTGCACCTTCAGATCCACCATGGCACGCTCAACACTATACTCGCAATGCTTATGGTTTTCCCCTTTTATATTCCACATTAGCTAAATGGCAGTCGATTGAATTTAGAATTGGGTCAGTCGATTTCTGAGAGTTCGCCGGAGGGAAGGAAGGAGAAGGAAGGGGCTCGCCAGAGGGCTACCCCATTATCTATCTTAGGGTTTCGGGTGGGGGCGGTGGTGCACGGTGGTGATGGGGGCGGTGCTTAGGCCTTGCCGGAGGAAAAACTCAACGCTGGGGGCTAGAAGGATGGCTGGGGGCGGCGGAAGACCGGCGGTGGGGGCAGTTCAAGGGAGGACGAGGTGGTTGCGGGAGTGCCGCCGGCCGTGGTGGGGGTGGTGGTTCGGCCGCTGGCCCGTGCGGTGGCCTGTTGGGGAAGAAGAAGAGGTGTGGAAGAAGAAGGGTTAGGAGACGTAGGATCTTCATCCCTCCGGAATTGGTTGACTGACCCAAATGACAAAAGTCCGACGACCTGCATATAGACATTCCCTCTATATTCAGTACCATCATCCTAGGTGCTTTGAGACATTCTAGCACTGCTCCTCAACCCATCAAGCTAAACAACATGCCACTCATAATTCCAAATTTAGTTGTTCAAATATGAATCTGGTATGATGCTGATATTACTAAAACAGAGAATGTTTCATTGGTCAATTAATGTTCGTACTTTACTTTCGAAAAGCATGTGCGCCACATACAGAGAGACAGTAGGGAGTTGCATTCTTTATGCTCTCTGGTTCATCATGGGTGGGAACAAAACATTTTATTATCCAAAATCTGCTTGCTCTTCTTTAGCATTTTCCTCTTATCTTCTTCTTTAATAAGTGTAATAGTAGTACAATATGTTCCTTGCAATGAAGAGGAGCAGGGACATTCGCAGTCTACAGGTCCATTCGGTTGCTTCTGATGGATGCTTTCAACTCTTCGTGTTGGTATGGCATAATATCCAGGAAACGTTGGGAGTTGTGTCGCCTTTGCAAGTTAGACTGATAGTAACAGTACTGTGGCTTCAGTTGAAGAGAGCTGGTATCTGAAGCCTTTCTAGCTGTACCGGCAATACTAGCCCATATTTTCCAGCAAGTTCCGCTTTCCTCATTTTACTCGTGATGCTTATGGTTTTCCCATTATATCTACAATATGATCTGCGTTGGTGCTTTGTGTCGTACTAGCAATAGTCCACCCTTGAAGCTAAACAACACACCAATCATAATTCCAAAGCTTAGTTGTTCAAATACGAATGTGATATGATATTGATATTAGTTAATAGACACACATTTAATTGGTCGGCTAATGCTCCCACTTGATTTTCCAAATGCATGTGGCCACATATAGAGAGACAGCAGGGAATTGCATTTCTTTAGGAGATCTGATTTATCATGGGTGGGCAACCAACATTGTATATAAAGAAGCAGAATCTCCATAATATGCTTCCTCTTCTATTCTTTAACATGTTCGTCTTCTGTTCTTCTTTAATAAGTAGAGTATGTTCCTTGTCAGGAAGGGGAGCAGGGACATCTGCCATCGACATGTCTATTGGGCCGCTTCTACTAGATGCTTTCAGCACTACGTGTTTGTCTGCCATAATATCCAGGAAATGTTGGGAGTTGTGTGGCCTTTGAGAGACTAGACTGATAGTAACAGTAGTGCACCTTCAGGTGAATAGAACTGGCATGTAGGTGATTGATAGGCTTTCGATTAGTAGCGGAAATACAACCCCGTATTTTCTAGCCAATTCCACTTTCCAATTTATTTATGATGCTTTTGGTGTACCCCTTTTATCTACACTACGATCTGCCTAGTGGCTTTGTGTCGTACTAGCAGCACTCCATCCTTTAAGCTAAACTACATGCCACTCATATTTCCAAATCTTACATTTAATTGGTCAGCTAATGTTACTACGTGAGTTTTGAAATGCATGTGTGCCTCATATATAGACATGAGGGAATACTATTTCTCTGTGCACTCTTGTTATCATGGTTTGGCAATAACCTTTCTATATAGTATATTATGAACCTATCATCTACCAACTATCCTTACTTTTGGAGCTCCCAATAGGGAGCTTATTTTTTGTGTAGTTGTGCCAGACTATGTTAATGTACGCACCAAATTACGGCAAGCATGGGCTCTCTCATCATAATGAAGTGATAGCACACAAGGGTTTACAGGGAGCCCCTATTATATTAGAATATCCTTGGCATTACAAAGATAATCTCACTACTATTTGTGTTTTCATGCTTCCCAGATATTGAACATAATCACAATGAATATGAGAATGCGCACATCAGAAGAATATTGCGGAAATGTGCAATGGCTAACAAACTTGTCATCAAGGGATTGAGTTCCATTCTGGATGCAATGAAACCCACATGCTCCCCACCTACAGATTCTTGTTCAAAATATGATCCTAATGACTATTCTAAGCTCAAGGAGTCAAAGGCAGATGGCCTATCATGTTCACCCAACAAGGAGCCTGTTCTAATTTGGCAACGTTTTGTTGGTTGCACGTATCTTGCATAAGGTGTCTTGCATTTCTTCTACTTCATTGCACCGCCATCTGCTTACTTTACTGATCATATATGTGAAGATGCCATGCCCATCCATTATCAATACCTATTCCATTTGTCGTCATACCATGTTTTTCCATTCAAATGATGTTCTTGTGTATCAGACATCCAAAAGGAAGAGGGTGATTACAGAACCTGAAGGAGTACAAGCAAATTCCATGAAAAAGGTGGTGGTACCGGAGAAATTAGATAGCACCCCACTTATACTAGCGATAGAACTAGCGCTACAAAACCTAGGATATCACAACTATGTTGCTCGTTGCTTTGCTCTTGTTAGTGCCTGTTGTCTTGTATCGCTGTACTTACATTCATACCTGGTGGATTATGTGACATCAATGTGCATTATAGCTTGCTTATCCACTATTTGCTCCAAATTATCAGATCTATATTAATGCTTACATTAATGTAGAATAAATCCAATGCTTATGAAGAAGTTTAGCTCTGAATTATTCTTGTAAGTATCTATTATCCTTTATCACTTTAATTATATTGTCAGCTAGTTGTGCATGTACCATCAGTTTGCAGCTTATTTTCCCTTGCCCTCCATTTTCTACACATCAAATATGTATTTACTCTTGCCAAAATGTTGAATAAAACCAATGCTACTGAAGAAGTTTAGCTCTGCATTGCTCTTGTCAGTACCTTTTGCCTGTATGATGTACTTACATTTATAGCTAGTTGATTATGTAGCACTACTTTGCATCTTAGCTTAAATAATCTCCAATTGTTCCTATATTATCACATCTATATTACTCTTAACAAAATGTAGAATAAAGGAAATGCTCATGGAGAAGACTCTGTGGTAAATTTCTTGAATCCCCCCCATCAACATGGACAAGGGCTTTATAGATCCGGTCTTCACTACTAACATAAAGTTGTCCTTCTCGAGCCTTCAAACTTTGTTGAGCATATTTGGATAACTATGACTGCAAATATTGTTTATTTTTGTCATTTGCATCAAATTGCATGTTCAAAGTTTATAACGAAGAAGTTCATAAACATATGTTTGTCCTTCTCAATTTCAGTTTTTAGTTGTACAACCTAGTTCCTTATTCATACCATGTAAATTAAACTAAACATAGCAAGTTATCTTCTTTAGCGCTGCATGTATGCTTGTGTTCTTGATGTGTACTCCATTGGTGTGGAGAAACTACCAACTCCAGCAAAATGTCATATCCTGCTATGTCTTAACTATGAATGCCATATTGTGTTAATGTTATTTAAATCGTGTCTCTTTATTTACCAATCTGAAATGGGATAAATTGACATTACACTCACCATTGATGCTTATACGTTGTTTAGCACTGCATGTATGCTTGTGTTCTTGATCTGTAATACAGTGGTGTCATGAAGCTGGCCACTCCTGCACAATGCCATATCCTGCCATGTCTTAACTATGAACAATGCCTATTATGTTAATGCTATTGTAAACTGTATCTCTTTATTTGCCACTAAGAAATGGGATGAATTGACATCACTGATGCTTATACATGCAAAACCTATCATCTGTCTACTTGTTTCTCTTTCAGGGTGATATCACTGGCGCTAGGAAGAACTGCCACAATGATAGTGAGATTGAAAGCACAAGTGCTCCCTGATGATTTTGCTAATTAATGTCAACATATCTCTTGTTGGACTAATAGTTTTATCTAGTATTTTTCAGATAAATTCAACAGTGGCATGTCAAGGACAAGAGGATGTGGAACCCCTTCAAAATGCTAAGGACAAGGATTGGCAAAAGCTCAAGACTCTACATTTTTGTTTAAGTGATCCAAGATCACATTGAGTCCATAGGAAAGCCAATACTATTAAAAGGGGATGAGGTGTTGCTTAATGATCCACTTGCTCAAGTGCGTAGTGATATTGCTTCAAAACCCTCAACCACTCTCTCTATCCAAATATGCCAAAACCTATTTTCCAACTCGGCCCAACCAATAATTCCTATCCGGAGCACCGAGTTCATCTTGACATAGCCACTGCCAAAACCCTAACAATTCGGTCACACCAATACGGATCTCGGTCCCACCAAGATGACCTTGCCAACTCTTTGTTGCTTGTTGCAATTATTTCGGTTCCATCGAGATGTTGCAATCGGTCTCACGGAGATGGCTTGACTGATTCTCGGTTGCCTTATTGCTTCGCTTCGGTCCCACCGAGATGATGCAATCGGTGCCACCGAGATGAGGTTTGCCCTCATCCCTAGCACATCGGTCCCACCAAGTTGTTCCCGTCGGTCGCACCGAGATTCCTAATGTTCATATTTTTACACTGATCGGTGCCACCGAGTTTTCTAATCGGTGCCACTGAGATGGGTCAAAAGTGTGTAACGATTGGATTTTGTGTGGAGGCTATATATACCCCTCCACCCCCTTTCTTCTCATAGAGGATAGCCATCAGAACGTGCCTACACTTCCACCATTCATTTTCTGAGAGAGAACCACCTACTCATGTGTTGAGATCAAGAGATTCCATTCCTACCATTTGAACCTTGATTTCTAGCCTTCCCCAAGTTGCTTTCCACTCAAATCCTTCTTCCATGATAGGCAAATCTATGAGAGAGAGTTGAGTGTTGGGGAGACTATCATTTGAAGAACAAGAGCAAGGAGGTCATCATCAACACACCATCTATTACCTTTTGGAGAGTGGTGTCTCCTAGATGGGTTAGGCGTCGCTTGGGAGCCTTCGACATGATGTGGAGTTGAACCAAGAAGTTTGTAAGGGCAAGGAGATCGCCTACTTCGTGAAGATCTACCCGAGTGAGGCAAGTCCTTCGTGGGCGATGGCCATGGTTGGATAGACAAGTTTGCTTCTTCGTGGACCCTTCGTGGGTGGAGCCCTCCATGGACTCGCGCAATGGTTACCCTTCGTGGGTTGAAGTCTCCATCAACTTGGATGTACGATAGCACCACATATCGGAACCATGCCAAAAATCTTCCGCGTCTCCATTGCGTTTGCACACTCCAATCCCATCCCTTTACATTCTTCTACTTGCATGCTTTACTCTTTCTGCTGTTCAATACTCTTGCTATGCCAGTGTAGAATGTATTGTGTGTTATCAACATGTGCTAAACTCAACCTTAACTTGAAGAAACTAAAAACTGCCACTTTTACTTATTAAGGGACTAATCACCCCCCTCTAGACCCCTCTTCTTGATCCTTGCAATTGGTATCAGAGCATTGGTCTCCATTGCTTTGGTTTAATCGCTATTAGAGGAAGATGGACGAGTCTACGTTCGAGAGTATTAGACATAGAGTGCCTATAATTGATGGGGAATTTTATGGTTCTTCGAAAAATGAGATGCTTGAGATTTTCAATGAATATAATTTGAGCAAGTATATTCTTAGCCCTTATGTGCCTCCCATTGATCCTTTGCATCCTACCCTCGATGAGTATCTTGAAATGGTTTGCAATATTAGGATTATCGATCTTATCATTAGAGGATTGCCTAGAAATGTGCTTGTTTTCTTGCCAACCTTTGAATGCGCATACACTATATGGAATTATCTTGAGGAATACTTTCCAAATTATTCTTTGAAAAATCTGAATGAAATTCTTCAAAAATCCATTGCTTTTCATAAGATGAAACCTAGTGATCCCAAGTTTGATGAATGTCTATTTGAGCTTCGTGATCTTATGTGTGCCAAGGGTGATGTTGGAATCATTAGTAGTATCATCACGGAGACAATTAGAATTCATAAACTTGAACATTATCATGGTCATAAATCTAACGAATCAATTGAACTAGGTGATGACTACATGCATGATAATGATGATGATATTGAGAATGGCTATTATGATGAAGACGGAGGAAGTGATATTGACTATGAGAAGACTATGATGAATATTAGTCTCATGGCGAATCTTCAAAATTACATATACGGAGGAAAAGAGTGGATTCTTGATAGTGGATGTACCAATCACATGACCGGAGATAAAGACATGTTCAGTGAGCTTGCCAAGAATGATGGTCCACGCAAGTATGTAACTTTTGGAGACAACTCCACGGGTAAGGTACTTGGCCTTGGTAAGGTGGCCATATGAAATGATAACTCTATTCAAAATGTTATGCTCGTTGAATCTCTTGGTTGCAATATTATTTCCCTATCTAGACTAGCCGACTTTGGTTTCAATGTTCTATTTACCGAAGTAGATTGCCAAGTGTTTCGTCGAGATAATCATAATATGTTCTTTACTGGTACTCATAGAGGTGATCTATACATTGGTTATTTCACTAAGAGAGCCCAACCTCGTACTTGTTTAATTGCTAAATATTCTAAAGGATGGTTATGGCATAGAAGGTTAGGTCATGTTGGCATGCGAAATCTTGATAAGCTTGTTAAAGGTGATCATATCCTTGGTGTTAAAGATGTTATATTTGACAAGGATAGACTTTGTAGTGCTTGTCAAGCAGGGAAACAAGTTGGAGGAAGTCATTCCGTGAAGAACATCATGACCACGAGAAGACCACTTGAGCTACTTCACATGAATCTCTTTGGTCCCAATGCTTACAAGAGTCTTGGTGGTAACTCTTTTGGTTTTGTCATTGTTGATGATTTTTCAAGATATACGTGGGTGTTATTTCTTGATGAAAAATCACAGGTCCAAAAGATCTCCAAGAACTTCGTTAAGAAGGCCCAAAATCAATTTGAAGTGAAGATCAAGAAGGTTCGAAGTGATAATGGAACGGAGTTCAAGAACGCCAATGTGGATACCTTTCTTGACGAAGAAGGGATTTCACATGAGTTCTCGGCTACGTACACACCTCAACAAAATGGAGTTGTTGAGAGGAAGAACCGGACTCTTATTGAGATGGTGAGAATGATGCTTGATGAATACAAGACAACAAGACACTTTTGGGTGGAAGCGGTTGAGACAGCTTGTCATGCTACGAATCGACTATATCTTCACAAGCTTCTTGGTAAAATGGCACACGAGCTACTCACCGGTAACAAACCCCACGTTGGATACTTATGAGTATTTGGCTCAAAGTGCTACATTCTTTATAAGCATCGTCGTTCGGAATTTGTTTCTAAATCTCATGAAGGTTTTCTACTCGGTTACGATTCAAACTCTCATACTTACCGTGTCTACAACAATTTCACCCGAAATGTTGAAGAGACGGTAGATGTGAAGTTTGAGGAATCTAACGACTCGCAAGTCGAGCAACTGCCAATTGATGTAGGAAACAAAGACCCCTCGGAAGCAATTCAAGATTTATCTATTGGCAAGATCCGTCCAACGGAGGTGAAGGAGATTACTTCGTCTGTTCAAGTGGAAGCCTCTACTTCACATCAAGGTGAACCATGAGTTGACATGGAGGCATCCACAAGTGGAACACGTTAAGACGAAGGAAATGAGGAAGTACAACAAGAGGACCCACCTCGACCTCCTTCTCCACAGCCACAAGGAAACGACAAAGTCAATAACAATGAAGAAGAAGAAGAAGATGATGAGGATGTTCCAACTCAACCCAAGCAAAAGCTGTCATGAGTTAGAGAAAGAGTCTCAAAGAATCATCCCGTTGAACAAATCCTCGATGACATGAACATTTGGAGAATCACTCGCTCTAAAACTCGTTTGGCTAACTTTTGTGAACATTACTCATTCATCTCTAGTATTGAACCTATGAAGGTAGAAGAAGCCCTTGAGGATCCGGATTGGATAAATGCTATGCACGAAGAGCTACACAACTTCAAGAGGAATCAAGTATGAACATTGGTTGAGAAGCCCAACGATGATCAAAATGTCATTGGAACCAAGTGGGTGTTCTGGAACAAGCAAGATGAGGATGGACAAGTAGTGCGCAACAAGGCCCATCTCGTTGCTCAAGGCTACACTCAAGTTGAAGGTATGGACTATAGTGAGACATATGCCCCCGTTGCTAGACTTGAGTCCATTCGCATTTTACTTGCTTATGCCAATCACCATGATATCACCTTATACCAAATGGATATTAAAAGTTCTTTTCTAAATCGAGGAGGAAGTTTATGTTAAGCAATTTCGGTGTATTAAGCATAGGTGTGTAATACCCTAACTTATGCACAGACAAGTCCCCGCCAAGTTAAAGCCTTGGCGGGAGACGACTCAAGACCAAAGGAAGTAGCTCTTCGAGAGATCAAGGAGCGCATCAAGGAGACTAAGAGCAACTCAGGCGTAGAAGCAATCCCTGCCGGCAAGGCCGGGCCGGCAAGACGAAGACCCGGCAAGCTTCGCGGCAAGCAGATTCTCGCCAAACCAACTGCGCTCCACCTCACCAGCCAGCTGGTCGCTGTTTGGTGAGGTGTTGAGCTTGCAAGCGGTGCGGTGGAGTTTTCCTATATGTGTCAGCTTGCTGGCAGACAGATTACCTTTATTGACACTCGTCCTAATCGTGTGTCAAGATAATAGGAGGTAGTTGGGTAAGCGATGCCTCATCCTTGCCGGGGCTCTTCCTCCTCACAACACCTAGTGATGCATTTAATGCATTTTTTTCCTGACTAGCAGAGTTAGATATGTTAACACTATTTCTATCTAATCATCCTGTAATGACCTTTTTGCCACTGTGGTAACCCCTTGAGCTATAAAAGGAGGACTAGGGCAACCAATATAAGGGTTCGAACCCATTGCAACCCCATGCATACGTATTCGTGTAGCTGCCCTCTCCTTGCGACTTGCCGGGGGAGAGCGCTCCATGTATGTGTGCACACATCCATCCAATACGCCAAAGCAGGAGTAGGGTTTTACGCTTCTCAGTGGCCCGAACCTGGGTAAGAACTGCAGCGCCTCTTGTTATTCTTGCTCTGTGTTGAGTGCACCCCTCGCTAAACCAGGAAGGGGCAGCTTTGTCCCATAGATCGCCGGTTCCACGCCGACATCTTTGGCATGCCAGGTAGGGGCAGGTTTGTCCCATAGATCGCCGGCTCCATGCTGACATCTTTGGCACGCCAGGTAGGGGGCGCATTGGTGTAAACCAAGGCAGCAAGTGGTGCATCGGCTTCATCAAATTTAGCTTCTTCTTCATCATCCATGGTGCCCAAGAAGAAGGGATCCATGTCGATGAAACCCTCCATGTCTAGGCTCGTCTGCGGGCGGCGCAGGCGGCGCCGCCTCCACGGACGGTGCGGACACCATGATGGGCGCGATTGGTACAAGAGGTGCGGTCACCATGCCCACTACGGCGGGAATGGGTGGTGGAGGCATCGGGGCTGGACATCTCCCTTGCCACTCCGAGGAAGACAACAACAATGGCGTGAATGGTGCGAGCGAGCCTTTCCCGCCTCGTCACCGCACCGGCGGACGCAGCCATTAAAGTGACCCCATGCGGTCGGGTGTGAGCCGCGACCCTCTCACTGCTGCAGCTCCAGCAGCGGCGGTGAGGGGAACGACGTCGAGACACATGTGACAGTCGCGACGTGAAGCCAAGTGGTGTTGTTGTACCTCCACAACAGCGCCCGCACGGCAAGACGCCTGTCGATCAGGTTCAAGATCTTCAGGCGACGCTCCTGCCACGCCAACCTGTCATCACACCCATAGTTCAGCGACAAGATCATAATGGTGCTCCTGCTGGCTCTGGCAGGAGTCGAGCGATGTCACGTTCTTCGTGTTCCAACATGCCTTCCACGGCGATGGAGGCGATGGCGCGAGCCCAGATGCTGTTAGATTTTCCTCCAGTAGCAGACAAGATGGATGAGTGGAGAGCCACCATCTGGAGCCTGAATGAGTTTGCCAATGCAAACTGGTCCCAGTTGGCGGAGCCCTCGCGGCGCCCACCAACTATGCCCGTACCTCAAACTGATGGCCGTGTGACAGGAGGTGAACCCACATTGCAATCAGCTCCACAGCAACAGTCCCAACAGCAGCGCCAGCGCACACAGCAGACCCAGCGGAATGCGCAGCCCGATGATGTGTCGATGGCTTCCTTAGATCCGCAGACATAGCCAGATCAGCGGCAAGTGCTGCTAGACAGATGAGTAGAAGATGCTCGCACTACCATCCAACGGCGCCAGGAGGCGTGCCGTCAATCAGACGAGTGCAATAGTCCAGTCATCGATGAGCCAGCGCCCGTTGTTGGCGGGTACCTACCTTATGAAGTTGGGTGCCCCACCTTCACACGTGAGTTGTGGCAAGTCCGCTAGCCGTCTGTCTGCACGTTCAAGCCCGAAGTACCAGAAAAGTACGACGGCAAGCTCAACCCGGCAGAATTCCTAGGCATTTACACGATTGCCATGCAAGCTGCTGGAGGAAGGGATGAGAAGATTCTAGCCAGCTATTTCCCATTGGTGCTCAAGCCCAATGTGAGATCTTGGTTGATGAATTTGCTAGAAAACTCCATTTCTTCGTGGTTAGATCTTTGCAACGAATTCGTTAGTGCCTTTACCGGAGGACAGAAAGGTCCGGGGTTACCCAACGACTTGCAAGTGATCCCACAAAAGGAAGGAGAAGATCTACGCAAATACATCCGGATATTCAGTCGTGTGCACCGCAACATTCCAGACATACACCCCGCGGCTGTGATTTCCGCATTCCACACGAATGTGCGCAATCGCAAGATGCGGGAGAAGATGCATATTTGGTTGCCGAGAACCGTCAATGAGCTTTCAACGTTTGCGGACAAGTGTGCGCGTGCGGAAGAAGGGAGAAGGATTCCCGGGGAAGATGTCGACATTGAAGTCGACTCTGATGACTATGATGTCGCTGCCCCGAAGAAGAAAGGTTAAAGGCACAACAGAAAGTGCAAAACCAAGTCAGTTATGGCCATAGAGGGATCCGACGATTCTAGCTCCACCAAGAAAAACAAAACGGAAAGCACCAGCAAGTAAATGACTGCAGGCCCTTGTCAGAATCGGAGCTCCATGGACCCAACAAGGTTCTGGGGCGTGTGCGAAGATCTAGCCTAGCCGCAGCCACAAGCTCATCACCTCATGGCTTGGCCTCGTCGAGTTCGTGCGAGCGGGGAAAGAGGGGACACAGCAATTTACCCAGGTTCGGGCCACCTTGCGGTGTAAAACCCTACTCCTGCTTTGTGGTGAATTGGCCTCACGACGAGGTTGAGGATGAACTAGTACAGTGGGCGAGCAGCCTCGCGAGGGCTCAGTGGGTCAGAATCGATCCTTCTCCACTACGGTGGAGACTAGCCTATATTTACAGTGGCCTTGGTCCTATTCCCTCATAGCTTAGGCGGGAAGGGATTCCACAACAGCCAATTTGAATGGGGACAAGAGGTACATCTTATCCTGACAAAAGGTGGTCTTCGCCTGCAAAGCTTCTGGCCATGATGTAGTGGTGGGCTCGGTGATGACATCCGCTCAGCCGAGCTTGTGGTCTTGGTCTCATTGCACCAGAATGGGAATCTTTGGGGGATTCCTTGGGAACCCGCGCTGGTCCTTGCCTCCTTAGCACCAAAGGGGAAAATGTCCTCCTCTGCGCCCGCGTGGCCATGGTCGTCATGGCTCACGTCATCGCGAGCCTCGTGAGGCGGGGTACCTAGATAGAGATCTCCGCTCCTCGGGAGGCAGGCTCGGGAAGCTACTCCTCGGGAGGTCTTGGTGTCGCTCGCCTTGCGAGGCCAGGGAGCCCTCGCAAGGGTCTTGCTTGTAGAGTCTTGTAGCCAGGCCGTATAGGGCCATTGATGGGGCCACACGCTTGGCCGTAGGCAGGCAAGTATGGGTACCCCCGATCCTAGAACGCCGACAATAGCCCCCGAGCGGAAGGCACGCTCGGCCTGGCTTCGAAGCGAAGGCAAGAAGTGAAGGGCGAAGCGACGCGGGCCCCAATCGCCTGCGGGCTAGGCTTGACGTGCGGCACACGACGGGACGCAGACGCCTCCACTTTCCCATGTCGCCTCGGCGACCACCCAGAGTGACAAAAGACTGGCATGCGCCGCGGGGCCATCATTGCGCGAAGGTGGAGGGGCGCCGGTTGGCCTCCTCCAACTGCCTATAAGAAGGTGAGGGGGGCAGAGCCCCATCCCATCTCTGTCTTCTTGCCCGCTCACCTCCAAGTCACAGCAACCGTCCCGCGACGGCAACCATGGCACCAGTGAGGAGGTTTACCTCCGAGGAGAAAGACAAGCCCCCCCGGGAGGGACCAGAGGTGCTTCCGCCGAGGAGGGGGTGTGACCGCCCTCGCAAGTCTACTGCGATGACCATCGCCATTCCCTAGGGGCGCGAATACGCACCAAAGGGGCCCGCATCGGGTCCGGCAGCCGCAGGAAGAATCCTTCCCATGGAGGTGGCCACGGAAGCCGTGGAGGCTAAGGGGGAAGGCGCGCGGTGGCCGCCCAACCACTTCGCCCACGGGCCCACTCGGACGACATGGCCCGCGAGTTCGTGGTGTGGATGGAGAGGCCGCCGGGCACCTGTATCCTGTTCCTGCACTCCTTCACGGAGGAGCTACCGGTGGGAGGACCTGTCGGGCTGTGGCTGCAGCCTGATGGCTGCTGCAACTGGTCTTCATGGGTGGAGGTTGAGGCCACCCCCTCAGGCTACGTCTACCTGATCCACGGGTAGCAGACACTCGCCCGCACTCGCGGCTTGAAGGGGAGGCGCACCCTCCACTTCAAGTATGATGGGGCGACGACGCTCTTCGTCAAGATCTTCAGGGAAGAGGGCAGGTGCCTGGAATGCTGCCCGAAGAGCGACGACAGCGGTGGCGACAACCCTTCTCCTGGCGATGGCACCCGTCGCGGCGGTGACGCCCTCCGCGCCAAACATGCCCTTGGTGATGGTCGCAACGCCTCCAGTGGTGACGACGCTATACCTCCGGGAGAAGCTCGGGCAACGACGACCACGATGAGCCGCCACATCACCGTGCCCCAATCAAGGAGGAGGAGGACTCCGACTAGGCGCCGCGGCACCGGAGCCGGTGCGTCAGGAGCCGCGGCCTTCAGGAGGTCATTCTTTGTTTTTGTTTACTGCATCAGAAGTCATGAAGGGCCCCGCAGGGGTGTGTAAGAAACTGTGGTGATCACGCCCTTTATCTTAATGCTTTATTCGAGTTCCTAAGTCGTGTTGGCATTCCTCGTTTAAACTCGAGCCCTTTGCTCCTCGTGATAGCTTAGTGCCCTGTGTCGCCGGGACCCGGTCCCCAGGTAAGCTTCTGTCATTGCTGGTATGCCAGTTCATGATGCCGTGTGTAAGGCAAGGAGGTGAGCGACCCGAGGTCTGGTAAGAGCTCCTGAGGCGCGGTGCTCAGGAGGTCTCCCTTGACGCTCAAGCAGCTTCCGGACGGGAAAGGATTTTCGCCTAAATGAGATCGCAGAAAATAGAGGTGTGGTGCCAATAGTAAGGCTCACGCCTGGCACGGAGAGGGTGACATAGCTATGGGTGCTCACGATCCACGAGGTGTTCCTGCATCGTAAGGGCGTGCTTTCCTGGGGCCCAGTCCTCCACTTTTCATCCTGAAACGCATCAAGGCAAACCCCGCTGGGGGTGCGTGAAGAGAACTAATGCACTTTAGCATTTCGGGCGGTACCTGTGTGGCCGGGCCACGCCCCACTTCCCGTGCCCTCACGCGTGGTTTGCCCCTCCTTTGCTTGCTTACCAAGGTGCTCTATGTTTTCGGGACCCATCCCTCAGGCGAGCTCAGCCGCCGCTGGTATGTCAGGTCGCGATGCCTGGAACAAGGCCAGGGGGTGAGGGCCTGATAGCCAGTAGGGGCTCCTGAGGTGCAATGCCCAAGATGCCCCCTTTTAACGTGCAAGCGGTTTGCGCAAAAAAGGAGCGGTTCGCCTCGCGGAGGCACCCAGGAAAGGGCTTTAACCAGCGATACATGGTATACGAAGCAGTTTTACTTAGCCTTTTGCGGATAAAACTGCTGCCTGATCGAGGCGGGTCTTCCTGAAGTGCCAAGGTGTCGTCAAGGCCGCACAAGCGCCTACCTCTTGAGGTTCATGCATGTTAGCCAATTACGAAATATGATAGACGATGCGCGTTTGCTGATCTACTCATGTCGTGGGTGAATACGATCACCTATGGGGCCACTGGCCCCTTTGTGGTTCGGCAAGGGGGAAGATCACGTTGCACAAAGAGCGGAAGCCATGAAGCAGCACGACGATGGTGACACTGGTGGTTTTTACCCAGGTTTGGGCCACTGGGAAGCGTAAAACCCTACTCCTGCTTTAGTGGATTGGATGGAAGAACACAATGAACAGGTAGCGCTCAAGCCCGGCAAGGTGGCCTCGAGGAGAGCTGCTACATGCGTACAAGTGTGCGAGGGTCCGAATCCCTTTCTAGGTAGCCTTGGACCTCATTTTATAGCTGAAGGGGTAACCACAGTGGCAAAACAGTCTTTATCTGGTGATTAGATAGCTAACAGTGCTATCATACCTAACTCTGATAGTTAGGACAAAGTGCATTAAATGCACTGCTAGGTGTCATGCTGAGGGTGAAGCCCGGCAAGCCTGCCGTGCCGCTTAATTATCTTCTGCTTATCTGTTCGACACGCCTCTGGACGGGTGTCATGTGTGGGTAATCAGTCTTCTGACGGGCTATCATGTGCTTAGTGGAAGCTACTTAATCATCTGGAGGCTTGACACCGCATCAATAAGTGATTTGTGTTGTGGTGCGGTGGAGCGGTGGTGCCTTGGCGGGAGTTCTTGCCCTTGGTGGCCCCGGCAAGCTTGCTGGGGCAATCTTGGACTTGTCCTTGGGGTGGTCTCGACCTGGCCGGGCTCTCCTGCCTGGCAAGGGAGGCCTTCCCAAGGTGATGCTCTGCTGTCTTGTATGTTGATTTAGTCTTCTTGATCCGCTCCTTGATCTCACAAAGAGCAGTTTCTCTGGCTTGGCCTTGCTTGGTATACTGAGGTAACCATCCCTTCGTCAAGCCTTGGCTGCCAGGGCAGAGGATCTTCGTCTGTGCACAAGTCAGGGGTAATAAACACTCATGTTTGTGTACCCTGATAGAAGGCCCCCAGGCCTGAGCCATACGTGTCGCTGGGCACGTTGGGTTAGGCCCCAAACTATGCACGGACACATGTCGGAGAAATGCTACACATGCAGTGGTTGTTACGATGACTAGTCAATCCAATGTCCACTCCACGTAATTACCGCAGGTCGTGGGGTGGTGGAACAATAGCAGTTAATGGGTAGTGCGCCTGCAAAAACAGTAACTTTTCGAGGAAAGATGGCAAAGAGCCAGCCCCCGCGCATGTTCCCAATTAAAAGGCAACGCGAAGGGGCGCTGCTCATTTGTATCTGTCTCTTCTCCCTTCATCTTCTTCCTCAAGCCAAGAAACCGCTCCTACGCCAACATCCACCCCCAAAGCTCTGCCATGTCTTTCGCCCATCCCATGAGCAAGAGATGGGTCAAAAAACGGGCACCACGAAGGGGAAGCAGGCACGTCGCCAAAGATGCCGTGGTGGAGGGGAGGAAGAAAAGGGCGGAGGAGCTAGACAGGAAGCGACAGGAAGATGTGGTTTTCTTCCCATTGAGCCTGGACGGCCCTACCTTAATCGTGAGGTACACATATATGTGAGGAAGGGAAGTTCCGAAAGGGCATGGAGTGCATGTGGTTCTGCCGGAGGGAAATTAGGTTCCATCGAACTCGTACCGCTTTTTCTGCGCATACTTCCTCTGCGGCCTCACCTCCCCCTTCTCTGATTTCTTCTATGCAATGATGACGGTGTACGGATTCCATCTTCTGGATTTCGCGCCCAATGCAATGACGTTCATGGCAATCTTCGCCCATCTGTGTGAGAACTTTGTTGGAGTCGCCCCCAATGTGGACATGTTCAGGCACTTCTTCATCCCACTGATTGAAGACAAATCTCACCGATCAGGGAATATAAGCTGGATTCCCCGGGGCAAGAAGGATGAATGGGATTATCTCCCCGCCCAGTAGCACAGCAGGTGGGAGGAATGAAGGGCGGATTGGTGTTGGATCCAGGACAAGGATGCCCTTGAATTCTGCGCGGCGTGGACTGAAGGTGTCACGCGCGGCAGTGACTGGAGTAAGTTGGGCCTCTCCGACGACATGCTCTGCCCAGCGCTGAACAGGATCGCTCGTCTTAAAGCTGCCAGGCTAATCGTTGAGCATGTGGGGGCCAACTTCCTTCGGCGCCGCATTGCACCGCTGTAGAGAAGGGACATGTTTGCCTAGGAATATGGAAACTCGGCCAACAGGATGAGGTTTTATCCAGGTCCCGCCAACAACTTGTGGATATATGGCCATGGTTGGCTGTGCGAACAACTGTTCGGCAACCTAGGGCCATTCCATTTGCCGGCAGGGATCGTCCCTCTGCATCTTAACTCTGCCCGGGACCAAATTATAAAATGGATGCCCGACTGTAATGCTTACGGAGTTGCGGCTGATTGGCAACTGCCTGAACTGGATGCAGAGATAGAGTGGGTCTCTAGTTTGGAAGAAAGGGCTTCGAGGGTGGAGAACGATCTTATCAAGTGCACCTCCAAAGTAGAAGCAGCGTTCATTGCAAAGCGGATTGCAGAGGACAGAGCTCTTCGGGCTGCCAGAAGGACAAGGCCCGAAGAGGAGGAGGAGGTGGAGGATGTTGAAGGTGAGGGTTCTTCTGATGAAGGGAGCGAGGAGCACGACGCGGAGGAAGTTGCCGGGCTTGACCCTGCCGGGGTTGGAATTCATCATACCAAGGCAGAAGAGGCCCAAGAAGAGGGCGGGGCAGAGGAGGCAGAGCAGCCCGAGGTGGAGGAAGAATGGCTCGCTATGGGTCCTCAAGCCCTAGGGCCAGATCCAGGACAACGCCTTCGCAGGCGGGCTAGCCGGGAAACAGCGGCCCCTACCTCTTCGTCGGCCGCAAAGAGGGTGAATAAGATCGCCTCTAAGGGCGACAAGCTAGAGGTGGTACACCACCAATCCACTCTCATGTCGGAGGCCAAGACCTCACCCTCCAAGCGACGTGCAGTCAATGAAGTTGATCCTAGCCCCCAGTCAAGCCCAACTTCTTTGCACAGCTCGATCCTACCAGAGACCTTGGCCCCACCAATGAGCTCAAAGCTGCCGGGAAGCTCCACTCCTCCATCTCTAATGAGGGGCAGGGCGACCCCGCCACCTGCGGCGTACAAGCTGGGCTCCATGCTCGTTAACCCAGAGTAAGGAGAACAACCGAGCTTCTTGCTGAGGTATTATGCACTTGATAGTTGTTGATTCAATCTTCTTTGTTGACTTGGCAGAGATGAAGAACCCCTCGCCCAGAGGGCCAAACGAACCAAGTACGCGGCGGTGTTGGGTTCTTTGGCGAGCACGGGTCTAGCGGGGGATAGGTCAAGGGATCCCGTGCCCAACCCCCAGCCCAGCCCCCGAAGCGAAGGCATGGGGCAGATTCCGCCCGCCCGAAGAGACACAGAGGAACATGCTTCATCCCCCGCCAAGGGAGAAAGTGAGATCCAGCAGGGTGGGGTCCACAAAGAGGGGTCCACCCCAACCAAAGTCCAAGCAGAGGAATATCCGGCAAGGGCCTCCACCGAGGGGTCTGCTCGCGCTGAGGTCACAGCCACCAAGGGAGCCGACACGGACCGCACGCCAGCAACTAACATTGCCGAGGAGGGGGACGCTCCTCCACATCAAACACCACCGGGTAATCCACTTGTCTTTGTTTCTACCTCCTTCAATTACTTTGCTTCTTCCTGCTTGAATGATTTATCTTCCTGGTCTACATCCAGTAGTGTCTGACTTCTTTTTACTCTGTCTGCTTGGCTTCATTTGCAGATTCATTGATGGAGGAGCCTGAGCTCTTGGAGGAAGTGGCCAATATTGGGAAGAGTGCTGCCGAGGAAGCAGTCAAGATTGCTGCTGCAGAAAGCCATGAGCACACTGCCGGGGATAACCAAGAATTCTCGAAGGGAGCAGAGAAAACCATCGGCAGCATATCTGGCCGGAGACAGTTATTGAGGAGAAAACCCCTCTCCAAACTATGGGACCCCTTCTCCCGCACTGCTCACAGGCCACAGTTCCACAACCGTCCTCAAGCAAGCTGGCACTGATCCTCGCACATCCTGGGCCAGCCGCTCCAGGCTCATCTGTTTCAGCGGTCGTGGATTTTGATGAAGAAATTAGACGCATACTAGCACCACTGTCCCAGAGAGTCGAAGAGGATGGTGATTCGGATGATAGCGCCAAGGATCTAGTATTGCTGGAATCCATGGCGGCAGGGCTCAAGGATGTGTAGGACAGGTATAACCATAGACGGCGGGCGATCAAGGAGCAGTGCGACTATGCTGGGTTCATGGACCAGAGGTTGAGGGACAAAGGCAATGAACTGCGCGAATGGTTCAAGAAGTAGTCCCATTCCATTTTGCGGCAAGAGGAGGTGTTTACCATGGCCAAGGAGGACGTTACTACACAGGAGGTCCGGTTGGTGGAGCGCAAAGTGCTTCTTAACGCCAAGGAGAAGGACATCTCTACTCAGGAAGGTGCTCTCAAAGCTACTCTCCGCGGCAAGGATGAGGAGCTGGAGTCCCTTGTTCAGCAATGCACCAAGGAGCTGGCAGATGGCAAAAAAGCCACCCTTGACGCCCTCACCCTCGAGTCCATGGCCCAGCTGAAGAAGGTTGCCGATGATTTAGCTGCCTCAACTGCCGCCAAGAATGATCTTGAAATCCAGGTGAGCAAACTGTCAAAGGACCTTGCCGGGAGCAATAAGGAGATCCTGGCCCTCAAAGAGGAAGCGCAGAAAACAGGGACTACCCTGAAGGAGGCACAATCACAGCTCTCCTCCAAGAGCCAGGATCTCGACACTGCTAACTGCACCATCTCCACCATGAAAGCTAGGCTTGGATTTCTGGAGAATGAACTTGAATCTGCCGGTTGCCGCGAGAAGCTATTGATGAAGGATTTGGCCAATGCAAAAAAAAATTCAAAAAGATGTAGAGGACAAGCTGGAGAACCAAGTCCAACAACGCGACCTCTGGATCAAGAACATGGTTGACATTGTCGAGCGCCTCACTGCTCAGATTGCGAATATGGACATGAAGAGCCGGGCCTTCTTCGTGGGCAAGCATGAGGTCCCTAGTGTCATGCTGACGCTCTTCTTCGCAGTCTTGATCGAAGGGGTGAAGATGTACGAAGACGACAGGGCCGAATGCTTCGCTGTTGAATCCCGGAAGCTTGCTCGTGATGCCCTATTCCTGGTCTTGAGCAACCTCGCCTTCTTCCATCTAGACCTCAACCTCTCCGATGGCTTCAAGAAGCTGCCACCAGGCATCCTTACCTTTGCTACTGCGGCAAAGGCCGGCCCCCTTGCCGACAAGGTCCTCTCTGTCCCAAGGGTTCCCGGAGGCCGTCGGGTCCAGCCTTGAGCTATTCCTGCTGCCGTGTCGCCCCGTAATAAGACAATATGGATCTTGTTTTTAGGCTTCGTACTGCTCTCGCTTTAATGCTCGTCGAACTGATGTTTATATGCTAAAGCACGCTATCCCCCCTGTGTTTATCCATTGGTATTCATATAGTTAGTTTCCTTGCGTACTTTGGTTGCCCGCCAACAGCATATTGCAGCGATTGCTTTGAGGAACGGATCCTTAGCATTCAGCTGGCAAGTACACGCTGCCAGTGGGTTTTTCCTTAACAGTCCTTGACACTACCACCCACTGTGTTGAGCAGGCTCGAAACAAAGCGAGGGCACAAAGAAATATAGTAAGGTTCCATCGTACAAAGGACTTGCCATACAAAACCTTGGTTGTCCGAGGGATAGGCAAGTGTAAGCTCTGATCAAAAGCTAACAAGCAGGCCAACTTAGCTTTTGTCTATGCTCCCCTCCTGCCGGGATGTACATTTGATCACACATAACATCTTCTCTTCCACGTGGTTGCCCCTCCTATCCGTGTCTCCTGGGGAGACCGTGCTCGCATATCCATTTTTGTTTTGCAAAGAAGAAAAACGGGAAGGAGCACAAGGGAGGGACTAGGTAGTCCATTAGTTACGTACCCAGCCCCGGCACAAGCTGGGGGAGTCAGCAAAAATATTTGCAACTAATGATATATGGTGGAAAAGGAGAAGAATCGGCCCCTCCCTCCTTTTCCTTCACTTCCAATGATCTCTCGGCAGCTAGCGTGAAGGACACACTTGTGCAAAAGGCATTGCCGGGGGTGCCAGCCAATGGATTCGCACCAGCGCTTACTCAGGATTTACTCTTGGCGGGATAAATGCAGGACCAAGCTCTACGCGGGCTTATCAACATTGGCGGCATCACCACAGCATTGCCAAATCACTGGTGAGCGACGAGGAAGGGGGGCCAATTAAGCACCTTTTTCTCGTCCACCGCCCAAACGACACCCTTTGGGATCGGACGTGCTTGACAGGGGGCGGCAAGAAGGGGTGGAGCCACTGCATGTCTCGTTCCTTCTTCTGGCCGTGGGTAGCATGGTGGCCACACCATTCATGCCAACCATGGCATCCGCAGTGCCGTCATCCCTCGTCCTCGTCATCGCCGTCGCTGCGGCGGAGGCGAGCGATGGAATCTGGAAGGGACGAGGTTGGGGAGTAGCACTGTTCTTTTTCTTCGAAGCCATTGACGAAGAGGGTGACGATGAAGATGATGATGATGGTCAGCGGAGGCGAGCGATGGAATCTGGAAGGGATGAGGTTGGCGAGTAGCACCATTCTTTTTCTTCGAAGCCATTGACGAAGATGGTGATGATGAAGATGATGATGATGCACGCGTTGTTCACAACCTCGGGTCCACGCAAGTGATCCCCCTACCTATCGCGCCAAAGATGTCGTGGGAGAACATGATCACCTAAGGGGCCACTGGCCCCTTTATGGTTCGGCAAGGGGTAAGATCACATTGCACAAAGAGCGAAAGCCATGAAGCAGCACGACGATGGTGAGACTGGTGGTTTTTACCCAGGTTTGGGCCGCTGGGAAGCATAAAACCCTACTCCTGCTTTAGTGGATTGGATGGAAGAACACAATGAACACGCAGCGCTCAAGCCCAGCAAGGTGGCCTCGAGGAGAGCTGCTACATGCGTACAAGTGTGCGAGGGTTTGAATCCCTTTCTAGGTAGCCTTGGACCTCCTTTTATAGCTCAAGGGGTAACCATAGTGGCAAAACAGTCTTTATCTGGTGATTAGATAGCTAACAGTGCTATCATACATAACTCTGATAGTTAGGACAAAGTGCATTAAATGCACTGCTAGGTGTCATGCTGAGGGTGAAGCCTGGCAAGCCTGCCGTGTGCTTAATTATCTTCTGCTTATGTGTTCGACACGCCTCTGGACGGGTGTCATGTGAGGGTAATCTGTCTTCTGACGGGCTGCCATGTGCTTAGTGGAAGCCAATTAATCATCTGGAGGCTTGACACCGCATCGATAAGTGATTTGTGTTGGGGTGTGGTGGAGTGGTGGTGCCTTGGAGGGAGTTCTTGCCCTTGGCGTCCCCGGTAAACCTGCCGGGGCAATCTTGGACTTGTCCTTGGGGTGGTCTTGACCTGGCCGGGCTCTCCTACCTGGCAAGGAAGGCCTTCCCAAGGTGATGCTCTTCTGTCTTGTATGTTGATTTTATCTTCTTGATTCGCTCCTTGATCTCACAAAGAGCGGTTTCTCTGGCTTGGCCTTGCTTGGTATGCTGAGGTAACCATCCCTTCGTCAAGCCTTGGCTGCCGGGGTGGAGGATCAACGTCCGTGCACAAGTCAGGGGGAATAAACACCCCTGTTTGTGTACCCTGACAGCTCATGATCATTCCGTGAGAAGGACGAAGGCACTAAGGACCTTGTGAGTTGACGTGCACGGGGCCGACCCACGAGCTAGAGCTTAGTCTCTTAGGTTTTTAAGCACTGCTGGGATGGGCCCGAGCACAGGCGCCGTGATGGTAGCCCCCTCTCAAGGGATGTTCAAGGTTAGAGCCGGCAACGCCCAAAGCCCGCAGAGGTGACTCCAAAAGTGATATACATCAGCCACAGAGTTAACAACCACATAAGCTCATGAGAGCGAAATTGATTCAAGGTACATAATGAAATGTCATAACTGCAAGGGCGTACCCTTTCAGCCTGAGGATAATGTAGCCCGAGGGGCGCCCTCAATTGAACAAACCAAAAAGTCACCTGGCACTGGTGTTGTAGAAGCGTCGAGGTAGCTGAAGAGGCATGCCGTGGAGATTTCTCCTCACGAGCCGGGCGGCTCCGGAGGCCTGGGGAGCTCACAAGGCCCGGGGGCTCGCGAGGGTCCAGGACCTCCTGACGCGCAACCGCAGAGCACCTGGCCATGTGAGACGCGATAGCACGCTGCGCTAGGCACTGGTACGAGGCGCCCATGTTCAGCAGGCCGAATGGCATGCAGACGTAGTTGCAGGGGTAGCCCCCACTCCTGCCGACGCACGACGGCCAGAAGAGGTCCTGCGAAGTGGCCCTGTTGAGGCCCGGGATGTTGACGCAGACGCACAGCTCGCCACCCATGTCGGGGCAGCAGCTGCACTGGTGGGCCGTACGGGGCGACGCTCGCCCTGCATGGCTTGCGCCTCCTGAAGCTCCTCGATCGCCTTGGTGATGAATTCTCACGCTCCTAGCGCCTCGCGCCATCCTCCTTGCTCGTGGAGGCGCGCATCAAGGCACACCTCCAAGTGGTGCCCGAACACCTCCCTCATCACGCTGGTTAGGTCAGAGGCTCTCCAGACGGAAGCCCCTGAGCCCATCCTGAAGGAGGCGCCGGGCGCGCCTTCCTATGCGGGAGGAAGAGGTGCCCCGGCAGCGGGCGCGGAACCTGAAGCGATGCCAGCGGGTTTCTTGGTTTCTGGACGGCTCTTGGGGAGAGGCTGCTTCTTCTTCGTGGGGGTAGCCTCGGGAGGCAGGACACCGCCTTCATCATCAGAGTTCTCAGCCGCCGTGGCAGGATAGGCATTCTCAAGAGTATAGACCGCGTCCTTCTCGTTGCAGGCGACCATGATGACGCCGCTGTATCCTGGCATCTTGAGGATGTTGTAGCCATGGTGGGTTGCCGTCATGAACTTGGCGAGGGCAGGGTACCCGAGAATGGCATTGTACGGGAGGCTGATGTGGGCGACGTCAAAGTCGATGAGCTCGGTGTGGTAGTTGTCACGCTTGCCGAAGGTGACAGGGAGACGCACCTACCCCGAGGGGACGATGGAACCGTCGGTCACTCCAGAGAATGGCCTGGTGGGCATGAGCTGGTCATAGGGCACCTGAAGCATCTCAAAGGTCTCAATGAAGAGCACATTGAGGCCAGCGCCGCCATCGTTGAGAGTCTTGGTAACAGAGACGTTGCTGATGGTGGGCGTGCAGAGCATGGGGAGCGCACCGATAGTTGCCGCGCACCTGAGGTGATCCTTGGAGTCAAAGGTGATGCTTGGAGTCAAAGGTGATGGCGTACTGCAACCACCTGAGGGGGCGCATGGCCTCAAGCTTCGGGAGGGCTGCATTCACCTCACAGCAGAAGTACTTGAAGAAGCGGTTCGAGGGGGGTGCCTGGGCACTGCCAAGGATGCAGGCAATCGCGTGAGGTTCTTGGAAGCCCCCAGCCCCATCGTCCTGATGGTTGTCGTCATTCCTTCTTGGTGGTGGTGGCAGCGGAGGGAGGCCGGCATTGCCCTGAGGACGGGCCGCACAAGGCTGATCACGCCAGGGGCCATCGCGAGGCTGATCACGCCAGCAATCCTCGTGAGGCTGGTCATGCTAGTCCTGACAAGGGTTGCGGTTCTCCAAGCGGCCTTTGCCGCGGCCTCCTCCATGGTCGTAGCCATGGTCGCTGCGCTCGGGGCGGCGGCCCAGGCACTCGTCCCGGAGCGCCCTGAGCTCCTGGCAGTCGTTGGTGTTGTGGGTGTCAACGTTGTGAAAGACGCAAAATGGGCAGTTATCCTTGGCTGGTTTGTCGCGGTCGTAGCCGCGCTTCAACTCAGGCTCTGCTGTCAGCATGGTGGGGCCCTTGTGCTTTTCCTCCCTGGCCTTGGCCTTCTTGTCTTTGGGATCCAAGTCAGGGCGCTTGAGGAGGGAGAGGCGGCCCTCTTCCACCCTGGCGCACCTGTTCGCCAGGTTGAACATGTCCAGCGCCATTCATAGGTCATCATGGATGGCGAGCTCCTCGCTCATCTTGACGTCTGTGATGCCCTCGGTGAACGCCGAGATGATGGCTTCATCTGAGGCTTTCAAGATCTTGAGGCAAACGTCGGTGAAGCGTTGAATGAACTTGCGGAGGGTTTCACCCGTCTGTTGCTTCACGCGCCGCATGTCGTTGACGGTAAGAGCGCGGTCCTGGGTGCCCTGGAAGTTTGGCGATGAAATGCTCGCGAAGCTCATCCCAAGAAGAGATTGACCCCTCAGGGAGGTGCAAGAGCCAGGAGCGTGCGATGTCCTTGGGAGCCATGGGGAACCAGTTCGCCACGACATTGTCGTCGCTACTCGCCGCCTCGATGCTCAGCGAGTAGAGCTAGACGAACTCTATAGGGTCCAGGGTGCCATCATAGCGCGGGGGCAGGTCTAGCTTGAACTTGCTGGACCAAACGACGCGGCACAGCTCTGGTGTGAAGGCGCGGCAGCCCGCCACGCTTACGGGCGTGGCCCGCGTGAGGGGAGCATGATCTTGACGCCCAGGTGCTGCAGCTCCCAGAGCTGCCTGGTCTTGGTGCTGGCGCGGTGTTGTAGGGTGCGCACGCGTGTCGTACTGCGGCTGCAGCACCACTTGGCAGCTGGCCTCATCCCGTGCCGGCACAGGTGCCCGGCGCGGCGGGTCACACGGACGCGCGTCGCGCCTGGGCTCGGCGTCAGCGCTGTGCAGAGGAGGAGGTGGAGGCACACCGTGAGCTACGTCGCCCACACGAAAGGGAGGGGGACAGAGCGAGTGGGATGGTGTCGGGGTCTCGCTGGTGGCATTGACGAGCTCAGTGATGTGGCCTAGCCAGGCGTCGTAGCCCTCGTTGGCAGGGCGGTAGCGCAGTAGCTCGCGTGCCATGAGCAGCGCAGCCTACGCGTTTGCCACCCCGCGACGAGCATCGGAAGACGATGCCTTGCCGGGAGTGAGGGACAGAGTGGCGGTGCGGCCATCACACTGCATGGAGGGCGGTAGCAAAGAGTCCTGCCGCTCAGGAGCAGTAGGGTCGGTGGCAGCATTGGCTGTGGGAGAAGCGGAGCGGCGTGGAACACCGCAGCCACGGGCGCCGTCTGGGCGACGTGAGTGGCCCGGCGCGAACTCGGCGGGCGTCAGCCATTGGAGCGACGATGCGGAGACGAAGCGAAGAGGAAGGGAGTTTCGACACGCCCCTACCTGGTGTGCCAAATGTCGGAATTGGGGCTCCGTGAAGCCAACAAGATTCGAACTCTGGGGCGTGTGCGAAGATCTAGCCTAGCCACAACCTCAAGCTCATCACCTCATGGCTTGGCCTCGTCGAGTTTGTGCGAGTGGGGAAAGAGGGGAGACATCAATTTACCCAGGTTCGGGCCACCTTGCGGTGTAAAACCCTACTCCTGCTTTGTGGTGGATTGGCCTCACGACGAGGTTGAGGATGAACTAGTACAGTGGACGAGGAGCCTCGCGAGGGCTCGGGTCAGAATCGATCCTTCTCCACTACGGTGGAGACTGGACTATATTTATAGTGGCCTTGGTCCTCTTCCCTCATAGCTTAGGCGTGAAGAGATTCCACAACGGCCAATTTGAAAGGGTACAAGAGGTACATCTTATCCTGACGAAAGGTGGTCTTCGCCTGCAAAGCTTCTGGCCATGATGCAATGGTGGGCTCGATGATGACATCCGCTCTACCAAGCTCGTGGTCTTGGTCTCGTTGCACCGGAATGCGAACCTTTGGGGGATTCCTTGGGAACCCGTGCTGGTCCTTGCCTTCTTAGCACCAAAGGGGAAACTGTCCTCCTCTGCGCCCGCTGGCTCCCGCCTGGCCTTGGTCGTCATGGCTCACATCATCGCGAACTTCGTGAGGCGGGGTACCTGCATAGAGATCTCCGCTCCTCGGGAGGCAGGCTCGGGAAGCTGCTCCTCAGGAGGTCTTGGTGTCGCTCGCCTCACAAGGCCAGGGGGCCCTCGTAGGGTCTTGCTCGCAGAGTCTTGTAGCCGGGCCGTACCGGGACATCGACGGGGTCAGCCGTTGGGCCATAGGCAGGCAAGTCTGGGTACCCCCGATCCCAGAACACCGACAACACTGATTGCCAGGTCGCCGCGGCAAGAGAGAAGGCAGGAAAATCTGACGGGCCGTACTGCAAGATCCACCATACTAAAGGTCACGACCTCCAGGAGTGTCACCAAGTTGAACAGCTACTTGAGAAACAGAAAGCTTAGTATGAGAAGCGGGACAAGGAGAAGGGCCAGGATGGTATGGGTGGATCCAGCAAGAAGGCTCACGACGACCGAGGTGGACATCACGGCAACACTACCCAGAATAAGGAGATGCCGCCAGGGGTAGACAGAAAAAAGAGGATGAAGAGAGTGAGGAAGAGGATGACGACGAGTCTAGTGCTCCAAAATTCCAGAAGGCAATAGAGTCCATGTGCATTGAGGGGGGTGCATCTTTGCACTCCTCTCACCGCCAGCTCAAGAAGTGAGCACGTGAAGTTAATGCAGCAGAGCCGGCAGCGAATGCTCAAAAGGCCCTCAAGTGGTCCCACACGCCTATTATTTTTTATGCTGAGGACCACCCTGATCGCACAACTGCAGTTGGGTGTTTGCTGTTGTTGGTCTCACCAACAATACGCAACCTCAAGGTCAAAAAAATATTAGTTGATGGTGGGGCTTGCTTGAACTTGATCTCCCCTGACATAATCGAGAGGCTACAGATTTCCAAGGGAGACCTCAAGAAAACCGGGACGTTCCAAGGAATCAACCCAGGAAGGATCCAAGCTAAGGGAAAGATCACACTGCTGGTGATGTTTGGTGGGGAGCTGAATTACAGGACAGAGAAGATTGTGTTTGATGTTGTTAAGATCCCCTTGCCATTCAATGGAATTCTTGGTCGCCCAGCCTTGGCCAAGTTCATGGCAGCATCGCACTATGCCTATAACACCCTGAAGATGCCAGGGCCCATGGGTGTCATCTCCATCAACTCCGACAAGAAAGATGCAGTCATTTGTTTAGACAAGCTCTACAGAGAGGCGGTGGCAGCGGAATCCGTCAAGGACACAGGCTGCATCAAGGAAAAGAAAAGCCAGGAACCCGACAAGACATCTAGTGAGACTTTTGGGAAGCGCGCCTCCTCAAAGTGCTGCGCACCCGTTGAGGACTTCCCGGAAAGCTCTGCCGGCAAGAGGTCCAAGGCCACTCCGCCTGCGACAAAGAAGGTGCCAACAAGGGAGGACGACACTAGTGGTACTTTTACCATTGGTGCCACTCTGGACAACAAATAGGAAAGCGCGCTCATTGCCTTCCTGTGAGCGAATGTAGATGTGTTTGCATGGCAACCATCAGACATCCCCGGTGTTCCCATGGAGGTAATTGAGCACCACCTTGTTGTTTGTCCTCATGCTTGGCCCGTCAAGTAGAAGGTCAGGAAGCAGGCTTTCAAATAGCAACAATTCATAGCTAAAGAGATCAAGAAACTCGAGGCAGCAGGCTTGCTTAGAGGAGTGTTACATCCAACTTTGTTTGCAAACCGAGTTGTCGTGCGCAAGGCAAATGGGAGGTGGAGACTTTGTATTGATTACACTGGTCTGAACAAGGCATGTCCGAAGGATCCTTTCCCCTTGCCGCGCATTGATCAGATTGTGGACTCCACTGCAGGCTGTGATTTGCTCTCGTTTCTTGATGCCTACTCAGGATATCACCAAATATTCATGTCCAAGGACGATGAGGAAAAGACCGCGTTCATTACTCCATGTGGCACGTATTGTTTTGTACGTATGCCTTTCGGACTAAAGAGTGCTGGTTCAACGTTTGCAAGAGCAGTGCAAATTAGCTTTGAGCCGCAGTTGCACAGAAGTGTAGAAGCCTATATCGATGATATAGTGGTCAAGACCAAGGACAAATCGACCCTCATTGGAGACTTAGAGGAAACATTTGCAAACTTGTGCAAGATCAATCTGAAGCTTAACCCCGAGAAGTGCTTGTTTGGAGTTCCATCTGGCAAGCTCCTCGGTTCTTTGTGTCCCAGTGTGGAACCGAAGCGAATCGCAACAAGATCAAAGCTATCGAGCAGATTCAAGCACCCAAAACCATCAAGGATGTGCGACGTCTTGCCGGTTGTGTCGTAGCTTTGAGCAGGTTCATTTCAAGGTCTGCTGAGCGCGCCCTACCATTTTTCAAGGTATTGAGAAAGTCAGATCTTGTAAAATGGACTCCGAAAGCGGAGGCCACGCTGCAAGATCTGAAAAGGTACTTCTCCTCCGTGCCAACCTTAGTCGCGCCTAGGCCATAGGAACCGTTGTTGTTATATCTAGCGGCAACGAACCAAGTGGTCAGTGCCGCGCTGGTTGCGCAGAGAGAAGCTAGCGATGAGGAAACAATGGCGGCAAAGCTATCCCACGATGAAGCATTGTCCTCCCCAGCAGGCTCAAATGCCGGAAAGTTAGAAGCGGTGCAAGAGAAGGAAGTGGTTCTGCAGATTACGCCGAAGAAGAAGGTGGTGCAGCAGCCAGTGTACTTTGTTAGCTCTCTCCTGTAGGGGGCTAGGTCAAGGTACTCAGGCGTGCAGAAATTGCTCTTTGGCCTACTCATGGCCTCAAGAAAGCTGCGCCACTACTTCCAAGCACATGAGGTTACCGTGGTCACTCGCTTCCCGTTGCAGCGCATTTTGAGGAATCCAGGGGCAACTAGTAGGATAGTAGAGTGGGCACTGGAGTTGTCAAGTTTTGCACTCAAGTTTGAGAGTACATCAACTATTCAGAGCAGAGCATTGGAAGAATTCATTGCAGAGTGGACGCCAACGCAAGATAACAAGATCCAGGAATCAGCCCTCCCCGACAGGGAAACTGAAAAGGATTGGATCATGTACTTTGACGGTGCTTTCTCACTGCAAGGCGCCGGTGCCGGAGTGCTGCTTGTCGCACCCACCGGGGACCATCTCAAGTATGTAATTGAAATGCACTTTCCCAGGGAGGAAGCCACCAACAACACTGTGGAGTATGAAGGACTGCTTGCCGGCCTCAGAATTGCAGTGGAGTTAGGAATTAGGAAATTGATTGTCCGAGGAGACTCGCAACTCATAGTAAAGCAAGTGAACAAGGATTACCAGAGCCCATTGATGGAGGCATACGTGGATGAAGTGAGGAAATTGTTAGAGCACTTTGACGGATTGCAAACAGAGCACGTTCCTCATACGGAAAACAACATTGCTGATCAACTGTCAAAATGTGCTGCCCAGAAGCTACCTATGGAACCAGGGACTTTTGTACTCCATTTGAATCAACCAACAGTTGCCCCTTCAACAAGAGCCAAGAAAAGAAGAAAGATAAGCGCCGGCAAATATTTTTCGGTAGAGCTTCCCAGAGCCGTCGACAAGAATGTTGCCGGTAATGATGACGTGCTTGCCGGTGAGCAGCGGCCTCGAGCAGAGTCCTAGATTCTTGCCGTCAAGGTTAGCGCTCCCGAGGCCGAAGAAATGCCATTAGTCCTTGTCGTCGAGCCGCAAGCTCCCGCATGGGCCCAACAGATAGTTCAGTTTCTTCAAACAGGAGAACTTCCCGAGGAACAAGAGCAGGCTGAGAAAGTAGCCCGTCAATCGAGTATGTATCAGTTTGTGGACAACATCCTGTGCAGAAAGTGACCACACGGTCTGAAATTGAAGTGCATTTGCCAGGAAGATGGACTGAAGTTGTTGGCAGAAATACATGGGAGCATCTATGGTTCCCATGTAGGATCAAGAGCCCTTGTCAGGAAAGCTTTCCGGCAAGGTTTTTATTGGCCCACTGCCCTCCAAGATGCAATTGAGCTAGTAACAAGATGGGAAGCATGCCAGTTCCATTCGAAGAATATACATCATCCGGCACAAGCCCTCCAAACAATTCCTCTCTCCTGGCCTTTTTCGGTCTAGGGGCTCGATATCTTGGGCCCCTTCCCCCGTGCTACCGGGGGCTTTGAGTTCTTGTATGTTGCCATCGACAAGTTCACAAAGTGGCCGGAAGTAGAGCCAATGAGGAAGGTAACTACGGAGTCAGCCGTCAGGTTCTTCAAAGGACTGGTTTGCCGCTTTGGGGTTCCAAGTAGAATCATCACTAACAACGGCACCCAGTTTACGAGTCGCGCCTTCATGTAGTACGTCCATAGCCTTGGAAGCAAGGTTTGCTGCGCATCCGTTGCTCATCCAAGGATTAACGGGCAATCAGAAAGAGCGAATGCTGAAGTGTTGCGCGGGCTCAAGACAAGAACTTTTGACAGGCTGCACAAATGCGGGAGGCGTTGGATTGATGAGTTGCCGGTGGTTCTTTGGTCACTCAGGACGAAACCAAATTGAGCTACTGGCCAAACACCCTTCTCCCTAGTCCCTAGTCTATGGTGCAGAAGCGGTGCTACCCACGGAACTCATATATGGGTCACCTCGAGTACTTGCCTACGATGAAGTAGAGCAACAACAGCTCCGGCATGACGATGCCGTGCTCCTCGAGGAAGATCGTCTTCGGGCAGTTGTGCGACCTGCATGCTACCAGCAAGCCTTTTGCCGCTATCATAGGCGCAAGGTTCATGCCCGAAGCCTTGAGGAAGGTGACCATGTCCTTTGATGCGTTCAGTCCGCCAAGGGAACAAATAAGTTGACGCCAAAGTGCGAAGGCCCTTATCGGGTACTACAAGTCACCAGACCCAGCGCAATCCATCTGGAGACGAAGATGGCATTCATGTGCAAAACTCATGGAATATCGAGCATCTTCGCAAGTTCTATCCATAAGGCACCATTGCCGGGCCTTGTCCCGGCAACCCCTTTTATACAAGCATAGTCCCAACGGCTTGTAACCCTTTGTACAAAGCCAGGCGCAGACCCTGTGCATATCGGAATAATGCTAAGTGCTTCCCATATTTTCATGCATGTTTACTCACGTACTAATGCATAATATAGTGTGATAGCGCTTTGCTTGAATGAAATAACTAATGTACCGCCAAGGTCTCCACATTTCATAAGATAAGAAGTACAACAAAGAGAGATAAGTTGAAAAAATTTCAACTGTAACTCCATTATTTCTCCTTGCACGTCTCTGTATTCATAAGAAAAACCTGCACGCGAAGGAATCTTGCCGCGATTTTTTCCCGTGCTCTAGTTCTACCTCAAGCTCACTCGACAGAGTCTACGCAGCTGCGTTCAAGACCGGAAAGTTGCTTTCCCGCTGGTCGCTCCCCGGCAAGCTTCCAGACAGCATAGGGTATTAAATCAAAAGATATATGAAGGTAGAGACGAAGAAGGAGAATAATTTAGATTTATTTGAGCACATCGGGTATCATACATTTATTGAAAAATGAGAGTGCTCGATAATGCCTTTCTTGGCCCTTTCCTCCGAGGATTTAGATCAAGTGCAAGGAGGGCAAAAGGAGCGCATAGGCAGAGCCCTATCCTCTCCCGCCAGGACCAAAGGGACGCAGCCCGCTAGGATCAGAGGGACGCCCCCCGACAGGGAAGACGAAGCCGGGGTCCGGCTGCAGATGATGGTGCTGCTGGTGCTCAGCTGGCGATGATGGTGCTGCCGATGTTCAGCCAGAGTCCGAGTCATCGTCTTCGGACTTGACGGCCGGATACCCGCCATCGTCTTATTCACCATCGGCGTCCTCCTTGTCCCTGTCGCTCGAGGAGGAGCTTTCGCTGTTGCCCGAGCTTTCCGCGCAGCACCCTAGATGAGCGCCTGAAGGCCCGAAGATCTTCATGGAGAGCGCGTCAGCCTCCACTAGCTTGAAGTGGAGGAAGTGCCCCTTGGCCAAGTAGCGGGCGCGCATGAAGGATTTCCACCCTCGTGTGAGGTACATGACAGCGTTGATGGGGAACTCAACGTCCACCCAAACGGCGCCATTGATGCAACCGTTCATGAGCAGCCACAACCCGAGCGGCTGGTCCGTCTACATCACCCTGCCGAAGGGACGGAGAAGCCGCAACCTTCTCCTCGGCGGGTCACGCAGCTCTACGATATATTTGAGCGTGGTGTCCCCCATGTGGCCTTCCGCCGGCGGTGGGGCCGCTGGAGGCGGAACCACCAGCGCTTCGTTCTGACCCCCTCGACCACGAGTGTCGCGCCGACCACGACCTCGCCTAGTAGCTCCGCCCCGTGCGCTAGAGCCGGCCTCTGTGGCCGGATCCGAAGTGGAGGCATGGTGCCAAGGAGAAGCTATCACCACCGTGGCGGAATCACGACCACAACCTCTTCTTCTCGCCATGCTGGTGGGAGTTGCAAGAAGAATGGGGAAGGAGGAAGCGGATGAGAATTTCCTCCCGCGCCCCCTTCCTTTTATAGGGGGAAGCACGGGGGCTGGCTCTCCACTACCCTAGGGCAACCACCCGCTTCGCCAATCCCGCGCCCTGTATTACTAGCGGACGCTTTACTCCATCGACCGCCCAGTATCTCCTCTGGCGTCCTGGCTCCTCTGATCAAGGCGCTGCCACCATGACCACCCTTCTACACCAATCCCACGTCCCGTGCCTAATCTACATCATGGGAGAGCTGCAGTAAAGGAAGAAGTGATGCCAGAAACGACAGTTAGTCTAAACCACGTATGATCGTGGGCCTGCCCACGCCAAACCTGGTGACAACCCACGTATGCACGCGCCCCCGGTTTCTGGCATGGACAGCGGAAGCCATTTAAAAGACAACAAAGCCAGGTGAAAGTTGGGGGCTAGCTCAAAGTTCAGACTAATGAAGAAGCAAAGAAGATCTCAAGAACATTGGCGTCACCTAGATCAACGTTGCCTTGTCTGTGCATTGTTTTGGGCCTCACCGAATGATTCCCAGAAGCATGTGTGACCGAGGCCCAGGGTCTCATGTCAGTGTACTAAACATAGGTGTGTAATACCCTAACTTATGCATAGACAAGAGGTAGCTCCCCCGCCAAGTTAAAGCCTTAGCGAGAGACGACTCAAGACTAGAGGAAGCAGCTCTTCGAGAGACCAAGGAGCACATCAAGGAGACCAAGAGCAACTTAGGCGTAGAAGCAATCCCTGCCGGCAAGGCCGGGCCGGCAGGTCGAAGACCCGGCAGGCCTCGCGGCAAGCAGATTCCCGCCAAACCAACTACGTTCCACCTCACCAGCCAGCTGGTAACCGTTTGGTGAGGTGCCGAGCCCGCAAGTGGTGTGGTGGAGTTTTCCTATATATGTCAGCTCGCTGGAAGACAGATTACCTTTATCGACACCCGTCCTAATCGCGTGTCAAGCTAATAGGAGGTAGTTGGGTAAGCGATGCCTCATCCTTGTCGGGGCTCCTCCTCCTCACGACACCTAGAGATGCATTTAATGCATTTTTGTCCTGACTAGCAGAGTTAGGTATGTTAACATTGTTTCTATCTAATCATCTTGTAATGACCTTTTTTCCACTTTGGTAACCCCTTGAGCCATAAAGAGAGGACCAGGGCAACCATTCCAAGGGTTCGAACCCATTGCAACCCCACGCATACGTATTCGTGTAGCTGCCCTCTGCTTGCGACTTGCCGGGGGAGAGTGCTCCGTGTACCTGTGCACACATCCATCCAATACACCAAAGCAGGAGTAGGGTTTTATGCTTCTCTGCGGCCCAAACCTGGGTAAAAACTGCAACGCCTCTTGTTGTTCTTGCTCTTTACGTTGAGTACATCCCCTCGCCGAACCAAGAATGTGAAGCTTTGTCCCATAGATCGCTGGCTCCACGCCGACAAGCAACCTCCCGGCTTTGTTAATCCCAAGAAACCTAATCATGTCTACAAAATTCACAAAGCTCTTTATGGTCTTAAACAAGCACCTAGAGCTTGGTATAAATGCTTGATAAGTTTCTTATTGAAAAAGGCTTTGAAATTGGGAAAATTGACTCTACTCTTTTTACTAAAAGGGTTAATGGAGAATTATTTGTGTGCCAAAATTACGTGGATGACATCATATTTGGGTCTACTAACCCTTATTTTAGTGAAAATTTTGGAACGTTAATGTCGGAGAAGTTTGAGATGTGTATGATGAGTGAACTCATATTTTTCCTGGTTTGCAAATCAAGAAAACTAAGGAAGGTACCTTTGTCTCACAAAAAAAGTATACCAAGGATCTTTTCAAGAAGTTCAACATGCAAGAAAGCAAAGGTATGAAAACAGCCATGCCTACTAGTGGACATCTTGACTTGACGAAGGATGGTGTCGTGGGAAACCATGGCCACCTATGGGGCCATCAGCCCATTTTGGTTCGGCATGGTGTTTAGGGAAACCACGGCCACCTATGGGGCCATCAGCCCCTTTTGGTTCGGCGGGGGGATGGACACGTTGCACAAAGAGCGGAGAAGCGTCGCGCAGCACGGCAGAGATCACACGGGCAGTCTTTACCCAGGTTCGGGCCGCCATGAGGCGTAAAACCCTAATCCTACTTTGGTGGATTGATGGTGGATAATGGTGGTGAAACGTAGCACACTCGCCCGGCAGGGTTGCTCTGGGGGCGAGAGTGGCGACGCGCGTATGGACATGCGAGGATCCCACCCTTTCTATGGTCGCCATGGGCCTCCTTTTATAGATTAAGGGGTCACCACAGTGGCAAATCAGTCTTTGCGTATTGATTAGATAGCTGACAGTGCTATCATATCTAACTCTGCAGGCTGACAGAGCGCATTAAATGCGCCGCTCAATGTCACATCATAGCTTACCCGGCAGGCCCTGCCGGGCTGTTTTGCCAGCTTCGTGCCTGCTTGCTTGACACGTCTTAGGACGGGTGTCATATGGTGGTGTTTGCTGTAGGAAATGGCTGCCATGTGGCAGAAAGCAGCCACTTAGTCACCTTCGAGCTTGACACCGCTTCGATTACTGACTTGCGTCGCTTGTGAGGTGGACCGGTGGAGTGGCTTGCCTCCGCATCCCCGGCAGGCCTGCCGGGACGATCTGGGAGCTTGCTTCCGGGGCAAAACCCAACCTTGCCAGGCTCGCCTGCCCGGCAAGGTAGGCTCTGCACTTAGCGATGCCTCGTTCCTCTGGCTTGCCTTGGCCTTCATGTCTTTCTCTTGGATCCTTCAAAGGAATTGATCCTTCTTGCTTGGGATGATCTTGGTCTTGCAATCTTGTCTCTGGCCTGTGCACAGTCCATGCAATGGACCCAGGGTCTGTTGCACCGACACGGGGGGATGGGCACGTTGCACAAAGAGCGGAGAAGCGTCACACGGCGCGGCAGAGATCACACGGGCAGTTTTTACCCAGGTTCGGGCCGCCGTGAGGCGTAAAACCCTACTCCTGCTTTGGTGGATTGATGGTGGAAAAATGGTGGATGAACGCAGTGCTCTTGCCTGGCAAGGTCACCTCGGGGCGAGAGCAGCTACGCGCGTATGAGTGTGTAAGGGTCCGGATCATCCAACCCTTTCTACGGTCACCATGGGCCTCCTTTTATAGATCAAGGGGTCACCACAGTGGCAAATCAGTCATTACATACTAATTAGATAGCAAACAGTGCTATCATATCTAACTCTGCAGGCTGACAGAGTGCATTAAATGCACCACTCAACGTCACATCTCAGCTTGCCCGGCAGGCCCAGCCGGGCTGTTTTTCCAGCTTCGCACCTGCTTGCTTGACACTTCTCAGGACGGGTGTCGCCTGGGGGTATTTTCTGTAGGAAGCGGCTGCCAAGTGGCAAATAGCAGCACTTTGTAACTTTGGAGCTTGACACCGCACTGATCGATGACGTGCGTCGTGATGAGGTGGTGCGGTGGAGTGGTTTGCCTCCGTAAGCCCCGGCAGGCTTGCCGGGACGATCTGGAGACTTGCTTCCGGGGCAAACCCAACCTTGCCAGGCTCGCCTGTCCGGCAAGGGAGGTTCTTTCCTTAGCGATATCTTGCTTCTCTGGCTCATCTTGGTCTTCTTGATCTGCACTTTGGTCCTGCCAAAGAATTGATCCCTCGTGCTTTGGTCTGACCTTGGTGTTGTAATCTTGTTCTTGCGCCTGTTGGTTTACCGTCCGTGCACGAGTCAGGGGAAAACATATACCCCTTTTTGTGTTCCCCGACATAAGCCCCCGAGCCTGAGCCATACGTGCTGCGGGGCATGTTGGGTTAGGCCCCAAAAAGTGCGCGGACACGTGGCAGGAGAAGGCTGCGCATGACGGTTCGTCATGATGACCAGTCAACCCAACGTCCACTTCATGTAATTAACGCGAGGCGTGGGGGCGTGGGACTGTAGTAGTTAATGTAAAAATGGTAACTTTTTTGAAGAGCCGCGCCCCTTCCGACGCCGTTTCCCTTAAGAGGGGAAAACACGGAAAGGTACTGCTCATTCATCGTCTGCCTCGCCTCCCCATCATCTTCCTCCGCAAGCCAAGCAACCGCCCGCTCCCCTTGCCCACATTCGCCGCCGATCCCCTTCCGATTTCCTTCCCGCTCTCCACCGCATCTCAGGGGATATGGGGAAGAATACCGCTGCTAGGGGGCAGCGGACGACCTCCGCGAAAGTGGAGGCCACCGAGGGGAGCAAGAGGGCGACCGAGCTGGACAAGAAGCAAAGGGGAGACGTCGTCTTCTCCCCGTCGAATCTCGATGGAAACATGCTGCAGGTGAGGTATGGATACCTGTGGGGGAGGGAGGTCCCGAATTGACATGGAGCTCCCAAGGTTCTGGCGGAGGGAGAGGAGGACCCGCCAAGTTCATACAAATTTTTCTGCGCATATTTCATCTGTGGCCTCTGTCCTCCCTTCTCAGAATTCCTTGAGGCGATGATGGCAATCTATGGATTCCACCTCTTGGATTTCACACCAAATGCAATGGCGTGTATGGTGATCTTTGCCCATCTGTGCGATAATTTTTTCAGGGTTGCTCCCAATGTAGATCTGTTCAGGCACTACTTCATCCCACGGGTGGAGAACAAGAGCCATCGTTCTGGCAATATAAGCTGGATGCCACGGGTAGTGCCAAGAGAGAACTGGGATTACATCCCCGGCCAACAGCGCAACAGATGGGAGGAGTGGAGGGGAGATTGGTGTTGGATTCAGGATGACAAGGCTCCAGAATTCTGTCAGACACGAGCGGAATGCCTCAAGAGCGACAATATTTGGAGGGAATTCGGCCTTACCGAAGACAGGCTCCGCCCGGCAATAAACAGGATTACCCGTCTAAAGACTGCCGAGCTCACCGTTGAGCATGTAGGAGCAGACTTTCTCCTCCATCGCATCGCCCCTCTGGAGAAAAGGGACAGATTCGCCTGGGAGTATGGGGATGCCGGGGACAGGACGAGGTTGCTCCCTGGCCTAGCCAACAACCTGACAGTTTATGGCCATGCCTGGTTGTGCGATTAGCTATTTGGCCGCTTCGGCCTGTTCAAGGTGCCGGCAAACATCATCCCGCTGAACATCAACTCTGCCAGGGATCAAATACTGAAGTGGATGCCAGATTGTAATGCCCACGGAGTTGCGGGCGATTGGCAGTTGCCCACATTCGATGAAGAGCAGGCATGGTCGTCCACCTTAGTAGAAAGGGCCACTTAGGTGGAAGCTAAAATGTACAAACGCACCTCCGCGGTGGAGGTGGCGTTCATTAAGAAGCGGCTCGAGGAAGACAGGGTGGCCCAAGCTACAGCAGCAGCGAAGGCCGGGAAGGCAGCAAAAGGAATAGGGAAAGCTAAAGACGAGGGCTCCTCCCGCGGCAAGGGTGAGACGCAAGTCTCGGAAGAGGTTGCCGAGAAGGAGCGTGCCGGGGGAGAGCCCGCCGGGGACAGGGCTTCCGGTATCGAGGCCCTATACACAGCGGCAACAGAGGCTCTAGAGGAAGAAGAGGTTGAGGGGGTGGTCAAACCTTGTGAGGAATGGCTCGCAGAAGGCCCTCAAGCCCCCGAGCCAGTCTTGGATCCACGCCCCTGAAAACGGGCGGCTAACCGGGAAGTGGCAGCCCCCGATCCTGCGCCTGCCGCCAGGAAGGCAAAGGGGACCACCTCCAAGACCAGCATTTCCGAAGCTATGCGCCGGCATTCTCCTCGGCTCTCCGGGGCCACGGCCCTCCCCGCCAAGCAGCCGACAGCCACGGAGGGCGACTCCAGTGCCCAATCAAGCTCGAGCTCTTCGCAGAGCTCGTCTTCATCGGAGTTTCCTGTGCCCCGGCAGGGCTCAAAATTGCCAGAGAGCTCCATCCTCCCGCCCCAGAAGAGGAGCAGGGCGCCCTCGCCACCCATGGATTTCGAGCTGAACTCCATGCTGATCGATGAAGAGTAAGGGAGATTGCCTCCTCCTTTTCTCCCCCCTTTTTTTGCTTTGTCTTCAGTATCCTTGCTCGCGTTGCTGACTGATCTTGCTGGTTTGTTGCTAACAGGGAGGAGGAGGAGATGGAGACCCTTGTCCACCGGACCAAGCGGCTCAGACATGCGGAGCCATCGTCGTCAGTGGGAGGGACTGGCACGGCAGGGGGTGGCTCGAGCGTCCCAGCACCGAGCCCCCAGCCCAGCCCCCAGTCCAAAAGCGCAGAGGAAGTTCCTTCTACTGGGGGTGATGGTGGAGAGTTCCCCTCCACTGATATCCAAGGAGGGGAGGGGACCACTCAAGACGAGCCCCACCAGGAGGGGCCCATCCCGCCCGTCGACAGAGTTGATGGATCCGCGCCAAGGGTTTCCACAGAAGAGTTCGGCCTTGACCCGGCAACTAACGTTTCCGGGGAAACTGAAGCTTCTACCCGGCAGACTCCTCCGGGTAATTTATTTGTTCTCTTCTCATGACTTCTCTTATCAATTTGCTTCGTGTCTCTGTCTTGTCAATAATTCTGTCCTTCCGCCATTAACTGCTGGATCTGCTTACAGCCCCTTTGAGTGAAGAGCCAGACTTGCTGGACGAGGTGGCCAACATTGGGAAGGACGCCACGGATGAAGCCGCCAAAATTGCTGCCGCAGAGGAGCAGTAGCATGTTGCCGGGGGTGCCCTGGGTCCCCTGAAGGAGCCCGAGGAAATACCCGGTAGCGTGTCTGGATCAGGGGTCGGGGTCGAGGAGAAGATACCCCTCCAAACCATGGGCCCCCTTCCCTCATTTGGCATCTCAGTGGAAGTCCCGCCACCATCTTCGAGCAACCTGGCTCTAGTGCTCGCACAGCCAGGGGTTGGAGCCCTTGGCTCGTCAATGGTGACGAGCACAGAGCTTGACGAAGAACTCCAGCGCATCCTTACATCACTGTACCAGTGAGTCGATGAGGTGGATGATTCTGCCGCCGTTGCCATGGACCTGTCCTTCATGGAGTCCGTGGTGACAGAACTTAAAGAGATGCGGGAGCGGCATAGCCGGAAGTGGCAGGAGCTTAAGGAGCAGCGCCAGTCCGCCAACAAGGTGGACCAGAAACTGAAGGATAAGGGGATGGAGTTGCGTGACTGGCACCGCAATCAGTTTCGGGCCCTTATGAGGCAGCAGGAGATGATCTTGATGACGAGCGAAGATGTCATTGCTCGGGAAGCGCGCCTGGCAGAGCGCAAGGCGCTTCTGGATGACAGAGAGCAGGAAATTTCTCGTCTGGAGGAGAGGCTCGAGGCCACTCTCCGCGCCAAAGATGTTGAGCTGGAGATCCTCGTGCACCAACGCACCAAAGATCTGGGGGACAAGCACAAGGCTGCCCTGGATGCCCTCACCGCGGACTCTGCTACCCAGCTGAAGAGGCTTACTGATGATCTTGCTGCTGCTTCCTCCGTCAAGGTAGACCTTGACCGGCAGGTGGTCGAGCTGACAGAGAAACTTGCCGGGAGCGCCAAGGAGGTTTCAGCCCTCCAGGAGGAGGTGCTGAAAATAGGGTCCCTCCTGGAAAATACCCAGTCACAGCTCTCCTCCAAGAGCCAGGGCCTTGAGACCGCCAACAACACCATCGAAGACCTGAAGGCCAGGATCGGCTCTGTGGAAAGCTCAAGGGAATCCAGTGAGGCCCGCGAGCAGCAGTTGTCAAAGGATCTGGACACAGGGAGGCGCCTCCGAAGGGAAGCAGAAGACAAGCTGGAGAAACACTCTGCTCAAGTTGACATCTGGATCAAAATCTTGATAGATGTGGCCGAACGCCTCGCCGCCCAGACTACGGCCATGGGCATGGAGGGGCCAGTCTACCCGGCCGGAAAGCATGAGGCCCCCAGTGTTAAGCTGGGGATTTTCTTCAACGAGTTGATTGCCAAGCTGAAGACGCACGAGGAGGGAAGAGCTGGCCGCTTTGAGGCTGAATCCCGGAGTCTTGCCCGCAATTCCCTCTTCATGGTCCTGAGCAACATTGCTTGCCACCACCCAAATCTCAACCTTGCTGATGGTTCCCGGAAGCCGCCGCGGGGTGCTGACGTCTCTGCCTCCATGGAGAAGGCCACTCCCTTCGCCGACAGGGTTCTCGTCATATGAGCCCGACAGGCCCGCCCTTGAATTATTCCCGCCATCATGCGGTCCTGTAATCAAAACGATGACGCATGTCTTGTGTTTAGACTTCATACTATTTATGCTTTATGTGGGGCCTGGTACTTTTGCTTAATCTGAATTGCGTGTTTATCCCTTTTTGAGTATTATCCATACAGTGTCCGCATGACTAGTCTCTATGCACATTTAGGTTGCCTGCCAGTATCATATTGCCACAATGGTCGTAAGGGTCTGGCCCTTAATAGTCATTTGGCGTGGATGCGTCCCGATAGGTTTTTCCTCAGTAGTTTCCGATGTAGCCACTCGTTCCGTGAGCAGGCTCTGACCGGAATGAGGGTGCAGACAAGAATCTAATAGAGGTACCATCTTGTGAAAGATTTCATCGCACGAACACTTAGGCACTCAAGGGATAAACAAGCATACAGATCCAAAGAATCCATAATAATGCAAAGGCAGCATGAACTTAGCTCTTATCTGCGCCCCCATTTATCCCTTTCAGCTGCGGCCGTTCGTTGGGCTCGCATGTTCCGGGAAGGACTGCATTGCTTGTATATTTTCCTCTAGCCCCCGGCACGGGTCGGCTAGAAGCGCATGTAACTTGGGGCAGCAGGACGCGGCGCTAGGTACGGCTGGTTTCTCTCTCTTCCTCTCCGCACCTCTTGACCAATCAAATGGAAGAAGGCACAAAAGCCGCGCAAATGCGGGCGGCCTTGCCGGTGCATACTTGCCAGGGCGTCAATCAATGGACTCGCACTGGCGATCTACTTAGTATTTCCCTAAGTAGGGTAAATGCTGGACCGAGCATCACGTGGGCTCGTCGATGTTGATGATGCTAAAACCCAGAGTAGCACGATTGTCAAAGAGTGAGAGCGACAAAGAGAGAAAACCTGGTGTCCTTGCACATCGCTCCTTTCTCCTGAACGGGATTTGCAGGGCTTTCCTATTGCCTGGCCCGTTTGGGGTGATATTGTTGCCCTTGCCACTAGCTTCCGTGGCCGTTGCGCCCACGGCGTGTGGAGATGGCAAGAGCGAGCGAGGTTGGTGCGGGAGCAATGTTGCACCTCCGCTCCGCCTCAGCCACTCCCTTGGGTGTCACGAAGGGTGACGCCATTGACGGATGATGACGCGCTGCTTACACTCTCGGGTTCGCGCAAGTGATCCCCCTACCTGGCGCGCCAAAGATGTTGTGGGAAACCACTGCCACCTATGGGGCCATGAGCCCCTTTTGGTTCGGAGGGGGATGGGCACGTTGCACAAAGAGCGGAGAAGCATCACACGGCGCGACAGAGATCACACGGGCAGTTTTTACCCAGGTTCAGGCCGCCGTGAGGCGTAAAACCCTACTCCTGCTTTGGTGGATTGATGGTGGAAAAATGGTGGATGAACACAGCGCTCTTGCCCGGCAAGGTCGCCTCGGGGCGAGAGCAGCTACGCGCGTATGAGTGTGTAAGGGTCCGGATCAGCCAACCCTTTCTACGGTCGCCATGGGCCTCCTTTTATAGATCAAGGGGTCACCACAGTGGCAAATCAATCATTACACACTGATTAGATAGCAAACAGTGCTATCATACCTAACTCTGCAGGCTGACAGAGCGCATTAAATGCGCCGCTCAACGTCACATCTTAGCTTGCCCGGCAGACCCTGCCAGGCTGTTTTGCCAGCTTCGCGCCTGCTTGCTTGACACGTATCAGGACGGGTGTCATCTGGGGGTATTTTCTATAGGAAGCGGCTGCCATGTGGCAAACAGCAGCCACTTAGTCACTTTGGAGCTTGACAACGTACTGATCAACGATGTGCGTAGTGATGAGGTGGTGCAGTGGAGTGGTTTGCTTTCGTATGCCCCGGCAAGCCTGCCAGGACGATCTGGAGACTTGCTTCTGGGGCAAACCCAACCTTGCCAGGCTCGCCTGTCCGGCAAGGGAGGTTCTTTCCTTAGCGATATCTTGTTTCTCTGGCTCATCTTGGTCTTCTTGATCTGCACTTTGGTCCTGCCAAAGAATTGATCCCTCGTGCTTTGATCTGACCTTGGTGTTGTAATCTTGTTCTTGCACCTGTTGGCTTACCGTCCGTGCATGAGTCAGGGGAAAACATATACCCCTGTTTGTGTTTCCTGACAGATGGCAACCTGGTTGACCAAAAGATTTACCGATCTATGATTGGTTCATTATTGTATCTTTGTGCCTCCCATTCCGATATTATGCTAAGTGTGTGCATGTGTGCATGATATCAAGATGCTCCAAAAGAATGTCACCTTAAGGCCGTCAAAAGGATAGTGAGATATTTGATTCATACACCAAACTTTTGCATTTGATACCCTAAGTGGTCATCCTTTGATCTTGTTGGCTATTCCGACTCGGACTATGCCGGTGACAAGGTTGACAGTGTCAATTTATTGGTAGATCCCTTGTCTCTTGATCTTCCAAGAAACAAATTCGGTATCCTTATCCACCGCCGAAGCGGAATACATTGCCGCGGGATCATGTTGTGCTCAATTACTTTGGATGACCCAAACTCTTAAAGATTATGGTATACATGTGAGACATGTTCCATTGCTTTGTGACAATGAGAGTGCTATTAAGATTGCTCACAATCCCGTGCAACATTTTCGAACTAAGCATATTGAAGTTCGTCATCATTTCATTCGAGATCATGTTGCAAAAGGAGATATCAATCTTAAACATGTTCGTACCGACAAGCAATTAGCGGATATCTTCACAAAACTGCTTGATGAAAACATATTTTGTCACTTGATAAGTGAATTGAACATCATTGATGCTTCAAATTTGGAGTAGAAACTCCTTTGGATGCATGCAAGGCATAAGCTTATTTGACTAATCCTTGATATTTCTCTTATGATGATGATCATTTGTCTTGGATATATTTGCACCCTTGTATGTTATCTAACCCTTGTAGGTACTTGGATGATCCTCAATCTATGAATTTGCCTCCGGAGTCACCTCTACGAGCCCCGCGTGTTGGTAGCTCTCCCATTGAACGTCCCGTGGAGGGGGCTACCGGCACAACGCCTGTGCTCGGGTTTGTCCCTGCAGCGCTGATAAATCTAAGAGACTGAGCTCTGGCTCACGGGCCGGCCCCGTGTACGTCACCTCACCAGGTCCTTAGTGACTTCGTATTCTCACGGAACGATCACGAGCAGACCAACAAGCGCGTGTTGCCCCTTATGTTTCGTGGCTAGCTAACCCGCTGGGGCTTTAGGAGACAAGACCCCGGGATTACGACGCTCCAGCTTCAACATTTTGCAAAAAGGCTAAGTAAAAGTAGCCCTAAACTCCGTGTGACGATGGGTATGGCCTTTACCGAGCGCCTTCGCGAGGCGGGCAATTCCTCTTTTCCGCAAATCGCTTGCACGTTAGAAGGGGGGCCCTTGTGCATCGCGACTCAGGAGCTCCTACTGGCTCTCGGGCCCTCAACCCCTGGCCTTGACCACGACATCGCGACCTAGCATACCAGCGGCGGCCGAGCTCCGCTCAAAGGCTGGGTCCTGATGACATAGAGCATTATGATGAGTAGAGGGAGGGGAATCGCCAGTCTCGCAGGGGAACGCAGGGAAAAGGGCATGACCCGTCGGCGCTAGCATTCGCTCGACCGCTTTCTGAAATATGACAGGCATCAGTCTCCTCACACGCCTCTAGCGGGGGCTTATTCTAATCCATTGCAGAACAGGGACATGCACAAGGTTGGGAGCTCCAGGGAAGCTTGCCTCCGCGGCGAAAGAATCACTGTGGAACGCATCCTTGCCAAGCTAAGTTATCCTGCGCATACCAGTATGAGATCTGCCGCTAATGTTTCATCCTTTCACGGGCTCGCTCGGGCAAGGGACCCCCCTTTTTAATCTTTCGATAGTCGCTTGAGCGCCAAGGGGGACCTCCTAAGCATCGCGCCTCAGGGGCTCTTACCAGTCCTCGGGTCGCTCACCTCCTGGCCTTGCACACGGCATCGCGACCTGGCATACCAGCGATGGCAGAAGCCCACCTGGGGACTGGGTCCCGCCGACGTAGGGCAACACGCTGTCGCGAGATCAGAACGGGGACTAATGCCCAAACGAGGAACATGAGTATAACCGAAAACATGAGCCGAAAACGTTAAAATAAGGGCGCAAGCGTCGTGGTCCTTACACGCCCCTTTGGGGCCCTTCATGGTTCTGATACAGTGAGTGAAGCAAAAGAAAAGACAGACGAGGGCCGCTGCTCAGGAGGTGCAGGCTCTGGCATCGCATCCTCCTCCTAGGCCTGGGCGCGGCGGCTCAGTGTAGTCATCATCACTGGAACTCTCTCCGGGGGAGGTACCATCGCTGCTGCAGGTGTCGCGGACAAGGCCAAGGGCAAGTTCACCGCCGAGGGCCTCGCTACCTTGTCTGCCAGGAGGACGGTCACCGCCGTGGTCGCTGCCCCTGGGGCAGCACTCCTAGCGTTCGCCATCCTCTTCGAAGACCTTGAAGAAGAGCATCGACGCCCCATCGTACTTGAAGTGGAGGGCGTGCCTCCCCTCCGAGTTGCAGGCCCAGGCGATCGCTCCCCATCCCCGGGTCATGAAGACATCGCCGGAGGGGGTGGCCTCGACCTCCGTCTCTGAAGCTTGGCCGCAGCAGCCATCGTGCTGAAGCCACAACTCGACAGGCCCCCTCGCTGGCAGCTCCTCTGCCAGGGATCATGGGAGTCGGACCCAGGTGCATGGTGGCATCACCGCCCACACCACAAACTCGCGGGCCGTGCCGCCAGCATGGGCCAGCGGGTGAAGTGGTCGCGCGGTCGTCGCTTGTTCCCCTCCTCGGCTTCGTCCTCTGCGGCTTTCGCTGCTGCTCCCATGCGCGGGGCCCTATGTGCGTACGCTTGCGCTGGCGGGGAATCCCGGTGGGGCGCGCTCGCACCAGGGTAGGATGGCTGTGGGCGCCGCGGTGGTCTTGCGAGGGCGGCCGCGTCTTTCTTCGGCGGGAGCAACTCCGGCTCCTCTCATGGGGCTTTGCCTTTCTCTTCGGTAGAGAATCTCCTCGTTGGCGCCATTGTCACTTCGGGAAGGTGGCGGCATGACGGAGATGAAGGAGGAGCAAGAAGCAAGAAGATGAAGATGGGCTGGGGGCTCCGCCTCCCTCGCACTCTTATAGGAAGTCGAAGGCCAACCGGTGCCCCTCCACGTTCCGAGCAATGATGGCTTAGCAGCGTGCGCCAGTCTTTTGTTAGCCTGGGCAGTTGCCGAGGCAACGTGGGGAAGTGGAGGCGCCCACGTCCCGTCAAGCGCCACGCATCAAGCCTGGCCCGCAGGCGGTTTGGGGCCCATGGCGGTTCACCCTAGCCCTTCGGCTTCTCCTCGAAGCCAGCCCGAGCGCGCCGTGGGCCCGGGGGCTACTGTCGGCTTTCTGGGAACCAGGGTACCCAGACCTGCCTGCCTGCGGCCCATGGCATGGCTCCTTCGATGGCCTGGTACGGCTCATCTGCAAGACTACCAAGACAATACCCTCATGAGGGGCCCCTGGCCTCGCGAGGCGGATGACACCAAGACATCCAGAGGAGCGGCCTCCCCAGGCTGCCTCCCGAGGAGTGGAGTTTCCTATGCAAGTGCCCAGCCTCACGAGGCTGCGATGACATGAGCCATGACGACCAAGCCCAGGCGGGCGCCAGCGGGTGCAGAGGAGATAGTTTCCCTTTCGATGCTAAGGGAGCAAGGACAGACGTGGGTTCCCAAGGAGCCCTCCAAAGGTTTCCATTCCGGTGCCACAAGACCGAGACCACGAGCTCGGCAGGACGGATGTCATCGCCGAGCCCATTGCCGTGTCAGGACCAGAAGCTTTGCAGGAGAAGACCAACTTTTGTCAGGATAGGGTGTACCTCTTGTCCCCTTTCAACTTGGCCATCGTGGTGTCCCTTCCCGCCTAAGTTTCAAGGGAAGAGGACCAAGGCCATTATAAATATAGGTTAGCCACCACCGTAGATGAGGTTGACTCATTCTCACCCCCGAGCCCTTGCGAGGCAGCTCATCCACTGTACTAGTTCATCCTCAACCTCCTCGTGAGGTCAATCCACCACAAAGCAGGAGTAGGGTTTTACACCGCAAGGTGGCCCGAACCTAGGTAAACTGCCGTGTTCATCTTCTTCCTAGCTCACGCGAATCCGGCTAGGCTAGGCTGTAGGGTGACGAGCTCGAGGCTTGAGAGGTTGAGATCTTCGCACACGCCCCAGAGTTCGAACCTTCTTGGGTCTGCGGAGCCCTAAATCTGACAGGCATGAATATTAAGATCCAAATGATTCAAAGCAATAGTCTATAATTTGAGATAAAAACAATAATAATAAGGCATACTAACTAACAATCATGTCTTTCAAAATATTAATGCTAAAGAATGTTATCCCTACAAAATCTTGTAGCCTTGTCATGCTCCATATTCTTAACACAAAGTATTTATCATGCACAACCCCGTTGAAAAGCCGAGCAATTGGTTCATACTTTTCAATGCGCTTCAGCTTTTTCAACCCTCACACAATACATGAGCGCAAGCCATGGATATAGCACTATGGGTGGAATAGAGTATGGTGATAGAGATAATATGGAGAAGACAAAAAAGGAGAAAGTCTCACATCGACGAGGCTAATCAATGGGCTATGGAGATGCCCATCAGTTGATGTTAATGCAAGGAGTAGGGATTGCCATGCAACGGATGCACTAAGAGCTATAAGTGTATGAAAGCTCAAAAAGAAAACTAAGTTGGTGTGCATCCAACTTGCTTGCTCATGAAGATCTCGGGCATTTGAGGACGCCCATCATTGGAATATACAAGCCAAGTTCTATAATGAAAAATTCCCACTAGTTCTATGAAAACGAAAGCATAGGAGACTCTCTATATGAAAAACATGGTGCTACTTTGAAGCACAAGTGTGGAAAGGATAGTAACATTGCCCCTTCTCTCTTTTTCTCTCATTTTTTTCTCTTTTTTGTTGGGCCCTTTTTGGCCTTTGTTTCTTTCGCCTCTTTTTTTTGTATGGTTCCTCATCCCGACTTGTGGAGGAATCATAGTCTCCATCATCCTTTCCTCACTTGGGATAATGATCTAATAATGAATATGATGATCATCACACTTCTATTTACTTACAACTCAAAAAAGTTACAACTTGATACTAGAACAAAATATGACTCTATATGAATGCCTCTCGCGGTGTACAAGGATGTGCAATGATCTAGCATAACATGTATAAAAAATGATGAACGGTGGCTGAGCCACAAATACTATGTTAGCTATATGATCATGCAAAGCATTATGACAATGATGATTTGTGTCATAAAAAATGAAATGGTGGAAGTTGCATGACAATATATCTCAGAATGGCTATGGAAATGCCATAATAAGTAGGTATGGTGGCTGTTTTGAGGAAGATATAAGGAGGCTTATGTGTGATAGAGCATATCATATCACGGGGTTTCGATGCACTAGCAAAGTTTGCACCACATCTCAAGGTGAGAAAGGGCAATGCACGGTACCAAAGAGGCTAGCAAATTGCGAAAAGGTGAGAGTGCAATAATCCATGGACTCGCATTAGTCATAAAGAACTCATATACTTATTGCAAACATTTATTAGCCCTTGAAGCAAAGTACTACTACGCATGCCTCTAGGGGGATAGATTGGTAGGAAAAGACCATCGCTTGTCCCTGACCGCCACTCATAAGGAAGACAATCAATAACAAATCATGATCCAACTTCATAGCATAACGAGAGACTATACGTGCATGCTTCAAGAATCACAAACCTTAACACCAATATTCTTACTAAACCACAATTACTCACTAGCACAAATCACATATTACCATCTTTATATCTCAAAATTATTGCAAGGAATCAAACCTATCATATTCAGTGATCTACATGAAAGTTTTTATTATATCCCTCTTGAATATCTATGATATTAGGACCAAATTCATAACTTGTGCATATTTCCATTAATATTATTTACTCTCAAAATGATCTAAGTGAAGCATGAGAGTGCAACTGATTCTTTAAAATATAACCACCGCCATGCTCTAAAAGATATAAGTGAAGTACTAGAGCAACTGCCTAGCTCAAAAATTATAAGTGAAGCACATAGAGTATTCTAACAAATCACGAATAATGTGTGACCCTCTCAAAAAGGTGTGTCCAGCAAAGATGATTGTGGCAAACTAAAAAGAAAACAAAGCAAAGACTCATATAATACATGACGGTCCAAGCAAAACTCATATCATGTGATGAATAAAAATATAGCTCCAGGTAATATTACCGATAGTTGGTAGAAGAAAGAGGGGATGCCTTTAGGGGCATCCCCAAGCTTAGATTCTTGGGAGTCCTTGAATATTACCTTGGGGTGCCTTAGTCTTCCCCAAGCTTAGGCTGTTGCCACTCCTTATTCCTTCATCCATCGTGATCTCACTCAAAACTTGAAAACTTCAGCACACAAAACTCAACAAAGACCTTCGTGAGATCCATCAGTATAACAAGCAAATCACCACTTTAGGTACTGTTGTAAACCCATTCATATTTTATTATTGCATAATACCTACTGTATTCTAACTTCACCATGGCTTATACCCCCCGATACAATCCACAGATTCATTAAAACAAGCAAACAATGGAACAAAAACAGAATCTGTCAAAAACAGAACAGTCTGTAATGATTCGAACAATGGCCATACTTCTGTAACTCCCACAATTCTGAAAACTTAGGAAAATGTGGGAAATTTGTATATCAATCATGTGTAAAAAAATTAGAATTTTATCACGCTCCAGTGAATTTAAACAATTATGTTACTGGGCGCAAAAGTTTCTGTTTTTTCACAGAATCAAAGCAACTATCATCCCAATCATCCCAAAGGCTTTACTTGGCACAAGCACTAATTTAAACACACAAAAAATAACAATAACAATATCATAATTTTGTGCACACCAAAAAACAAGAAAACCATGGGTTGTCTCCCAACAAGCTCTTTCTTTATAGCCATTAAGATAGGCTTGAGGTTTCAATGATGCTCACATGAAAGATAATAATTGAAACACAAAGAGAGAACATGTAGCATGTGAAGAACACATTTAAGTCTAACATACTTCCTATGCATAGGCATGTTATAAGCAAACAAATTATCAAGGCAAGCAAAAACTAGCATAAGCAAGCAAGAAGACAGAAACAATTGCAATCTCAACATAACGAGAGGTAATTTAGTCACATGAAAATTTCTACAACCATATTTTCCTCCCTCATAATAATTACCGTTGGAAACTGGGCTCCGGGGACCCAAGAAAGGTTCGAACTCTGGGGTGTGCTCACAGAATTTCATGAAGTTCGGCCTCTTAGCTCACTATCTCACGGCGCTGCTCCCGCGTGCCGGTTAAGAAAAAAGGGGGGGCGAAATGGTGCGGGCCCTAACCGCCTGCGGGTCAGGCGCGACGCGTGGCACTCGACGGGGCGCGGGATGACCCCACTTCCATATGATGCCTCAACAATTGCCCAGGCTAACATAAATCCTGCATGCAGCGCGTGGCTATCATTGCTCCGAAGGCGAAGGGGCACAGACCAGTCTCCTTCAAGTGCTATAAAAGGGCGAGGGGTCAGACCCCTTGGCCCATCTCCATCTTCTCGCCTCTCCATCTCCATCTGTTGTTGCTACAGGCATGGCGCCCTTGAGGAGGTTCTCCGCCGCTGAGAAAGGGAAGGCGACGTTGGAGGGAGCGGAGCTGCCGAAGCCAGTGAGGGGGCGAGGCCATCCTCGCAAGTCCCCCACCGCGCACTGGGCGCCTCCCCGGGGACGCGGGCGTCCTCCACTGCCAGCCTACACCGGCTCGAGAAGCCGGGGGAAGAACTCAGCCCACGGGCACGGGCACAGTAAGGGACGGCGCAGCCGCCCGGCCTCCTCAGCCGTAGAGCAACTCCGCCGACTCGGCCCGTGAGTTCATCATGGGGATGGACTACCAGCCTCGGACCTGGCTCCGGCTCCCGGACTCCTTCACAGAGGAGATGGAGGGCCGCGCGCCCCTGGGCCTGTGGCTGCAACCAGATGGCCGCTGCAATGGTTCCTCTTGGGTGGCGATCGAGTTTACCTCCCCCGGCTTCATGTTCCTAAAAGAGGTGGTGGAAATTGTCCGCCCTCGCCCGCGACTTGAAGGAGGGGCACGTGCTCCACTTCAAGTACGACGGGACCGCCACACTCTTCACGAAGACCTTTGGGGAGGCCGGCAACCGCTTGGACTACTGCATGGAGAGCGACAACGGCAGCAGCGGCCACTCCTCCGACGACAGCAGCAACGACAACGGTAACACCTCCTCTGGGGGAAGCAGAAGTGGCAACGACTCCGACGTTCCCCCACACCCCCGCATCAAGAAGGAGCACTCTGACTAGGTGCAGGCAGCTCCGGAGTGGGTGCCTTGAGGGCGGTGGCCTTCGCGAGGAGGTTTCCTTTAGTTTGTTCTTTTTTTCCCCTACACTGGACAACATGGGCCCCGAGGGGGCATGTAAGAAACTGTGGCACTTGCGCCTTTATACTAATGCTTTTGTGGTTAGAATTTATGTTCAATCTCAACGCCCTTCATTAGGTTTGCCCTATTCCCCGCGATTGCCTCAACGCTCTGCATCGCTAGGACCCAGCCCTGAGTAGGCCTCAACCGTCGCTGGTATGTCAGGGCGCGACGCCCGGGACAAGGCTAGGAGGTGAGGGGCCCGGGTCCGATAAGAGCTCCTGAGGCGCGATGCTCAGGAGGTTCCACTTGACGCACAAGCTGCCCTCACGAGAGAAGAGGCTTCCACCCCGAATGAGGTCACGAATAGAAGGAACGCTACCAAAGGCCTCCGAGCCGTGAGGGGCAATTAACTTAGCTTTTTGAGGCATGACGTGAGGCGGCGCCGCACATGGGTTTGCGTGATGTCAGGATGAGTTCCTCCAAAGCTGCCTTTCTGCCCATCTTCTATCTGCGATAGATTAATATAAGACCCGTGGGGGGTACGTGAAAGATTGATATTCTTTGCGTTTGAACCAATGCTTTTGCAATTAAGCTGTGAGTCTCCTCCCCGCCTTTCCTTGTGGGGCTCACCCCTCTTTTTCTTGCTTGCCAAAGTGCTCTACGTTTCCAGGGCCCGGCCCTCGCGCAGGCCTCAGCCGCCGCTAGTATGCTGGGCCGCGATGCCCGAAACAAGGATAGGGGTGAGGGGCACCGAGAGCCAGTGAGAGCCCCCGAGGCGCGATGCTCTGGGGCCCCCCTTTCAACATGCAAGTGATTCACACGAAAAAGAGCCGACGTGCCTCGCCAAGGTCGCGTGAAGAGGGAGTTCCAACGGCGGCAGTGCACCATGTGAGGTGGTTGTACTTAGCTTTTCACGGTCGGTGGCGCGGCCGGACCATCGCCTGCTCGAAGTTGGGCCTCCAGAGGCAGCGCGAGGAGCTATCCGCATGACACCTGACTCCTGAAGCCGTTGCATGTTGACAGGTTACAAGGTACAAGGGATGACGCACGCTCGCTGCCTACTTGTGATCGTTTCATGAGAGAATAAGGCACCAAGGACCTCATGAGGTGACGTGCATGGGGCGGGCCTGCGAGCCAGAGCTCGATCGCTTGGGTTTATCAACACTGCAGGGACGGACCCGAGCACAGGCGCCGTGCCAATAGCCCCCCCTCATGGGATGGTCAGGGGTAGAGTTGCAGCGCGCGGCACCTGCGGCGGCGGAGCACCAAAATTGCAGTTGTACATCCTTGGCCGCGCCCTCACTTGCCTGCTCGCGATGGTCCCATGAGAGGACGAGACACCAAGGACCTCTGGAGGTGACGTGCACGGGAGCTGGCCCGTGAGACAGAGCTCGGTAGCTTGGGTTTATCAGCGCTGCAGGGACAAACCTGAGCACAGATGTCGTGTCCAGCCCCCAGTCACGAGATGGTCGACAGCAACTTCGCGAGAGCGCGGAGATTTCCATGGTGTCGAGGCACCAACCATGCAATTTAAGCCCGTGAGTAAACTTCATCAAAGCATAACCAAATTCGGTACATGACAAAAAAATGACGTGGCTGCAAGGACGGACCCTGACCAGCCTGAGGATGATGCAGCCCGAGGGGCGCCCTCAATTGAACAAACCAAAAAGTCACCTCGCAATCATGCTACTGTGGGAGCGTCGGGGTGGTTGGCAAAGCATGCCGCGAGGGATTGCCCCTGAGGGGTCGAGCGGCTCCTGAGGCCTTGGGGGCTCACGATGGGCCGAAGCCTCGCGAGAAGCCAACGCGTGCCGCGCAAAGCGCTGCTAGGTGGCGCCCACGTTGAGTAGGCTGAAGGGCATGCGGATGTAGTTGGTGGCGACGTCCCCGCTTCGGTCGACGTGTGATGGCCAGGAGATGTCCTGGGAGCTGGCCCTGTTGAGGCCCGTGATGTCGACGCACACGCGCAGCTCGCTGCCCGCGTCGGGAGCAGCAGTTGAGCCGATGGGCCACGCGGGGCAGCGCTCGCCGCGCATGGCCCGCGCTTCCTGTAGCTTGTGTATTTCTTGGGTGATGAACTCCTGTGTCCCTGGCGCCTGGCACCGCATTCCTTGCTTGCGGGGGCATGCGCCAAGGCACGCCTCCAAGTGGTGCTTGAGCACCTCCCTTGTCGGACTGGTCAGGTCAGACGCTCTCTAGATGGAAGCCCCTGAGCCTGCCCTGGGGCAGGTGCCAGTCACGCATTCCTATGCATGAGGGAGGCAAGCCCCGGCATCAAGGGCAGGGCCCTGGGTGCCGCCGGCTGCCAACTGCTTCTTTGCTACGGGATGACTCTTGGGGAGGAGCTGCTTCTTCTTTGCGGGGGCAGCCTCGGGAGGCGCTGCATTGTCTTTGACGTCGGAGTTTTTAGCCATAGCGACCCGGTAGGCGTGCTCAAGGGAGCAGACTGCATCCTTCTCATCACAGGCGACAGTGATGGCGCCACTGCAGCCAGGCATCTTGAGGACGTTGTAGCCGTGGTGGGTTGCTGCCATGAACTTGGCGAGTGCGAGGTACCTCAGGATGGCATTGTACGGGAGGCCGATGTGGGCCACGTCGAATTCGATTAGCTCGGTGTAGTACTTGTCGCGGGTGCTGAAGGTGACCAGAAGGCACACCCGCCCCAAGGAGTGGTCGATCCATCAGTCACCCCAGAGAAGGGCTTGGTGGGCATCAGCTGGTCGTAGGGCACCTGGAGCATCTTGAAGCTCGTGATGGAGATCATGTTGAGGCTGGCGCCCCCATCGATGAGGGTCTTGGTGACCGAAATGTTGCTGATGGTGGGAGTGCATAGCATGGGGAGTGCGCCAGCGGTGGCCAAGCACCTGAGGTGGTCCTTGGAGTCGAAGGTGATGGCGTACTGCGACCACTTGAGGGGCCGTACTGCCTCGAGCCTCGGGAGGGCAGCGTTCACCTCGCGAGAGAACTGCTTAAAGAGGTGGTTTGACACGAGAGCTTGAGCTCCACCGAGGATGAAGGCTATCGCACGAGACTCCTAGTAGCACCCAGCCCCCTCATCTTGCTGGCCGTTGTCATTCCTCCTGGGGGGCGGCAGCAGCAGCAGAAGGCCAGCATTGTCCTAAGGGTGTGCCTCACGAGGCTGATCGCGCCAGGTGCTGTCGTGGGGCTGGTCGCGCCAGCCACCCTCGCGAGGCTAGCCGCGCCAGCCTTGGCGGGGGTTGCCGTTGTGGTTGTCCCACCGGCCGCCACCGCGGCCGGCTCCACGACCGAAGCCATGGTCATTGCAGTTGGGGCGACGGCCCAAGCGCTCATCGTGGAGCGCCTTGAGCTCCTGACATTCATCGGTGTTGTGGGTGCGCATGTTGTGGTAGGCACAGAACAGGCGGGTGCTCCCTTCAGGCGCTCCACGGTCACGGCCGCGCTTCTGCTCAGGCTCTGCTGCCAGCACGGCGGGGCCCTTGCGCTTGACCTCCTTACCCTTGGCCTTGCTGTCGTCGAGCATAGTGTCGGGTTCGTTGTGAAGGAAGAGGCGGCCTTCTTCGGCCTTGGCGCACTTGTCGGCGAGGTTGAACATTTCCAGTGCTGTGCTCAGGTTGTCGTTGATGGCGAGATTTTCGCACATGTGGACGTCCTTGACGCCGTTGGTGAACGCCATGATGATGACTTCGTCCGATGCTCGCGGTATCTTTTGTCGCACCTGGCTGAAGCACTGAATGTACTTGCGGAGGGTCTTGTCAGGGCACTGCTTCACACATCACAGGTCGTTCATGGTGAAGGCGCGGTCATAGGTGCGCTAGAAGTTGGCGACGAACACCTCACAGAGCTCGTTTCATGAAGAGATGGACTCTTCGGGCAGGTTCATGAACCAGGAGCGTGCGCCGTCCTTGAGGGCCATGGGGAACTAGTTCGCCATGACCTTGTCGTCTCCATTCGCCACCTCGATACTCAGTGCATAGAGCTGGAGAAACTCCATGGGGTCGGGGATGCCATCGTAGCGTGGCGGTAGATCTGGCTTGAACTTGATGGGCCAAAGCACCCGACGCAGCTCGCGAGTGAAGGCCCGGCAGCCTGTGGCGCTTATGGGCACGCCTCGCACGTGGGCGGCGTGGTTTTGGCGTCCTGCTGCCGCGACATCCTGGACGACTCGGTCTTGGTGCTACTGCCGCTGCTCGAGGTGCATGCGCGCGTCGGATGGCGCGCGGTGGACGTTCTGGCAGCTAGGCTCATCTCGGGCCGGCGCGGGCGCTCCGCGCGGCGTGTCGCACGGCCACACGCCGTGCCAGGGTTCAATGTTGTCACCGCGCAGAGGAGGAGGCGGAGGCACACTGTGTGCCATGTCCCCAGCGTGAGATGGCGGAGGGCAGAGTGAGTGGGAGGGCGCTGGGGCCTCAACCGTGGCGTTGATGAGCTCGGTGATGCGGCCAAGCCAGGCGTCATAGCCTTCGTCGGCCGAACGGTAGCGCAGAAGCTCTCGCGCCATGAGTAGCACGGCCTGCGCATTCACCAGCCCGCAGCGAGCGTGGGAGGATGAGGCCGTAGCCGGGGTGAGCGAAGGCGTAGCGGTGCGGTCGTCTGCCTGCATAGAAGGGTGCATGGAGGAATCCGGCTACTCGCGGGTGGCAGGGTCAGTGGCAGCGTTGGCCACGGCCGAGGTGGAGTTACGGCCGTCGCCACGGCCTGCAGGCTCCGTCTAGGTGACGCGAGCTTCCCTGCGCTCGGCACGGACACGACGAGCGTCGGCCATGGGGATGCGGAGCAGGAACAGAAGAGAAGCGAAAGAAATCAGGCACACCCCTACCTGGCACGCCAAATGTTAGAAACTGGGCTCCGGGGACCCAAGATAGATTTGAACTCTAGGGTGTGCTGACAGAACTTCACTAAGTCCAGCCTCTCAGCTCACTATCTCACGGCGCTGCTCCGGCGTGGCCGGGCAAGAGGGAGAAGAACATGAACACAACAGTTTACCCAGGTTCAGGCCACCTTGCGGTGTCAGACCCTACTCCTGCTTTGTGTGTGGATTGCCTCGCGAGGGAGGATAAGTGGGTGAGTACAAGTGGCCTCTAGAGGCTTCCGGAGTTGCTCCGAGCTTGGGGGGTCGATGAACTCAATCCCTCTCTAAGGTGGTGGCTTAGCTATATTTATACTAGCCCTGGTCCTCTTCCCCCCAAAACACTAGGCGGGAAGGGTTGCCACAATGCCCAAATTCGAAGGGGGACAACGGTACAACTTATCCTGACTAAAGGTGGTCTTCGCCTGCTAGAGCTTCCTCCTGACTAAAGGTGGTCTTCGCCTGCTAGAGCTTCCTCCTGACTAAAGGTGGTCTTCGCCTGCTAGAGCTTCCTGTCGTGACGCACCAGTGGGCTCGGCGATGACCTCCGTCCTGGTCTTCTAGCACCAAAGTGGCAACCCTTGGGGATTGCTTCGGGAACCAGGGTGTTGTCCCTGCTCCCTTAGCACGAGAGAGGAAAACATCATTATCCGCGCCTGCTAGCGCCCTTCTGGCTCCGCTCGTCGTGGCTCGCGTCACCCACGTGCAGCCCGAGGCGGGCTTGTCTTGCCTAGACATATCTGCCCCACGAGGGGCCTCGGGAGGCTGCCCTGTGTGAGGCCTTCGGGGAACTCTTGACAATGATTGCTGTCGTACACCTTGTGAGGCGGGGGCCCTCGGGAGGGTCTTGCTCATGAAACCTTGAAGGTGGGACGCGTTGGGCCCACGGCATGCGCCGTGCCTTGGGCCGCAAGCAGACGGGCCTAGGTACCCCCAGTCTCACGGGCCCGATAGTAGTCCCCGGGCCTGCGGCGTGCACGACTCCGCCCATTCAGAAAGAAAGGGGGGCAAAACAGCGCGGGCCCTAACTGCCCGCGGGTCAGGTGCGACGCATGGCACTAGACAGGGCGCGGGATGCCCCCACTTCCCCACGACGCCTCGGCAACTTCTCAGGCTGACATAAAGCCTGCGTGCAGTGCGTGGCTATCATTGCTCTCTCTGTTGTACTTGCCTCCCTGCGCCTCGCGAGATTCCTCATGATCCAATCTCAAGCGCGGCTCCTCCTTCACCTCACTCCTAGCCGCGACTCCTGATGGTGCCGGGCGGCAAGAAGGTAAAGGCCGCGGCTCCTAGTGCGATCTCGCCTCCCGTGGGGCCAGCGCTCTGGCCCTCCTTAGTCGCCAAGGAGGAGGCTCTGGGCCAGGTGCTCCCGCTGATAGCCGGCGAGGGGAACGAAGGATAGGAAACCAATATCTGGCCAGGCTTGCAAGCGTGGAGCATCCTGGCGGAGTCCGTCTACCCCTTCTTCCTCCACAGCATCTACGCTGGGTTGGTCCCGTCGTTCTTCGATTTCTTCTATGCCATCCTCACTCATTATCAAATCCACGCCCTCCACCTTCAGCCCAACTCCATCCTTCTTCCCGGCCTTCAGGTGGGAGCTCCCGCCCTGGACGTCGACGTAGGAGACGCACGCTGAGCGCTGGTCCCGAGTGGTGAACCGCAAGCTGAAAAAGTGGCGGAAGAGCGCCACCAAGGGCCTCACGCCCACGAAGGCCTCGCAGTAAAAGGCGAAGATGGCCAGGAGAAGGATGGAGCTTGGATGAAGGTGGAGGGTGTGGATTTGATAATGAGAGAGGATGCATATAAGAAATCGGAGAACGGCAGGACCAACCCGGCGTAGATGCTGTGGAGGAAGAAGGGGTAGACGGACTCCGCCAGGTTGCTCTGCACTTGCGAGCCTGGCCAGATCTTGGTTTCCTGCCCTTCGTTCCCCTCGCCGGCTATCAGTGGGAGCACGGGGCCCAGATCCTCCCCCTTGGCGACTGAGGAGGGCCAGAGCGCTGGCCGCACGGGAGGCGAGCTAGCGCCGGGAGCTGCGGACTTCGCCTTCTTGCCACCCGGCGCCATAAGGAGTTGCGGCTACGAGTGAGGTGAGGGAGGAGCCGTGCCTAAGATTGGATAGTGAAGAATCTTGCAAGGCGCAGTGAGGCAAATACAGCAGCGAGAGCAATGATAGCCATGCACTACACACAGGCTTTCTGTCAGCCTGGGCAGTTGCCGAGGCGTCGTGGGTAAGTGGGGGAGTCCCGCGCCCCGTCGAGCGCGTGACTCGCAGGCGGTTAGGGCTCGCGCCGTTTTGCCCCCTCTTTTTTTCTCAATGGGTGGAGTCATGCATGCCACAGGCCCGTGGGCTACTGTCGGGCCCATGGGACTGGGGGTACCCAGGCCCGTCTGCCTGTGGGCCAAAGCACGGCGCATGCCGTGGGCCCAACACGTCCCACCTTCAAGGTTTCACAAGCAAGACCCTCGCGAGGGCCCTCGCCTTGCGACGTGTACGACAGCAAGCATCGTCAAGAGTTCCCCGAAGGCCTCACATAGGGCGGCCTCCTGAAGCTGCCTCCCGAGGCCCCTCGCGGGGCAGATATGTCTAGGCTCGCCAAGCCCGCCTCACGCTGCACGTGGGTGACGCGAGCCACGATAAGAGGGGCTAGAAGGGCACCAGTAGGCGCAGATAATGATGGTTTCCTCTTTCGTGCTAAGGGAGTAGGGCCAGCATGCCAGGTCCCGAAGCAATACCCAACGGTTGCGACTTTGGTGCTAGAAGACCAGGATGGTGGGCTCGCCAGGATAGAGGTCATCGCTGATCCCAGCGGTGCGTCACGGCAGGAAGCTTTAGCAGGCGAAGACCACCTTTAGACAGGATAAGCTGTAATGCTGTCCCCCTTCGAATTTGGCCGTTCTGGCAACCCTTCCCGCCTAGTGTTTTGGGGGGAAGAGGACCAAGGCTAGTATAAGTATAGCTAAGCCACCACCTCAGAGAGGGATCGAGTTCATCCACCCCTAAGCCCGGAGAAGCTCCAGAAGTCTCCCGAGGCCACTTGTACTCACCCATTTATCCGCCCTCACGAGGAAATCCACACACAAAGCAAGAGTAGGGTCTTACACTACAAGGTGGCCCGAACCTGGGTAAACTGCTCTGTTCGTGTTCTTCTCCCGCTCGAGCATGCCGGGGCAGCGTCGTGAGATAGTGAGCTGAGAGGCCGGACTTAGCGAAGTTCTGTGAGCACACCCCAGAGTTGGAACCTTTCTTGGGTCCCCGTAGCCCAGTTTCTGACAATTACATGTAGGATCATAATCAAATTCAACACTATAGTTATCATATATTTTTTTCTCTTCATGATCCACATGCATAAAAGTTTTATAATCTTCCGAGATAGTGGGATTAACATCAAGTCATGACCTCTCCAAACCCACTTTTATCAAAAATCTCATAAGATTTAACACTCTCCAAATATGTGGGATTCTTTTTATCTAAAGTTGACACTCTTCCAAACCCACTTTCAGTATTATAGCAAACATTATTATAAATAACATATTCATCATGAGGCTTAAATAAATTTTCAAGATCATAAGAAGCATTATCACCCAATTCATGATCATTGCAATAAGTAGTGGACATAACAAAATTATCATCACCAATCTTGTAGCTTTGCATATCATTAGCACAACTGACATTAATAGAATTTATAATAACATGATTACAAGCATGTTTTTTATTCAAGGAGCTATCATGAATCACTTTATAAATTTCTTCTTCTAACACTTGATCACAGTTTTCAGATTCACGATCTTCAAGAAAAACTACATAAAGATAATCTAGTGCACTCAACTAACTAGCAATTGGTTCATCATAATTGGATCTTTTGAAAAAATTAGCAAGTGGATGAGGATCCATATGTCTTTACTTTCCCTTTTTGTTTTCTGTTTTTGGTGTGTTGACATGAAGGCAATAAAAGCAAGCAAACGAGCAAACAAGCAAAAAGGCAAACAAAAATATTTTTGTGTTTTTGTAAAAACATTTTAGAAGTGGGGGAGATGCAAACGAGAGGTAAATGGCAAATAAAGTAGATGCAAGGAGATGAAAGTTTATGCGATGGTACTTGATAGATGTTGATGATGTCTCCCGGACAATGGTGCCAGAGATTCTTCCTTCTACTTGTGAGCTGCCACTACAAGAAATATGTCAACTTGCGACCATCACTATTAGTCGCTGAATGGTCATTGCTTTTCATTTGCGACCTTTTTATGATTAAAAACAATTGATCAAAAGCTGACCGTCTTTAATGAAACTTAACGACCTTCTCCGTGATATAGTCGTAGAAGGCAACGACCAAAACAAAAGGTCGTTGGTCCTACGACCAATTGTTTTGGTCGCTGGTTGTTTGTCCGCACCACGTCGGATCCGACGTGGCAAGCTGCCGTGGCAAAATTGCGACCAAATGAAAAGGTCGTTGATTAGAAGCAGCCCGGTCCAATTTGGTGTTTTACATGGGCCAAGCCCAACAATTCAGCCTATTTATAAAAAAAATCCATATCATCTTTGGTCAGCTACATGGGCCAAGCCCAACACATTTTTATTTTTTGGGCCGCATCCTTTTAGGTCCACGCCTTTTACGTCCACTTCTTTGGGCCCCTTTTTATTATGGATAATTTTGGAGATGTTCCCACTGATCAGTTCTCTGTTGTTTCTTTTCCATTTCAAAATAGGTCCCACTAGTCAAATGGGCCCCGATTATCAGGATTGCTGTCAGCTCTCTATTTGTGCAACTACCAACAATTTGATTCAAGCAGAGCCTAGAAGGCATAATATTTCATACAACAGCCAAACAAAGTAGTACATAACAATCATGCATAGTACAAATCTAGTATTCAGCTGTAAAAATACAACTAAATATACACATAACTAGCTCCAGTGAGCTAGAACACATTGCTGGGTGCGGATTTTCTTCACGATTCTTCTTCCTGGAGCTCTGGTACACCAAACTTTTGAAGAATGAAGGCCAACATCTGCAAATAATAAATAAGAAAAGTTAGGAATAAGATAAAGAGAATCTATGCATATAACATTCTCAAAAAATGGAAAATTCCTGTAGAATTTTAGATCTAACAAGAAATGGTGCATATAAATTCTCATTATAACATTCTCATAACAGTGCAAACTGAGATATATTTTGCAAATGATAAGTACCAGCATAGTGCAAGATAACAGAGCAACTATGTCAAAGTTAATTAGTTTTACCCAACACCCGCAAACCAACAGAAACTCGCTATCTAGTTAAGGTGCCAAACTGGCAGAAACTAAAGCTTCATATCATACGTGCTGAAGACGAGATCAGCTTAAGCATACAAGCACACTATAACCTACAAAAGGTCGCTATCTAGAATGTGTGTCACATGATACATGCATCAACCATCAGGCCATCAAACATCAGGACCATATTTGTTCGGCAAGGTAGATACCTGACATCATGTCGATGCGATGGATGGGGCTGCAGTTGAACATCTCGTTTGCATCATCGTTGACGCTGGATGTTGCATGTACTTGTCCATTTATATGTCTGCCATGCACTCCTGTCGGCATCTGTGAGAAAGACCTAGCAAGAGAGGATCTAAAATACTATTAGCAGCAAACAATGCTAAAATACTATTAGCAGCAAACAATTAGCATAGTTAACCAGAAAAATTACAAACGACAGAAGAAATTATGAACATGTAAATGCATGAATGGTTCTTTAGATCAGCAGCAAGCATGTTTAAACAACTTAACAACATTAGTAATACTACCTCAGATTTGGACTGGTAGAAGGCCAGGGAGGATTCTTGAACTTTATTGAATTCATTCAATAGAGGATGGCACAAACAAAAACACGCTATGTCAAAATGAGAGTCTTTGTTCTTAATAGTACGGAGCAATCACATATGTTCCACTATTAGTAGTAAACCTCGACTGCAATTGTAGATGTTCTGCAGGTTATACTTTATTAAACAGAATCAATTATTATAGGTGAAAGCAATGCTCCTAGTATATATTCATCGTTAACATCAAACAATTCTGAATATAAGCAGAGCAAGCACAACCCAATCATGTGCAATCAATTCATAATAGAAGGGTAGAGATGATTATTAGTGTTATTACTTGATGGTGGCATCTTATAGTAGGGTACAGATTTTCAGCAGTTGTGTGCAATAAAACATGTTGCATCCGAGATGTAAGGCGGCATGAGGGCAGGCAAAACATCCCAGCATATCTCAAGTTGATGAATTATTCTAGAAATAACCAAATTAGAAACATCCCTCATTGTTCCATTTAACCTTACTACAAGATAGTAGAATAATCACTCTTGGTGAATCAAATCATAACAAATTGAGTAATAGATACAAGAGGCACATCATGCCTAGACATTTTCATTTCAGTAATTTAGAAAGAGGGGCGATGGGGCACAGAACCTTGAGGCCCTGTTATGGTGTTGTGTCTGATGAAGGCTGCCCTTTGGGGCGGCAGCTGCAGCTCCGCCAGATGCAGCAGCAGCACCTCCAACCAGATATGTTGACTAATACAGAATACAATGTAACTAGCTATGAAGTACAACCAGAACAAGAGGCAGATTTATAGATAACCACCACGCTTCATCGTCTTCCTCTTCCAAATTCCAAGAGACAAATCACCTAGCATTAGAAGGATCACGCATCAGAAGCATATAAAACATCAAACGAAGAAATAAATGGCATACAGTATAAAAATCAAGGTAGCACTAGTATATTTTAACTTATCTTGCAACCATCAATATAGTTTGCTTATAAGAAAAACATATGGTCTGATGCTTATGTGCGACTAGATTACTAAAGACAAATTGCAAACTATGCACTCAATTTGACACTTGCAACAGTTTCAATGTAAACCAACAGTTAAACCTAAAAGATGCAAAGCTGAAATCTAACTCATGACTGTAGCAAGAGTGCTCCCAGCACAGTATCACAATTCTGCATTTCTAACGTGTACTTGCAATATTTAATGCTGGCAAGAACATATGGATGCAAATATAGTTCCCAAGATATTTATATGACCAATGTAAATTCTCCAATGTGTAGGTCACACACCTCTGCACCCAAACAAGCAAGTAAAGCTATATTGATTACTACATGCAGCTAAATTCCACTGAATCTTGAAATATATGTACTCAAATCACCCCAATACTAACAGGGGATACACATGGGAAGATGCATCAGTACGAAGATACAATGGTTGAGCACAAGCGAGCAAGTTCTGATAACTTGTTTTTTTGCATATAATCCATAACACGATAAAATTTTCAGTAACTAGAAAAGGCAGGGGTGAACAGTAAAGTGTCAGCTTGAGGCCTATCCACCAACCCAGGCAACAACAAAGTGTTATTTTGAATTAGTGCAGAATATTTCGACCGTGTTAAGTACAAAACAAGCATGAGACAATACCTACAGATATTTTGAAAGCTGAAGGCATGCTTCTTTTCTCCTTAGTTGTTACAGCCTCGGTTTTGTTTGAGATATGCAATGCTGGATCCATGATGATTGTTCTAGCCCTTTGATGCCTGTACATACAACCAAAGAATCCTAATAAAGAACATATCTGATCGCTAAGAAACACACCAAAATAAATATCCTTACTCCTTCCAACCAATATTGCTTGTGTGGTCGATAAAGTTCAGATCTCTTGGAAGATATGAGAAGATATGAATGAGGTCTGTCAAGGGCAAGAACAGGTATGTTAGTTTCAAAAGTGACACCAACTATTTTGGCACAGCAAATGCAATCCATAAATGTGATCAACATATAGGTCTAAGTCAGTAATTTGCTGTAACAACCAGGTAAAAATTGTGAACTCAAGTGATAAAGCTTCGGATCTCAAGTCTTAGTCAAGACCTGGGGGAGCTCTTGGTCCAAAAACCAACAAGTGGACATGCGCCGCGGCTGGCGCTATATTGATAACTAGGGCAGAAAGATACTCCCTCCGCTCACAAATATAAGATGTTTTGGATATTTCAATATGTACTACATACAGGCTGAAATGAGTGAACAAACACACTAAAATGTGCCTATATACATCCGATTTAGAAAGAAGTTAGAACATCTCATATTTGTGAACATACAACACCACTACTCGAGTTGATGTAACATCAGTAATATTCCAGTAGAATTTACACAAAATGATGAAGCTCACTACTTATTTACCACATCACAACATTTTCTGTGAAAGGAACACCAATAATGTCTTGCCCAGCAACCTAACTCATTAAATCCTTAGTATTTATTGCAGTATTTTCTACGAAAGAAAAACCAATACTGCAATATTTTCAACGAAAGGAATACCAATGCTACAGTATTTATTGTCATTTAATTGAAAGAATGGCAATAGCTAAAATAACATATATGATGAACTTGTATTCTTTTGGTGAATGTGGAAATCTAGGATGCCAACCATGCACAATAAGAGAAAGCATGTCACTATGGCAAGGCAGGAGTGCAGGATTGTTTTGCTATCCATTTTGACAATATAAGCACTACAGGGTGACACTTAGTCCTTGAATTGATGTATGGAGAAAAATGGGAAATCTTAAATGGTACTGTTACAAAGATAGCTTTGCCAACGACCAATGACACATTGCTTTTAGGAGGTCTATGAGGCAGATGTTTAGGAAATTGTGAAAACTTAAATAGAAGATGAAAGAGTGGAACTGAATGGGGAAATGAAAATTGCCACGGCCCACTTCTGAAGTTATTTATCAACTAATTTACTTGGTGCAGTTTGAGTGTCATTGCAGAGTTACGGAGACACACCAAGTTCTGAAAAAATGTCAAGATGTAACTGGATCGCCTGTGCGTTGACCATGGTAATGAATCTAAACTCTGTTTGAACTTATCTTTTAGCAATACTGGACTACACCAAAGGGCAAAATAGCACTATTTTAAAACATAGAGTAATAGAATAGCTGGCTGTAAGGAGTTCTAGCAAATGAAAACCTTACAGAGCAGCCTCATAAGGGCAACTACCACTTGGAGAACTAGATATCAGACGGTAGAGAACTAGATAGCAGACCCAAGCTTGGTGAAATGGATAGGCGACACAAAGAAGTTCATAATCCAAAGCTCCTAAATGAAGAGAAGCCACAACAAGCTAGCACTAAGGCGCACAATCTGTAGTTTTGGTAGCTACGAGTGTACTAAATACACCAAAATTAACAAGCAAAACACACTTAAAATTCCAAGATAATAGGGGTCAATCCATCCAGGAAGGAGCTGAAATTACCATCCTGGGGCATGAGCGGGTAGTCGGAGGCGCTGAGATTGATGAACCAACTCCACCCGTTGAACTCCCTGAGTAGTAGGGCGGCATCGTGGAGCGTGGCGGCCAGCTCGATGGGGCCCCGGCGCGAGATCCGCCAGCGCTGCGACCACTCCCCCGGCGCCGCGGCCCTGACATTGCCGTACCTCCGCAACGTCTCCTCACCGCGCACGAACGCCTCAAGATCCGCGTGCTCCTCCTCCCTCGAGACCCCGATGAGGTAGTGGTTCCAGTGGTGGTAGAGCGCCCGCAGGAGCCGGCGGATCCGCGGGCCGTCGCCAGGGCCGCTCGAGATGAGGTATGCCAGCCTGGGCGGCGGGAGGGGTTGCTGCTGCTGCTGCCGGCACCGAGCCGCGGCGGGGATGGCGGCTACTGTGGGTGCGCTAGCCCGAGCACTGCGTAGAGGATCAGAAGCGAGAGGAGCGGGAGCGCGAGTAGTAGCGAGCGCAGCCACCTATGGCGGCTCGCCTGCGGCAGGTGTGTACGGATCTCGCCGGACGTCAGGTCATGTTGGTGTGTTGGTCACCGGGATTGGGCACCGGAGGTGGCGGCGGCAAGGGAGGACGCTAGGGTTCACGCAAGAGAGAGGGGTTGGGTGGGGTTCGAGCTTGAGGGGAGAGGGGTATGTTGCGGTGGTGGCTGGTGGGATGGATGGACGGAAGGATGGACAGATGGTTGGATGTATGGATGGACGGATGTTCCCCATGTCAGCGATCCATGCCACAACTGACTCCACCAATCAGGATTAAGCCTATGTAATTTAGTTTTTCCTTTTGTTTCTCTTATATTTTTTACCCTCTTATTTCGGGTAACATTCAACATATTACCCTCTTATAGTTTGTTAAAATTAATCAATAGTGTGCACATGTGTGTATCTTGGGATGACAAACAATGTTGATTTGGAGGTTTTCATTTTCTTTGCGCAAAAAAAATCATTTCCATTTTTCGAGTGCCCAAAATGAGTTTTTTTGTGAAGGATCTACCATATATTTGTTGCAAAATTGTACCAAATCAATTTTCGAAAATACTAGGACATATTTAATGCACAATTGACCAAATGGTTCGGTGTCAAAAGTTTTGATCCACCTCTCGTGAAAAAGACAAATTTCCGCCTATTCAGCAGGAAGCGAGTCAAATTTGAACTGCACCTGCCTCATAGTTTGCTCTTTATTTTTTCCAAAAATCATTTCTAGGTACATAAGTATCTATTTAATCAAAGAAACACCAAAAAAATTCCAAGATTCAACCACTAGCTAGGAACGGTCATTCCCGCCGTTTTGACCGCATTTTGAAAACGGGCATAAAAAATAAAAATAAAATCAAAAAATTGGAAAACCTTCGCATTGTGTCATTATATGTGACCAAGTTACCAGGAAAAATAATAAACTTGTAATACAGCAATTATTTTAAAAAAGTGTTCTCAGAAATGAGCTATCATGTGTGAAGATTCATGGCTTTCAACCCAAATGCTCAATCTTATGGCCACATTCATGGCATAGTTTGTTTAAATGATCTAATATTGTGCACAAGGGTGCATATTGGAATGGCAAACAATGTTGCCTAAGGAAGTTTTCATTTTCTTTGGACGAAGAATTCATTTTCCATTTTTTGAGTGCCCAAAATGAGTTTTTTTGTGAAGGACCTACCATATATTTGTTGCAAAATTGTACCAAATCAATTTTCTAAAATACTAGGACATATTCAATGCACAATTGACCAAATGGTTGGGTGTCAAAAGCTTTGATCCACCTATCGTGAAAAAGACAAATTTCCGCCGATTCAGTAGAAAGCGGGTCAAATTTGAACTGCACCTGCCTTATAGTTTGCTCTTTATTTTTTCCAAAAATCATTTCTAGGTACATAAGTATCTATTTAATCAGAGAAACACCAAAAAAATTCCAAGATTCAACCACTAGCTAGGAACGGTCATTCCCGTCGTTTTGACCGCATTTTGAAATGGGCATAAAAAATTCAAAAAAAATCAAAAAAATGGAAAACCTTCGCATTGTGTCATTATATGTGACCAAGTTACCAGGAAAAATAATAAACTTGTAATACGGCAATTAGTTTAAAAAAGTGTTCTCAGAAATGAGCTATCATGTGTGAAGATTCATGACTTTCAACCCAAATGCTCAATCTTATGGCCACATTCATGGCATAGTTTGTTAAAATGATCTAATATTGTGCACAAGGGTGCATATTGGAATGGCAAACAATGTTGCCTCAGGAAGTTTTCATTTTCTTTGGACGAAGAATTCATTTTCCATTTTTCGAGTGCCCAAAATGAGTTTTTTTGTGAAGGACCTGCCATATATTTGTTGCAAAATTGTACCAAATCAATTTTCTAAAATACTAGAAAATATTGAATGCACAATTGACCAAATGGTTGGGTGTCAAAAGCTTTGATCCACCTCTCATGAAAAAGACAAATTTCCGCCGATTCAGTAGGAAGCGGGTCAAATTTGAACTGCACCTGCCTCATAGTTTTCTCTTTATTTTTTTCCGAAAATCATTTCTAGGTACATAAGTATCTATTTAATCATGAATACATGTTTTGGTGGCGATACGTCGAGGTTTGGATGGTGGCCGAGGGCCCCAACTCCAGAGCGCGTAAACTCGCATGCCCGCCGCGTGGTCACCGCATGACCGTGGCGTTGCCATGCGTTCTAGGCGGCCTAGGCATGTCTAGTGGGTTGGGTACTCCCCCGGTAGGTGTCAAGAAGAAGATGTTGGGAAACGTTGCATGGAAAACAAAAAATTTTCTATGCACATGCAATGATCTATCCATGGAGATGCATAGCAATGAGGGGGAGAGTGTGTCTACATACCCTCGTAGACCGTAAGCGGAAGCGTTTCACAACGCGGTTGATGTAGTCGAACTTTCTTCGAGATCCAACCGATCTAGTACCGAACGCACGGCACCTCCGCGTTCTTCACATGTTCAGCTCGATGACGTCCATGCCTTCTTGATCCAGCAGGACGGGCGAAGTAGTAGATGAGTTCCGTCAGCACGACGGCGTGGTGACGGTGATGGTGAAGTGATCTCCGCAGGGCTTCGCCTAAGCACTGCGAAAATATGACCGAGGGAGTAAACGGTCGACGGGGGCACCGCACACGGCTAAGACAATGTTGTGTCCTTGTGTGGCACCCCCTCCCCACATATATATAGGTGGGAGGGGAGGAGGCAGCCCCTAGGGCGCCCCAAGGGACCTGGCGGTAGCCCTAGGGCTGCTGCCGTGCCCTGCGCCCCCCTTTCCTTATATGAAGAAGGGGGAAGGAAAGAGGGGGGGGGGGGAGAGGGAAGGAAGGGGGAGTCCTACTCCACACTTTCCTTTCCCTCCCCTCTTTCCTTCTCCTCCTCATAGGCCAGCCTCTATAGGGAGCGCACCAGCCCCTTGTGGGCTGGTGTGTTCCCTCTCCTGGCCCATAAGGCCCATATCCTTCCGGGGGTGCCCGAACCTCCTTTCCGGTGACCCGATAAGTACCCGGTACCCTCCGGAACACTTCCGGTGTCCGAATACCATCGTCCTATATATCAATCTTTACCTCTCAACCATTTTGAGACTCCTCGTCATGTCCGTGATCTCATCCGGGACTCCGAACAAAATTCGGTAACCAAATCAGATAACTCATATAATACTATATCGTCATCGAACATTAAGTGTGCGGACCCTACGGGTTCAAGAACTATGTAGACATGACCGAGACACCTCTCCGGTCAATAACCAACAGCGGAACCTAGATGCTCATATTGGCTCCTACATATTCTACGAAGATCTTTATCGGTCGAACCGTTATGACAACATACATAATTCCCTTTGTCCATCGGTCGGTTACTTGCCCGAGATTCGATCGTCGGTATCTTCATACCTAGTTCAATCTCATTACCGGCAAGTCTCTTTACTCGTTCCATAATACATCACCTCGTGACTAACTCCTTAGTCGTTTGCTTGCAAGCTTATGATGTGTATTACTGAGAGGGCCCAGAGATACCTCTCCGATACTCGGAGTGACAAATCCTAGTCTCGATCTATGCCAACTCAACAGATACCTTCAGAGATACCTGTAGAGCATCTTTATAATCACCCAGTTATGTTGTGACGTTTGATAGCACACAAGGCATTCCTCCGGTATCCAGGAGTTGCATAATCTCATAGTCGAATGAATATGTATTTGACATGAAGAAAGCAATAGCAATAAAACTGAACGATCATTATGCTAAGCTAACGGGTGGTTCTTGTCCATCACATCATTCTCCTAATGATTTGATCCCGTTATCAAATGACAACACATGTCCATGGTTAGGAAACCTTAACCATCTTTGATCAACGAGCTAGTCTAGTAGAGGCTTACTAGGGACACGGTATTTGTTTATGTATTCACACATGTATTTAAGTTTCCGATCAATACAATTCTAGCGTGAATAATAAACCTTTATCATGAATAAAGAAATATAAAATAACAACTTTATTATTGCCTCTAGGGCATATTTCCTTCAGTCTCCCACTTGCACTAGAGTCAATAATCTAGTTCACATCGGCATGTGATTTAACACCAATAGTTCACATCGTCATGTGATTAACACCCATAGTTCACATCGCCATGTGACCAACACCCAAAGGGTTTACTAGAGTCAATAATCTAGTTCACATCGCCATGTGATTAACACCCCAAGAGTACTAAGGTGTGATCATGTTTTACTTGTGAGAGAAGTTTAGTCAATGGGTCTGTCACATTCAGATCTATATGTATATTTGCAAATTTCTATGTCTAGAATGCTCTTCATGGTGCTACTCTAGGTAATTGCTCCCACTTTCAATACGTATCCAGATTGAGACTCAGAGTCATCTGGATCGGTGTAAAAGCTTGCATTGATGTAACTCTTTACGATGAACTCTTTATCACCTCCATAACCGAGAAATATTTCCTTAGTCCTCTAAGGATAATTTTGACCGCTGTCTAGTGATCTACTCCTGGATAACTATTGTACCCCCTTGCCAGACTCATGGCAAGGTACACAACAGGTTTGGTACACAGCATGGCATACTTTATAGAACCTATGGCTGAGGCATAGAGAATGACTTTCATTCTCTCTCTATCTTTTGCCGTGGTCGGGCTTTTGAGTCTTACTCAATTTCACACCTTGTAACACAGGCAACAACCCTTTCTTTGATTGATGCATTTTGAACTTCTTCAAAATCTTGTCAAGGTATGTGCTTTGTGAAAGTCCTATTAAGCGTCTCGATCTATCCCTATAGATCTGGATGCCCAACATATATAAGTAGCTTCACCAAGGTCTTTCATTGAAAAATTCTTATTCAAGTATCCTTTTATGCTATCCAGAAATTCTATATCATTTCCAATCAATAATATGTCATCCACATATAATATCAGAAATGCTACAGAGCTCCCACTCACTTTCTTGTAAATACATGCTTCACCGAAAGTCTGTATAAAACCATATGCTTTGATCACCTCATCAAAGCGTATATTCCAACTCCGAGATGCTTGCACCATTCCATAGATGGATCGCTGGAGCTTTCACACTTTGTTAGCATCTTTAGGATCGACAAAACCTTCTGGTTGCATCATATACAACTCTTCTTTAAGAAATCCATTAAGGAATGCAGTTTTGACGTCCATTTGCCATATTTCATAATCATAAAATGCGGCAATTGCTAACATGATTCGGATGGACTTAAGCATCGCTACGGGTGAGAAAGTCTCATCATAGTCAACTCCTTGAACTTGTCGAAAACCTTTTTGCGACAAGTCGAGCTTTATAGACAGTGATATCAGCATCCGTCTTCCTCTTGAAGATCCATTTATTCTCAATGGCTTACCGATCATCGGGCAAGTCCACCAAAGTCCACACTTTGTTCTCATACATGGATTCTATCTTAGATTTCATTGCCTCAAGCCATCTATCGGAATCTGGGCTCATCATAGCTTCTTGATAGTTCGTAGGTTCGCCTTGGTCTAGTAACATGACTTCCAGTACAGGATTCCCGTACCACTCTGGTGCGGATCGTGTTCTGGTTGACCTACGAGGTTCTGTAGTAACTTGATCCGAAGTTTCATGATCATCATCATTAGCTTCCTCTCTAGTAGGTGTAGGCATCACGGGAACGGTTTTCTCTGATGAACTACTTTCCAATTCGAGAGAAGGTACGATTACCTCATCAAGTTCTACTTTCCTCCCACTCACTTCTTTTGAGAGAAAACTCCTTCTCTAGAAAGGACCCACTCTTGGCAACAAAGATCTTGCCTTCGGATCTGTGGTAGAAGGTGTACCCAATTGTTTCCTTAGGGTATCCTATGAAGACGCACTTGTCCGATTTGGGTTCGAACTTATCAGGCTGAAGCCTTTTGACATAAGTGTCGCAACCCCAAACTTTTAAGAAATGACAGCTTAGGTCTCTTGCCAAACCACAGTTCATACAGTGTCGTCTCAACGGATTTAGACGGTGGCCTATTTAACATGAATGCGGCTGTCTCTAATGCATAACTACAAAATGATAGTGGTAAATCAGTAAGAGACATCATAGATCGCACCATATCTAATAAAGTATGGTTACGACATTCGGACACACCATTACGCTGTGGTGTTCCAGGTGGCGTGAGTTGTGAAACTATTCCACATTGTTTTAAATGAAGGCCAAACTCGTAACTCAAATATTCGCCTCCGTGATCAGATCGTAGAAACTTTATTTTCTTGTTACGATGATTCTCCACTTCACTCTGAAATTCTTTGAACTTTTCAAATGTTTCAGATTTGTGTTTCATTAAGTAGATATACCCATATCTGCTCAAATCATCTGTGAAGGTTAGAAAATAACGATACCTGCCGCGTGCCTCAACACTCTTCGGACTGCATACATCGGTATGTATTATTTCCAATAAGTCATTAGCTTGCTCCATTGTTCCGGAGAACGGAGTTTTAGTCATCTTGCCCATGAGGCATGGTTCGCAAGTATCAAATGATTCATAATCAAGTGATTCCAAAAGCCCATCTGCATGGAGTTTCTTCATGCGCTTTACACCAATATGACCTAAACGGCAGTGCCACAAATATGTTGCACTATCATTATCAACTTTGCATCTTTTGGCATCAATATTATGAATATGTGTATCACTACGATCAAGATTCAATAAACATTTACATTGGGTGTATGACCATAGAAGGTTTTATTCATGTAAACAGAACAATAATTATTCTCTGACTTAAATGATTAACCGTATCGCAATAAACATGATCCAATCATATTCATGCTCAACGCAAACACCAAATAACATTTATTTAGGTCCAACACTAATCCCGAAGGTAGAGGGAGTGTGCGATGGTGATCTTATCAACCTTGGAATCACTTCCAACACACATCGTCACCTCGTCCTTAACTAGTCTCTGTTCATTTTGCAACTCCTGTTTTGAGTTACTAACCTTAGCAACTGAACCGGTATCAAATACCCAGGGGCTACTATGAACACTAGTAAAGTACACATCAATAACATGTATATCAAATATACCTTTGTTCACTTTGCCATCCTTCTTATCCGCCAAGTATTTGGGGCAGTTCGCTTCCAGTGACCATTTCCTTTGTAGTAGAGGCACTCAGATTCAGGCTTGGGTCCAGATTTGGGCTTCTTCATGGGAGCGGCAACTTGCTTGCCATTCTTCTTGAAATTCCCTTTCTTTCCCTTGCCCTTTTTCTTGAAACTAGTGGTCTTGTTAACCATCAACACTTAATGCTCTTTCTTGATTTCCATCATCGTCGATTTCAGCATCGCGAAGAGCTCGGGAATCATTTTCGTCATCCCTCACATATTATAGTTCATCACGAAGTTCTAGTAGCTTGGTGATAGTGACTTGAGAACTTTGTCAATCACTATCTTATCTGGAAGATTAACTCCCACTTGATTCAAGTGATTGTAGTACCCAGACATTCTGAGCACATTCTCACTGGTTGAGCTATTCTCCTCCATCTTGTAGGCAAAGTACTTGTCAGAGGTCTCATACCTCTCGACACGGGCATGAGTCTGAAATACCAATTTCAACTCTTGGAACATCTCATATGCTCCGTGGCGTTCAAAATGTTTTTGAAGTCCCGGTTCTAAGCCGTAAAGCATGGCGCACTAAACTATCAAGTAGTCATCATATCAAGCTTGCTAAATGTTCATACCATTTGCATCTGCTCCTGCAATAGATCTGTCACCTAGCGGTGCATCAAGGACATAATTCTTCTGTGCAGCAATGAGGATAATCCTCAGATCACGAAACCTGTCCGCATCATTGCTACTATCATCTTTCAACTTAGTTTTCTCTAGGAACATATCAAAATAAAACAGGGGAGCTATACGCGAGCTATTGATCTACAACATAGATATGCAAAAACTATCAAGACTAAGTTCATGATAAATTAAGTTTAATTAATCAAATTACTTAAGAACTCCCACTTAAATAGACATCCCTCAAGTCATCTAAGTGATACGTGATCCAAATCAACTAACACATGTCCGATCATCACGTGAGATGGGGTAGTCATCAATGGTGAACATCTCTATGTTGACCATATCTACTAGATGATTCACGTTCGACCTTTCGGTCTCCAGTGTTCCGAGGCCATGTCTGTACATGCTAGGCTCATCAAGTTTAACCCAAGTATTCCGCATGTGTAAAACTGTCTTACACCCGTTGTATGTGAACGTAGAGTCTATCACACCCGATCATCACGTGGTGTCTCGAAACGACGAACTTTTGCAATGGTGCATACTCGGGGCGAACACTTTTACCTTGAAATTTAGTGAAGGGATCATCTTATAATGCTACCGTCGTACTAAGCAAAATAAGATGCATAATAATATAAACATCACATGCAATCAGAATATGTGACATGATATGGCCATCATCATCTCGTGCTTTTGATCTCCATCTCCAAAGCATCGTCATGATCCCCATCATCACCGGCTCGAGACGTTGATCTCCATCGTTGCGTCGTGGTCGTCTCACCAACTATTGCTTCTACAACTATCACTAACGCATAGTGATAAAGTAAAGCAATTACATGGCGTATGCATTTCATACAATAAAGAGACAACCATAAGGCTCCTGCCGGTTGCTAGATATCTTACAAAACATGATCATCTCATACAATAATGTATATCACATCATGTCTTGACCATATCACATCACAACATACCCTGCATAAATAAGTTAGACGTCCTCTACTTTGTTGTTGCAAGTTTTACGTGGCTGCTACGGGTTTCCAGCAAGAACCGTTCTTACCTACGGCAAAAACCACAACGGTGAATTATCAAGTTTGCTGTTTTAACCTTCTTCAAGGACCGGCCGCAGTTAAATTCGATTCAACTAAAGTAGGAGAAACAGACACCCGCCAGCCACCTTTATGCAAAACTAGTTGCATGTTAGTCGGTGGAACCGGTCTCATGTACGTGGACATGTAAGGTTGGCTGGCGCCGCTTCATCCCATAATGCCGCCTAATCAAAATAAGACGTTGGTAGTAAGCAGTATGAACATCACTGCCCACAACTTCTTTGTGTTCTACTCGTGCATATCATCTACGCATAGACCTGGCTCTGATGCCACTGTTGGGAAACGTTGCATGGAAAAAAAAATTCTATGCACACGCAATGATCTATCCATGGAGATGCATAGCAACGAGGGGGAGAGTGTGTCTACGTACCCTCGTAGATCGTAAGCGGAAACGTTTCACAACGCGGTTGATGTAGCAGAACTTTCTTTGCGCTCCAACCGATCTAGTACCAAACGAACGGCACCTCCGCGTTCTGCACATGTTCAGCTCGGTGACGTCCTCGCCTTCTCGATCCAGCAAGATGGGCGAAGTAGTAGATGAGTTCCATCAGCACGACGGCGTGGTGACGGTGATGGTGAAGTGATCTCCGCAGGGCTTCGCCTAAGCACTGCGAAAATATGACCGAGGGAGTAAAAGGTGGACGGGGGCGCCGCACACGGCTAAGACAATGTTGTGTCCTTGTGTGGCGCCCCCTCCCCACATATATATAGGTGGGAGGGGAGGAGGCAGCCCCTAGGGCACCCCAAGAGACCTGGCGGCAGCCCTAGGGCTGCTGCCTTGCCCTGCGCCCCCCTCTCCTTATATGAAGCAGGGGGAAGGAAAGAGAGGGGAGAGGGAAGGAAGGGGGACTCCTAATCCACACTTTCCTTTCCCTCCCCTCTTTCTGTCTCCTCCTCATAGGCTGTCCTCTATAGGGGGCGCACCAGCCCCTTGTAGGCTGGTGTGTTCCCTCTCCTGGCCCATAAGGCCGATATCTTTGCCGGGGGTGCCCGAAACTCCTTTCCGGTCACCCGATAAGTACCCGGTACCCTCCGGAACACTTTCGGTGTCCGAATATGATCGTCCTATAAATCAATCTTTACCTCTCGACCATTTCGAGACTCCTTGTCATGTCCGTGATCTCATCCGGGACTGCGAACAACATTCCGTCACCAAATCACATAACTCATATAATACTATATCGTCATCGAACGTTAAGCGTGCGGACCCTATGGGTTCGAGAACTATGTAGACATGACCGAGACGCCTCTCCGGTTAATAACCAACAGCGGAACCTGGATGCTCATATTGGCTCCTACATATTCTACGAAGATCTTTATCGGTCGAACCGTTATGACAACATACGTAATTCCCTTTGTCCATCGGTATGTTACTTGCCCGAGATTCGATCGTCGGTATCTTCATACCTAGTTCAATCTCGTTACCGGAAATTATCTTTACTCGTTCCGTAATACATCACCTCGTGACTAACTCCTTAGTCGTTTGCTTGCAAGCTTATGATGTGTATTACCGAGAGGGCCCAGGGATACCTACCCGATACTCGGAATGATAAATCCTAGTCTCGATCTATGCCAACTCAACAGATACCTTCGGAGATACCTGTAGAGCATCTTTATAATCACCCAGTTACATTGTGATGTTTGATAGCACACAAGGCATTCCTCCGGTATCCGGGAGTTGCATAATCTCATAGTCGAAGGAATATGTATTTGACATGAAGAAAGCAATAGCAATAAAACTGAACGATCATTATGATAAGCTAACGGGTGGGTCTTGTCCATCACATCATTCTCCTAATGATGTGATCCCATTATCAAATGATAACACATGTCCATGGTTAGGAAACCTTAACCATCTTTGATCAACGAGCTAGTCTAGTAGAGGCTTACTAGGGACACGGTATTTGCTTATGTATTCACACATGTATTTAAGTTTCCGATCAATACAATTCTAGCATGAATAATAATCCTTTATCATGAATAAGGAAATATAAAATAACAACTTTATTATTGCCTCTAGGGCATATTTCCTTCAGAAGAAGGCAATAGAAGAATCTCACGAGGAGACTGAACTGAGCTCAAACATGAATTAGCAGCCAAGTGTTTGATTAGTGGTGGGGAAAATGCACATGGCCAATGGGCTTGAGTTTTGGCCAAGGATGATCATCTACTAAGGACACTGTCTTGGAAAATTTGCAGCTCAAATGGAGGAGCCTAGGTGCCACTTGCTTTGCAAAGTACCACACTGGATAGAAATATGAATGTTGAAGCTGGACTCAAATGAATGAATGGATTGATATGAAATTTGGAGGAGGATGATAATTTGGGCATATGAAAGCACTTTAAAAATTTCATACCATTTGGATAAATAAAAAAGGTACTTCCTTCACAGTGCTCTCCACTGAACAGAAAATTGGGAAAAATGTTGAGGGAAATTGGCTAGAATAAATGAGCTAAAATTTGGTGGAGGGAGGTCCTATGGGTAGGGTCACGTCATGGTAAATTTTTAGCAATTATAAATTAACATAAAATATAGTTGCTTCACAAACTGGAAATATTACCAGAAACAAAGATTGGATGGTGAGCTCACATGGATTGTTAGATGGGTCTCAAATTTTGTGGAGAGCTATGATTTGGTAATATAGAAGATGTGGCAAAAATTCAGCTCATTAGGATATGCCTAGCTAGTACTTCCTTCACAATGGTTCTGGCTGAACAGAAACTTTGGAAATTTGTCGAGGAAGATTTACTAGGCAAATGGAGCTGAATATTGTCATGAGGCAATGATTTGGATAGTAAAGAATGCCCAATTTTTTTGGGTATTTTGGGAATGACAGAAATATAGGCTGCTTCACAACCTAAGGCAAAAATTGACACATAGACATGACACATAGGCAAAACTGATGAGGTGGCGCCTAGTCATAGCAATGCACCACAATTTACAAGGCTATGACCATCTATATTGGTTGTTATCAGCTAGAAATAAGGCAGCGGACCAGTGCTATTTGCTTTACGACCATTTCGTGTAAGGAAATTACGACCTTTCTGACCAAAATGGTCGTTATGGTTTAGGGTTTGGAGCCCCCCGAACAGCTTTTGACCAATTGGTCTCAAATGGTCATAGATTTATGACCAATTCTTCCAGGGTCACTGACAGAAGGTCACAAGTTGACATATTTCTTGTAGTGTGTGTTGGGATTTCCCCGAAGAGGAGAGGATGATGTAGTACAGTAGAGATAAGTATTTCCCTCAGTTAAGAACCAAGGTTATCATTACAAAAGGAGAACCACGCAACACCTCATTAGTAGTACCTACACACAAAATAACAAATACTTGCACCCAACACAAACAAGGGGTTGTCAATCCCTTGGCGGTTAATTGCAAGGATAAAATCTCGTAGTGATAGATAGATAAACAAAAACACAAAATAAAATAAAGTAAATAAAATTGCAGCAAGGTATTTTTGGATTTTAATATATGATAAAGATAAGACCCGGGGGCCATAGTTTTCACTATAGGCTTCTCTCTAGAACATAGCATACGGTGGGTAAAAAAATCAATGTGAGCAATTGATAGAAAAGCAAATAATTATGACGATATCCAAGGCAATGATCATGCATATAGGCATCACGTCCGAGACAAGTAGACCGACTCCTGCCTGCATCTACTACTATTACTCCACACATCGACCGCTATCCAGCATGCATCTAGAGTATTAAGTTCATAAAGAACGGAGTAATGCCTTAAGCAAGATGACATGATGTAGACAAAGTAAACTCAATCAATATGAATAAAGTCCATCATTTTATCCTTAATGTCAACAATACAAATACGTGTCTTGTCCCCTTCTGCCACTGGGATATAGATCACCACAAGATTGAACACATCAAAAAGCACCTCTCCCATTGCAACATAAATCAATCTAGTTGGCCAAACCAAACAGATAGATCGGAGAGAAATACAAAGCTATAACAATCATGCATAACAGAGTTCAAAGAAGAATCAAATAATATACATGGATAATCTGATCAACTTTAGCTTTATCAACTTCAATACCTCCTTCAGAAATTTTATGCCCAAGTACTATACCTTCATTCACCATATAGTGGCACTTCTCCCAATTTAAGACAAGATCAGTTCCCTCACATCTCTGCAAAACTCGATCAAGGTTGCTTAAGCAATCATCAAAAGAAGTCCCATAAACAGAAAAATCATCCATGAATACCTCCACAATCTTTTCACAAAAGTCAGAGAACATAGCAGTCATACATCTTTGAAAGGTTGCATGTGCATTACATAAACCAAAATGCATATGACTATAAGCATAAGTTCTAAAAGGACAACTAAAAGTAGTTTTCCCTTGATCTTCTTTTGACATGGGTATTTGAGAAAAACCAGAATATCCATCAAGGAAACAAAAGTGTGTGTGCTTAGATAATCTTTCTAACATTTGATCAATAAAAGCCAAGGGGTAATGATAATTTCTAGTAGCTTTATTAGTTTCCTTAAATCAATTACCATCCTATAACCGGTTACAATTATTTGTGGGATAAGTTCATTTTTATCATTAGGAACAATGGTTATACCTCCCTTTTTTGGAACACAATGAAGAGGACTTACCCATCTACTATCAGCTATGGGATAAATTATACCTACCTCCAAAAGCTTTAATATTTCAGTCCTTACCACTTCTTTCATTTTAGGATTCAGACGGCGTTGATGATCAATAGCCAGTTTAGCATCAGGCTCCATATTAATCTTGTGCTGACATAGAGTGAGACTACTGCCCTTAAGATCGTCAAGAGTATATCCAATAGCAACACGGTGCTTCTTTAGAGTTTTGAGTAATCTCTTTTCTTCATGCTCTGAAAGGTTAGCACTGATAATAACATGATATGTCTTATTTTCATCAAGATAAGCATACTTCAATATATCAGGTAGTTTCTTTAATTCAAACACGGGATCACCCTTAGGTGGAAGAGGATCTCCCAGAGTGTCAATATGCAAATTATGTTTAAGGATAGGTGCTTGTTTAAAGAATATTTCATCTATTTCATTTCTTTCATTCATATGCATATCATTTTCATGGTTTAGCAAATATTGTTCTAATGGATCATTAGGAGGCAAGGCAATAGAAGCAAGACCAATAAATTCATCTTTACTAGATAACTATTTTTCATGTGTTTGTATATGAAACTTAGAGAAATTAAACTCATGAGATACATCACCAAACTTGACACTAACCTTTTCTTTAACACAATCAATTTTGGCATTAACAATATTCAAGAAAGGCCTACCAAATAAAATGGGACAAAAATTAGCTTGTTGTGATCCAAGTACTAAGAAATCAGTAGGGTATTTGATTTTACCACACAAGACTTCAACATCTTGAACAATCCCAAGTGGTGAAATAGTATCTCTATTTGCAAGTTTAATAGTGACATCAATATCTTCTATCTCAGCAGGTGCAATATCATTCATAATTTCTTGATATAAGGTAAATGGAATAGCACTCACACTAGCACCCATATCACATAAACCATGATAGCAATGATCTCCAATTTTAACAGAAACAATAGGTGTCGGCGTGGAACGACGATCTATGGAGCCAACAAGCTTCTTTGTGGTTCAGCGAAGGGATTGCACAAAGTGCAAAGAGCATAACAATAGAGGGCGCGAGAGTCATTTACCTAGGTGCGGGCCGCTGAGAAGCGTAAAACCCTACTCCTGCTTTTGGTGTATTGAAAGGTGAAGCACAATTACATGGAGCACTCTCCCCCTGCAACGTGCTAGGTGAAGGTAGCTACACGAGCAAGTATGTGTGGGGTTAGGATGGGTTTGAACCCTTGTATCGGTTGCACTGGCCCTCCTTTTATAGCTCAAGGGGTTACCACAGTGGAAAAAGGGTCATTACATGATGATTAGAGAGCAACAGTGTTTATCATACCTAAGTTTGCTAGTTAGGATAAAGTGCATTTAATGCATTACTAGGTGTCATGAGGAGGAGAAGCCCCGACACGGATGCGACACCGCTTGCCCAACTAACTCCTATTAGCGTGACACGCCATTTGGATGTGTGTTGATAAAGGTAATCTTCTCGCCAGCGAGCCGACACATGCGGGCGAGCTCCACCGCACCGCCTGCGGGCTCGACCCTCACCGATCAGCAACCAGCTGTCTGGTGAGGTGGAGCGCTGGTGGTTGGTGGGGATCTGCTTGCTACGGGGCTTGCCGGGTCTTCATCTTGCCGGCTCGACTTTGCTGGTGAGGATTGCTTCGATGCTTGTATTGTTCTTTGGTCTTCTTGATGCGCTCCTTGGTTTCTCAAGGGCTGCCTCTTGATCTCCAAAGGGCTAGCCTCCGCCAAGATCCCTTGCCGGGGATGCTGCTACCGTCTGTGCATAAGTCTGTGGTAATAAGGACCCCGTTCTTAGTGCACCGACAACAGGCATGCCGACCACTGGCTTATTCTTATCTAACATATCTTGTTCATTTCTAGCAGGTTTAGCAATTCTAGCAGCTTCATCACAGAAGTAAACAACATGCCCATCAATATTATCAACCAAGAGATCTTTAACCATAGCAATATTAGGTTCCACACTTATTGTTCAGAGGGTCTAGGTGTTCTGATATTACTTTTATTAACCACAATTGTAGCTTTAGCATGTTCCTTAATCCTAACAGGGAAAGGAGGTTTCTCAATATAAGCAGTAGGCACAACTGGATCAACAATATAAATTATAGTCTCATCTTTAACTATAATAGGTATCTTTAACAATTCTTCAATAGGTGGGTGATATTTAAACCACTTCTCCATAGAGAGATCAACATGAGTAGCAAATGATTCAAAAAAGGAAGCTAGTATATCAGAGTCAAGTCCATATTTAGTACTAAACTTATGAAAAGTATATGTTTCCATAAAAGATTTACCACAATCAAATTCTAGCTTTATACCTATCTCGTTACCTTTGTTGAGTTCCCAATCTTTAGAGTTGCGTTTCATTCTTTCCAGAAGACCCCATTTGAATTCAATATTTTTCTTCATAAAGGAACCATTAGAAGAAGAATCGAGCATTGATTGATCATTATGTGAAAGCCGAGTATAAAAATTTTGTATAAAAATTTTTGTTGAGAGATCATGATTGGGGCATGCATGCATCATGGACTTAAGCCTCCCCCAAGCTTGAGCGATACTTTCTCCTTCACGAGGACAAAAATTATATATATAATTCTGATCACGATGAACCAGATGCATAGGATAAAACTTCAGTTCCAGTCCCACGTTCCAATATCATCCAATAGCCTATACCATGTCAATGCCTTTCCCTCCAAAGATTAAGGGAATACCTTCTTCTTAAATCCATCATTGGATAAACCTGCAAGCTTAAACAATCCACAAATTTCTTCCACATAGATCAAGTGCATATCAGGATGTACTGTTCCATCTCCTACATAAGGATTAGCTAGCAGTTTCTCTAGCATACCCGAAGGAATTTCATAATAAATATTTTCAGTAGGTTCAATAGGTTGAGGGGCAACACTTGGGGCTTTTGGTTGAGGTGAAGATACCCCGAACAAACCCCTCAAAGGATTATTTTCCATAGTGACAAGTGAAAGAACATTTCAGCATGTAATATAAATGTTTCCTTAGTAAATTCCACTTACCAAAGGCGCTTCACTCCACGGTAACGGTGCCAGAAAAGAGTCTTGATGACCAACAAGTATAGGGGATCAATCATAGTACTTTCGATAAATAAGAGTGTCGAACCCAACGAGGAGCAGAAGAAAATGACAAGCAGTTTTAAGAGAGGTATTTTCTGCAAGTGATGTAAGTAACAATGATAGATAGTTTTGTAGCAAGGTATTTCATAATGGTAACAAGTAATAATAGTAGCAAGAGTGCAGAAAGGTAGCCCAATCCTTTTTATAGCAAAGGACAGGCCATAACTTTCTCTTATAATAAGCAAAGCGTTCTTGAGGACACATGGGAATTATCATTGAGTCACTTTCATCATGTTTGTTTGATTCGCGTTCGCTACTTTTATAATTTGATATGTGGGTGGACCGGTGCTTGGGTGATGTTCCTACTTGAACATGCCTCCCACTTATGATTACCCCCTCTCGCAAGCATCCGCAACTATGAAAGAAGAATTAAGATAGATCTAACCATACCATGAAACATATGGATCCAAATCAGCCCCTTGCGGAATAACGCATAAACTAGGGTTTAAGCTTCTGTCACTCTAGCAACCCGTTGTCTAATTATTACTCGAAAATGCCTTCCCTTAGTCCCAAGTATGGTGAAGTGTCATGTAGCCGATGTTCACATGACACCACTAAAGGAAGCAACAACATACATATCATCAAAATATCGAACGAATACCAAATTCACATGATTACTTATAACCAGACTTCTCCCATGTCCTCAAGAACAAAAGTAACTACTCACAAATCATATTCATGTTCAAGATCAGAGGGGTATTGAATATCATTAAGGATCTGAACATATAATATTCCACAAAATAAACCAACTAGCATCAACTACAAGATGTAATCAACACTACTAGCAACCCACAGGTACCAATCTGAGGTTTTGAGACAAAGATTGAATACAAGATATGAACTAGGGTTTGAGATGAGATGGTGCTTCTGAATATGTTGATGAAGATTAGTCCTCCCACGATGATAGGATTGTTGGTAATGTCAATGGCTTTGATTTCGCCCTCCCGGATGGAAGTGTCCCCGGCGGAATCGCTCCGCCAAAGAGCAAAAGTGCTCCTGCCCAAGTTCCACCTCGAGACGGCGGCGCTTCGTCTCGAAAGTCTTCCTTTGATTTTTTTTCTAGGGAAAATGGCATCATATAGGAGAAGATGGGCCTCAGAGGCCTACCAAGGGCCCCACAAGCTCGGGGGGGGGGGGGCAGTGGGGTAGGGCACACCCCAGGGTTCTGGCTTCCTGGTGGGTTCCCCTCTGGTAATTCTTTCGCCAATATTTTTTATATATTCCAAAATAATTCTCCGTAAATTTTCAGGTCATTTGGAGTTGTGCAGAATAGCTATCTCTGTTGTAGCCCTTTCCGGTCCAGAATTCCAGCTGCCGGCAATTTTCCTCTTCATGTGAAACTTGCAAAATGAGAGAGAAAAGGCATAAGAACTGCATCATAAAGTGAAATAACAATCCAAAATACAGTAAATAACACTAGGAAAACATGATGCAAAATGGACGTATCAGTGATGCACTATCTGCAATTCTGGATAGAGCTAAGGAAGCAGGTGTGATTAGACGTTTGGTACCACATCTGGTACCAGGGGGATTTGTCAGTTGCAATATGCTTCCGATACTTTTTTTTTTGCATAATGACATGGAGTCTATTACTGGATTCTAATTCCTTCTCTACTGTTTTGAGGAAATGTCTGGCATGAAAGTCAATTACTTGAAGAGTGATATTTTCATGGTAGGGTTGAGTGTAGAGGAGGAGCACAGGGTAAATTATGAAGCAAAAATCTTGATCTCGCAAAGGATCCACAATAGCTATTTGTACTCGAGGACTCTTAGGGAAAGAAAAGCACTTTTCTCTCTCTGCTGTTAGACCGGCTATGGGTTGGTTGGTTATATACTACACCTTCCTTCTTCGAACCTTTTGGTATGTATTGCCCCCTAACTATAGATCAGATCCACCAGATCAGAAATTCAATTCCGCACTGCTGCTTAGTCGTTGGACTTATCCACCTCATGGATTCGTGGAATTTCTGTTTTTCAATTGTGTTGGGGGAAATCTACCAAAGCTAGGCATATAGATAGACTCCTTTCCTGCTGCTAAGGGAGAGCAAGAAACTAAATCAAATGATTATTTTTTCACCAGCCCCCTTTTTTGCGGGTACTAAGAGTCCTCTCACTACCAACCAGCAGACATTATCATCTGGCTGGGTCTTGCCGGTATCAACAATGAGAAAGAAGAACCAAATGGAAAAAACAACTAACTATGGCTCTTAGCCCACACAACGTCCTTGGCGCAGGGGAGATCAAAATAAGAAGTCACACCTAGACGACGATACCTGTCCTGGGCTGCAGTAAGTAGACCGAGAGGTCGTTCCGCCCCTTGTCCCCGAATATGGGTAATATGTTCTCATACAATGTTTCTCCAACTTTTTTCTACAGGGCCTAGCTGGCGAGCGATCCCAGTCCGCGGTAGAGAACAAGACATCAAGTGAGCGTACGTTTGTTCGCTTCTTTTCCACTAAGCAAAGAAGTTTAAGGAGAATTGTAGGTTGAGGGCTACCCAAGGAAACTCCGATTCGATCCGCCCCCCGGGCTAGGAGGCATCTACCTCATCCCAATCACAAGGAGAGGTTCACCATGATGGAGGGTCAGGTACTTTAATTCTTTGCGTTTCAGAAAGAATGAAATGCATAGGGGACCATCATTTTTTTTGCAGCATGCTCTCTGATTTACGGATTCGCAGGGGGCTGAGGGCCAACCTTAGTTGACTGACCAGCGCCGAATGAAGTGATCCAACAGGATGAGGAGGACAAGATCATGGAGGAGCACGGCGACACTGCTTTGCCCGACCCAAAGGGCGATGAAGGAGCGGTGAACATTGAGAACGTCATGCTAGTTCAAGATCCGTCAACATTGATTGGTGCTGGGCTTTCAGGTGTGAGTGCTTCAACTGTGGCTAGGACTGGGACGTCGGGATCAAGTGCTTTGGTGAGCACAGTTCCAACTCCGAAGCCCACTTCATACAACCTATTCAATCTGTCATGTGTCCTTGAAGACCAAGTGGGAGCGATCAAGGAGGTGATGCTCCAGGTTGAGCTGATGAACAGGAAGCTCAAGGGCATATGGCGCCAGCGAAGCACTGAAGACCAATGTTCGAGTAAGTGCCATTGTAAGTGTCTTTTCCATTAGGAAGATTTTTGAATCTTGCAATTCCACTCGAAGTTGGCATGGTGTGTCCGAGTGAACATTACTTGCTGAACTTGCACGGAAGACACCCACTGGGTGCGTTGTTTTTTCCTCCAATGGGGGCACGCTGAGTGCACCCACTGGCTGTAGTCCCTGAGACTGCGATTAACTATTTGTAGTCAGTTGGAGTCTTTGAATTTATTTTGGGCATGCAATTCCATTTGTAGTTAGACAGGCTAACTTGATTTGATATTACACACATCATTTTTTAGTGGGAGCATGGTGAGTGCACCCACTGGGTGTAGTCCCCAAGACTCCGTTTGATCGCAGGCAATCAGATGGAGTCTTTTGAACTTAATTTTTGTCGAGATACACTCGGAGTGCCGCTCTATGCTCGGATGACCAAGTGGTTGGTGTGGTCACTTAGACCTTAGTAGGTACTTCAGTAGCTGGTACTGTTCGAGCTTGTTTTGTCCTTAGGGAGGTACTTCCGTATCTGGTACTGGTCAAGCTTGTTCCTTCCTTAGGAGGTACTTCAGTATCTGGTACTGATCAAGCTTGTTCCTTCCTTGCTTGGTATTTGCTACTGATTGGCCAGTTTTTTATCACTCTTGTTTGTGACAGAAGACTTGTGAGCTCGGAACCCACATTGCTGCTGCGGAAAAGGAGTTGACTGATCAGTTCCGCATTGATCTGGTGGTGGAGAAACACAAGAGTGCTCGTCTCGAGCATGAGAAGCGCATTCTTGGAGGTAAGTTTCGTGATCCGAGTGCTCTTAAAAAGTTCTCTGTTTTGGTACGAGTAACTTCACTTTAACAGATGTACGTAGTGAGAATAAACTTCTGCAATCGAGGCCCGGGACTTGTATTTCTTTAGAAACCATGCAGCAAGCTCTTGAGTACAAGGATACCAAGCTAGTTGATGCTTGGAAAGACGCCAAAGCGAAGGCCAAGGCATCAAAGGACTCTCTAAAGTGTGTTCGAGAGCTCAAGGAGTCTAACAAAAATCTGAAGACAACTTCCACAGCTATGCAGAACGAGATAGCCGAGCTGAAGATGAGTTATGCCGACTAGGATTGAAAGTTTAAGGACCAGTCGGGCACCTTTGAGAAAGAAAAGAAAGAGCTTGACGACAAGGTTGCCAAGCTGCTTCAGAACATAACTGAGCTTGAGTAGTTTATTGAGGAAGAGGCGGACTTGATGAATGAGAAACTTGGAGGTATGATTTATCTTCCTGAATGTTTTCTGCTTGATTGAAATGATTGTCACTGAACCAACTGTGTTCCCTTCTTGTGTTCAAGGTTCTGTTCAGATGTTCAGGATGAGACAGAATGGATCCAAAGGGAACTAGACCCCAAGAGGGAGCTTCTTCGCGACACCACTGCTTTGTCACTCCTCCGCCTGGATGAACGCATTGAGTGTGTGTTGAAGTACCTTAACCACCTGAAGGATGTATTGCATCAGATCGATGATAGGCTATTTCAAAGAGAGGAGCTCTCAAATGATCTAGAAACAATGCTCAGCCAACAAAAAGAAGTCCCCGAGAGAATTGAGGCTTGGAAGAAATCTGCGGCTCGGTGGGGCGGACGTGGCCCTGTCACTTGTTCGAGTGCACTTCAAGGATCTTGACGAGGAGAAGCTATAGGCTCTGAAAGTTGCTAATAGGAAGAAAGTCAAGACAGGACTTCCTAGTGATGTTATCAAGGCTGCCACTCAGATCGCCAAAGACATCGACCTGAGTGGCTTTATTGACCCTGTCAGTTCTGCGAAGGAGCCCGGGGACGGTAGTGGCAAGGCCTAAAAAACTTGCAGTTCAAGTACATTCACCTCGATATGCCGAGTGGTCTTGTAATCATTAAACTTAATTGAGGTCAGAGCTCGTGCCCTTAAGTTGTTTCAGACTTGTTTGCTTTGCTTTGATGATTCGAACTGGTCGAATGCATTCAGGTGTTTTGATTATCCTTTTCTTTACGCATGTGTTTGCTTCTATTTGAATAAGGTTCGTGCTTAGGCGAAAACCGGTTCGTAGCTAAGCCCCCGAGTGGGAAGGATGTTCTCACTCGAACGAGTTTTTACTTAGGCGAAAGCTAGTTCGCAGCTAAGCCCCCGATTTAGAAGGATGTTCTCACTCAGATAAGTTTTTACTTAGGCGGAAGCTGGTTCGCAGCTAAGCCCCCAAGTGAGAAGGATGTTTTCACTCGGATAAGTTTTCACTTGGACGAAAGCTGGTTCGCAGCTAAGCCCCCAAGTGAAAAGGATGTTCTCACTCGGATACGTTTTTACTTGGGCGGAAGCTAGTTCATAGCTAAGGCACTGAGGTGTTCTCACTCGGATAATTTGTCACTTAGGCGAAAGTTGGTTCACAGCTAAGCCGCCGAGTGAAAAGGATGTTCTCACTCAGATCAATTTTTACTTAGGCGAAAGATGGTTCGTAGCTAAGCCCTCGAGTGAGAAGGATGTTCTCACTCGAATGAGTTTTTGTACTTAGGCAAATCTGGTTTGTAGCTAAGCCCCCGAGCGAGAAGGATGTTCTTACTCGGATGATTTTTCATACTTAGGCAAATCTTGTTTGTAGCTTGCTGCTTAGTACTAGATGTTTTAAGTTTAACACACACTGGGGGTGTTCTACGTCGCCTGAGCGGATATAACATCCCAAAATTCTAAATTTTGGAATGTTATATTAAATAAATAATTATGGTTATTTGTTTGATTGTTGTGTGATTGATTGTGTGAAATTTAGTGGAAATTGAAACTTTTTGAAATTTGAATGAGAGGTAATAAAGGGACTTTCCCAAAACTTTCATCTTGCATTTTGATCTCCATGAAATTCAAATTCATTTCATCACAAAACCCAAGAGTGAAGATAATATGACTTCTTCAATTTAAAGAAATGAAAAGGGGTTTTGAAAAAAGATTTGAATTCCATTTGAATAATAGTCCAACTCAGAAACTTTATGCCACTCAAGGATTTTCATGAGAGAAGATAATAGGACTTCTTCAAAATATATGAAATAGAGTGGGAAGTGATGAGGAGCACTTTTGAATTTCATTTGGTTCACTTTTGAAAAGTTTTCCATTTTGAGTTTCAAAATCATTTCCATTTATTCAAAAAAAAAAAAGAGAGACGATAAATGATTTCCTCAAATTTAAAAGAGTTTGAAAAATTATTAGAATATTATTTGGAATTTTTCAATTTTATTTGGTATTCATTTTATTGGCAAAAAGTGCATTAATTGCATTAGGAAAATATTTCCAAAATTATATGAGCAGGAATTAATGTCCACTATGCTCTATATATTCAGTAAGGATTTTAGGAATTTTTTTGGTATTTTTATAATTTTATTTGATTTTGATTTGGGCTCCAAAATCTTTCTGTAAAAGGAAACGAAAAAAAGAAACACACACACACACACACACACGCCCAGGCGCACCTGAGCCGGCCTATTGGCCATTCGGCCCACGACCTGCCCAGCACCGAAGCACCTTCGCGCCGGCCGCCCGCTCCTCCCTCTATTCCACCGCTCCCACTTACGCATGGGGCCCAGCCCCGAGGTCGCCCCCAACCTCCCGCCCCGTTGCTTGGGACAAGCTCGCGCGCGCGCCGCCCGCAACCGCCGCCCGCACCCTCGGGATAAGCCTTATCCCGCAGCCCCGCGCCTATATAAAGGCCAGGATCTCTATCATCTCATCTCATCTCGCCATCCTGCCTCTCCCCACGCCGCTCGCCCACGCCATTTGCATCTCCCCGAAGCCGAGCTCCTCGCCGGACGATTTCGTCGTCGGTAAGCCACCCCGGCCCCCGTTTTCTTCGTCAATCGATTGCCCTAGTGCACGCGCACCGTTTTGACATGTTCTTATGCCCTAGGATTCGCCAGAGTCGACGCCCTAATGACCCCGCGCCCTCGTCGGAGCACCGGAGCCGCCGCCCTTTGCCTCGCCCGTCCCGGCCACCTCGACGACTGCCTACACCGCAACATTGACGCCCCCGACGAGCCACACCCACCCATGTCCTCCTCTGTCGCCGAGGACCACCACAGCCGCTGCCCCGCCGAAACCACCGCCGCTGCCGCCGTTGCCCCCTGTGAGCCACGGCCGTCCCCTCGTTCATTTAGATTATGTTTTTTTAGTTGAACCGAAACGGTTAACCGCGGTTTTATTAAACCAAGCGGTTTTTTTATTAGCCACCGTGTAGTGTTTTGGTGTGATATTGGCCGTCTGTTGTATAAGCTACACAGCAAACGGGTGCAAAACAGTAGAAAGCCGCCACGTGTTCCAGGGACCTGTTCGCAATAATTTTCTTCACTGTGTAGTCCCTGGAATTAGTAGATTAGTCCCTGAACTTAGAATAGCCATAGCTTTTTTATCATAAGTCCAAATTAGATGAAACCAGTGGAAAATTCTTCGTATCGAATAGATCTATCTAGTGAAAAAATCTTTGCAAACTTTTACTGCTTTCAAATTTGAATCTATTCAGATTTTATTTCAAACTCAATTTGGCCATATCTCCTAAACCGTTACTCCATTTGAATTAATTCTTTTTGCACTTTGTCACCGTAGCCAAATCCTATGACTTGAACCACTCTCACGGTATTTTTCACACAACTAGATCTGTCCATGAATCATTTTACTACGATGTTGTGTATGCACTTTAGTTCACTTCACATCTTTGAACCCTATGTCACATGTTGTTTTGCACTTAGAAAATTTTGTGATAGTTGAGTGTGTTTGATTTTCATTTGGATTTTCTGAGTCTTTTCATGTTGCATGATATTTGGTCTCTGAAATGATTGCTTATATGCATTTATTTACTTTGGCGATAGATTGTCCGGAGTGCGAAGCAAATTACTATCATTCTCTAGAGTTGAACCACCAGTACCAAGGCAAGTTCACATTTGACCATAATTTCATTACCCATGTTTTTTATGCACTTAGTCATTTGTGGTAGGATTGCATGGTAGTAATTTATGCTGGATGGCTATGCTTTTACCTAGTAGTTCATTTGAGGTAGGTCTGAACTATACAACCTTTGTCACCACTGTGTAGGATTATTTTGACTTGCTAAAGTAGACGTGGATTGGGAAGTGTTCATGGTGAGACATGAGTGTCAAAGTAGTAATCAGGACTAAGACTTTTTAAATGAACTACCTGGGTGGAATTGGTTTGAATGGTGGCGAAGTACAGTGGGAGCATGCATAGGAAATCCATGGTGGTGCACCACTAGTGGTCTGCCGCCCAGCCTCAAAGGGATCAAACGTGTTTTCATGTCTAAAAGCTTACGTGTGCAGCCACAAGCCAATATGGGCTCTTGCTTAGTTAAGTAGTTAGTGTGACCTGTTCCGGGATAGGATAGCAGATGTAGAATGAGTAGGTGTACCGGCCTATCCATGGGTTAAGAGGGAATGCTTTCGAAAGACTATGTCTCGATCTTCCGATCAAGGAGGTGGTCCAGTCTTGTGGGGAAAAGTGTGCAAACCTTTGCAGAGTGTCAACCTAATCGATTAGCCGTGTCCCCGGTTATGGAAAATTTGAGCTTTTAGTAGTGGAAATACCGGGAGATCTCATCACCCTTAATTTAATCAGTTGGGTTTAAATAAACTTTGGGAATGGATTGAGTTGGGGTTGCCATCTTAATCTTATGCTATTTTTTGTAGTAGTAGCATAAATTATTTTATGATAGGGAAAATCAGCTTTATGCAAATTAAACTTAGAGCCTTTCCACCAGCCAAATTGCATGTACAAATAGGTGCCCTATACTCTTATGATGTGACTTGCCAGTACATTCCATGTACTGAACTACATGACTGCAACATCTTATGTTGTAGGAATTTCTACGACGAGTAGGATTTCCTTCACTGGTGCAAAGACGTCCTATACAAATGGTTTTTACCCCCTTTCCATGACGGAGTTTTGAACCATCACCTAGTCAGTGTGTGCAATAGGGGGGGTCCTTCCCACACGACCCAGAAACTGTCGGGGATAGGCCCTCCGGTCACACACGCGGGGCAAACTGAGCTCGTGTGCGATTGGGCGAGGCATCAGAGACAATTATACATGCCCAATCATTTGCGTTTGTATGTAGTGAATCCCAGAAAAACGTTTCCGTTCGTATGTATATCACACACAATTTTTTATGTGGAAACATTTGTGCAAGGTGGCCTAACGCAAACAGTTCTCTGGCGGAAGCCGTGTGTGATTGTTAATTGATCAAACATGCCTACTTTCTAGAAACCGTGTGGGTTGTTTGAGTTCATCGCCCATGATGTTGTTAGAGAAACCGTCTGCAATAGAAAACCCCAATAAGCAGGGTAACTGGCCTATTAGTGATAATCCATGTAGTAGTCAAAATGACATTTCTTATAAAACACACCATATAGTTCATATCCGTATAATGGCAACTAGGATTTCATAATCGAATTACATCAGATAGCTTTAGCACTCAGTTACACCATATAGGGATATAGCTAGCCACGCCATTACACAACAACACCAAGTTTCACATGCAACATCGAAAACCTTTGGAAAGTAGCATCATACACGGTAAATAGACAGATGAATCTCATCTGGGTAACTGCAGAAGCAGAAGGCGAATATTGAGCCATCAGTGATGTTGAATGTCCTTGCAACTTTAGGCCAGGGGCTATGGATAATTGCCGGCCCAACCTTCGTCGTCTTGAGGAAGACTTCAATATTGTACCGTGGGAGTTGAATGAATACGTTCCTCGCCTCTTGACCATGCAGGTGGTTTGAGAGGTAATCATCGGTGAACTGCTTTGGAAAGTACTTAAAACAAAGATATGCATAAATCGTTGTTATAAATTTTGAAATGGCACAAGGGGGAAAAACAAGGTAAAAGAGTTAGTACCATCCTATAGTTGACTGATATCTTCTTCATTGTGCAAACAAAGATCTTGCTGTTATTCGTCGCAAGTTTCTTTATCCTAACAATCTTTCTGAGTTTCTTGACTTGACTGATATTCATGGACATCTCATTTCCCCATATGCAAAATGGGTCGAATAGTGGGTCTAAGCCTCTGACAGTTGGACCTACATCTGCAAGACCAAATTATAAGAAACCTAAATATTAGAATGATTCCTGCAACTGGACAATAATGTGCTATTAGCGAAAGGACCATGCATGAGCAAACCTCGATAGTAAACCGCAGTGCCTCCCATTGTTTCCATGCAACACATATAAGGAAGATCTTGATCAGGTTAACTGAGAGTTGCCATACTATCAGTAGAATATGATAATGAAAAATAAACAAATTGCAGATCCAACAGATTAACTCGAGACGCATGGAAAAGCCAGTTAACCTAACCAAGCATGCTAAACAACTTGGAAATAGAGCAATTATATATGTTTCTCATGTATTGAGTACAGCCAAATTCGATTTATTTCTCACATGCATAACAATACAAAATTGTACCCACAACAAATGAAAATCAAATTACAGAATTGAACCAAACAGTTAACTAGACAGCAGAACAAATGAACCAAAACAGTTAACTGAGCACGACATTGCAGAATAGGACATATACTAGAAGATAGGACAGTTAATGAAACCAAGATTGCTTGAGAACTACTACAAAATGTAGCAATTGTTGGGCCAAACTATTAACTGAACATTACATTTCAGAATATTAGATTGCATATTAACATTACAGAGGACAAATCACTAGAAGGCACTGGCAGTGGCCTAGATAAAACAGCACAAACTGTATTTTAAAGTAGACAACCGCGTGGCGGTGTCGACGGTGGCCTCGAAGATGAGTTGCTCTTCCAAGATCTGGCGGTCGGCATGCATGGCAGCCATCGCGACCTCATCCGCGCGTGCGGCCGCGATTTGCTTCTTCGCTGCCAGATGCTACTAGGCTCCACACTATACTGCGTGCAAAATGGCTGTGGGCGGCGCTTAATTGGAGGACGGGGCAGTGATTTGGGCGGAAGGTGTCGCGCCGTCGGTCGGGGCATGTGGGATGCGGAAGGAGGAGGATGTTGTGGGTGGGGTGTGGATTACCTGACCATATCGACGAGGTCGCGCAGCAAGAAGAAGGGTCGCTGGGGAGGAGGCGGCGCTGCAAGAAGAAGGGTCGCCTGCGAGGTGATGGGGCTACCAGTAAGCAGCAGCGAAGGTTTGAACTTGGAAAGCAAGGAAGAATAGTGGAAATGTGGCTTTTGGTGGGGCAAGATAGATATTTCCGCAGTGGCAAATTTTTTTTGCTCCGTGCCGCGAGAAACTGGCACGCAAGTGTGGTTCAAGCGTGGGCGATGGACTGTAGACGACGAAGCTTCCTGCGTAAGCCAGACAAGATGGTGCGCCAAGATATTTTATCTCGCATCCCACACGATTCTTGCTAGTAAACTGTTTGTGGTATACCTGATTTTTTTCATTCTGTTTTGAAAGACAAAATGGTGTTACAGAGGGAAATGATGGTGTTTGAATTGCTACAACACTTATCTGCAGTGCACATGCAACTATATGAGCGTCGTGTTAAAATTTGGAATTATTCCAGGTTTGTTTGCCCTTTTTTACACATTAATTGAGTTTATGGGCATTTAATGTGCACAATTCAAATTTGAACTACAAGCACATGCTCCAGTGCACTAAAGTTGGTTGAAAAATCACATGTGCATCCTTGGGTGAATTTCTAGGCCCCATGCAAGAAATGGGAATGAAATTCAAACATCAAGGCGTCGTGGCTCGGCCGGGAACATTGAGAAACTTGGTTTTTAAATTCCTGTTAATCCAAAACTTGCCTGAAAATCATGAAACTTGGCATGGTGTCATGTCATGGCACCAACATGTTGTGGTAAAAAAATTGGCCGAATTGGGACAAGTTTTGGTATAAGCTTCATGCAAACCGGAGCTTCTCTCACGAAGGCTCGTGGTTCCGAGAGGGAATGTGTCACCTTTGTGTGCGAAACGACATACGCTGCCTCCCCCCCTTCATTTTTTTACAGAGGCAACATAGAACTATATGAGTGTCGTGTTAAAATTTGGAATTACTCCGGGTTTGTTTGGCCTTTTTAATACATTAATTGAGTTTCTGGGCATTTAATGTGCACAATTCAAATTTGAACTACAAGCACATGCGCCAGTGTACCAAAGTTGGTTGAAAAATCACATGTGTGTCCTTGGGTGAATTTCTAGATCCCATGCAAGAAATGGGAATGAAATTCAAACATCTGGGCTTCGTGGCTCGGCCGGAAACATTGAGAAACTTGGTTTTTAAATTCCTGTAAATCCAAAACACGCATGAATGTCATGAAATTTGGCATGGTGTCATGACATGGCACCAACATGATGTGTAATTTATTTGGCCGAATTGGGACAAGCTTTGGTATAAGCTTCTTGCAAACTGGAGCTTCTCTCGAGAAGGCTCGTGGTTCCGAGAGGGAATGTGTCACCTCCGTGTACGAAACGACATATGCTGCCTTTTTCCTGCCTTGATTTTTTTACAGAGGCAACATAGACCAATAGGAGTTTCATGCTAAAATTTGGAATTATTCCGGGTTTGTTTGGACTTTTTTATTCATTAATTGAGTTTCCAGGCATTTAATGTGCATAATTCAAATTTGAGCTACACGCACATGCTCAAGTGTGCCAAAGTTGGTTGAAAAAGCATTTATGTGTACTTGGGTGAATTTCTAGGTCCCATGCAAGAAATGGGAATGGAATTCAAACATCTAGGCATCGTGACTCGGCCGGAAACATCGAGAAACTTGGTTTTTAAATTCCTGTAAATTCAAAACTCGCCTAAAAATCATGAAACTTGGCATGGTGTCATGACATGGCACAACCATGTTGTGGTAGTTTTTTTGTTCGATTTGCGAAGCCGCACACATTAACAACCAAAAAAGTCATTTTGGAACAAGTGCTATCACGTTACAATCAGAAACACAAGTATTATTGAAACCGTGGGCGTTCTACTTACCATTTATGTTCCGCCACGCGTCCCCTTTTTTTATTGGCTAAGAGGTGCCGTGCGGGGTAGCTATTTGAGTATGGGAGGCGTGCGATCAGACCCCTGCGCGTGCTTATCGGGAAGAGAGCCCTTTGACCTCCATCCGCTGCCCACCTCTCTCCCAACGTCTCCATTAATGGCGCTCGAGCCCCTGTTTTATGGCGTGGCTATGTCTCACTCGACTGAGATTTAAGAGAGAGAAAAGAAAATCTGAAAAGAAAATTTTGCACGGATCTTGATGTAAGATCTGACGTACATATATAGCATCGACTGCGACATATAGCAAGACTGATATGAATATATAAGGATGATGGCAGTGGATAATAATTGTCTTACATATTTAGGAAGATAATTAAAAATGCCACATGTGGCAACGCCTGAAATACACAAGGGAAAAAGAAGAAGGAAGACACCGATAGTGATCTGGCTCGCTGATCTCTACTTTCTTGATGCATCGCTGTAGGCCGCGGAGACTATTTCTCGCGGTGAGCGGCGATGATCTCTTTCATGTCCTCAATATGCTGCTTGGCAGCATCCACAGATTCCTCCACCAGCCTTTCACGCTTGATGCGGAGCATGGCATTCTCGTCCATAAGTTTCTTGACGATGACGCCCGTCCTCTTCAACAAGGCAGTGGTCTCCTTGTGCTACTTCGCCCTTCCGGCAATCTTCACCCTCAGCAGGTCGCGCTCGGTGTGGAGCTTCGCCTTGTCCTCCCCTAGTCCCCGGATGATGCCGGTAGGATTTTCAAACGAGGCATTCATCTCGTCCTGCAGCTTCATCCAGCCGGAGATCCTATCCATCAGGTCATCGAGCATAGCGTGCATGCGCCTGTGAGAGTAATCGCCTAGCAGTGAGACATTTTCCCAGGCCGCCGTGGCACGGGAGAACCTCTCTGCTGTATTCCTGGCGCGGTAGGACATATTTGCTGCTTTCGCACCACGGACGGACCAGTATGCGGCATCGATAGCGCAACGGGACCTCTGTGTTGCTTCGGCGGTGCGGAGGGACCTCTGTGTGGCTACGGCGGTGCGGCGGGACATGTCGGCTGCTTTTGCGGTGAGGCGGGACATCTCTCGTGCTTCCGCTTCCATGCTCGCCTCTCAATGGTAGTAATTTCTTGACCCAGAACTCATGCGGGCCATTGTAGACACAAGGGAACAACGATGAAAGACTTGTTTGTTTTTGTGGATGAGCAGTTGAGGAGGAATGTGCACTCATCTTGGAGTAGGTAGTATTTATAACCGAGTACTAATATACTCCTAAATGGGAAACCTTTTAGGTTTTGATCAATGTGAACAGGTTTGCAATTAAATAAAGCGTGGTAGTAATTTGGAATGTGACGGGACGCAAGCTCAAAATTTATTGACGGTTCTAGTTTAGAAGTGCGGCACGATTCCCGGATGGTGTAACGTGGGCATGTGTTCTCGGCCGCGTACGTGGCGTTTGCACCATAGGGTGCACCGCAATATGCGATGTCAGCACATGTCTTGTTCCATCAACCGTGCGCGCTCGTTATTACCATCGTGCATGCTTCTTTTAATTAGAATGAGTGCCCGTCTAGCGCACACACCTTGATCTGTCTAACTATTTCTGTTTGTTGTGGCTAATCGCAAATAGTTCATCCGTCTGAAGTGTATGCCGTCAATCGCAGACACCTTGATCTGGTTGACCGTTTCTGTTGTGTTGCCTAATCGCAAATAGTTCATCCGAGTGAACTGTATGCCATCAATCGCACACACACCTTGATCTACCCGATCGTTTCTGTTGTGTTGCCTAATCACAAACAGTTCATCCGGGTGAACGGTATGCCGTATAATGCACACACCTTCATCTGACTGCCCGTTTCTGTTGTTAAGCTCATCACAAACAGTTCATTCGAGTGAACTGTATGTCACGCATCGCACACGCAATATAATCTGAAACGTGTTTGTTGTCTCCGCCATCGCAAACGTTTTGTATATTTTTTGACGATTTTATTACATCACCGTTTGTGATTAATGCATCGCACACAGTTTCGTCGAAGGGTCTTTGACTGTAGTGTCGCATTTGGACCATCCTGCGGTAGTGGTTGTAGGGTTACGATCGACACTTAACTTGCCATTGGTGTTGACGGGACTCCACACCCATATGATTGTTTTCTGTTGTGTTAAATGAGATATAATCTGGATCTACGTTATCTTTTTAACATGTGATGTTATGGTATTTCATCGATGTACTGTGTGTGTTAGCATACTAGTGCAGGGATAGCACAGAAAGCACAGAGGCACCGATCCTTTTGGGTCGAGTCGCTACAGAGACATGAGGTATAATCTGGATCTACGTTATCTTTTTAACATGTGATGTTATGGTATTTCATCGATGTACTATGTGTGCTAGCATACTGATCCAGGGATAGCACAGAAAGCATAGAGGCACCGATCCTTTTGGGTCGGATTGCTACAGAGATGGTACCAGAGCACAAGTTGACTGTAGCACGTGACCCTAGAAACTGGAAAGCCCTTAGGAAAGGATCTCTCAAAAACTTTATTTTCAAAAAGATCCTTTACCTTTCTTCTTTTCTGAGCTTTATCAAATATTCTCTTTTTACTTAGACAATACCCTTTCCCTTTTGACCACACGGAGGATCAACTGAGACCACTTCGAGAAGGACAAGATATCTGACAAATGAGGACCACTTCAGAGTAAATAGGACTACACCATACACTAGAGGAATTGAAGCCACAACAGTCGAAGACTTGAGGAATTTGAAGAAACTGAAGAATTCCAAGATTTATATGACCTTTAGAAGACCAAACCCCTATTGTATACTCACGTTAGATGCGATGATTTGTAAGCTATCATATTTTATGTGTGTTTTTCGACAGCAACAAATAAAACCTGTCTTCGAAACTATGTTGTTTGTTTGTATGGGCATCTTTCTCCCTCTCTTATCTCATGCCCAAAACCCTTGGACCCAATAGATGATGAATTAAGATGGACTTGTATTCTCTGGACCGATGACTCAGCCAGAGGCAGAGCTATGGATTCAGAACATGGAAAAGCACTTCGGGAAAAATTTGATTGCAAGGAAGTATGAGGTTCAATACGCTCTTCAGTACTTTACAGAAAGTGTTGCAGCATGGTGTAAGATGCACCAAGCTATACAAGGATGGAATGGAGCAAAAACTTGGGAGGAGTTCAAGATGACTCTACTGAGGTCTCGTCTTATCCAGAATCCCTATGGCAATAAAATGAAGAAGCATTGTGCATGCAAGATCTGCGGAGAGACAGGACACACCCATGAAGAACACAAGAATGGATGCCCTCATTGTGAAGGAAATCACCCAACTGAGGAATGCCCGATTGGGCAGGTTACTTGTTTCCCGTGTAAAGGAACTAAGCACTACCCTGCCTAGTGTCATATTTACCCCAAGGTATCCTCAGGGAAAGTTTAAAAGAACCTGTGATGAAGGAAGATGTTGACGACCCTCACGGAGAAGGCCTAACCAGATTTTACTCCCATGCTTGCTATTCATGTGGAGAAGAAGGACATTTTTCATAGTATTGCACGAAGCAAAGCCAAGAGTATCAGGGAGACTTCCCGACAGAACAAGTGGAGTTTGATCCATAGGAGATAGAAGAATTGATCGGAACGAAGAAGTCCAGGAAGAGAAAGAGCATGTATCCCCTGAACAACCCAGTTTCTGTAAAGAAGGACCAAAGTCATATCACATGTTTCAAGTGCAAGAATACAGGTCATTGCGCTAGCAAATGCCTAGAAAGGAAGACAAGAACCCAAGGATCCAGGATAACCACTAGGAAGCCCCTGGTGTCGGTGTCAAAACCGGCGGATCTCGGGTAGGGGGTCCCGAACTGTGGATCTTGGATCGATGGGGAAAAGTAGACATGGGACATGATGTTTACCCAGGTTCGGGCCCTCTCTAAGAGGTAAAACCCTACGTCCTGCTAGATTATATTGCTTGTGTATGAGGGGGTTACACAGTAGATCTACCACGAGATCAGACGAACTAAACCCTAACTAGTAGGATGGGGATTGTTCTACGGACTAAGCCCCCTGGTTTATATAGACACTAGGGGTACTAGGGTTTACAGATAGTCGGTTACATCAAGAAAATATTGGATCTTCCATCTTGACTTGGGTAACACACCAAGGCACAAAACGTCTTCGGTCTGGATATGATGCGGCCCAATAGTCTGGCCCACGTGAGATGAGCCGGCACCCCGAGGACCCCCTAGTCCAGGACTCCCTCAGTAGCCCCCGAACTAGCCTTCAATACTGGAGCCCACAACTGTTGATCATCCCGTGATTCCCAAAATCTTCGGCTTGCGAGGCGAGTTCCTGATCTTCACACTGTTCGGCTAACTTCAACAATTCAGTTTTCGAAGACTCCTCGATCCGTCCAGTCATAGCGGGCCCCCTGGCCATTTAATTTTGTCAGGGGCGACCCTCGATTTTTGTGCAGCCGCCAGAAGGCGAGCAGTCCTGTGTTCTTTTACAAAAACACCCACCCAGGACCAGGAACAAATCTATTAAATAGGCCAAAGGAGCATCAAGTGGTCCATCCATACCCAAGGAAGGAACCCCACCCTGCCTAAAGAAAATCCTCATGGCCGGCGCCCCTGGCTCATCCTCGCGCCCTTACAGCCGTCTCCCAGGCGACTGGCCCAGCTGCTCCGTGCCATGGATTCAGCTATGCGACCTTCAGCGGCAAGGGTATCTCCCAGCCGCAGATGTCGTGCCCGTTCGCGCTGGGCTGACCTCAGACAACGGCGAGGCCTTCGCAGAAAACTTTCCCAATCCAAATAAGGATGAGAGGGTATGTTTTGTATCCTTCCTCCTAAGAGGTCTAGGATTCCCCAGTCACCCGTTCTTAAGGGGCCTGCTAGAGTTTTATGGGATCCAACTCCATCACCTCACCCCGGTATCAATTCTGCATATTTCTGGCTTTGTTGCTCTCTGCGAAATGTTCCTGGGCTTCGAGGCACATTTCTAACTATGGCGAAAGTTTTTCTGCCTCGTCCCTCGCACCCATGGGGGGTCAATTCTTGAAGTAGGTGGGGCCGAGGTGTGCCGCATAGCCGGCACTGGATACCCCATTGGGATTCCAAAAAAATATTCTGAAGACTGGTCTTCGGAGTGGTTTTATATCGAGGATGTCTCCCTGTTCGAACTAGTTCGGAGGGGTCTGCCCGTGTATTCGGATGCCCACTTAAGAAACAACTTAACTGGCAGCCCAAGGGCCCTTCCCAGGAAGAGTCTGTCGAGGTACAGTGCCTAGCCGCGAAGGTAAGGGTGCAGGCATGGTAGATTGGCCATGGTTGACATAATGGCCGCGACGATCGAACGATGCGTGCAACCCCTCCAACAAAGGATGCACCCCCAATGGAGTTATAACGGGACAAGTGACGCATCCCGCTACAAGCGACAAGGGCCGGACAATCAAGAAGCAATGGCCGCCATGTTGGCGGATCTATTCAAAGGCGAGGAAGAAGAGTTCGCCCGCCTGAGAAACTGGAAAGGCTACTCGGGCTACAACCCCATTGAATGGGTAAGTTTAAACTTGTGTACATAGCTCGGATATCACACCCGAATGCTGATCGGCTCAATCATTTTTCTGAACAGAGTTGGAGACGCCAAGTTGAAGGCATCAGGTGCCCCACTCCTCAATCGGAGGATCATTCTTGTGACGACGACCCAGGCTTTCACGAGGACACGGAGATATCGATTGACTTCGAGGACGGGGTTTTCTTTCAGCAAAGCCTTGATGGTTCTAAGGTGGCCATCACAGCCGATCATCCAGGGGTCCTCCCCTCCTCCGCCGTAAGTAGCAAGAAGGCTACCTTTCCAACAAAGTGTTTGCCTTGCGCTACTCCGGCTACGCTAACTTCTACTCCCAAGGGTCACCGTACCTCACACCGAATACCAACAGAGACGGTGTCAATTCCGGCCAACAAAGGAGCCTCCAAACGGAAAGCAACCATGCCAATCGCATATTCGAAAAAAGGTAATATGTTCTAAAATTGCCATCAGTTCATCACCGACCTTATCTATGAGAGGCACCGCTGAAATTCAATCCAGGTCAACAGGAAGAAGATTCCACCCCAACCGTCCGAAGACATCAAGGGAGTGTTAGGGAGTGGCCGAAGACCCTCAGCGTGGGCGAAGGTTAATGTAGGGGATCCTACAATACGTCAGCCTATAGAAGATCCTGAGGATGTTTCAGTTACCAATTCGGAAGTTGAAAGTGTGATGAATCACCGACGATGGAAGGAATCCCTGCGCCAGGCTGCCAAGAATTTAATGCTTTCAATTCGGTCAACGCATATCTCGGAGGGGCCCGAACAGGTCTCGTGGAAATTGCCAATCTTCTGTCAGCCGATATGCAGGTAAGGAATGATTTCCAATGACCAAATGTAAATACTAACCCAGTAGCCCCCGAGCCTTGAATCGGGCGGGACGGCCGAGTTAAGGGTCTGAGAAATGTGTATCGTTTGCTGCAGGCCTTAAAGGACAAGAATAAAAAATTGTCCGAGGACCTTGAGCTAAGCTGAACATGGTTGGCTGATGCGGAAGCCGAATTGGAGGCTATGAAGAAGTTCACCAGTGAGGCCCATGGTGAGGGAAAGCTCTAAATTTGCATGAATTAAGCCATCATGGTTTGTTTAACACCGGCCGTCTTTATAGCAGCTGAATCCATAGGTCAACTACAAAAGGACCTGGACGCCGCCAAAGAAACTCATCGGTATGCGGAATCACAGCATCAAGCCAGTCTTCGGGTTTTGAAACGAAGCCAGGAGGAGACCAACAAATTGAAGATGGAGAACCAACAACAGGCCGAAGAACTGGAGAGTCTAAAAACTCAATTGGCGCAAGTCCGCGGAGAAAACCACAGCTTGAGAAGCGACATGTTCAGTAAGTTTATCTGTGAGCATTGGATAAGTATAGAATTGTTCCGTGCTTGAATGTAAAAGATATGCCATGCTTTTGATGCTACGTCTCCTGACTGGCCGTCCCGGAGAGGAGGTCCAGTCCTTTGGCAGGACCATGCTGAAGGAACTGTCTATGGTTCATGAGAAAGCTCGAAAGGCTATGAAGAACCACTACAAAAAAATACACTTCCGTGATGATACGTGTTTGTCATAGTAGGTCACGTTTTTCTGTCATGCATGTACATCCACGACGATTTTATGACAGAATCAAGATAGTCATACCTATACTATCGTAGAAGTGTTCCATGACAATACCAAAATTATCATCACAGAAGTGTCCACTTCCATGATGATAAATGGCGCGTCATGGAAGTGTTTTCGTCAAGGGTAACCGACACGTGACATCCACCATAACGGGTCGCCGTTAAGCTATCGGGTTCTGGTTTGGATCCGATAACCCGTTAATAGCCCTGACCAATGGGGATTTTCCACGTGTAAAATTCTCATTCGCCGGAGGATCCACGCAGATGTCAACCATCCACTGGACAGGAGTCTCCAATGAAACGTTGACACATGGGACGGGCCAATAGAGGCCCATATAGGTTTAAAAGTCGGCCCAGGAAAAGGCCCACAAGATTTCGTCAGATCTAATGGGCCGGCCCATTCATTTTTTGGACCAAATTGTGGTCCACATCAAATACAGTCCGTTAAATGCCTGCAATATTCTGGGCCAGTTTATGGCCCATATCAGATCCGGCCCGTTAACAGCCTGCAATAGTTTGGGACAAATTATGGCCCATAACAGATACGACACTTTAATAGCTATTGTGCCTTTGGGCCAATTGGGGGCCTGCTTTGCTCTTCGGCCTGTTAATGGCCCTCTTAACAGTTCAGCCCGGTATTAGTTTCGGCCTGTCAGCGGCCCTGTGTACATATGGGCCTCTTTCGGCCCGGTTTCACTTTCGTCCATTTAAAGGCCGAGCTGCATCTGGGCCTAATTCTGGTCCATTGAGACTTTCGGCCTCTTAACGGCCCGTAGTCTTCGTGGATACATTTTAGCCCAAACTGCCTATCGGCCCGTAAAAGGCCCTTGATAGTGTTGGGCCTAATTTTGGCCCGCTATGCAATCGGCCTGCTTCCAGCCCGTCCTGAAATTGGGCTCACCAAGGCCCAACAACATTTCGGCCTCTTAATGGCCCGTCATATCACTGGGCCAATAATGGGCTGATGTATATTCCAGCCTGATGTCGGCCCGTGATTTGTTTGATACAATTCAGGCTCAATCTACATCTCAGCCTGTTAAAAGCCCATTTTATTTTCTGGCCCAATTAAGGCAAGCGCTTTACTCGGCCTTTTAATGCCCGAAACTAATGGAGGGCCAGATTAAGTCTAGGCCTACTAAAGGCCCAAGATGATTGTAGGCCCACGGTTCGGCCCATTCATAGTGATTGGTGGCCGACCAGTTTTAGTACCAATTTTTTATATATAAACCTAACGTATTGGCTAATTGCGCTCCTGTCAAAGATTACGACCTTTTCTCAGAGCGATGATAGAACATACAACAAATAAATTACAGCATCGTGACGAAGAATAAACCTAGACTATACAACAAAGAAATTACAGCATATTACATCCCATGGGCATCAAAGTTCGCCGCCAAGGATAATAAAGGGCAACCAGACAGCAGATTCCATACACTGGGTAGGTCGCCACCAGTGGAAGTAAACATGCCAACAAAATAATAGACATAACCGACAGCACTTCACCACAGTTCAAGAAAGGTTAGTCCTGCCCAGGAGCTACAGCGCAAGCAGCTTAGGAACCTGATGAGACTGCGCTTGTTTGACGCTTATATCCACCAACTCAAACTGCATAGCATCAATAGACGTCCTGTACTTATGGTTAATCTTGCATAGCGATTGGAGTTCCAGTCGGATTTGAGTGGAAGCATGTCTATCTGCTTGAATTTCAGACTGAAGAAGTCAAACAGATTCAGGCGGCGACTTCATCGACCTTGTGTCATTGCCATTAGCAAGTAAGTTTCACACTACATCAAGACATGACTTTGGGGTTGTATCGCTATCCTCAATATGTGTTGCCTTCTTCTCTGGAATATATGTTGGAGAGACAAGCAATGGGTTCATCTCACTATCATTGTGGCAGTTCTTCCTAGCATCAGTGATGTCACCCTGAATGAGAAACAAGTAGGTAGATAATAGGTTTTGCACATATTAGCATCAGTGCTGTCAATTCATCTCATTTCTTAGTCAGAAATAAAGAGACGCTGTTTAAAATAGCATTAACATAATAGGCATTGTTCATAGTTAAGACGGCAGGAAATGGCATTGTGCATGAGCGGCCAGCTCCACCACACCACTGGATTATAGATCAAGAACACAAGCATACATGTAGTGCTAAACAACGTATAAGCATGAATGGTGAGTGTACTATCAATTTATACCATTTCAGATTGGTAAATAAAGAGACACGATTTAAATAACATTAACATAATATGTCATTGTTCATAGTTAAGACATAGCAGGATATGACATTGTGCTAGAGTTGGTAGTTTCACCACACGACTAGATTACAGATAAGAACACAAGCATACATGCAGTGCTAAAGAAGATAACTTGCTATGTTTAGTTTAATTTACATGGTATGAATAAGGAACTAGGTTGTGCAACTAAAAACTGAAATTGAGAAGGAGAAACTTATGTTTATGTACTTCTTTGTAATAAACTTTGAACATGCAATTTGATGCAGACAACAAAAATAAACAGCATTTGCAGTCATAGCTATCCAAATATACACAACAAAGTTTGAAGGCTTGAGGAGGACAAACTTACGTTAGTAGTGAAGACCTGCTCTATAAAGCCCTTGTCCATATTGATGGGGGGCAATTCAAGAACTTTACAACAGACTCTTCTCCAAGAGCATTGCCTTTATTCTACATTTTGTTAAGAGTAAATATAGATGTGATAATATAGGAACAAATGGCGATTATTAAAGCTAAGATGCAGACTGTAAATGTAAGTACAACATACATGCAAAAGGCACTGACAAGAGCAATGCAGAGCTAAACTTCTTCAGTAGCATTGGTTTTATTCAATATTTTGGCAATAGTAAATATAGATGTGATGTGTAGAAAATGGAGGGCAAGGGAATAAGCTGGAAAGTGTACATGAACAACTAGCTGACAATATAAGTACAGTGATGAAGGACAACAGATACTTACAAGAACAATGCAAAGCAAAACTTCTACATAAGCATTGGGTTTATTCTACATTAATGTAAGCATTAATATAGATCTGATAATTTGGAGCGAACAGTGGATAAGTAAGCTATAATGCACAATGATGTCACATAATCCACCAGGTATGAATGTAAGTACAACGATAGGACAACAGGTACTAACAAGAGCAAAGCAGTGAGCAACATAGTTGCGATACCCTAGGTTTTGCGGCGCTGGTTCTATCGCCAATATAAGTGGGGTGCTATCTGATTTCTCCGATACCACCACTTTTTTCAAGGACTTTGCTTGTACTCCCTCAGGTTCTGCAATCACCCTCTTCCTTTTGGATGTTTGAAACAGAAGAACATCATTTGAATGGAAAAACATGGTACTCCCTCCGTCCAAAAAAGCTTGTCCCAAGCTTGTGGATTGAATGAATGTATTTGGCACTAACTTGGTGCTAGATAAATCCATTTGAGGGACAAGCTTTTTCAGACAGAGGGAGTATGACGACAAATGGAATAGGTATTGATAATGGATGGGCATGGCATCTTCACATATATCATGAGTAAACTAAGCAGATGGCGGTGCAACGAAACAGAAGAAATGCAAGACACCTTATGCAAGATACGTGCAACCAATAAAACCTTGCCAAATTAGAACAGGCACCTTATTGGGTGAATAGGATAGGCCATATGCCTTTGACTCCTTGAGCTCAGAATAGTCATTAGGATCATATGCTGAATACGAATCTGTAGGTCGGGAGCATGTGGGTTTCATTGCATCCAGAATGGACATCAATCCCTTGATGCCAAGTTTGTTACCCATTGAACTATTCCGCAATATTCTTCTGATGTGCGCATTCTTATATTCATTTTGATTACGTACAATATCTGAGAAGCATGAAAACATAAATAGTAGTGAGATTATCTTTGTAATGAAGAGGATATTCTAATATACTAGGGGCTCCCTGTAAACCCTTGTGTGCTATCAGTGGATTCTGACGAGAGAGCCCATGTGTGATGTAATATGGTGCATAGATAAATATAATCTGGCACAACTACACAAAAAATAGGCTCCCTGTTGGGAGCTCCAGATGGAAGGATAGTTGGCAAATGATAGGTTCATAATATTCTGTATAGAAAGTTTATTGCCAAACCATGATAACGAGAGCGCACAGCCACTAGGCAGATCGTAGTGTAGATAAAAGGGGTACACCATAACAATTATAAATAAATAGCGATAGTGGAACTGGCTAGAAAATATGGGGTTGTATTACTGCTACTAATATAAAGCCTATCGATTACCTACATGCCAGCTCTATTCATCTGAAGGCGCACTGCTGTTACTATCAGTCTAGTCTATCAAAGACCGCACAGCTCGCACCATTTCCTGCATATTATGAGGGGCATGTAGTTTAGGTTGATGGGTTGAGGAGCATTGCTTGCACGTCTCGAAGCACCTACGATGATGGTACTGAATATATGGGAATGTCTTGACGCAAGTCGCCTGACTTTTGTCATTTGGGTCAGTCGACCATTCCAGGCGGTTGGATGAAGATCCTACGTCTCCTAACCCTTCTTCTTCCTCGCCTCTTATTCTTCCCCTACAGACCACCGCACGGGCCGCCGGCCGAACCACCAGCCCCTACCCTCCCCTGAACTGCCCACCACCTCCGGTCTTCCGGCGGCCCTGACCATCCCTCTAGCCAACCCCAGCCCCACCCGCCCACCCGCGTTGAGTTTTGCCTCCGGTGAGGCCCCACCATAGCCCGACGACCGCCCCCCACAACCACTGTCCCCACCCAAAACCCTAAGATAGATAATGGGGTAGCCCTCCGGCGAGCCCCTTCCTTCTCCCTAGCGAACTCGGGCAAACTCCCAAAAATGGACTGACCCCAAATTAAAATTCAGTCGACTGTCATTTAAGCTAATGTGGAATATAAAAGGGGAAAACCATAAGCATTGCGAGTATAGTGGTGAGCGTGCCATGGCAGATCTGAAGGTGCAAACCGGACAAAGGCAACTTCGCAACCAATGTTTGGTTTCAACTAACAAGTAAGATTCTAAGTGATGGACAAGAAATCACAGTAAAGCAGTGGCTATCTATTTTCTTGCTGAGATAAGTAACTTGAGAAGATACAAAAGAGTACCGCCTCTGGTGTGGCGCCGTGTAAGCATCTGCTGAGACGTTGAGGGTGCTGCGGTAGTGATGGCTGTCGGCGGCGTGGAAGCAGATCTAGGAGGGTAGGCGGTGGCGGTGAGGGAAATATCCCAGCGCGATGGACGAGACGGTCGTACGAGCGGCCTCGACAAGGTGGACGACGGCGCGGATGAAGCGAGAGGACGCGATGCAAGGATCCTGGTCCAAAGCCGTGGATGAGAGAGGTCGATCTCTTGTAATGGACGACAGCGCCGGTATAACAGCTCCGGCATGGTGGAGGAGGACGGCAGTGGATGGGGTGGCGGACGGAGGAAACTGGGGTGGAGAGGGTGTTTTGGCACCCACGGAGTACGAATGGGGAAATGGAGGGAGAGAGGTAGGGGGGAACCATGTCTTCAGGACGCGCTTGTCTCAAATGTGAGGAAATTTACAAACTTAGCCCCCGTTTATATTTTCCTACATCACAGCAATATTGGTCGGTTGGGGATAGGATGGTAATCTCGCATACACCGAATATTTGCCGACGGATATTTCGGCCGAGGAGAGTTTGTTTTGGCGCCCACCCTGTATGAATCCGGGGAGGTGAGAGGCGATTTCGGCCGAGGAGAAATTGTGTTTTGGCGCCCGCCATGTATGAATCCTGGTGAGAGGAGGTTATGTCATGTTTGAGTGAAATTACAAGCCTGCCCCTATCGAAACCTATAGAAATCAAGCCGATTGGTTTTGAGTGTCAGGGTTAGGCAGTAATTTCCATCTCCCCGATTTTACGCCACTTCGTTCAAATTTTTGGAGAAAAGATTGCACGTTTACCGTGCCAACTCAATTTGAATCCATTTTGTATTCTTTTTTTTGGGTAGGATCCATTTTGTATTCCAATACAAATCTATATACATCATTTTTTATATATACTTTCAAAAGCACAACACCCTTTATACATAAATATGGTTTACAAATGGCATGATCTCAGATTCATAAGGCTGAATCCATCTTAATTTGACTTTTCAAATATGTGAAACCACTTTATGTTGAAAGCCAATGTATGCATTCCTCGCTAACTATCTCCAATTAATGCGTATTTCATGCGGGTTTTTTTTACTTCTCAAACACGTATAATGTGTTTGACACACGCAGCATATATATAGTGTAATCCCGTTTAGACATTAATTGCATATAAACCATGCATTGTCTCTAATTAAAAAATCTATGGATCACTAATATTGATAAACTAAATATCATTACACGTGTCCCCAAATTCAAATGAATATGCATGTTTGATAGACCAATTTTCGTTATGATATTTATCGATGTCCTGATCTCTAGTTTAAATATTTGAATGCCCTTTAATCTAGATATTCATCTCATATAGCTATCACTCATGCTTATATAGCTCTCTAGACCTATACACCTTCACTGTCTCACGGGTATCTCTCGTGCTACTTGTATGTCGACAACAGTCTTTTATCTTCGTAACACATTGACGGTACTCTCTCCCTCGACCTTCACTCTATCTCTCTCGAAGTATATCTCGCTCACTACTATGTGTCTCTAATTAACTATGATTCTCCCTGTGAAATCTCTTTCTCTCACACAAACACAAATTTCGCCTCCCGGGGTCTCATTTCTCTCTACTATTTCCCATGTATGCTGCTCACACACACACCATCGCACACATAGATGTCTCGCCCTCCCTATGTCTCAGTAGCCACGACTCTCCCTCTTAAATATCTCTCCCTCTCACACAAACACAAACTCCGTCTCGTAGGGTCTCATATCTCTCCACCATTCCTTTTGTATGTCGCTCAGACACCCTCTCTCCCTAGGGATATCTCGCGTTCCCTGATATGTCTCCCTAGCTACGACTCTCCTTGTGAAATATCTTTCTCTCTCACAAACACAAAACTCCGTTTCTCGAGATCTCATTTCTCTCTCATATTCGTTTGAATGTCACTCACATTGTCAGGGACCATCCCTAGCTATACATGTACTTGGGCTGGCTCTTGGATATCACATGGGCTGGGCCTGGTCGGGCACCATCAGACTGCTAGGAGCTACAAATAGCTAGAGTGGAAGCAATGACAGACCCATCTAGTGGATCAACGGCGAAATGGCATCCGGCGGCTACCTCCTTCCCCTACCTCTGTTATTCCCCTACCTTGTTCCTCTTCGCTCCTGTAATCCAATTCGTGTGTACTCGAAGATTGTATCTCGTAGATTGTGAGAGAGATAACTGGTACCTAACATCTTGTATTCAGAGCCAGTCCACCACCTTTCCACCACCCAATTTTCCCCAATTTTTCTTCCACACCAATTCATCTGTTCCACCGGCGACGACGCCATGCCTGCCGACTTACCACCGGAGTGGGATGCCATGTCTGCCAAGGAGCAGTTGTTGTGGTATCTCAAGAGATTATGCGCTAAGGCGGAGGAGATGAGCACCGTGTTGGGTGTTGCACGGGTGAGTGACCCTCCCATGGTCACCTCGCTTGTCGATCCAGCGGCCTCAACCACGACGCATGCCTCGTCGGTGCCCGTCCACGAAGTCTCCTACTCCACCACCAAGTCCCGGGAGATTCCCACGGTCGCCCATGATGGAGCCCCGGCATGCATCGCGATGGTGCCCGTCACCTGTTCGATGAAGTGCTCGACCCAGGTCGACACCATCGACAGCATCGACGAGGTCCATGACGCAGCCATCGCCGTCCACCTCGAGCCCACGGTCGACCCCATCTCGGTCCTAGAGGTCATCCACAAGGCAGCCCCTGACTGCATCATGGCGCCACCTGTGACCTGTTCGACCGATTGCTTGAATCAAGTTGTCGCTCACGGCAGCATCAACAAGGTCCGAGATGTCGCCACCGTCATCTTCCCCGTACCCGCAGTCAACCTCCAGCCCGCCCTCGTCACCACCGTTCATGTCGACAATGGGTTGGGACCTGTCCCCGACGACGCCACTCCGGAGCTTGCTTCCCTCGAGGTGCGTGGTGCAGGTCACGAGGTTGTTACCATCGACGTTAATGTGCCCACCGCGTTGGCATTCACCAGGTCGCCGGTGTGGCCCAGCTCCAACTTCGACACCTCCACCCTTGTGAAAAACAAGGTTTCAGCCATCAAACGAATGCAGTTGTCCATGGACCATGACCTGGACATGCCACCCACAAGACAGCAAGGAATACGGATACGTCCGATGCCGTGGCCATTACTTTGGAGAGACATTGCAGACGGCAGCGAGAGCAGTGTTGGTTCCTGTCCCAGTAAGCATGCCAAGCTATTTTCTGACGATAAATAGTGGCCTTTGGAACTCGGTACATGCACCATTATTCTTGCTCTTGAAATGCATCATTCTGGTCTTGTTCCTCTCGTTTTACATCAGCTTTGGAGTGTGAAGAAACACAGTGCTGGGAACACGGTGAGCAGTTTTGGTTCTCAGTTAATACAGTGTGAGCCAGTGCTCTATTCTGATCTAGCTAACATCACTGAACAAAGGCAGCTCACTTCCTTGGTTCCCACTGAGCCAAGCAATTGTTGTGAGGCTGGGTCGAAGAGAGTGAAAATCAACCCTCTATCTGTTTTCCCTAGTTGCTCTAAACAATCCCAATGGAAAGTTGCATGGACACCCAGTTCCAATAGGAAAACATCTGCTAGCAGGCCCTACCTTATGCCATGGACGTCATTTGCTTGCTCTCCTAAAGAAGTGATTCTGAAGCACACAGGTCTGCTGCCACAGGTTACATATGCGATGTTGTATTTATTTCGTGATCTGAATTCTATGAGAGCATCCTTGAGGCATTTGCCAAGTGTGCAACTTAAACCATGTCCTTTTGAGAAGTTTATTTGCTGGATTCCCACGGCACCCAGAGATATTCCTATTGCGAGTCAGCCAATAATGCAAATTATCTGTGGTCTGTACCTGAATGTCGTGGAAAGCTGGTCAATTATCTTGTCAGTGCAGTCCTCTCATGAATTTTGTGTTCAAGATGCACATCTGCTGTTCAGGTTCAGTCAAAAAAATGTACACCTGAAGCTACGATGGCCATCTTGTTCTTGCAATTGTCAAATAGAAATACAAGGGCCAAATTGGGTTATGCCTACATCAGTGCACTGGAAATTTTCATGGAGTGGTTCTGCTTCAATCAGCTTACACATTGGCAATGCATGGGGACGGTGGTTCAGTCTACTTGGAAAATACATATGGGTACTCACAGGTAAACAATGGCTTTTGGAAATCTGTACATGTTCTATTACTATTGCTCCTGAACATCATCATTCTTGTCTTGCTATTACGAGTGCACATGTATTTCAGAGCATGCATGTATCTCGACAACTTGGGCCATATGAACTAGTCTGGGTTGTGCAGTCCTCTTATGAACTTTGTGCTCAAGATGTACAACTAAGGTTTGGGTTCAATCAGAAAAATGGTCAGTCGAAGCTACAACATTTTGCCTATGATTGTCGAGCAATACATGTGCAATCAGAACTACCCAAAAAGGAGCTCCCTGATAAATTATGTTCCAATGTTAGCAATTTGTGTTGGCATGCAATTACATCTGCCCCTGATCTGGGTTCAGTGGAATATTGTGAGGACCTATTTCTAGTTACCGATGAGCAGTCTATGAAGTTGGATACTACTAGAAACCTTGTGTGCAAAACCCACGAGCATTGGAACTTGTCCGAGCATCACATACTGGAGCATGCTACTGTGTGTAGTATTTCTATGGGTGACAAATTGCAAAGGAAGATTCAGCTTATGAGCTTGTCAGTGCACCAAAAACATTTGAGTCAATGGAAATTTAAGTGGAGTGGCCATACTGTCAGCGGAAGTCGACAGATAACGTGGGTCGTGTATTCCTATGAGTTCCATAGCAACTCAGTGGTGTTTGCAACTGCTATTTCAGCTACAAGTTTGGCAATTCTCCAGCTTGATACTTGGGTTGGCTACCTGCTATCTTCAGGTGTTGCTGATCCTATGTTGTGTGCAATCTTCCCTGGCCAGAAAACAGTGATGCTCTGTAGCCGGGTTGCGACCTTGGTGCAAGTGCAACAACACATCAGCAAGATTTTCCATCGCTTGCCTAGTTCCAGCAGCAATTCGAAGTTGGGGTCTGACATGAGCATCGACCAACTGGGCACGTCTTGGGATCCTGGAGAGCTTGCATTGTTCGTGTTACTAGAATTCACTCGGCGAGCAGTTCCTCAAGGAGGGAGGGGCATCATCATTGTTGCTGCTGTCATCGCGCAAGGCTATGCCGACCACGAGTACTACCTCAATTTCGACCACGGCTGTACTGACAATGGCTACGCTCTCAACACCTTCGACTGGGTTTCATTCATCCACAACAATTACTTCTCCCTCGTTGAAGTCTACCCCGAGTCCGACCAAGTCCAGGAACATCAAGTGAAATGGGATCCGGGTGGTTCTTGGTGGGTCGACGGCTTGGGGTCAAGCCGCATTTCAAGGAGGGAGGGATGTCAGGGACCTTCCCTAGCTATACATGTACTTGGGCTGGCTCTTTGATATCACATGGGCTGGGCCTGGCCGGGCACCATCAGACTGCTAGGAGCTACAAATAGCTGGAGTGGAAGCAACGACAGACCCATCCAGTGGATCAATGGCGAAACGGCATCCAGCGGCTACCTCCTTCCCCTACCTCTATTCTTCCTCTACCTTGTTCCTCTTCCCTCCTGTAATCCAATTCGTGTGTACTCAAAGATTGTATCACGTAGATTGTGAGAGAGATAACTGGTACCTAACACACATGCACTCTCTCTCTATCTCTCTCCCACCCACACACATAACTCAGCCTTCTGATCCACTTGACTATTATCTCTAACACACACACTAGCCGATCTCCCTCTAGCTATCATCTCTATCTTTCTATTTCTCTGTTTCTCCACCAACCTTCTTTCTCGCCCACACTCTTGCTTCCTATCATGCACACTATATCTGTTTCTCTCTACATGCATTCATGCACCCTCTTTTTATCTTTCTCTCTCACACACATAACTCACCCCTCTAAACCACTCGACTGTTAACTCTAACACAAAAACTAGCTAGCATCTCTATCCCTCTATCTATTTGTTTCTCCGTCAACCTTTCTTTCTCGCATGCACTCTTGCTTCCTATCACACACACTATATGTGTTTCTCTATACATGCATCTATAGGTCGATCTCTTTTGCACAAATGTTGTGTCTCACTCTCTCTCCTCGCCATAGATGCATGCTCCAGCCCACGCCACTCTCTCTCAAAGAAAAAAACACACATGCTCAATCATCGGGCCTTCTTCTCTCCACTCTCACATGCATGCATACTGTCATACTCATACCGATCCATCTGCCCCATCCCGTTGATCTCGTGACTTATGTCTCCTTTCTGTTATCTCGATCATGCGCGCACACACATACACACACACACATCCCATGTATGTATACCTCTTGCACATGCATGTTCAAATGTCTCATATGTCTCCATACGTAGTTAATTACCCTCAACCCTCACCCACATCGAATCTTTCTCTTCTTGTGTGCACATGAATTCCGTCTGGATGGGTCTCTTCTCTAAAACACACACTCACACTTAACTATCTCCTTCTAGCTACCCCCCCTCTCCCACTCCTTCCCTCTATCCCAGAAAACAATAAGATTATCCCTTCGTTTAACTCCCGCCTACATGCACCATCGACAGTAGTCTTCCTCGGTGTCTCTCGAACAAACACGTTATCTCGATGTCCACTCCTATCACGCGCACACTCCTTCTCTTCCCTCTTTACGGGCCTCTTCTCTCTCGTACCCCCCCTCGTTGGAGGCCTCTGCCATACACATCACCTCTCTACGATGAAGCCACACACACTTAATTACTTTCCCTACCAAAGACTCTATTTCACACACACTATAAGACTCCATTTCACACACACACATACTCTAGGTGGAGCATTTGTTCCTACCACCCTTCATCCAACCTTACCCATATGATAATCAATCACCTCAATTTACTTATATAACATGGACAAATTCCACTTTCTTTTAGTAGTTAGCAAACTTCTCATAATTATATACTAACGCAAATCACGAGCAGCAAGTGACTTTTTTTTACACAACCACAGGTATAAATCACAAGCTAAAGTGTAGTAACCATTATACTTATATCCCGATGCAAAAGGAGGAGTACGTGTCCGAAGAGTAGAGGCGGACACACACACTCTGTCTCTCAGAATCTCACACACATACCAGTTACGTGACGCCCCCTAAACAGCCTCGTATGTGTACAATTTGTGCATGCGTGGGTACACGTGATGGAGCGCATTTATTTAAGCCGGATGATGAACCCAAACAATAGCCGCATTCATTCCCCTCTCGCTGCCTCTTCTCCGAGCGCGGTCGCCCGATAGCCATGGCCTGGCCGAAGGTAACGACATACGCCATGCCCCCGCCGGAGCGGCACTTTGATCTGCTTTCGGAGATCTGGAGGCGGTGCGGAGCCCGGATCGCAGCCGCCCTACCTCCGGAATCCGGACTAGCCGGAGCCGGAGGAGGAGGCGGTGGAAGCAAAGCAGCACGCGGAGCCGAATGAGGAGAACAATGACGAGGGCGATGTGGAGCCAGAACAGGAGGATGACAATGCGGGCGAAGCGGAGCTGGAGGAGGAGGATGACGACGTGGGCGAGGCGGAGCCGGAGGAGGAGGGCGATGACACGGGGGCGACGGAACAGCAGGCCATCCTCGAGTCCATCTAGTCGAAGGCCGAGGTGGAGGCCAACCGCTGCTTCCAGTGCCAGCGGGAGTGGGGGATCAAGGAGATGTTCGCCAAACTGGAGGAGGAGCAGGAGGAGCTGGAGTTGTACCATCCGACCGCCTACCCATCTCCAATGAGGAGTAGTGTGGTCTAGCTTAGGTTACGTAGTACTTAGTAGTACTAGTTCTTCTATTGCATGGTATGTATGGATTTGAGATATCTAGTACTACTCCTCAATGTAAATGGCTTTTAAGATGAATGAATGAAAGCTTGGCGAGCGCCTTTTGTTTATAGGGCTTGTCAAAAAAATAGATTTCCATTATACTCAGATTTAAAGGGCTTTGTGTCTCACGCTATATTTATTTCATAGAGATAAGAGAAAGAAAATTTTAGTGGTCATGCATGCATCATTAAGGTTGACCGGTCGCTTCCCATGGTCGTACCCGGGTGGTGGAAGAGGAAGGAGAAGGGAAGCGGGCTGTCAAGTACTAGTACGGCAGTTGCAGCACAAGCTCCAAGGAACGTTCATGCCAAACAATGCATAGTACACCAGCGGAGTGACATGGCTAGAACATGCAGGCTGTAGTTCGACAGCCTACCGCTCCTCCTCGCACGGTGTTTGATCACGCAAGATTTGCATGCACGCATGTCACGCACGTAGTTGTCGAAGTCGTGCTCGAAAAAGGGCGACGAGGTCTGCTAGTCCGCATTGGTCCATGCACCCGAAAAACAAACTATTCCTAGTCGCTATAAATGTCATGCGTACTTTAATTTCGGGATAGTGGATGGACGCGAACGTGCCGTACAACGAACCGCCCGCCAGCTCCCTAATGTCAAATATAAACTGCACTAGTGCGCGCCCACAGAACAACCTTTCCGAAGGGATGAAGCCCTGCAGTTACCATCTCCTCTCGTGTAAACCAGCTCCACAAGGGACAAGGCAGTTCGTTGCCATTGCCATGGATTCGCAAGGCGGTGGTGCTTCTCGTCCTCATGGAGGTTGGGAGACCTTGGACGATGATCCTTTGGGATAAATTGTCGGTGTACTAAGTATTGGGCCACTAGTACCCCGTACTTGTGCACGGGCAGTTGTAGCCATCCTCGCGGCAAGGCTTGTCGGGAACAGTTTGAGGTCGGTTCAAGCCACCAAAGAAATCATCAATTCAGAGATCTGAGGATCAGCAGATAAGAAGAGCTGGAATCCGAAGGCCAGCTTCCCCGGCAAGATCTTGCCGGGGTGACCTGCGGAGCCCGGCAAGGATTGGCGCCCGGCAAGGCTTGGCTCCCGGCAAGGCTTGGCGCCCGGCAAGGCTTGGCGCCCGGCAAGGCTTGGTGCCCGGCAAGTTTCGGCGCCTGGCGAGATTCTGCCACTGTGCCACCGCTCCAGCACAACAACAAAACCTGACATTCTGGGTCCTTCTCTGGATGCGTGGCAACGCGCCAGTGGAGGAGAGCTTAAGCGGTGCTGATGGGATGGCCCCTTTTTCCATCCCCAAGAAAGTGAGGACACCTAAACGGACACCTCACGGTGCATTAAATGTGCTTGTCCTAATCCGTCAGGGGTTAGGTATGATACCTTGTAGCTACTTTACACCTCAATGTATGTACATTTTGCCACTGTGGAGACCCCTTTGAGCATATAAAAGGAGGCCCAAGGCAACTGCTACAGAGGAGGAAAACTTCTGGCCCATTCTGCATGTGCAGCTGCTCTTTGAACGTACTGTTCACTGCGAGCGCTCCTGAAGGCTGGGCTCAAGAACATCAATAAGAACACAAAGCAGGAGTAGGGTTTTACGTTGATTAGCAGCCCGAACCTGGGTAAAAGCTTCCCACGTCGATCATTGGTTCTGCTCTTTGCGTATACCTCTCCCCCCGCCGAATCATAAAGGGGTCTCTCGGGATCCCATAGGTGTCGTACCTCGACATCTTTGGCGTGCCAAGTAGGGGGATTGAAGGTTGCGTGAACCTGATCTAGTGATCGGCGCCTCAGTTTCTTCATCATCATGCCGCCCAAGAAGAAGAGAGCTGTAACGGCGCAACCGTCCACGTCCGTTTTGCCTACGCCTTCGCGTACGGGCGACGGCGTGGGTGCAGAAGGAAGAGGGCAAGAACCCCCACGGCGTTCTGGTGATCCGAGCCAGGCGAGCGGTATCGTTCGCAGTGGCAGTGGTAACCTGCACGCTGCTGGATCTAGAGATGGTGTTGTGCTACCTTCGGGTGGCACAACGAATTCCAGAGATCGGAGGGCACCTGCTGGAGCTCCCACGCCGGCGCAAGCCTCACGACCTACCCAGGTCGTGCTTGATGAGCGGCGTCATGGCGCTGGTGGTTCAGGGCGTCCCCATGAAAAGGTTTCTGTGCATCGATCCCAAGATGCGCGGGACCAGCATGCACACCGAGCTGCTGGCGGAGGTGGCGCGCGGTCGCGAGACCGTGGTGGTGCTCCTTCTAACATGGTTAGGAGTCAGAGCACCTCTTGTACCTCGCACCTGTCGCCGCCGCCTACGCCAGTGGAAGCCTTGGCACGTGCGCAGCTGCTCCTCGATTTCCCTCCTGCCCCGGAGAAGATGGAGGAGTGGCGAGCTACTATCCAGAGCCTTATCGGCTTAGCCAACAAAGATGGGCCGCAAGAGGCAGGGCCCTCGCAGCGGAGGCCCATCGATCCGGCGCGAGCCGATGTGGAGAAAACCGGAGGTGGTCCAACCACGGTGCACTCCCCTCCGCGGCACCAGCGGCGGCTGACAACTCAGCAGGTCGACCGCCGTGAAGAAGTTTCCACGGCGTCATCCGATCCACAGATGCGCCGCGATCAGCGTCAAGTTCTCCAGGAACGAAGCAAGGAGGACGCTCGAACTACCATCGAGTGTCGACGGGAAGCACGCTATCAGTCTGATAAGCGCGCGGGGCCGGCTGTCGACGAGCCTACGCCAGGGGATGTAGGAGACTTGCCTTATGAGGTAGGGACTCCAGCGTTTACCCGTGAGCTGCAGCAAGTCCGGTGGCCCAATTCCCGAACCTTCAAGCCGGAGGTCCCGGAGAAATATGACGGTAAGACCCATCCCTCGGAGTTCCTGAGCATCTACACCATTGCGGTGCAGGCTGCCGGGGGCCGAGATGACAAGATACTTGCCAACTACTTCCCGTTGGTGCTCAAACCCAATGTCAGGTCGTGGTTGATGCATCTGCCGGAGAATTCTATTTCTTCCTGGTCAGATCTGTGCCATCAGTTTGTTAGCGCCTTTGTTGGAGGCCACCAAGCTCCTGGCCAAGAGAGTGATTTGCACATCATCCCTCAGAAGGAGGGCGTGTCCCTGCGCAAGTTTATGCAGAGATTCAGCCGGGTGCAGTAAAATATTCCTGACGTTCATCCTGCCGCTGTCACTAGCGCGTTCCACCAGAACGTGCGTAACCGCAGAATGCGGGAAGAGCTGGCGATGAACAAAGTCAGGAGTATTGCCGAGCTTTACGCTTTGGCCGACAAGTGCGCTCGAGCTGAAGAGGGGAGGAGACTCCCTGGCAAGGCTATTGGCGCGGCGGTCGAATCCGAAGAAGAAGATGCCGCGGCCCCGTCAAGGAAAGTCCGGCGGCGGAACAAGGAAACTCGGAGGCAAGGCCGTGCTTGCTGTCGAGGAATCCGACGACCCAGGCGCCGCCAAGAAGGCCAAGGTTGGTGATCCCGGCAAGGATCTTGCCAGGTGCCCTTCCTGTCAGGCCTTGGCGGCTGCCGACAAGTCGGAGAACTATGGCAACCAGAATTGCAAGATCCATCGCACCAAGGGCCACGATCTCCAGAACTGCCGGCAAGTTGAGCAGCTTGTCGAGAAGCAGAGGGCCGAATATGAGAGGCAAGATAAGGAGAAGGCCCAAGATGGTGCCGACGGATCCGGCAAGAAGCGCGGTGGCCGAGGGGGTCGCCGCGGCAAGGTCAAGCAACAGAAAGACAGACCCGCTCGGGGCCGGGACAAGGAAGAGAATGATGATGAAGAAGATGATGAATCCAGTGAGCAAGAATTCCAGAAGGCTACGGAGGCCATTTGTATCGACGGAGGTGCCTCGCTGCATTCTTCCCACCGTCAACTTAAACAGTGGGTGCGGAAAGTTAATGCAGCAGAGCCATCCCCAGATGCATGTAGGCCCCTGAAGTGGTCCAGCACGCCTATCATTTTCGACGCCGAGGATCACCCTGATCGCACAACTGCGGTCGGGTGCTTGCCATTGTTGGTCTCGCCAACAATTCGCAACCTCAAGGTGACGAAAATGTTAGTTGACGGCGGGGCCGGCCTAAACTTAATCTCACCGGATGTGCTCAAAAAGCTCCAGATTCCCGACGAAGACCTCGAAGAAACGGCGCTGGAATAGTTTTTGACGGAGAGCGCCAAGCTGCATAGTGGTCAGATTGTTGTTCAGCCCGGGGCGCAATCTCATGACATCTGCCGCATTTCTGTATTCCCAAGCTGGCCTTCCCCTGTTCTGCAAAGGGGCGATGCGGTGGCGGAGAAAGTCGAAGCCAATCATCTCCATCGTCAGCCCGGCAGCCTTCAGGCGAAGGATCCTAGTGGTGGCGATTGTGAGCCTCTCATCCTCCGCGGCGAGATCGCTCCAATCCTTGCCGCGGACCACCTTCTGTTGCCGGGGAAGACAAAACGGATGGGGATCTGCTTCCTGGATCCAGCACTATTCAGCCCGCCACTCGTGCCACTTTTCGCGATAAACTCCTTCTGGGTATATTTCCTTATTCCAAGCCCTTGGAATTCATGCGATAGAACCAGAGAGGGCCTCTCCTTTTTGGATGCGGGGGAAGAAGTAATGGCGAAAAAGAGTAGAATTGGGAATCACACCGACAAAGTTTTCACAGAGATGGGCAAAGATGGACATGCAAAGTACCTCATTCGGCGTGAAATCGAGAAGACGAAAGCCATATGTGTACATGATATCATTGAAGAAGTCGGAAAAGGGGGGACAGAGCCCGCAATAGAAATACGCAGTGAAGAAAGGGTATCTGTCCGATCCACCTTTGGAACAAGCACCTGGGATTACGCGTGTGGCGGGGTGAGCTTGCGTCTCCTTCGCCCACATGCACTGGTACCGCCCCTTCAGAGCTTTAGCATCGAGCGTTGGGAGGAAGACGACAAGCCTCTTCTGCATCTTCGCCAGTTCGCTCTCCGGGACGTCGGCTTTCGCTTCCTTGCCCTTGCCTTTGCTGGCCTTGGGCGGCATGGCGGCTGTGAGGGCGGAAGCCGGGGGTGGAGCGAGCGTGGAAGCGGCGTGCGGAAGAGGAGAAAGCTTCGCTCTGAGCTCGAGAAGAGGAAGGCGATGGCGACGGCCAGATTGAGAAGAAGAGGGGGGTAAATAGGCTTGTGCCTCTGCGGCTTCTCCTTTTTATGGGGAAGGAGCGGGGCCACCTCTTTTATTCCCCAATGTGAATGCGCCTCTATTGGCGCGTTGCAGTTGCAGCCTTTGGGGCACGCTTCCCACGTCGCGCACTCGATGCGTGTAGTGGGGGGCACAGTAAAACGAGATATTTACGAGCAGTTAATCCCCTGCCACACGTGCCCGTGCACTGTTTGGGCCTAGCCCAACAACGCCTCGCACTCATGTATGGCCTTGGCCCGGGGGCTCCTGTCGGTGTACTAAGTATTGGGCCACTAGTACCCCATACTTGTGCACGGGCAGTTGTAGCCATCCTCACGGCAAGGCTTGCCGAGAACAGTTCGAGGTCAGTTCAAGCCACCAAAGAAATCATCAATTCAGAGATCTGAGGATCAGCAGATAAGAAGAGCTGGAATCCGAAGGCCAGCTTCCCCGGCAAGATCTTGCCGGGGTGACCTGCGGAGCCCGGCAAGGATTGGCGCCCGGCAAGGCTTGGCGCCCGGCAAGGCTTGGTGCCCGGCAAGTTTCGGCGCCTGGCGAGATTCTGCCACTGCGCCACCGCTCCAGCACAACGACAAAACCTGACATTCTGGGTCCTTCTCTGGATGCGTGGCAACGCGCCAGTGGAGGAGAGCTTAAGCGGTGCTGATGGGATGGCCCCTTTTTCCATCCCCAAGAAAGTGAGGACACCTAAACGGACACCTCACGGTGCATTAAATGCGCTTGTCCTAATCCGTCAGGGGTTAGGTATGATACCCTGTAGCTACTTTACACCTCAATGTACGTACATTTTGCCACTGTGGAGACCCCTTTGAGCATATAAAAGGAGGCCCAAGGCAACTGCTACAGAGGAGGAAAACTTCTGGCCCATTCTGCATGCGCAGCTGCTCTTTGAACGTACTGTTCACTGCGAGCGCTCCTGAAGGCTGGGCTCAAGAACATCAATAAGAACACAAAGCAGGAGTAGGGTTTTACGCTGATTAGCGGCCCGAACCTGGGTAAAAGCTTCCCGCGTCGATCATTGGTTCTGCTCTTTGCGTATACCTCTCCCTCCGCCGAATCGTAAAGGGGTCTCTCGGGATCCCATAGGTGTCATACCCTGACATAAATCGTAAGTCACTCCGGCTTCCTCACATCCGCAAGACTTAGCGGTACTTGCACCAAATATTTTAAGAGGTTGCATAAATATGCGTGGGAGAAGGCCATGCTAGTTGGTCTGCCATGCGTCCTCGAGGACCAGGATGTTTCCTTGGGGCTCTCTCTAGCGCGGCGTGGCCATAGATGCAAGTTGACGCCCCTTGAGATGTCAACATTGAGGGGCACTCGGATTTTGTCCGATGAGCAGGTAAGTGATGAGTTTGATCACGTAGTAAATGCATTCTAAATACTACTTCTGTGTCCATTTCCTAATTCCCCCACTGCCCACTGTTTCACAGGTTAGGCTTGGTGCCAGTGGAGATTGACTTTCATATGTACGGGAGGGTACCAACATCAATTTGTACAACATCTACAACGGTGACACCGTTCCCGTAGAACCTTTGTCCAACATTGGGATCAGCCATGCAATGGGCCATCGCCTGAATTGGTATGATGGAACCACGGTGAGATTGAAGAAGATAGCAATCCCGATAAGGTTGTTTGCCAACCAAAATTACACTCTCATCGCGGTTTTCGACATCGCGATTGCTTTCACGAATCCTGCACATGGTGGTCAAAGGTGGACCATGTTGTCTGTGGCCGATTTGTTGCTGTACGAGTACGAAGATGATGTGCTCCTTTCTAACCGCATCTTCGCCGTGACAAACAAGGGGACTTGTTTCATATGGGACACATCCTACGGTATACTCCCTCTCTTCTAGTTTATTTGTTTTGAATTTTTCCGTTTTATAAGTTTCAAATTCAAATTTAGAGCTCCCCATCACATGTATAGATTACAATGTGCATTAAATCGTTGCGTGCATGTAGTAGTTTTTTATTGGTCATATATATTGGTCACGCATGCATGCATTGCAAGTACTCCCTCTGTCTCGGTTTACAGGGCATGCACGTCGTTCTAGGTTGGGAGTATATATGTATTATATGTGATGAAAAATATATGTTTAGAAACTACATCCGCTTAAGAATCCAATGATATACTTTTGGTGACATATAACTCATATTTAGTTAGTCAAATGGATGACCTAGAACTACGCGCATGCCCTCTAAACCGAGACGGAGGGAGTAACGTTTTTTACCACAATTTTTTAGGAAACTGAGTGCAATAATTGAGTAGTTTTGCAAACTACTAGTACTACACCTGAAACAGTACAAAATCAATACCACCACCACCACGCCCGCGTCTGACCGCCCTGGCCGACCCAAACCCCCTCCCTTGCCGGCGCAAGCTTCCCGCCTGAAAGGGTCAGCGCCGCCCCAGAGCGTCAGTGCCACATTAATGCCCAGCCAGAGCGGAGGCGACCTCTCACTGGTGCCAGCTTTGAAGCAGCGTGACGGCCGAGAGAGCGCCACTTCCCGGTGCACGCGACTGCTCCGCATCGAGGCTGGCCATAGTGGGGAGTACATACACTCGGGAATAGCATACATGGTGATGTGGCAGAGAATTAAAGAAGAGACAGGGGGTCATGCATGGCAATAAATATGATCATCTATGATACTACTCTATGATACTATGCACTATAAAAGTAGTATATCATACACTAGTATCATGCACTAGTATATTGTATTATATGATACTCCCCACTATGAGTAGCCTCATAGGAGACCACGGCCGGCCATCCTCCGTGCGCCGCCCACATTACAGTTGCAACTTGTTTATAGTAGGTTTTACTCTGGTTTGTATGAAAACTGTAATGTATCTCATCCGGTTTATATGAATAGTTTTCAAAATGTAATGATTTTCGTCTGGTTTCTATGAATTCCGCCTTGTTTGCACGATTATGCAGGGCAAAGTCATCCCCCGATCAAAATCAGATTGCCAATCATGGATGTGCATGGGCCATTTGGTCTAACTTGGAACCTTGTAGCTGACGACACCCAGTTGGGACGTACTATCTTAGCAGTCGTTACCCATGGTACCATTGAAGGGCAACAAGGTGCCACAATCTATCACGATTGGACCTTGATCATGTATCCAGGTAATCCCTTCTCTCCGATCTAAGAGTAGTAGAGCTAGGAGCTATCGTATATCTTATTGCCATGTCATCTTATAACATTTCAGTACATGTCTCTTTATACTCCAGGAGCAGGAGTAGTTCTTTCCTTATTTATTTTATTGATTGGTATAGTCATCTACGCAACTTTATAATGTCAGTTGTATATAAACTATAAAGGACTTAACAATTTCAATTCCGTGTAGTACTAGCTAGGTAGCCATAATCCCATCAAACAAAAATACTCCTCCTTTAATTAATGTACACGGCCCAGGTAACACTCTCAAATTATTTGTCGTCGCCCGTGCCGCGGCTGGTCTATACATTGCTTCCCTTTCCCCTCATAGAAATAAGAAATGTCAAGTATTTTATTTTAATCCGTATCCTCTGCTTATGTCACCTTATTATACTGCATGGACCATAACCATGCACGTCACCATGTATCCAGGTTTGAGATGCCAGGTGTACCAGATGGACGGCGGCGTGTTCGACCCCCGTGATGCTACCTGGGTGCGGATGAACACACTTGAAGAGTACTCGATTTTCATTGGGGACAACTACCCCATAGTGCAAACTATGCCACCTTCCGTGCACGATGCCGACGCCCTGCCGTTCATGAAGAACGGGTGCGTTTTCATTGCGCACCGACGGATTCATATCTTGAACGCCCCTATCCCTAATCTATGCCGCTTCAGTTTGGATGAGTCTCCATCATGGGGAGCCACACTAAGAAGCTGCAATGATATGGACTCCTGTTGGCCACCGTTATGGATCGTGCCATCTATGAAGAACACGCAGGGATGTACGAACCTGAGTAATGTAGCGCAGTAAGTGAAGTAGAAAGTCACAAATAGTATGAACCTGCATGGCAATGCACGGTGATATTATGATGTACGTGGCAATGCACATATTAGGTTTTATATCTATTTATGTGTATGGTCTGAGACCTTCCAACTAGATGCGTCTGTCTCTCTGGATCGCACTTTTTATCATTATATACTACTACTACTAGTACTACGGGTGGTCTCTGACCTAGAAGTGGAAGAAGTGGAGACGCTCTACCATGATGTTCATGTCCCACTCCTTTTGCTGACGTTTGGGACATCCAGCACGTGCCGTGTTTTGCACTGCATCACCGTAAGAGTTGAAACGCTAGCTTTCATCAAAAATAAAAAATAAATATAAATCAGCAATGATACTATACCACGCGGTTTCCTTTCTCCTTGATATCGAAAAGAATACTTTCGTTCACCGACATGTGGGACGTCGACCATCCAGGTCCACTTGCCATGCACGTAGAACTCCAGGGGAGAGTCACCCCGGTCGTCGCGCCGCAATAATAATGACTAATGAGCCATCAAATCACAGGCCCAACCTTTCCCATTGTAAAGTTGCTCAGACGAAGGAAACATCATGACTTCGTAGAATTCCGCTTCTTGAAGAAAACTACTCTACCAGCAATACTGCTAGCTACAGTATTACTGTACACCAGCGGATGCCTCCTTTGGATCATAGGATAGGAATTTTATAGGAATAGGAAAATCTTAGGAAGTGAGATGAGATGTATCTCAATTCCTATAGAGAAAGAGATGCCATTTGATGCATAGGATAGGAATTTTTCATTGAATCTAGGCTAATGTACTGGTAATTTGCTCTAAAAACTACAGTAGTAACTAGTACTGGTAGATGCTCGTAATTAATTAAACAAATGTATGGGCGACACAAACACACACACACACTAACTACTAGTACTCCTTCCCGGCTTTGTCTGCGACACCCCATCGTTCTTGGATCTCCGCCGAGCTCTTCTCAGTAGCGCGTGCATCCTCTTCTTTCTTGCGGCGGTGGGACTCTCTTTTCTTGAGTGCTTTCTGCCTTTTCCGCTCCCTCTATGCGGCTTTGGCCGCCTCTTGCTCTACCGCCCATTCGGCCTTGGCAGCTTCAAAGTCCGCCCACGTAGGTGTGAGGTCGCGAGCGGCGATGAACTCGGCACGGCGGGATGCCATCGCTTCCCTACTATTTTGTGTGCGGTCATGGGTGGCGAGGAACTCGGTGCGGCGGGATGCCATCGCTTCCTTACCGGTTAGTGTGCGGCGCGGTGGCATGAACGACGCTTGGTGAGAGCTCTGGGGCAGAGTGGCCGGAAAACAGTATAGTGCATTGGTTTGTCAAGAGCTTAAGGACAGACGACGAAGGAAATTTGGATTCCCCTTCAATCCTAGTCATTTATTACCGCACACGGTTAATTCCGTAGCCTCTGGAAACTGTGTGCGCTGACCCTATTGTGGGTTGCTTTCTGATTGGCCGCCACCCCGACCACGCGGACCGCGCGCGTGCACCATGATCAAACGGCATTCCACGTCCTGGGATTTGATGTTTCTGCGCTACTACCTCCATCCTGGTTGATGCATGTAACTACAAATAATATCACTAGAAACTATGTTTAAACACGAATCCAATGATATAACTTTTGGTGACATGCATTATTATTTTCTTAGTTCAATCTGTGGTCAAAGTTTGGCACAAAATACTAAGGGGAACAATAAATCAGGATGGTGGTAGTAAATTTCTACAAAATGCACATAATGGCCTAAATAATTTAATTGAACCCGGAGAAGTGCCAAATTTGAACACGGTGCTTTGTAGGGTGTATGTTGATCGTAGAAAAAAAGTCAACTGCCACATTAATTGAGTACTTTTGCAAACTACAAAAACAATATACCACCACGCCAGCGTCTGACCGCCCTGGCCCATCGAAACCCCTACCCTCATTCGTGCACACTTCCCGCCTGAAACGATCACCGTCGCTCCAGAACGTCAATGCCGCATTCATGCCCAACACGACCTCTCACAGGCGCCGGCATTGCAGCAGCGCGACGGCCAAGAGAGCGCCACCCACGCGGCATCCCTGTGCAAGCGACTGCTCCGCGTTAACGGCACCACGACCATCCATTCGTCCACATTAATGACACGTGGCTGCTGACGAACCTACTCCGACGCCAGCCGTCCGTCCGTCTGTCGCAGCTCATTGCCATTCGCCCGCTATATTAACTTCAGCCCTAGCCATAGCCACAGACCCACAGTCATTCTCCTCCGGTCGCTTCCTTCTGTCGGCACCACTCCAACCATGGCCTCCTTGCGCTCCAAAGCTCTCTTGGACGTACTGTCGCTGGAGCAGTCGAAGGACATCCCCGGCTCCGCTTCGAGCGCGCTCCAAAGCTCTGTTGGACGTACTGTCGCAAGAGCAGACAAAGGACATCGCCGGCTCCCCCCGGCCGCCCTCCGCCGCCACGACCATGAAGCCAGGGCGCGGGCGCAGCCGGCAGCGAGGAAGAGTAGTACATGGTAGGTCACCGCCGCTCTGGTCCCAGGAAGGCCACCACTCCTCCACTCTATCGACGCCAAGCTTGGTGGGGTAAACATCGGTGGCTGATTAGCCGCTTGACGGCGATGTGGAGGCGGAAATCTTCAGAACCTTTTGCTCCGGAGGAGGAGGTTATGGAGGCGGAGCTGGACAAAGCCGAGGCGGATGAGGAGGGCCGGACTTGGTGGTCGAGCGCCGGCGATCGTTTAGATTAGGTTTACAGTAGGTTTTAGTACGGTTTGTGCGAAAAATGTAATGAATTTTTTCTGGTTTATAGGAAAAGTTTTTGAAATGTAATGAATTTCATCCGGTTAATATGAAATTTGCTTTGTCTTGCATTTTCACTGACATGTGGGACTGCAATTGAATAACCCATCGATAGACGAAATCTAATCGCTCGGCGGGCGTCGGCTGAGAAGAGAGAGATGGGGAGGGAGAAGCAATCGCCCGCCCGCCACGCACGAATTCCAAGAAATATGGTGATAATGTGAGGTGGCCATGAGGGAGTCCGGACCGCTCCCAAGCCTGCTTCTGACTGCCCTGGCCCACCAGAAAACCCCTCCCCCTCCCGCGCGTGCTCCCCCCAGGCGCTAGCTGCCCGCATTCAGAGCAAGTATACAATACAGGGCTATAAGCCCGCTTATGTGGATTAGAGAGGCATTGAAAAAGTGAAGGAGTGGGCAAGCCCGTCTCTACACGTTCTCCTAGGTATAAAAAAACATTCATGTCTAAAAAAAGAAGGTAAAAAACATTTGAGAGGAAATAGATAGAGAGAAAGTGGGAAAAAGTTGTAACCTTATAGCCAACCTTATAGTCAACACTATGGTAGACGAGGAAGGAGGGAGTTGTGCACATGCCAAGTTCATTGGGCTGCTGTGTTTCACACTCCTCCGTCGTAACAGTGGAGACAATAGTTTTCATCCAAAATAAACAATGAATACTCCTTGCTCGTCCTCGATATCGAAAAGAATACTTTCATTCGCCGACATGTGGGACTACGTCCATCCTGGTCCACTTGCCATGCACAAAGTACTGCAGGGGAGAGTCACCCCGGTCGTAGCGCTGCAGTAATAAATGACTAATGAGCCGTCAAATCACAGGCCCAAGCTTTCCCACTGTAAGTTGCTTAGAGAAAGGAACCATCATGACTTCGTTGAATCCGCTTCTTGAAGAAAACTTACAGTACCCACAATACTGCTACCACACGCGTAGACTGGACGCCACTATAGCACGTCATATCACTGAAACCCACTAGGCCAAACTGCCCACCTAGGATTTGTATGTCTCTGTACTGCTATGATTTTGTAGCACATGTATCCTTTGTCAATCTAACAACTAGAAAGAAATGGAGGGCCTTTCTCTCTATCTAGATCTCTCTCCATCCCACAACCCCTCTAGCACACGTACACACTCTCTGTAGCCACTCTGAAAGTATGACGTCACTACACATTCATGCTTCAAACAAAAAAATTACACATTCACGCATGTTACAAGTACGTGCCAATTTTGTTCCGAATGCTAGCTATTAATGTAAATGTATCCGTGAACCAACTCTTTGAGTTTGATGTGAATTAATTTATAATTGTGGACTATTGTCTGATCGATCGCTAGGCCTACAATTTTAGGAGCTTGGGCTATTGGCCGATCGACGACCAGACCTATAAGCATACCACGAGCTCATCAGCCCGAACGTTTCTCTTTGGTGAGTGTTTGCAAGTACACTATAGCTCGCACAGTAGCAAGCCTACTAACACGAAGAATCATCAAACAAGCCCTACTGATATGATAAACAGTTCAAACTTACATCTAAGCATGCCATATATTACATCAAAAGCTGGTGAGGATACATTTGTTTCCATAACTCGGAGAGGGTTCGCATGATTCACTATCAAACAAAAGTAGCAAGTACCGCCCACACAAGACAGTGCAGTAGCCCTAAGATGGTTTGACAGCACGCATCATTCTCGTAATTAATCACAATGCAAACTACGTTGAAGGATTAGCGTGACCAACTATTCATTATCATCGATCTCTGAGGCAATGCCGACAGCACAGATAGTGGCATGGGAATTGATCTCTGGGGCGATGTCCACAGGACGGACCGCGGCATCGGAATCGCTCTCTGGGGCGATGTCCACAGGACGGACCGCGCATTGGAATCATCAAGGACATGCACTGGCACCTGCACAACCCTAACATATTAGCAAGCACATTGCAAATAATCAAAAACCACAACTATGGTAAGCCATATTTTTTTTACCTTGTGCAGCTCACCATGGGATCCCATCCCTCTGGGGGCGATCTCCTCCATGGGGGGCCATCGCCTTGCCAGGGAAATACTGCTTCTCAACGGCGACTATCTCCTCAAACTCGGCCTTGAGCCTCTCATAGGTGGCCATTAGAGTTTCTGGGGTAGGCACGGTGGGGCCCTTGCTGTTCTTCCAGCTTTCTTGGTTGAGGAGTTCGTCCACCAATGTCGTCAACTCTTTGGCCAGTGCTTGTTTCTTGGAGTTCTTCGTCTCCATGGGTTGGCCCACCAACATGGCCAACTCGTTGGCTGGTGCTCGCTTCCTGGAGATCTCTGTCTCGAGTGGGTTGTCCGCTAGCAGCTCTTTGCCTAGTGCTCTAGGATCCATCAATAAACTGACAAACAAAAAGCAATCGAAAGGAAACCACAATTGCAATTAAAACAGGAAAAGAATACGCAGTGAGAATCGGTCGGTGCTTCGCAAAAAGAAGATTCTTGGAATGAAAATGTAGTAGCATCACTGATTTGCCCACCTTTCCTTCGTCGGTACAGAAGAAAAATGGCAGAAGGGAGTAGCCTGGAGTGAGGTTTTCTTCAAGATAGGGGAGAAAGGGCTTCAACGAGCGTTCCAGTGAAATGATGGCTACTTTGTCCCGTCCAACTTCGAGGCCACTTTACCACTGCTGGTAAAGGTGTGGGTTTTGTCATATGACGGGTCATGACGGCCACACCGGGGTGACTGGTGAGTCTCGACTGTAGCACCTCACTGTGATTTGGTGGATGGCACGCGGGCCCGGATGTTTGATGTCCCACATGTAATAGAGCGGCTAGTCATAGAGTTTGGACGACAGACAAGGAGCTGGCAATAGTAGTACTACTACCTCCGTCTTGGTTTATTGGTCCCTATGATAATCTGTGCCAAATTTTGACTATAAATTTAACTAACCAAATGTTCATGCATGTCACAAAAAATTACATAATTGAAAACTATGTTCAAATACGAATCCAAGGATATAATTTTTGTTAACATGCACTAACATTTTGTCAGTTAAATCTTTGGTTAAAATTTAGCACAAATTACAAAGGGGGCCAATAAAGATTGTTCTCTCACATTTTGTTTTAAGGATACTCCCATATAGAAAATATAAATAATAGTGCATGTTGGTGCAGCCCACGTTTCCGATAATTTGAGCCATGGGCTTGTTCACAATTTTTACGAGGTGGTGGTTGTTCACTTAATGGAGGGTCTAGTACCAGACTTGAACGATACAAAGTGCGACTTGGCACACCGTTAATGAGCCCTCGATAGTTCGGCTTGTTATCCTCGTGGTCGCTTCTTAATGAACAAAGCCAATCATCAATTTCTTAAGGAGCTTAACGAACCAGCTAACGAGTTTCATGCTAAGTTCGTTAGTAACAACACAACACATGTTTCATCTTACGTGATTTTTTTTTAACGAGCTTCGAACGAACCGAGCCGAGCAGGGTTTTTTGCTTGTTAATCTTTCGGAGCTTAATGGGCCGAACCTTAACGACCATGAGCTTAACAAACACGAACTTAATGAGCCGAGCAGCTCATTAATCCACCCCTGCACACCACTTGGAATAAGCGGGTAGCTATCTGAAAAAACAATCAACAACTAAAAAAAAACGGCGACCTGGCACGTACACAATTTTAAATGATTGTTTTGATGGAGTGAAAAAAGAAAACTACCCCACTATTCATATATACTCTATATATATAGGCAGGAGCCTCCGCGCTTCCTTGCTAGGGTTGCTCTATTCACACACTCTCATCCTCTCAGATCTAAACAAGATAGCGGTGGTCACACTGCCTTTCTATCCTCACCGCTGGTTATAGATCCTGACGCATCCCCTCCGCCGGGGAAGGGGAGGAGGGACAGCGTTTAGGCCGTCGTCGACGGCGAGGGAGGAAACCCACTGCCGGCCGCACCGTTATCTCTAGTCGAGCACTGGCGCGGGAGGTCCTCCGATCCCTTGGTCGCTTCCATAGTGTCGACGGATCCGGCCTCCTGCCCCCCTCTTAGCCACACCCCAACGACCTTCAGGTATATCTTACTTCAAAACCGGCCTAGCTCTACTTCCCAAGCTTGCTACATCACTGCATGTGCATCATTTTCTACCTCTCAGCCCCCCACGTAGCTAGGCTCGATCGGATTGTCCAAGGCCACCTAATTTTTTTTCTGTTGTTAGAAGCAAAGCTACTTTATGGATTCGAATCTTGTAGTACTTGGTTCAAATAGGATAGAAAAGGGGGAAAAGATGTAGTATGTACATAGGACTTGGTACAAACACGAAATAAAGGGGCTGAAAGAAGTACAGACTGGCCATCCAACCGGTCTCTTGGTAGAAAATGGAAATAAAGGTGAAACCCTTTACACACTGGTATGGCCAGGACTAGATTTGCTATCCACACATATGAATAGGTGGCTAAAGTGAAAAAAGATGAGACCAACCCATATATGTTGCTTGGATGTTTGTTTCTCGGGGCAACAAACTCTGAATCACCACTTTATGCCCCGGTTTAGGTACATGGTGCTGGACTGCTAGTGCACCCACTGTCCCATGTCCTTAGAGCAACTTATTTAGCTGTTCTTAATCTAATGCCCCTGGTGAAATGAAGCCATTCCACTGTTACAAGTCATCACAAGTTTAACCAATTGTTTTTGCCAGTAATTGTTTGAGACTCTGACTGTTTCCTTTGTAGCTTTTTGTGCATACAGGAATATACATTTCACCTCGATGCTATTGCGACCTTTTGGTGCATTGCACAAAATTCACTTCTTTTTAACTGGAATGCCACACCAGAACCGTTGTTTGATTTCAGTAGAACTGCACAAATGGAGATCTGTGTTCCAATCTTCATCCTCCATATTGGCACCCTAACCTTCCCTTAGGTAAGAATGATATTTAATGCATGTGTTCACCTCTATTTTGCAACTGCCATGAGAAAATAATGCTATTGTTTACTAGTAGACTTGTACTCCCTCACTAACAAAACCAAATCTGACATTGAAGGCCAATCATGTACTTATTTTCACCAATTGGTGAGGAGAAAGAGAAACAGACCAAGAAGAGGAAGACAAAGAAGAAGCTGAAGAAGGAAATGAAGAAGGATCACACGCTGGTACTGTCCTATTATATCCTGACATCTTGCTAGTGGTATTGTATTGCTGTGTTGCTACTAGTATTAATTTACTTGAAGAAATGCACTTGTAGTACATAGCAGAGTAGTACTTTGCTTGATGACACATCATACTAATTAACTGGATTCTGGATGCATGTGTGACCCAACCCTACATGATCAACAGTGCCAAGGTGATCTTCTTGACGCCGAGGCCTCAGTCGAGGCCATTCAAGGGCTTCGGCAATGTCTGCCTCACATGTGAGACGATCCTCCAGGAGCCCATCCACTTTTGCTGCCTCTCCTGCAAGGTCATTAATCAATTAGGAGTATTAAGCAGCACTAATTAATCGCTGCCTAATTGTCCTATCAGAATTAAACAAATCTTTAGTAGCACCTCATGCTGAATCATGTACGTGTGTGTGTGTGTGTGCAGGTGGACCATGTGGTGGTGGTGCCTGTAGGGGATCTTGGCAGTGTCATGAGATAGTAATGCTATTGGTTTGCATCTCAATTTATTGCCACTGGTTCAATGACCCAATGTTTTGCTACTGTATTGTCATCATGCTTTGATGCTATTGTCAAAGTAATATGCTATTGTCTTTCTATCCTTCCTCACTAAGCTAATGAAGGTTTCACCTTGTTCCTACTTGTGCAAAGAGGGATCATGCTGTGTCATTCGTATATTTTAGTGGAACTGCACAAGAGGATACAATGAACTGTATCCCAGCCAGTGCTTTAACTCTGCTGGAAGTTCTTGATAATCTCTTGATATAATCTCAGCACTGGTGAACAAGAGTGATGTCAACCGTACATTGGAAGTGCACAAAAATATGTACAATTGAATGATTCCAGTCAGTGCTTTATCTTCTCTTCTGGGACTAGTTGAATAAGCTTCCTTGCTCAGGTTGGTACCAGCCTAAGGCCTTCATCTAGATTAGTGTGTTGTCATCTCTATTTGTATCGTGCTACTGTTTTGCTACTATCATGAGAAAGTCCTTTATCTTTGCACGTTAAATCTTTGCAAGCTATGATACATGGCAATGCTTTGAGTGTTGAGGTAATTGGCACTGATAATATAAACTAATACCTCTCTTTAAGCAAGGCTACTATGTTGCTAACTTTACCCATTAGGATAATGAGGATGCTTCTATTTGTTAGTGTATGTTTCATCAACTAGTGCCACTGTTACAGTAATCTCACTTTCTCAATATATGTGCCAACAGGGATGCTCGATTTCAGTTGAACTGCACAAAAACTTTGGGTGGTTCATTGCCTCGACTGCCTCGTTCCTTTCCTGTCAGTGGCTTATCTCAGTTTCCAGTCAAAGGAAGCACTAATTGATATGCTTCCTCACACAGGTTGGTACCGGTCTTCATCCTGATTATTATGATTGTCATATCTAATGGTAATTTTTTTGTGCTACTATTTGCCGATTTCATAAAGTAGTAACTTGTGAGCCTAAACTCGCAGGCAAATCGTTACATTGGCCGATTCACTACAGGAATCAGGCACTTTGCCATCTGCCATGGCAGATGGCAAAGGCACGGACGGCTGATGGCAAAGGGCTTTGCCATCTGCCAGCAGATGGCAAAGGGCCGGCTGAATAAACTATGGTAAAGGCTTCTTTGCCGTCTGCTGGCAGATGGCAAAGAGCCTGTAGCCTTTGCCATCAGCTGGCCGATGGCAAAGCCTCTGGACGGCGGAGGAACGGGGTTAGCCACGTTAGGAGGCTAACGACGTGCTTTGCCATCTGCCAGCAGATGGCAAAGGCTGCAGGCTCTTTGCCATCTCCCAGCTGATGTCAAAGGCTACAGGCTCTTTGCCATCCGCCAGCTGATGGCAAAGAATGCAGGCTCTTTGCCATCTGCCGGCGGATGGCAAAGGATGCAGGCTCTTTGCCATCTGCTGGAGGATGGCAAAGAGACCAAATAGGCCAGACGAGCACTTCACAGGTTGCTGCCACGTGGCCTCTTTGCCATCTGCCAGCGGATGGCAAAGCTCTTTGCCATTGGCCAGCAGATGGCAAAGTGCCTATATTGCCTCATTTAATTTTTTTTTCTTATATCAATTCATTTTCACAGAAAATCAAACATAGATATATATATATATATATATGACCAACATAGCATAGTCAACACATATTCCCAATAGTCATGAACACATATATATCCAACACATGTTACCAATAGTAGCAAGTTTCATCCATACATATACATAGTTTCATCAATATTACACAGTTTCATCATAGGTAGCAAGTTTCACAAAGTCAAAACAAAAACTAAAGACAAGCACTCCATCAACCCAAGCTTCCGTGATCTGAAGCAAATCTACAAAATGGGAAAGAAGAAAGTTAGAAGAAGAAGACTAGAAGAAGAAGATTATTATGATGCAACTAAAATGTGAAGATTATTATGATGCAACTTATATCTGTAAAATAGGTCATTTTGGAGCTAAGTATGGTTATTATGTCATTTTTGAGCTAGCTAAGCATACTAAGTCATTTTGGTGTAAAAAATGCTAAGTAAGGTCATTTTGGAACTAATAAGTTTATTATGTCATTTTGGAGCTAGCTAAGCATATGAAGTCATTTCGGAGCTAAAATATGTCATTTCATAAGCATATTATGTCATTTTAGAGCTAGCTAAGCATATTAAGTCATTTGGAGGAAAAAAATGCTAAGTATAGGTCATTTTAGAGCTATCCTAGGTTAAATAGGTCATTTTTGAGCTAGCTAAGCATATTAAGTCATTTTGGAGGAAAAAATGCTAAGTATAGGTCATTTTAAAGCTATCCTAAGTTAAATAGGTCATTTTGGAGCTAATTAAGCTTATTATGTCATTTTTGAGCTAGCTAAGCATATTAAGTCATTTTGGAGGGAAAAAATGCTAAGTATAGGTCATTTTAGAGCTATCCTAGGTTAAATAGGTCATTTTTGAGCTAATTAAGGTTATTATGTCATTTTTGAGCTAGCTAAGCATATTATAGCATTTTGGAGCTAAATAGGTCATTTCTTAAGCATATTATGTCATTTTGGAGCTAGCTAAGCATATTAAGTCATTTTGGAGGAATAAATGCTAAGTATAGGTCATTTTAGAGCTAAATAGGTCATTTCTTAAGCTAAGTATGCATTTGTTAAGCAAAGCACTAGGCAAAACTTACCGTCAACCCGTAGGTGAAGGATCGGGGTTCTTGCTTGTGGTAGTGGCAGACGGAGGAGGATCGGGGTTCTTGCTCGCACCAATGGCAGACGTTGATGCTTGTCGGGAGTTATGCTGTACCAAATTAAAGATCATTTGCAATGTCTCGTTAGCATGATGCAACTCAAATGTGAAGACTAATAAGTAATGTCCATTCAAATGAAACTCACTGTGCCCGCCAGAGCAATGACTAGCATCGGCGGAGGGGTCTAACCGTTCTTCTCGCACATGGACTGCACATTTGGTTTTGACGAGTCAGTCATCTTAGTTACTAATGAAAGGAACATTACGTGCATGATTTAGCTAATATGCAGAAGAAACTTACCATGAAGAGCTCGTATATGGCCTGGTTAGCCAAGTCGTTCTGGTTCCTCTCCTCCTCCAAAAGCCAAGCCAGACCATATAATTAGGCGTAAAACCCCACTTCTACAGGTGTTTGATCATTTCAAACTCTGACCTCTTATGATAGTTGTCGCACTCGACACAGGGGCACCAGGTTTTTCTCTGTCCATTTGCAAATGCGATTCTCACAAACCCCTTGGTTTTTGTTATCCATTCATGGGTCATGTCTTTCTGACTAGTGTGACCGGTGTACATCCACGCACGATCACTCATCTTGCCTAGCTACTGGACACACAAGGAATATATACATAATTCAGCAAACCATATTCATCAGTTAATAGAGTTTGTCAGTTTTATTATGTCCATGCAACCTAGACGCTAATAGGTAAAGATAGGTCCTAATCCCACCCGAGTATGTGTAGATTGGGTTCGTTTTCCCGTGCTCTACTCCGGATCCGACGCAAAATTTCGGCAGCACCTCCCCACTGTTCTCCTGATACACGTCTCGGCAATAAGCAGAGAGGATGTGTACCCGGAGAACAACAGGGAGGCACTGACGAAATTCTGCATCGGATCCGGAGCAGACCATATGGGAAAACGAACCCAATCTACACATACTCGGGCTGTCCATGGATAACGTTGGACAATTCGAAAGAATCATGGTTATAAATATGCAAATGCATGCATATTTATAGATGTAACCCTTTCGAACGGGAGACGCATAGTGGTCATGCATACTGATGATTCAATCTACCTACAGCTAGCATGTTTCATCGGCACGAAGGCCGGAACATAGAAAATGATTGGGGGAGGAGGAGATGTCATTTGTGCTCACCCACGAACGCCAGGGCGGAGCTCGTTGAACGCACGGGGAGGTCGTCGAACACCAGACCCTCGCAGCGACGAAACAACTGCACATTTAAATCCACCCGGTCAACACAAATATATATGATGTTTTTCATAACAAAATCGGAAAATATATGACCTAACTCATAATTCATAAATATATGACCCTGTCGGCCTCTGGAAGGCCGAAAAGCACCTTTTCAGTCAACAGGAAGCCGAAGAGGTGTCGGCGGTCGGGGGTGTCGTGTCTGGGTGTCGTGGTGTCAAAGGGACAAAGATAAATTCTATCCGGCAAAAGTGGACTGTAAAGAAAAGCCTGCTACATGATCCACAAAACATCTATAAGCATATCCTAAATCTTGGCTGCATGCATGTGTTTTTTCGAAGGCTAAGAAGAAAAAAAACTAACATGCCTTTCAGTGTGCACTTAAATAGTCTGTCCGCTGTACAATGTGATTTCTTTCAATAGGGGTATAAGCGAGAACTCATAGACATCTTACCTTGGGCAAGAAGTGCTCAAGCAAGGAAATGACAGTGACCAAGGCTGGATCAAGCCCAATCTCCTCCTTTGCCTCCCTTAATGCTGGATCAAGCCAAACCAGCACTAAACAGAAAAAGCTAGGTTAAAAATCCTCTTAAAATTAATAGGCCAGCCTCTTAAAATTTCTTTCTCAGATAGATTGCTTCTTCACATGGGATAGTGCAACAAGCTGGACAATAATCAGAGGGCGGCAGATGAGACTGGGTATTATCGTGGGATGTGTTTGCACATGCATGTCTCGATCATTGTAGTACCTTCACTGAGCATGACTTGCGTAATTGAAAAGTATGTACTTTTGAGTTATTTCTCTACCTAAAACAGTAGATATTGCAATCAATGAATCAATCATGTAAAGTGGATCTTATGAACTCTGTTCATTTCAATAAAAAATATAAAATTTCCTATAGTGTTTTCCAAGACATATCCAGCAGAACTTTACTGAATCTTCTAAGCTTGATGTCAGTGTGTATAAGATATTGCCTATAAGATCACTTTCTGGTAATGATCGGACATGTAGAAAAACTTTAAAAGACAGCCAAATAAAATGACAAGCAGCAGCTAAAAGAGAAATAACTGAATATACAACTTTGTTGAAGCAAGTTTCATTTGTGCTCTCCAGATGGCCATAAATGTCGCCCTTTCGAACGGGAGACGCTCTCCAGATGGACAATCTTATGACAGTTATAAATATGCAAAGACATGCATATTTATAGATGTCGCCCTTTCGAACAGGAGACGCCTAGGTTACGAGACTTGACATGAAAGCAAAATCTATTGGCATCGGCACGACGACCGGAACAAAGCAAATAGGGGAGGGGGAAGAGATGATAGTCGAGCTCACCCCTAGACCGTACGTAGAGGCGGTAGTCGAACGACGAGGGCAACGACAACGGGACCAATGGTGCTCCTCGAGATGAAGAGAAGATACCTGCACAGGAAAAGCACCAGCACAACCAACATAAGCACTCACACAACAAACTAATAAACAACATCAACAACATCATCTCGCAGCTCAACAACATCTAACCAAAAGAAAATATGCAAGAAAGAAAGAACCCAAAAAATAATATGTTCTGTGTTCGTGTGGCCTTTGTTTGCCATGCTTCTCCAAGTAGTGGGAACTACTAGTAACAGGGAGTTCCTGTTTCTTATGTGTTGAGTTGTTGACACCATAAACAATTTGTTATTTTGATTCAGAATATATCAAGCAGCATCGGAGGTGGAGCCAAATGGATGGTCAACATTCAAGCCAGTATAGCATATGCAATTGTAACATTCATAGCAAAAAGACTATGTTCAAAGAAGACTATGTTCGCTCTTTAACCACAAATTCTCGGTCACATCGGCAGTCCCCTGCACATCTAGCATACTAGCTTTCTTCCCTTTCTTCTTACCATGGCTCTCAAGAAAAGAAGCAATGTTTCAGATTATCTTCTTTGAACAGATCATGTGCAAAATTACATTCTATCAATCATAATGATAGGGTTAAACAGATCATGTGCAAAATTATTTGTACGAGTTCATCTACTCATATACTGCATGAGGTGGCTCTGGATTTGATTCTACTCATGTACTGCATGTGCAAACAGATGATAGTTGAGGATTGGAGGCGGAGATTCGAGGATTGGGTTGGAGGCAGAGATTGTACCGGGCTGACAGGGGCGGGGCGGTGGGCGGCCTGGATCCGAAGCGGCAACCGACGGGGATCGGCGCGGCCGGCCTTGATCCTTGGGGTGGCGGGCGGCGACCGGCGGGGAGGCGCAACCGGTCGGTCTCCTCCCTCGCGGTGGGGCGGGAATGGACCGGCAGGATGTAGGGGAAACCGACGGCGGCGGCGACCGGTGAGGGCGGTGGCGGCGAACGGTGAGGGTGGCGGCGACCGGTGAGGGCGACGGCGGCGAACGGTGAGGGTGGCAGCGACCGGTGAGGGCGGCGGGGAACCCTATCCTCCGGCCATGTAGGGGAAACCGACGGCGGCGGCGAACGGTGAGGGCGGCGGTGGCGAACGGTGAGGGTGGCGGCGACCAGTGAGGGCGCACGGGAGTGGGCTGGGGATGTTTCGGGGTGGCTGGGGGTTTTCTTTTTTTTTTAGGGAGGCTAGGGGTTTTCTTTTCTTTAATTTTTCACTCTTTGCTTTTTTTTTGAGCAAGGAGAGGGGAGGAGATAGTCCCACCTCTTTGCCATCAGCCAGCGAATGGCAAAGGCCCACCTCTTTGCCATCAGCCAGCAGATGGCAAAGAGGTGGGGCTAGTAGGCTGTTACAGCGCCGTCATCCACTGGGCCCCACCCACTTCTTTGCCGTCTGCCAGCAGACGAAAAAGATTCTTTGCCATCTGCTGGCAGATGGCAAAGAGGTGGGTTGATAGGCCGTTATAGCACCGGCGTCCACTGGACCCCACCCACCTCTTTGCCGTCTGCCAGCGGACGGCAAAGATTTTTTTCCATCAGCTGGCAGATGGCAAAGAACTGACTGATGGCAATCAGGTTCTTTGCCGTCTGTTTTTTGTAAGCGGATGGCAAAGACGTTCTTTGCCATCCGCTGGCAGACGACAAAGAGCTGACTGATGGCAAATTCCCTGTTTCGAGTAGTGATTTCAGTAGAACTACACAAAAAGATCAGATGGACAGATACTTATGCTGCTGCTTTGTACTCGCAAGTTCACTCAGACAAGCATCGATATTGATAAGAAGAAGTGCCAGAGTGAACACCAACAATATTGCAGGATGGCAGGCACACCATCATCACCAACTCTGTTTTTTATAAGAGTAGAGAAGTAGAGATACTGTGGGATTGTGACGTGTGAGTGTCACACGGCACACCTTCGTTCCGAGAAGAATGACACCTGCTTGTTAGGGTAGCAACGGCGCATGAGCTCCTTTTTATCTTTTTGCTCAGTCTCCCCCCTTCCCGCTCAACCATCGCCATAATGTTTTTGGCCGAAAAAAACAAACATAATACTACATTGTTTTTGGGCCTTGATGAAAAATCAAGTGATGCTTTCTATAGGTTGGCCCGCCCAGCAAATGGGCTGCTGGTCCGCCATGGACTGGGAGGCTAAAAATACAAGTTGTATTGTGCAGAGGCAAGTAGAAAAAATATGCCATCGAGAGCCATCCACTGAAAAGAATAATTCGCTTCTGATGTGCTTCTTGAGTCTTCCCTCTGGTTGTTCTCCCGGCGCCCAAACCAGCAGCGCGGCCGGACTGCCTGCTGCCGCTCAGGGGCCGGCAGCGCTGCCTCGCATCATGCCCCCCGCCCCCTCTTAAATCCATGGGTTTGTCAGCCTAGTCAATAATTTTTTTTTTACAATGAAGACTGTCATCGGGGAGCTATTTTTTAGGGGTATCGGGGATCTAGCAGTAGGAGGTATCATATTTTTTAGAGGGCGAACTAGTATCAGGTCGGCCTAGGTTATATTATTTAACATGCGCAGCCCACGACATAGCGAGACCGTGGTTTCAACTTAATACTTTGAGGTCCATCATGTATGTACCGGCCTATGGGCCTCCCAGCCTAGGTTTTATTTTTTCTTAAACATCGACAGCCCAATCTATGTTTTTATAACAAAACGCAGATCTCTGTTCTATTTTTCAAAGAATAAGAATGCCGGGTCCAATTTATGTTTTCCTTTCTAACCACATTATATATATATTTATATTATTATTATTATCGTATATTTAATTGACACTTATATATACATTATAAAAACATCCCACATCTTATCAACTTATAAAAATAAATGTTTACCAGAAGTTGGCAAGGGAAATCATGGTTAAGGCAACGAAAATCCTAGTGATTGCTCACAAAAGTTGCGAAGATTTAAGGACCGATGTAATAATAACGCGCTCATTTTTCCTTTGAGCAATAACTCGCTAATTAGCTAATTTTATATATAATAAAATGTCCACCTCCCGTTTATTTTTTGATACTAATTGCACTGTCTAACCTATCAATTTATTTACAACAAGCCCAACAAATCTGTGTATTTCAAGAAAGTGCAAATCTACTGTGATTTCTTAGAAAAAAAATAAAATGGGCCGCATTGACGCTACATTATTTGTTCACCTAGCCCAGCAAATTGACTGTAAATTCTAGAAAATATGGGTTAAATATGTTTCTCTCTAAAAAAGGGTTAAATATGTTCTGCATTTTTGCAGGCTGACATGTGGGCCAATAGGTCGAAGCCTACGCAAGGCGTTGTCAACTTAGTCAACAAATGATTCTGACATCCACAGCCATTGGATTTATATCCAACGGCCGGCATGCATCTTCAATATCTCGTCTTCTTCCTCCAGCGCCACCGGGACTGCCTGCTCCAGCCTCTGTCTCCCTGACCAATGATCGGGGAGTGTTCCGTACTATTTGTCCTGATTTAAACAGGAAATCACTTCCGGTAACTAGGCAATCCGGCCTTGAGGTGCGAACAGACAAAAACACGTGCGGAGAGTTATGTTATATTACTATTTAACGTAAGAAACATCTTTTGAAGAAAATAGTTCCTTGATGGGTTCCTTTCTTTAGGTTCATCATATCAAGTACAAACATTTTGTATTCGGATGCCCAAAGTATGCCAATGATTGGTGCACGGGCCGAATCCCCAAGTGTTGGTGACAAATACCAAGATGTTTATAATTTCCCTCAAGGCTGACCCATTGTGTTCTCAAGAACGCTAGCTTTCAGCTTCACCCGTCTGAGGTACGTACATGGCTGACCTAGTCGTAACAATCACAAAGGTGCTCCCTTTACCCCCTAGCTGAACAATCGGGAATGTAGGAGGTAAACACAAGAGCCAGGCAACCCAGCTTGGCAAAAACTTAAGTCAAATCGGTGCATATGATGGCTGAAGAGGTATTTGTGAGAGTGTGAATGCGACAGAAACGATTACGCTCACAGAAATATATTAATTGGCTGCTTTAAAGGAGCCGCCAGGTAAAATTTGGGTGTTACATTTGAAGATGTGCAATCAAGAGGGCCTAAACAGGATTCAGTTTATCCGAACAGGGCTCGGGAGATGCTAATGATCCTAAATAAAAAAAGAAAAGGATTCTACAATGAGGAAAGGGATGGTGGACTGACTTGGGCACACTTAGTCATAGAAGCGCCAAAGCCGAGCTGCGTTCCAGGGGTTTGGTTCAAGGCAGTCATCGGGCGGGTTGCGAATGCGGTATGCTCCTCCTGCTAAAACTTCATCAATTATGAAAGGGCCCTCCCATTTAGGCGAGAGCTTGTTATTTTGCTTCTCAGGGAGGCGGAGGACGAGTTCTTCAATGTTGTATGCCTTTGCCCAAACTTCCCTGCTCTGGTAATGTCGAGCCTACTGCTGATAAAATGTAGAACGAGCGCGAGCGACGTCCCGTTCCTCTTCCAAGGCGTCCAGGTCGTCCTGCCGATCCAACTCAGCCTCCTTTTCCTCATACATGCGCACTTGAGCTGCGTTGTGAATAATGTCGCAAGGTAGGACTGCCTTTGCACCGTGCACCATGAAAAAGGGTGTGTATCCCGTTGATCGGTTGGGGGTAGTGCGTAGTCCCCAAAGCACAGAGTTGAGCTCCTCCACCCAGTGACAGTCAGATTGTTCCAAGGAACGGACTAGGCGAGGCTTAATGCCGCTCATGATTAGTCTGTTGGCCCTCTCAACTTGCCCGTTGGTTTGCGGGTGGTACACCGAAGCGTAATCGAGCTTGATGCCCATGGTAGCGCACCAGTCTTTGACTTCCCGGGCCGTGAAATTGGATTCGTTATCCGTGATGATACTTTGAGGGACACTGTAATGGTGTACCACGCCGGATGTAAAGTCGATAACTGGTCCAGACTTTGCTGAGGTTATTGGCTTTGCTTCAATCCATTTAGTGAATTTGTCAAACATTACCAGTAGGTATTTCTTTTTCTTGGTTCCCCCTTTAAGTGGTCCAACCATGTCCAACCCCCAGACTGCGAAAGGCCAGGTAATTGGTATAGTTCGGAGAGCCATGGGGGGATGTGGCTTTGATTATTGAATAGCTGGCATCCAACACAGTGTTGGACTAGAGTGCGAGCGTCTTGGCGGGCGGTAGGCCAGAAAAACCCTGCTCTAAAGGCCTTGCTTACTAGGGCCCGAGCTACTGTGTGGTGGCCGCCCATGCCAGCATGTATCTCGGTCAAAAGTTGCTGCCCCTCTATTTTCGGTATGCACCGATGTAGGACTCCAGTAACACTTTTCTTATATAACTCGCCCTCGTGGACCTTGTAGGCTATAGAGCGCCGGATTATGCACTGTGCCTCGGTCTGATCATTGGGGAGCTCTTGCCATATCAAGTAGGCAAGGAAAGGCTCGGTCCATGGTGCGATACGGCCATGACCTCATGAGCCAAAGTGGTTTCTTCAATTGTCGAGCCACCAATGATTTTGTCGTCTGGCTCAATGGCCGGAGGGACGATTTGTTCGGGCCCATTGGTTGTTGTATCCTGATCCCCATCTTGCCACACCACAGATGGCTTAAAGAGCCGCTCCAGAAAGGTATTTGTAGGGACGGGGTCGCGCTTGGAGCCCATGCGGGTGAGGATATCTGCAGCTTGATTACTGTCTCTGGAGACGTGGTGGAATTCTAACCCTTCAAACCGGGCTGATATTCTTAAGACGACATTTCGGTATGCTGCCATTTTTGGGTCATTGGCGTCGAACTCGCCATTGACTTGGGAGATGGCGAGGTTGGAATCTCCCCTCACATCAAGCAGCCGAACACCCATTGAGGTTGCCATCCGAAGACCATGCAACAGGGCTTCATATTCGACTGCATTGTTGGAGTCTGTGTACATAATCTGTAGGACCTACCGAATAGTGTCGCCCGTGGGGGACGTGAGGATAACACCAGCCCCCAGTCCGGCCAGCATTTTGGAACCATCAAAATACATTGTCCAGTGTGAGTACATACTATATTCCCGGGGAAGTTCGGCTTCCGTCTATTCGGCCAGAAAATCAGCTAGCATCCTGAGATTTAATAGTGCGGCGTGGATTGTACACAATTTTAAAGGGCCGGAGCTCTATTGCCCATTTGGCGATGCGGCCCGTGGCGTCCCTATTATTGATAATATCATTTAAGGGTACTTCGGATGCCACGATAACCGAACACTCTTGAAAGTAGTGTCAGAGTTTGCGGGATGCCATGAAAACTATGTAGACGATCTTCTGATAGTGTGGATACCGGGATTTACACGGGGTGAGTGCTTCCGACACGTAATAGACAAGTTTTTGCACCTTGAACTTGTGTCCTTCTAACTCTCATTCTACCATGAGGACAGCGCTCACAACCTGGTTTGTGGTTGAGATGTATAGCAACATGGGTTCGGCTATGCCAGGTGCTGTCAAAGTGGGGTTGCCTGCTAGTAGAGTCTTTGTCTCCTCTAGCACGGCAGTTGCCTCATCCGTCCATTCGAAGTTTTTGGTCTTTTTGAGCAATTTGTAGAGGGCAGGGCCTTTTGCCGAGGCGAGAGATGAAGCGACTCAAGGCTGCAATGCAACCGACAAGCTTCTGGACGTGTTTGAGCTCTGTGGGTATTGCCAGTTGGGACAGAGCTTGGATTTTAGCTGGATTGGCTTCCATCCCTCTATGGGAGACAATGAATCTGAGCAATTTTCCGGTGGGAACTCCGAAGACACATTTATCCTGGTTAAGCCGTATGTCATATGTTCTCAAGTTTTCAAAGGTGAGACGGAGGTCGTCGACCAACTAGCCGACATGTTTAGTCTTAATGACCACATCATCCACATAGGCTTCAACTGTTTTACCGATTTGTGTTTCCAGGCATGTGTGAATCATGCGCTGATATGTTGCACCTGCATTTTTTAACCCGAAGGGCATTGTGTTAAAGCAGAATGGCCCATAGGGTGTGATAAACGTGGTTGCTGGCTGATAAGACTCCTTCATCTTGATTTGGTGATACCCCGAGTAGGCGTCAAGAAAATATAGTGAGTCATGTCCGGCGGTGGCGTCGATGATCTGGTCTATTCGGGGCAGAGGGAAAGGATCCTTGGGGCAAGCCTTGTTGAGATCTTTGAAGTCGACACACATCCGCTAGGAGTTGTCCTTTTTAGGTACCATGAGCAAATTTGCTAGCCAGTCGGGGTGTTTGATTTCTCTGATGAATCCTTCTTCGAGTAGTTTGGCTAATTCTTCCCCCATAGCTTGATGCTTGGGTTCGGAAAATCGGCGGAGCGTCTGTTTAACCGGCTTGAAGCCCTTAAGTATGTTCAAGCTGTGTTCTGCCAGCCTCCGTGGGATACCTGGAATGTCCGAAGGGTGCCAGGAGAATATGTCCCAATTTTCATGCAGGAATGCGCGCAGCGCCTCGTCGACCTCCTGGTCTAGCTGTGCTCCGATGGTTGCTATTTTATTGGGGTCCATCGAATGTACTTGGAACTTGACGGTTTCGTCAGCTAGTTTGAAGGATGTAGACTTGGGTCTTTTGCTGAGGGTAACATCATCTTTGTCGACTACTGTATGTAGTGTGGTCAATTTTTCGGCTGCTAGAGCCTCATATAGTGCCTCTAGGGCCAGGGATGCTATTTTGTTTTTGGCTCGGAGGGCTTTGTCCGGGTCGCTGGATATTGTGATCACACCATTGGGCCCTGGCATTTTGAGTTTCATGTACCCGTAATGGGGTATAGCCTGGAACTTCGAGAATGTGTCACGCCCCAATAAGGCATGGTATCCGCTATGGAAGGGCATAATGTGGAAGAGTAGTTCTTCGGTCCTATAGTTCATTGGAGTGCTAAACACTACATCCAGAGTGACTCGTCCGGAGCAGCGTGACTCCTTGCTGGGGATGAATCCCCGAAAAGTAGTGTAGCTTTGTTCGATTCGAGATCTGTCGAACTGCATCTTGTCGAGGGTATCCCCATAAATGAGATTTAAGCCGCTGCCTCCATCCATAAGCACCTTAGTTAATCTGAAGCCATCCACAATGGGGTTGAGGACTTATGCGGTGGGTGCTCGGATGGGTCGCGTGCTTGGTTCATCTCTGCATCAAAGGTGATGGGGGTGTCTGTCCAGGAGCTTGCTGCCGTGACCTGATGGACTTGACTGAGCTCTCGAAGGGCTCTTTTCCTCTGATTGTTTGAGGAGAAGGTTTCGTAGATGGTTAGGATGTTATTGTCATTGGATGGTGGTATTTCTGACCTTCTACTGGGGGTTTGAAGGCGAAGTATGGCTTCGCCACTTTTGGCGACTTGTCTAACAACCCAATAGGCTCGAAGTCTATGAGTTGGATTTGTGTTTAGCAGGGCCGAGTGTATGGGACATGGCTTGTCCAACAGTTCATCCAGGACCGATCTAGGTCCGCCAAGCACTACTGGAATCCACTTCTTTGCCGTCTGCTGGCTGACGGCAAAGAAGGTCTTTGCCGTCCGCTTACGAAAAACGGACGGCAAAGAACTGGCTGATGGCAAAGAAGGTCTTTGCCATCAGCCATTTCTTTGCCGTCTGCTAGCAGACGGCAAAGTTTCTTTGCCGTCAGCTGGCGGACGGCCAAGAGAGAGGTGGGCCCCACTAACGAGCTGCTTAGAAAAAACCTAACGGCCCCCCTCTTTGCCGTCTGCTAGCAACAAAGCGGACGGCAAAGGAGGGCGGACGACAAAGAATTTTGTTATCTAACGGCCCCCACCTCTCCATCCCACATCCATCCATCTAAAGAAAATGAGGAAAAAAAGAAAAAGAAGAACGAGACAGAAACCACCGCACGCCTCTCCCACTCTCTCTCTCGCTCGTCTCTCCCTCCCCCCGAAACCGTCGCCGCCGCCACCTACGCCGCTCGATTCCGGCGTGTTCCGGCGGGCCTCGCCGGCGCGCAGCACAGATCTGAGCTATCCTGCCTCCGCTCTTCCCTTCCTTCCGGCCAGATCCACCTCTCGCGGCCCCGGGAGCTCATCCCCGACCCCTTCCCATGGATAGGGTTTCGAGGGTGGCGTCCACACCAACTCCGGCGCGGCAGCGGCAACTGTGCTCCGCCCTCTTCGACGCCCACCGCAAGTCCCACGGGCGGTTCCACCTCGTGGATGGTGCTCCTGCACCCGATGGCTGTGGGGCGGATGCACGCGGCGGGTAAACTCCGGCGACGCGGAACACACTTCCTCTGCTCTTCCTCACGGGGGGAGGGGGATGAAGATCAAGGAGGATGACAAGCAGAAGAAGAAGCCGGCCAGGATGTGCGTCCAGATCGAGGAGATCCCCGAGGACAACACCGCCGGCTGCGACGCCATCCGCAAGGTACTGGCCACGATTGGTTACGATGGGGAAAAGAAAATATGAGATTTTTGTGGCCCGATCTGAACAAAATGTGGGATTTCCAGTAGATTTAAGATAGATCCATGGTTACCTCTCGCTAGATTTAAGAAAAAGGTTGGAATTTTAGAGGATGCTAGTGTCCACACTCTAGATCTGTGCTAGTACTGGCTATAGATAGACTCCGCTCTGCTCTGAATTCTGAATGATAGTATCAGCTTGAGAATCCTGCCTCCTAGCAATGTACTGACCGCCTGACATTTGTTTCCCTTCTGTTCTGATGATGCAGGCCTTTGCTATGGGGAACGACAAGGGGAAGGCCAAGGAGCTGTCGCCGCAGGATGCGGCGCTGCTCATCCAGATGAACTATAGGGCGCACCTCGCCCACCGCTCCCAGGTGCTCCGCTGCCTGCGCGATCTCGCCGTCGCCAAGGCCAAGCTCAAGGAGCTCAGGTCCCTCTTCTACAACCTCTCCTACAGGCGCCGCCTCTCGCATGACCACGAGGAGCGCCAGAGGTTCTCCGAGAAGATCATTGTCCTACTGCTCACTGTCGATGCGCTCGAGGTGAGCTCCGTCATGACCTGTTTACGATTGCTGATTGCCATTGCTGTGTTTTGGATTTGAAATTCAGTTACTACATATACTGGCTACCACTATATTATTAGACAAAAAAATAAAAGCAAAGCACACCAGGATGATTACCATGCTATTTAGCTGAGCATCCGTCCAACATATGTATGCACTTGAGATGATCTCCATCATCACCTATACCCCATTGCCATGGCTGTGTTGTGAATTTGAAATTTACTTGCTAGTTAGTACAGTACATTGTTGGTTTGAGGATGGTCTATCAGGGTTCTGTACATAAGTATGATTTTCTAGCTAGTGTCCGAAGGTATTGGTTAGCGATGCGACATTATTGAGAAAATAAATAAAAGCACACTGCAAAGATTAACATGCATGCCAGATATGTAGCTCAAGTAAGTTGTAACTATTAAACATGTGATATACCGAGCTAGTTACTATTAGTATGTCTATTGTACTAGCCAATAGATGATACGTTGGTTGTTGACATCATTAACATGCATCCAAACCAATATTATTCATCTGCTGTTTTTTTAATCTATATGCAAACTTGGACATATACAGCCGGTCTGTAGCACCTAGGATATAGTACTGTAATCATGTAAAACTGAAACTGAATCTGATGATCTTGTGTGCATGTGTATACTAACAATGTAGCCTCACACCATTAATAGTTATCTGCAGCAATTTAGAAGAATCCATCAAGTCATTGAGCTGCAGAAAAAGGGCCCCTTGTGTGTTTTAATATGAAACTTCTGGCTGCACTTCTCTCGCTCTTGTTGAGACTCAGTGCTGCACTTGATATTAACTGAACATTTTCCCTAATTTTGTGTTGAATATGAAACTGCACTGCTGACTGTGTAGTTGATTCTATTTTGGAGAGATAAAAGAAATTACTTCTAGTTAGCATCTCACATGAGATGTGTTTGTGTAGTTACTCATTAATTCCTGCAGAAACCTATAGTATATGCTCGGAAGAACAAGGTTTCGGAACCAGATTCATATTTGCAGGATAATAAGGTGTTGTTGCACAAGTCAAATGGACCAACTAGAAGGCGTCGTGTTTCCTGAAGTGTTGTGACCATGGAGGACTTGGTGCATCGAGCACCTTGAGTCCTTACTGTGTGTCTGCCTGTCTTGAATGCTAGTGCACACTTCATGCCAGCGCCTTCACCTTCTCCACAAACAACCAGAGTTCCCAAGTCTGAGGATGCGCGCATGACAGTGACACCTTTAGTTGCTGGTACATTCTCTTTTCCATCCATTCTTCTAGGAGCATTATTCTTTTTTAGCACAAGGATGATGACCTATTTTACAGATATAAGTTGCATCATAATAATCTTCACATTTTAGTTGCATCATAATAGTCTTTTTCTTATAGTCTTCTTCTTCTAACTTAATTCTTTCCCATTTTGCAGATTTGCTTCAGATCATGGAAGCTTGGGTTGATGGAGTGCTTGTCTTTAGTTTTTGTTTTGACTTTGTGAAACTTGCTACCTATGGATGAAACTATGTATATGTATGGATGAAACTTGCTACTATTGATAACATGTGTTGGATATATATGTGTTCATGACTATTGGTAATATATGTTGGATATGCTATATTGGTCATATATATATATATATATATATATATGTGTGTGTGTGTGTGTCTGTGTGTGTGTGTGTTTGAATTTCTATGAAAATGAATTGATATAACAAAAAACAGAAAACCCAGGGGCTATATAGCCACTTTGCCGTCTGCTAGCAGACGGCAAAGAAGTTTGCCATCTGCTAGCAGACGGCAAAGAGGCCACGTGGTAGCAGCCTGGGCTGGCCTATTTCGGCTCTTTGTCGTCTGCCAGCAGACGGCAAAGATGCAAAGGTCTTTGCCGTCTGCTGGTAGACGGCAAAGCACGCCGTTAACCCCCTAATGGCTCTCACGCCACCGCACTGCCGTCAGCTTTCTTTGCCGTCTGCTGGCCTCGGATGGCGGACGGCGTAATCCTTTGCCGTCCGTTTCAAAGAAGCGGACGGCAAAGAAGGCCTTTGCTGGCAGGCTTTCATCCGGACAGTTTGCCGTCTGCTAGCGGACGGCAAAGATGTTTGCCGTCCGTGATCCATGCCTTTGCCGTCTGCCATGGCGGACGACAAAGAAGCAGTAGTGAAGGGATCTGTTTCTTTTTTCAGCGGACTCGTGTTTGGGTGACCGTTGTGCGTGTGCACGCTTTTCCCTGATTGTACTTGACTATTCGGCGTGGTTGGACTCCACGCACATTTGTTGTTCTTTCCAGGTGCTTTCCATGGCGCAGTATTTGTGGACCAGGTCCGATAGTTCGGTGAAGCTCTGCACATGACAATGGGCGAGGGCGTTCAAGACTCCTTCTTCCCGGCAATTAAACCGAAAAGCTGATATTGCTTCTTGATCGCAGCAGTCTGTCATCTTGTTTTTAACTAGGAGGAATCTAGCCCAATAGTGATGGACCGTTTCTCCGGGTTGCTGCTTAACGTATATTAGGTCCCATCCTGATTCCGGGGAATATTTTTCGTGGGTGGTGTGTGTGAAAACATTGAGTGCTCCGGCCGGTGGCGTATTCGGAGCCTTAGTGGTGGCGCGCGACACTTCTAGGGTGTTCAACATCCCGAGTTCGGATTCCGAATTGTCCAGGCCAGGAGGCGCAGATTCGAGATCGCGTTGCAGACCGGGGTCTAGTCCCGGGCTTTCTTTGGGGTGGAAGTTAGATCCCTGGCTCGAGGTCTGAGCGAGGTCGTCGCCAATCGGGATATAGTTCGTTTTCAGTTTTGGTGACCGCGCTCCTTCGGCCACTTCCTCAATAGTGGCGACAAGGTGTGTGATAGGCCGGGTGGCGATTTCCCTGTCATCGTGCCTGAGCCCAATCTGGTCATGAACCGAGGGCTGGCCGTTGGAGATTCCTATGGCACGAACCCGGTCTAGCGCACTATTTAGTGATGAAAGATCTGTAGGATCCATGCTCCTCGAGTATTCGGGGTTGACCCACAGGACGGGCTCCCGAGCTTCGTACGCCGAAGACGTACCATAGCTCAAAGCCGGATCCGGAATAAGGAGAGTGGGTCCGGCCAGGGATGACTCCTGGTCATCGGGCTCCGATATCATGTGACGGCTCGAAGCCGGGTCTATGGTAGAGTGGGTGAGTCCGACCAGGGTTGACTCTCGGTTTTTGGAGACATCAGTCGCATCAGGGCTCAAAGCCGAGCGCGAAGTGAGAGCCGATCCGGAGGCCGGATCGGCAAGCGGCCCCAAAGCGGACGCTTTTGGGACCTCGAGAGCCTCGGGTGAAGCTGAGAAGCTGGTGAGGACTAGATCACCCTGAGCGTCAGCGACGTACTCTAGGCTGCCGAACCTGATCTGGTGCTCAGGGGCGAAGTTGTTGATTCGGTCTAGATGACGACCGCATTAGCGTGCGGAACAATGTTGCCGAACGCAAAAAATTGGCCGGGGATAGAGATGCCCCCGGTGTTAATGCCGTCTCCAATGATGAGGCGAGCCATCGATCCTTTCGGCGATCCAGCAGCGGAACTCTTAATGAAAGCACCAATGTCAGTGTCAAAACCGGCGGATCTCGGGTAGGGGGTCCCAAACTGTGGATCTTGGATCGATGGGGAACAGTAGACGTGGGACACGATGTTTACCCAGGTTCGGGCCCTCTCTAAGAGGTAAAACCCTATGTCCTGCTTGATTATATTGCTTGTGTATGAGGGGGTTACATAGTAGATCTACCACGAGATCAAACGAACTAAACCCTAACTAGTAGGATGGGGATTGTTCTTCTAGCCTCTACAGACTAAGCCCCCTGGTTTATATAGACACCAGGGGTATTTGGGTTTATAGATAGTCGGTTACATCAAGGAAACATCGGATCTTCCATCTTGACTAGGGGTACACACCAAGGCACAAAATGTCTTCGGTCCGGATACGGTGCGGCCCAATAGTCCGGCCCACGTGAGATGAGCCGGCACCCCGTGGACCCCCTAGTCCAGGACTCCCTCACCTGAATTTTGCTGACGTCATTTGTTTATGCTATAAAGAAGTAGGACATTTTGCCAGAGAATGATCAGACCCGAGGAAAGCTTGAGGTGAGTAGTTGAGATCTTGATATTGGAATAAATAATGCAATAAATGTGGAATGCACTTTTATTTTCATTGGGGATGTTGAGTTGAGTTATGGAATTTAAATTGTAATAGTTCGTGAAGCAATAAAAGTTGATATGTTTGAAATCTCATATGAAATGTTATGAGTTGTTTGTTGATTGTGAGTACATCTCTCACTATCTCACCCAGACTTAAACCTTGAACCCATGGACAAGCTGACCCCAAACCTTTCCCCAAAAAACAACCACATTTCACCCAAGGAAATACATACATTATCATGAGTACCCCTTCTATCTTATACCTGCAGATGACAACCCTTTACGAGTCCTTTCTCAAGGGCCCAGAAATGATCATGACCCTGACTAGTGATCAGGATTACCCAAAGATCCTGAAGGACATGATGAAGCATATTCATCTTGAAGGAGATGAAGTCTACAAGAATTATCCTTTCATGGAGAATGGATTTGAACTTTGGTACATGGAGGTACACCTCCACTGTGTGAAACGAGTTTGCCCAAACACTATGGGGCAATACTTTTTCATTTCTCAAGTACCACGAGCAACATTCTTTGACTCTGTTCATGAATCTGCTTTGGAAGCTATACGTCAGATTGGCGAAATACTTGAAGCAAGACTTCATCATACTCAACCACAAAAAAAAAGACTTCGTCATACTCAGGAATACCCGAGGGAGGTGCATGCAGAGATGATGGAGATGAAGCTCATGGCCACCATGATGAAACAAAAGATCGATGATTTCAAGGATCACATCGCACAATTCCAGTGGGATTGAAGCATCTTCAAGAAGGGCAAATGAATAAAGATGGAAGTAATGCTTGAACATACCAAACTATGTGGATGGCAAAATTTGTAATAAAGTACTTCTGGAATCTGTGTTTTGAGTAGTGGTTAAGGATGTAATAAAGGATTTGATATGAAGATAATATGAATTATGGATGAACTAGTACATTTTATTTCAATGGTAATACCCTGTGTGAACACTAGACCGATGGAAAGGAAAATGTTGTTCCATAGGGTGGAGTTTGGACAAAATAAGTTGGAGTTTTGTTTTAGTTATGATGGTTACCCCGAGAGTATGAAGGAATGACATACTATTGGATTTAAATGATATGTAATGTTGGAATATGGAACAATAGTAACTCCAAGGATGAGTTAAAGATATACAAGTGTTGAAGTGGGCCCATAACCCATAGGACCCAAGATTTGAAAAGGAGCAAGCACAACCTTGTTGCAGGAAGAATTCTGGAAGAAGATGTGATTTCATCAGCAGACGTTCCATAGGAGCTTATGTAAACCCGAGAGTTGTGAAGAAATGATAGACGTTTTGTTTGGCTTGTAGAACCAATGGATTTACCAGAACCCAGTTCATGGAGAAGAGAAGTTCTGCAATGCTTGTGAGGATGCCCAAGTTTTAGAATACATGATTCACTATCTACGTATGTGGTAATGATTCAAGTACGGGATGGATTGGGCCCCATACCTGAGACTTCTATCATGAGCTATCATATGTTGATGGAAAACAAGAGAGCCTTAAAACCCTAGAAGAGAGTCGACACGACAAGCCAAAAAGCTTTGAATGGCAGGACGATGTAAACCATGTACAAGCACCCGTTGCCAATCGTATGTTATACGGTGAGATTCAACCCAGACCCATTCCCTGTAGGAGGAACCAGTAATTGTTGACCACCATGAGATTTTTTATAGTTGTTTAGTGTCGGTGCAACAGACCCTGGGTCCATTGCACGGATTGTGCACAGGCCAGAGACAAGATTACAAGACCAAGATCAGACCAAACAAGGAGGATCAATTCCTTTGAAGGATCCAAGTGCTAGTCGAGAAGGCCCAGGTGAGCCAGAGGAACAAGGCATCGCTAAGGGAAGGACCTACCTTGCTGGGCAGGCGAGCCTGGCAGGGTTGGGTTTTGCCCCGGAAACAATCTCCCAGATCATCCCGGCAAGCCTGCCGGAGCTGGCAGAGGAAAGCCACTCCACCGCTCCACCTCACAAGCGATGCAAGTCAGTAATCAAAGCGGCATCGAGCTCCAAGGTGACTAAGTGGCTGCTTTCTGCCACATGGCAGCCACTTCCTACAGCAAACACCTCCATATGACACCCCTCCTATGTCAAGCGAGCAGGCGCGAAGCTGGCAAAACAGCCCGACAGGGCCTGCCGGGTGAGCTGTGATGTGACACTGAGCGGCGCATTTAATGCGCTCTGTCAGCCTGCAGAGTTAGATATGATAGCACTGTTAGCTATCTAATCAGTACGCAAAGACTATTTGCCACTGTGGTGACCCCTTAATCTATAAAAGGAGGCCCATGGCAACGATAGAAGGGGTTGGACCCTCGCATATCCATACGCGCGTAGCCACTCTCGCCCCTAGAGCGACCTTGCCGGGCGAGTGTGCTACGTTCACCACCATTATCCACCATCAATCCACCAAAGCAGGAGTAGGGTTTTACGCCGCACGGCGGCCCGAACCTGGGTAAAGACTGCCCGTGTGATCTCTGTCGTGCTGCGCGACGCTTCTCCGCTCTTTGTGCAACGTGCCTGTCCACCTGCCGAACCAAAAGGGGCTCATGGCCCCATAGGTGGCCGTGGTTTCCCACGACATCTTTGGCATGCCAGGTAGGGGGATCACTTGCAAGAAACCGAGAGCGTACGCTGCGCGTCATCTTCATCGACATTTTCAATGTCGATGGCGTCATCGACTATGGCGCCCAAGAGGAAACCCGGAGCTGCAAATCACCCCTCCACCTCGAAGGCTCCGCCGCCCGCGACCACCGACGTCGCGGGGAATGCGGGGGCTCGCGAGGGTGTGGATGCTACGGGGGACGTGGTCGGTGCAGGCGGCACCATCACCACCTCCCCAACGGCCGAAGCAGGAACGGGAGGTATGGGGGAATGACAGCATCAGCAACATCCCAACGGCCATGCTCCACGAGGTATGGATGGAGGGATCATTCCGCCTAAACCCCTTCTCCTCGCCAACGGGCACAGCCGCAGTGATGATGCTCGTTCTAGGGCGAATCGCAACCCTCCGGCCGCCCCCGCTACGGGCTCGACCGTAGGGCACGCGCCACCCCCGGGGCGGGCTGACCCAGCTACTGTGCCCAACGGAGCCGCTGGCCCTCAGGCGCCTTTGTCGCATCACCATGCCGTCCAAACGGCTGGTTCGCAGCAGCAAGGGCGCGGCGCAGTCGCCACCAGCAACGTCAGGAGCCGAGTGACACTACGATCTACATCGTCATCACCTATGCCAAGCACTGCCTCAGAGGCCATGGCGCGAGCTCAACTGCTGTTGAGATTTCCACCGGTGGCAGACCAGATGGATGAGTGGCGAGCCACCATCCAAAGTTTGATTGGTTTCACCGAGGCAGAAGGATCACAGCGGGCCGGACCACCACAGCCTTCCCAGGCAGCAACGACGGCTTGTGCGACTGGTCGTGCTGGAGGGGCCACCCTCACAGTGCAATCCCCACCATAGCAAGCCGCCCGGGAGCCGCAAAACAAAGCGCCCGATGACGTCTTGATGGCCTCGTCAGATCCTCGAGCGCGTCAAGGCTGACAGCATGCCCCGGAGGGCAGGCGAAGGGAAGGCGCGCGCATCATCAACGAGCGGCGCCGCGACAGCCCCCGCCGGTCCAATGGGTGTGATGGCCCTAATATCGACGAGCCCGCACTCGGAGATGGCGGGTGCCTGCCTTTCGAGGTTGGGTGCCCTGCCTTCACCCGTGAGCTGCGGCAAGTCCGTTGGCCGTCCACTCGCACGTTCAAGCCAGAGATACCCGAGAAGTATGATGGGAGACTAAACCCGGCAGAGTTCTTGAGCATCTACACCATCGTTGTTCAAGCTGCCGGGGGAAGAGATGAGAAGGTGTTCACCAACTACTTCCCTTTGGCCCTCAAGTCGAATGTGAGGTCTTGGCTGATGCACCTGCCGGAGAACTCCATTTCGACTTGGGCTGACCTGTGCCACGAGTTCATTGGTGCCTTCACAGGCGGCCATCAAGAACCAGTGTGGCCCAATGATTTGCAGCTTCTCCGGCAGAAAGAAGGAGAAACTCTGCGGAAGTACTTGCAGAGATCCAGTCGAGTCCACAGAAAGATCCCAGATATCCACCCAGCTGCCGTGATAGCTGCCTTCCAATCCAACGTGTGCAACCGCAGGATACGTTCCAAGATGAACGTTTGGTTGCCCAAGACTAAAGGAGCTCTACACTTTGGTGGACAAATGTGCTCGGGTGGAGGAGGGGAGGAAACTTACTCGAGAGGAAGATTGCGTCGACATCGACTTAGAAGATGACGATGAAACCATCAGCAAGAAGAAGAAGAATAAGAAGCACAACAAGAAGTGCAAGGATAAGACAGTGATGGCTGTTGAGGGGTCAGGCACACCTAGTACCAGCAAGAAGGCCAAGGCTGAAGCCCCCGGCAAGGAGGCTACCGCATGCGCTGACTGCTGGGAGGCGGCGGCTGCCGAGAAAGCTGGGAAAAGTGATGGGCCGTACTGTAAGATTCATCAGACCAAGGGCCATGATCTCCAGGAGTGTCATCAGGTTGAGCAGCTCGTCAAGAGACAAAAGGCTGAGTATGAGAAGCGTGACAAGGAAAAAGGTCAGAATGGCGCTGGCGGGAAGGGCCAGGGTGGTGAAGCAAATCGCCCTGGCAAGGCTCCTCGGAACCAAGGGAAACCCGCCAAGGGCCGAGAGAAGGAGGATTGCAGTAACGAGAGTGATGGAGGGAATGAAGAGGAAACCAGCGAGCAGGAATTCCAGAAGGCCACTGACACCCTGTGCATTGGCGGGGGTGCATCTTTGCACTCCTCTCACTGCCAACTTAAACAGTGGGCGCGTGAAGTCAATGCCATGGAGCCAGCGGCAGATTCTCGGAAGCCGCTCAAGTGGTCACGCACGCCAATCATCTTTGATGAAGATGACCACCCCGACTGCATTACTGCGGTAGGGTGCTTGCCGTTGTTTGTCTCACCAAGAATTCGCAACCTCAAGGTCACAAAGATGCTGGTTGACAGCGGGGTCGGGTTGAATCTGATTTCCCTGAAGGTTATCAGCAAACTCTAGATAGCAGAGGAAGAACTTAATGCCACAGGCACGTTTCAAGGAGTCAATCCCGGCAGAAGCCGTCCTAAGGGAAAGGTTATGTTGCCAGTGACATTTGGAGGAGAGTTGAATTACAGGACTGAGAAAGTTGTGTTTGATGTGGTTGACCTCCCTGTCCCGTACAACGGGATCCTTGGGCGCCCGGCCCTGGCCAAATTCATGGCAGCATCCCACTATGCCTACAACACCTTGAAGATGCCAGGGCCGATGGGCATCATTTCCGTTCCATCGGAGAAGAAAGACGCAATTATTTGCGTGGATAAGATGTACCGGGACGCGGTCGCGGCAGAGGTCGCGGAAGCCACAGTTCCCGCCAAGGAAAAGCATAGCAGAGGCACTGGCAAGGAATCTGGGAAGCGTACCTCTGTGGAATGTGCCGCGCCCGTTGATGACACGCCAGAGAGTTCCAATAGCAAGAGATCCAAGGCTGCTCCACCCCAAGTGAAAAAGGTCGCGGAAGGGCTGGCTGGCGCTGATGGTACTTTCACTATTAGCGCCACCCTTGATGACAAATAGGAAAGCGCGCTCGTTGCCTTCCTGCGGGCGAATATTGATGTGTTTGCCTAGCAACCATCTGATATCCCCGGTGTTCCCAGGGAGGTAATCGAGCACCACCTTGCTGTCTGCCCACATGCCCGACCCGTCAAGCAGAAGATTCGGAAGTAGCCCTTGCAGCGACAGTAGTTTATTGCCGAGGAAATCAAGAAACTTGAAGCAGCTGGTTTGGTCAGAGGAGTACTGCATCCAACATGGTTAGCAAACCCAGCGGTTGTGCGCAAGGCTAATGGAAAATGGAGGCTTTGCATAGATTTCACGGATCTAAACAAGGCATGCCCAAAGGACCCATTTCCCTTGCCGTGCATCGACAAGATCTTGGATTCTACTTCAGGATGTGAGTTGCTCTCTTTTCTGGATGCATACTCTGGATACCATTAGATTTTTATGTCCAAGGAAGATGAAGAAAAGACCTCATTCATCACCCCATGCGGCACGTACTGCTTTGTGTGCATTCCTTTCGGGTTGAAGAGTGCTGGGTCCACTTTTGCAAGAGCAGTCCAGATTGGCTTTGAACCACAGTTGCACAGGAACATTGAAGCCTATACGGATGATATTGTGGTCAAGACCAAGGACAGATCAACCCTCATCCAGGATTTAGAAGAGACATTTGCTAATCTGCGCAACATCAACTTGAAACTGAATCCAGAGAAGTGCGTGTTTGGCGTTCCCTCCGGCAAGCTACTTGGTTTCTTTGTGTCCCACCGTGGGATAGAGGCCAACCCCAATAAGATCTAGGCTATTGAGCAGATACAGGCACCCAAAACAGTCAAGAATGTGAGGCGTTTGATAGGATGCATTGCCGCGCTTAGCAGATTCATCTCCAAGTCTGCCGAGCGCGCCTTGCCGTTCTTCAAGATTTTGAAGAAGGCAGGACCCATGAAGTGGACCCCGGAAGCAGATGCAACACTACAGGATTTGAAGGCCTACTTGTCTTCTGTGCCTACTTTGGTCGCACCCAAACCACAAGAGCCGTTACTGCTATATCTGGCAGCAACTAATCAAGTGGTTAGTGCGGCCCTAGTAGCACAGCGGGAAGTAGAAGAAGTAGCCACCTCAGCAAGTGTCCCACCCGGGGAAGAGGAAGAGAGCGGCTCGGCAAGGTCGGATATGGATCAGGACAAAGAAGAGCACGACAAGGAAGAAGGTGGTGCAGCGCCCAGTATACTTCATCAGCTTCCTGTTGCAGGGGGCTAGATCCAGGTATTCTGGTGTGCAAAAGTTGATCTTTGGCCTTGTCATGGCCTCAAGGAAACTGCGCCATTACTTCCAAGCCCATGAGATCATGGTTGTCACCCGCTTCCCGTTGCAAAGGATACTTTGAAACCCAGAGGCCACAGGCAGGATAGTGGAGTGGGCATTGGAGTTATCCAGCTTTGGCATGAAGTTTGAAAGCACATCAACAATCCAGAGCAGGGCGTTGGCAGAGTTTATTGCAGAATGGACGCCAACCCCTAATGAAGAAGTACAGGAAACAGTTATCCCCGGCAAGGAAGCGCCCCAAGAATGGATCATGTATTTCGATGGCGTCTTCTCCCTAGAAGGTGTAGGGGCTGGCGTGCTTCTCGTAGCTCCCACTAGAGAGCACCTGAGGTACGTCGTCCAGATGCACTTTCCCCGGGAGGAGGCAACCAACAATATAGCAGAATGTGAAGGGCTTCTTGCTGGGCTCAGGATTGCTACATAGTTGGGAATCAAGAAGTTGATCATTCGAGGAGATTCATAACTGGTGGTGAGACAAGTCAACAAGGATTACCAAAGCCCATTGATGGAGGCATACGTCGAGGAAGTGAGAAGATTGGAGGAGCACTTTGACGGGTTGCAAACAGAGCATGTACCCCGTGCGGAAAACAGCATTGCTGATCACCTGTCAAAGTGCGCTGTGCAGAAGCTTCCTGTGGAACCAGGGACTTTTGTTCTCCATCTTACTCAGCCCTCCGTATCCCCGACAACAATGGCCCAAAAGAGGAGGAAATTGCACTCCGGTAAGCCTCTCCCGGTAGAGCCTTTCGGGGCTCCTGGCAGGGACCCTGCCTGAAACAACTCCCCTTCGATTGCCGGGCTGCACCCTCCTGCCGGGCCACTGGTCCCTGCAGTCAAGGGGTGCGCCCCCACGAATGAGGAGGTGCCGCTAGTCCTCGTTGCCGAGCCTCAGGCTCCAACTTGGGCAAGGCACATAGTCCATTTCCTCCAACCGGAGAACTTCTCGAAGAGCAAGAAGAAGCTAAAAGAGTAGCCCGAAGGGCCAGTATGTATCAGTTTGTTGATGACACACTATACAGAAGAAGGCCCAACGGTGTGAAATTGAAGTGCATTTTCCGAGGAGGAAAGGAACTGTTGGCAGAGATACACAAAGCATTGTGCGGCTCCCACATTGGATCAAGGGCTTTGGTTGGGAAAGCATTCCGGCAAGGATTCTATTGGCCCACAGCCCTCCAAGATGCGGTTGAGCTCATCACCAAGTGTGAAGCCTGTCAGTTCCATTCCAAAAATATCCATCTGCCTGCCCAAGCACTCCAGACAATCCCTTTGTCATGGCCGTTTTCGGTCTGGGGGCTCGATATCCTCGGCCGTTTCCCCCGAGCTGCCGGGGGCTTTGAATTCTTGTTCGTTGCAATCGACAAGTTTACAAAATGGCCGGAAGTAGATGCCATGAGAAAGGTGACTGCTCAGTCAGCTATCAAGTTCTTGAAAGGATTGGTGTGCCGCTTCGTGGTCCCTGCCCGGATCATCACCGACAACGGCACCCAGTTCATGAGCCGCGCCTTCATGCAATATGTTCATGCCCTCAGAAGCAAGATCTCATTTGCCTCTGTTGCACATCTCAGAAGCAATGGACAAGCTGAGAGGGTGAATGCTGAAGTGCTGCGGGGACTCAAGACAAGAACGTTTGATAAGTTGCGGAAGCACGGCAGGCAATGGATCAATGAGCTGCCAGTGGTTCTTTGGTCCCTCAGAATGACACCAAACCGAGCTACCGGGCAGACTCCCTTCTCCCTAGTCTATGGGGCAGAAGCAGTTATCCCCACGGAACTCATTTACGGGTCACCTCGAGTGCTTGCCTACGATGAAGTAGCGCAGGAACAGCACATGCGTGATGACGCCGTCCTTCTCGAGGAGAACCGTCTCCGGGCTGCTACGCGTGCTGCACGCTATCAGCAAGCCCTGCGTCGCTATCATAGCGGCAGGGTTCATGCCCGGTGTTTTGAGGAAGGCGACCTTGTCCTTAGGCATGTTCAGTCCGCCAAGGGTACAAACAAGCTGTCGCCGAAGTGGGAAGGCCCTTACCAGGTAGTACGAGTCACCAGACCTGGCGCAGTCCGTCTGGAGACCGGAGATGGCATTCAATTACAAAACTCATGGAATATTGAGCATCTCCGCAAGTTCTACCCGTAAGGTGCGGCTGTCGGGCCCTGCCCGGTAGCCACCCTTTTGTACATGCCTTGCCTCAGCTGTATGTAACCCCTTGTACAAAGCCAGGCGCAGACCCTGAGCAACAGAGAAATAAATGAAGCGCTGGGGCCCCCCGACAAGTTGCATGCATGCATAAGCATTGCATGATTCATGTAGATAGGTTGCATGATCATGTAGATAGATTGCATCTGGCATCATCTTCATTTGCATAAACTGCAGGCTCCTACCGTGGACTTTGTCCCAGGAAGAGGATTCGAAGACAAGCCAGCACTGTGGTCTCCGGCAAGCCAAACAGATAAGTTCCATCTCTTATCCATACATGTTCCGTGAGTAGGGCTTGTGCATATGAAAACCTCGCCGCCTCGGAAACAAAGGTGCTCCCATCTATTGACACGAACGCTACTTCGGTCAGGATGGTCGTAGTGGCCCTTGGCTGAAAGGGGTTGGCGGGGGGCTGGTCTCTCCCAATGGGTTCTGCGCTCGGCAGGCTCAGCCTCACGGCAGCAGTCCTATGGGGTGCCGGCAAGGTAGCTTAATGGGATCTACTTGTTTACGTGAAAGTCTTGAGGCGTTTCACCTCTGCATGGATATCATACATGCACAAGTGCCCGGCAAAGATTATCTTTTTCATTAATATGCTGATCAACAAGTACAAGTCTCACGAAACATAAACATGGATACAAGAGATTACATTATTTGAACTAAAATTTGGCAAGTGCCTACAGATTTAAGATTGAAAAAAGATAAGTGCCCCGTGATGCCTTTGCCCTTGTCCATCTCCTTCAGGAAATCACAACAAGGAATGGAGAAGGCGGAAGGCGGGCCTGGCTAGGATTCGGCGCCTCCCTAGGATCAGGAGAACACCGTCGATGGGATAAGAGGAAGAAACCAGAGGGCAGGCGTGGGCGGTGGCACTGCCGGGGACCCAGACGGAGTCACCGACAAACACGACTCGTCAGAATGGTCACCCCCGTTCTTGACGCGTCATGGGTTGCCGCCACTTTCTGCACCACCGTTGACCAAAGCTCCCGCCACACCCATCAATGTGAACGCCGCGCACCCCAGGAGACCCCACAGAGAGCATGGGCGTCCCCGATGCCCCGGCGATACGAAGACCCCGCCCGTTAAGGAAGCGTGCATGAGGACTAGAGGCTCTCCCATGCACCGGACGGGCGGAGTACAGAGAGATAAGGTCCGCCCTCACCAATGACGAACCATTTTTGCAACCTCCCTCCAACGCCAGAGGAAAAGGGGGGATAGGCCGCAATCGACTACCACACCTTCTGCCTATTGTGGGCCTCGGCATGGTGTCATTTGCGTCACCTCTCACTAAAGTTGAAGCCACGGGCGACCCGGCGACGAGCACACCAGAGTCGCCACCTCCGGTGCTACTGCCGCGCCGCCCGAGCGCCCCCATGGGGCTCACACGAAACTCCAAGCTAAGGCCCGGGGCCAGGCCCCGGGCTCTTCCTTTCAGCATACCCAAAAGAAGCAGAAGGCGGAGGAGGAGAAGTATGTGGATGAATGCCTCCACTCCTCCCCCGCTCCTCCTTTTATAGGCGAGCTGGGGGTGGGGGCTGATTCCCTGGCGAGTACCCGCCGTCCTCCTCCACCAAACCAAGAAGATCAGGCCCCTACATTGATGCTCTCCCACATCACGCGCCTACATTTACCTACCCCACTCAATGCATGCGGCATACGTGTCTGAGGATAAGGGCGCGGTGGGAAGGGTGAATTGGCAGTTACCCGCCCATGCGTTAAAGTCATTCACGGGCCATTACAAGAATGGCCCCACCACAATTGGCGTTGCACGGCGCGCGGGAAAACCAGAAACTGACCCAAGCTCAGGTTAATGAAGAAGCAAAGAAGATCTCAAAGGGCGGAGCCGCCCTTACATTTCTGCCTGTGCACTGGTTAGGGCCTACCACGACGATGCCCAGCGGCGCGTTCGTGCCAGGCCCGGGGGCTCCTGTCGGTGCAACAGACCCTGGGTCCATTGCACGGATTGTGCTAAGGCCAGAGACAAGATTACAAGACCAAGATCAGACCAAACAAGGAGGATCAATTCCTTTGAAGGATCCAAGTGCAAGTCGAGAAGGCCAAGGTGATCCAGAGGAACAAGGCATCGCTAAGGGAAGGACCTACCTTGACGGGCAGGCGAGCCTGGCAGGGTTGGGTTTTGCCCCGGAAGCAAGCTCCCAGATCGTCCCGGCAAGCCTGCCGGGGCTGGTGGAGGCAAGCCACTCCACCGCTCCACCTCACAAGTGATGCAAGTCAGTAATCAAAGAGGTGTCGAGCTCCAAGGTGACTAAGTGGCTGCTTTCTGCCACATGGCAGCCACTTCCTACAGCAAACACCTCCATATGACACCCATCCTGAGACGTGTCAAGCAAGTAGGCAAAGCTGGCAAAACATCCCGGTAGGGCCTGCCGGGCGAGCTGTGATGTGACACTGAGCGGCACATTTAATGCGCTCTGTTAGCCTGCAGAGTTAGATATGATAGCACTATTAGCTATCTAATCAGTACGCAAAGACTGATTTGCCACTGTGGTGGCCCCTTAATCTATAAAAGGGGGCCCATGGCAACGATAGAAGGGGTTGGACCCTCGCATATCCATACGAGCATAGCCACTCTCGGCCCAGAGCGACCTTGCTAGGCGAGTGTGCTATGTTAACCACCATTATCCACCATCAATCCACCAAAGTAGGAGTAGGGTTTGACGCCTCACGGCGGCCCGAACTTGGGTAAAGACTGCCCGTGTGATCTCTGTCGTGCTGCGCGACGCTTCTCTGCTCTTTGTGCAACATGCCCGTCCCCCCGCTGAACCAAAAGGGGCTCATGGCCCCATAGGTGGCCGTGGTTTCCCACGACATTTAGCATCAGCGCCAGACCTGTCAAGTCTTGGAAGGATCTTGTTTTCGTACAAGGACTCAAGATCTTGAGGGAAAACATTATGCCCTTACTAGAAGAGCACCAGTGAAGGAGTTATCCCGGAGAATATGAGAGGACCGACACCGTCAACCTAAAGGACGGAGTACATGAGTTTTGTTGGAACCGCAACCATGCTTCTAAGGGTGGTAGCACCCCATACCTTGTATTGATGAATGGATTTTCAAGAAGCCCCCCCCCCCCAAACCTAACCTTCTTTCTAGCCTCTCCGAATCTCGAGGACGAGATTCATGTTAAGGGTGGTAGTCTGTAACATCCCAAAATTCTAAATTTTTGAATGTTATATTAAATAAATAATTATGTTTGTTTGTTTGATTGTTGTGTGAAATTGATTGGAAATTGAAACTTTTTGAAAGTTGAATGAGAGGGAATAAAGGGACTTTCCCAAAACCTTCATCTTGCATTTTGATCTCCATGAAATTCGAATTCATTTCATCGCAAAACCCTAGAGTGAAGATAATATGACTTCTTCTATTTAAAGAAATGAAAAGGGGTTTCAAAAAAAGATTTGAATTCCATTTGAAAAATAGTCCAACTTAGAAACTTTATGTCACTCAAGGATTTTCATGAGAGAACATATTAGGACTTATTCAAAATATATGAAATAGAGTGGGAAATGATGAGGAGCACTTTCGAATTTTGTTTGGTTCACTTTTGAAAACTTTTCTATTTTGAGTCTAAAAATCATTTCCATTTATTCAAATAAAATAAAGAGAGAGGGTAAATTGATTTCCTCAAAGATAAAAGAGTTGAAAAATTATTAGAATATTATCTGGAGTTTTTCAAGTTTATTTGGTATTTATTTTATTGGCAAAAAGTGCATTAATTGCATTCACAAAATATTTCCAAAATTATATGAGCAGGAATTAATGTCCACTATGCTCTATATATTCAGTAAGGATTTTAGGAATTTTTCTTGTATTTTAATAATTTTATTTGGTTTTGATTTGGGCTCCAAAATCTTTTCTGTAAAAGGAAAAGAAAAAAAAGAAACACACACACACAGGCCCAGGGGCACCCGAGCCTGCCTACTGGCCATTCAGCCCACCGCCGAAGCGCCTTCGTGCCGGCGGGCGCTCCTCCCTCTCTTTCGCCGCTCCCACTGACGCGTGGGGCCTCGTCCCCGGGTCTCCACCAACCTCCCGTGGCGCCGCTAGGGACGAGCTCGCGTGCGTGCCGCCCGCAACGGCCGCCTGCACCCTCCAAATAAGCCTTATCCCGCACCCCCGCGCCTACTCTCCGCGCCGATATAAAGGCTAGGACCTCCCTCGTCTCATCTCGTCGTCCCGCCTCTCCCCACGCCGCTCGCACCGCTCGCCCACGCCATTTCCATCTCGTTGGAGCCGAGCTCCTTGCCGGACGATTTCGTCGCCGGTAAGCCACCCCGGCCCCCATTTTCTTCGTCAATCGATTGCCCGAGTCCACGAGCACCATTTTGACATGTTCTTGTGCCCTAGGATTCGTCGGAGTCGACTCCCTGATGACCCCGCGACCTCATCGGAGCATCGGAGCCGCCGTCCTCCGCCTCGCCCGTCCAGGCCACCCCGACGACCGCCATCTTGACGCCCCCGATGAGCCGCACCCACCCATCTCCTCCGCTGTCGCCGAGGACCACCACAGCCGCCGCCCTGCCCCCGCTGACACCACCGCTGTTGCCCCTTGTGAGCCACCGCCCTCCCCTCGTTCATTTAGATTAGGGTTTTTTTAGTTGAACCGGTACGGTTAACCATGGTTTTATTAATTCGAGCGGTTTATTTTTTTATTAGCCACCACGTAGCATTTTAGTTAGATATCGGTCGTCCGCCGTATAAGCTACGCAACAAACGGGTGCAAACCAGTAGAAAGCCGCCACTTGTTCCCGGGACCTGTTCGCGATAATTTTCTTCACTGTTTACTCCCTAGAATTAGCAGATAAGTCCCTAAACTTAGAATAGCTATAACTTTTTTATCATAAGTCCAAATTAGATAAAACCAGTGGCAAATTCTTCTTATCGAATAGATCTATCCAGTGGACCCATCTTTGCAAACTTTTACAGTTTTCAAATTTGAATGTATTCAGATTTGAATTCAAACTCAATTTGGCCATATCTCCTAAACCATTACTCCGTTTGAATTAATTCTTTTTGCACTTTGTCACCGTAGCCAAATCCTATGACTTGAACCACTCTCACGGTATTTTTCACACAACTAGATCTGTCCATGAATCATGTTACTACGATGTTGTGTATGCACTTTAGTTCACATCACATCTTTGAACCCTATGTCACATGTTGTTTTGCACTTAGAAAATTTTGTGATAGTTGAGTGTTTTGGATTTTCATTTGGATTTTTTGAGTCTTTTCATGTTGCATGATATTTGGTTCTCTGAAATGATTGCTTATATGCATTTATTTACTTTGGCGATAGATTGTCCGGAGTGCGAAGGAAATTACTATCATTCTCCAGAGTTGAACCACCAGTACCAAGGCAAGTTCACATTTGACCATACTTTCATTACCCATGTTTTTTATGCACTTAGTCCTTTGTGGTAGGATTGCATGGTAGTAATTTATGCAGGATGGCTATGCTTTTACCTAGTAGTTCATTTGAGGTAGGTCTGAACTATACAACCTTTGTCACCATCGTGTAGGATTATTTTGCCTCGCTAAAGTAGACGTGGATTGGGAAGTGTTCATTGTGAGACATGAGTGACAAAGTAGTAATCATGCCCTCGAAAGACTATGTCTCGATCTTTCGGTCAAGGAGTTGGTCGAGTCTTGTGGGGAATAGTGCGCAAATCTCTGTAGAGTGTCAACCTAATCGATTAGCCGTGTCCCCGGTTACCGAAAATTTGAGCTTTTAGTAGTGGAAATGCCGGGAGATCTCATCACTCTTAATTTAATCGGTTGAGTTTAAATAAAATTTGGGAATGGATTGAGTTGGGGTTGCCATCTCAATCTTATGCTATTTTTTTGTAGTAGTAACATAAATTATTTTATGATAGGAAAAAATAAGCTTTATGCAAAGTTAAACTTGGAGCCTTTCCACCAACCAAATTGCATGTACAAATAAGTGCACTATACTCTTGTGATGTGACTTGCCAGTACATTCCATGTACTGACCTACCAGGCTGCAACGTCTTATGTTGCAGGAATTTCTACGACGAGTAAGAGTTACGTTGTAGGGTTACGGTCTACACTCAACTTGCCGTTGGCGTTGATGGGACTCCACACCCTTATGATTGTTTCCCGCTATGTTATATGAGGTATAGTCTGGATCTATGTTATCTTTTTAACATGTGATGTTATGGTATTTCATCGATTTATTGTGTGTGCTAGCATACTGATCCAGGGATAGCACAGAAAGCACAGAGGCACCGATCCTTTTGGGTTGGGTCGCTACAGAGGAGCATAGCTCTTGGTGTATTCAAGAAACATAGAAAAGGAAATATTTTATTCATCGAGCTCACTGGGTAGAGAGAAATAACTGTTACAACATAAAGGGTAGTTTCAAGTGAAGAATCTATGTAGTAGATCTGCATTCCAAGCGCGGGGCTCTTCTTCACTTTTCATAAAGTTGTAGAGATGATAGGTCCCGTTATTCAATACCTTTGGTATCGCAAAGGGTCCTTCCCACGGAGGGGACAACTTGTGGGGCTTCTGTTGATCCAGTCGGAGGACCAAGTCACCTTCTTGAAACGAGTGCCCTCAGACTTGCCTGTTGTGATAGCGTCGAAGATCTTGCTGATATGCAGTAGACCGAGTGAGAGCTAGTTCTCCTTCTTCGAGGAGGTCAACACCATCTTGCTGAGCAATTTCAACCTTTGGTTCGGAGTAGAGTTCCACTTGGGGGGAATTATGGAGAAGGTCACTCGAAAGGACAACTTCCGCCCCGTATACCATAAAGAATGGAGTGAAACCCATAGATCTATTGGGAGTCGTCCGAAGACCCCATAAGACATATGGCAACTGCATAACCCATGCTCCTGTGGCATATTCTAAATCACGCATAAGACTTGGCTTCAGGCCTTGGAGTATCATTCCATTTACTCTTTCTGCTTGCCCGTTGAGCTGCGGGTGAGCCAAGGAGGCGTAATCGACCCGAGTGTCTTGAGTGTAATAGAAAAAGCCCGGAACTCGTCCGAGTCAAAGTTTGACCCATTTGTCGGTAATGATATTGTGGGGAACTCCAAATCTGAAGACTATCTCTTTCATAAATTTGATAGCAGTCATTGAGTCCAACTTCTTGGTGAATCCGCTGGCACCAGTTCAGAATGGACCGACCATGTCGAGGCCCCAAACAGCAAAAGGCCACGTGAGCGGAATGGTTTTTAGCGTGGACGCCAGCTTGTGTGACTGGTTGGCATAGAATTGAAATTCGACGCACTGTTCCACAATTTCCTTGGTAGCTTCATTGGTGCGGGGCCAATAGAATCCTGCATGGAATGCTTTGGCGACTAGAGTCCGAGAGGAAGCGTGGTGGCCGCATCTCTCGAGTGGATTTCCTCTATGATCTGTCATCCGTCTTCTGGCGAGATGCAACACTCACCACACCAGAGACAATTTTCTTGTAAAGCTGTTCTCCTTGAATGGTGTAAGCCTTCAATCGTTGGACGATATGTCGAGCTTCAACTTCATCTTCTGGGAGTTCCTGTCTTATTAAGTATGCAATGTAAGGTACTGTTCACTCGGGTGTGATAGCTAGTATTTCTTGGACCAGGTTGATCACAACTGGGATTTCAATTTCAGTTGGATTCGTTGGTCTGACTGGTTGCGGGCGCTCCTCTATGAAAGGATCTTCTTTGATTGTTGGAGAGTGCAGGTGCTCGAGGAACACATTCTTGGGAACATCTTTCCGAGTGGAACCCAATTTGGCCAAATCGTCGGCTGCTTGGTTCTTTGCTCGTGAAACATGTTGTAACTCCAAACCCTCAAAGTTCTTCTCAAGCTTCTTGACTACATTGAAGTATCCAGTTGATAACCTAGAAGTATAGGGGATCGCAACAGTTTTTGAGGGTAGAGTATTCAACCCAAATTTATTGATTTGACACAAGGGGAGCCAAAGAATATTCGGAAGTATTAGCAGTTGAGTTGTCAATTCAACCACACCTGAAAGACTTAATATATGCAGCAAGGTGATTAGTAGCAAAGCAGTATGGCAGTTTGATAGTAACGGTAACAGTAGTAACAGTAGCAGAAACAGTAGCAGTTTTGTAGTGATTGTAATAGCAGCAAAAGCAAAAGTAACTTAGCAAAGATCAATATATGAGAAGCGTAGGCATTGGATCAGCGATGGATAATTGCGTTGGATGATATTCATCATGTAGTAGTTATAACCTAGAGCGACACAGAAATAGCTCCAATTCATCAATGTAATGTAGGCATGTATTTCATATATAGTCGTACGTGCTTACGGAAAAGAACTTGCATGACATCTTTTGTCCTACCCTCCCATGGTAGCGGGGTCCGTAAGGAAACTAAGGGATATTAAGGCCTCCTTTTAATAAAGAACCGGGACAAAGCATTAGCACTTAGTAAATACATGAACTCCTCAAACTACGGTAATCACCGAAAGAATCCCAATTATTATCACCTTGGGGTATGCGGATCATAACACGTAATAGGTGCATATAACTTGCAAGATAGGATCAAGAACACACATATATTCATGAAAACATAATAAGTTCAGATCTGAAATCATGGCACTCGAGCCCTAGTGACAAGCATTAAGCATAGCAAAGTCATAGCAACATCAATCTCAGAACATGGTGGATACTAGGGATCGAGCCCTAACAAAACTAACTTGATTACATGATAAATCTCATCCAACCCATCACCGTCCAGCAAACCTACGAAGGATTTACTCACTCCCGGTAGTGATACTACTACAGGATGCTGCTAACACGACACTACAATCAGAGACCCTTCGACGAAACAGTGTGCGATGCATTAATCGCAAACGGTGATGTAAAAAAACCATCAAAAAGATGCAAAACATTTGCGATGGCGGATACATCAAACACGGTTCAGATTTTAGTTGCGTGTGCGATGCGGGGCATACGGTTGATCCATACGAACTATTTGTGATGAGACAGAACAACAGAAACGGGCAGGCAGATCAAGGTGTGTGTGATATATGGCATACTGTTCACCCCGATGAACTATTTGTGATGAGGCAGAACAACAGAAATGGGCAGCCAAATGAAGGTGCGTGCGATATACGGCATACAGTTCACTCAGATGAACTGTTTGTGATTAGGCACCACAAAAGAAATGGTCAGCCAGATCAAGGTGTGTGCGATATACGGCATACAGTTCACTCGGATGAACTGTTTGCATTGAGGCAAGAGAACAGAAATGGTTCAACTTAACAAGATGTGTGTGATACGCGGCAAACAGGTCTGTAATCTGAAATGTGTGGGAAGACAGATAACAACGCAGACGATTCCTATTAACAAGCCATGTGTGTTGTGAGCAAATGATTGCTGGTATACAATTGTGAGTGATTTAGGAAATCATCACCGACGGGTTACATTGTTTAGTCCGTGTGCGATGTGATTTGCTCTGTCTACAGAACATCAACATATATACTTATAAGAACAGCATTGCACGACCAAATTAAGCATACAATTACATAAGTGAATACACACATAACATTTCCACACACCAAAGTAAGCAATTACATGCATACTAAACTAGGAGAAATGAGGATCTAATCATCTACTTCTTGTTGTGACGACGCTTGCCATTGCTCTGCTTCTGGCTGGATCCCTGGCTGGTTTGGGGAAGGAGGCACTTCCTCATGTCAACGATCCGCCTGTACATCTCGTAGCTCGTGTACGCCTCCTTGGCCGCGTACATGTTGTGAGCTTTGTCGAGTTTCTCCATCCAGGCCGAGTGCTAGGCATGCTTGTCCTTGTTGCAGGAATCCTTCATGTCTCTATAGTAGGGATCGATGATGGCCTCGGCGAGGTGAACCAGTGAGTCCTTCTCATGCTCCTTGCTGCCCCAGATCTTGTATTGGCCCTGGATGTCGACAAGATTCTGGCAGGCGATGCTCGAATTCTTGAGCACCTTTACATCGTTGGTGATGTCCACCATAGCGAACATGTAGTGGGGGCTATCAACAAACCTGGCAAAACTCTCTCAAGGCCTTGTGGCCAGGCAGTAGTGGTAGACAAGGACGTGATTGCGCATGCACATTTGGGTGACGGTGACCTTAGGACGAGACCCGTCACGATTGCGGGTGTACTCGAGGTCGAACCTGACCACCTTGTACTTCTCCTCAGCAAGCAACAGCTCCATGATGTGGATGGAGCGCTCCACCCAGACCGGGTTGTTGGTGTACACCACCGAGAGCTCCGTGAACCTTCTGTGGGTGTCCACCACGGCATGCATGGTGAACTGCTGCTCATCGTCGGCAGCCACTCGGAGTGCCATTAGAGCCGCGCAGGATACCCTAGAATTTGTCATGGTGGGTGTGCTTCTTGCAATAGGGGGCGCGATCGAAAGGTTGAAGAGACACAAGGGTTAAATGGTCGTTGTAATAAATGGGGGTCGGCCGGCCTCTAATCGTCATGTCTTGTCACCGCGTTCATAGTGGATGATTCCTGTGCACGCTTGAGAACCCCGCATGCGTTTCATTTGACCACGCGTGGGCTCGAAGAGGTGCCAAATTTATCGCCGGTGTGCCTGTTCCCACGCAGTTTACCGCGCAAGCTTCCTACCCGGCTAGTTTGGCCATGCGTCGACTAGAAGAGGGGGAAATCGTGGGGGTTTATTGGCAAAAAGCTTTGTAAAAACGAGGTGTGTGGAATGAATTCAATCATAAATTTACCTGTGGGTGATGAGGTCAAAGTTACACAGAAGGGCGATGATGGACACTCGAGTGCGATAATTAATTTTGCGCTCTACAGGGCACACGGTTGAAGAAACCAACTGTGTGCAATAATGTAGAAGATCGCAGTTGAGTTAGCTATACAGATCATTTGCTATGAGAATGACACGGTAAACACATTCGAGAATGGTTAATAAAATCTAAGTCTATTGCATATTAAGGTCAAAATAGTACCACCAATATACGAGTCTCATACGATGCCATTTCAATGATTGTACCACAAAAGCCCGAAATATTACAAGGTTCAAATTCCAGAGTTATATGGCTCAAATTCAAAGATTACAAGGTTCAAACTCATATTAGAAATGAAATTCAGCTCATTCAACTGCAAATGCTCGCGTTGATCAGCTGAACATGAATATAAGAGAGGTTCAAACTAATATTACCAATTGTAAGGCTTGTTTCGAAACCTCATCATTTTTGTAAAGGGATCAGCCACTGACAAGTCATCTATGGGTTGACACGATGACTTCTGATTACTCTGTCATCTGAAGTTCCAAAATGAAATTCAGCTTTTTCGGAGCCTTTTCCATTCTACCGCAGCCGCTGGCGCTGATCAACAAACCATTCATTTTTGTGAAATAAATGCAGGGCAAACCTCATTACCTTCAGCACCCTTGCTCTGACAACAAAGAACCTGGCAAATATAATCTCTGGTAAGGTCCCTCGGCATGAGTTCAAAGTAATTTCTGAGAGATGCAGATCTAGGCATTCGATGTGATTATTATATTGTATCACATTATCCACCACACCGGGCCTAATATTATGTGCAAAAGAAGAGAACGTGTTAGTGCCTACATGCAGTTTTGAACACTACTACAGGCCTATTTGGTTTGCAGGATTTGTAAAATGCACTAACGTGCCATCTTCGATCCGACATGATTACAATCTAGAAAAATGTAGCCTTCTTCACAAGAGGTTGGGGTGGATGAAAAATTCCCCAAGAAAACTAGTAGAGATGAATCCAAAGGAGAAATGCTTATGGATTGTAACAATATGAAGCAAGCAACCAATATGGGGGGAAAATGTATGTACTGAAATCCTCCAAAATTCCTTCAGAAATTGTAGTACATTGTCATTGTAAACTTGGGAAAAGGTGCCAAAAATTGAACTCCCTTATGGTTAACATTTAACAGGGAAGGAACATCATCTCGATATACAGCTTCTCCAGGCACGAAAAGCATCTCAGGAAACTGACAACTTGGTGCAGGTTGGGGCCGGTAGATTCTAGTGCCAAGACCTTCACTGTGCACAGATTCGGGGTCAAGCTTGTCAGAATCATTTTTTGGATGACAGATGAACATACATCTTCAAAATTAGAAATAATGTTGATATCAAGGAGAGGTAGAAGGCGACTGTTGTACCTGAATGGGTGTGGATCCAATAACAAGTTCGGAGTATTTGACAGACGAGTAGCCCACTACTGTCAATTTCGGCGCAGAAATGACATTGATTCTTGTTGGACCTTGTTGATCAAATACAAGTAATCTCTCAAGTGAAGGTGTGTCCTCAATGACCATATTGTGGTCCACCTTTTGTGATCTCTTGTTGCAGCACCAGCAACACACATAAATAATCTGGAGAGTCATGGAGGTGATGTGGAAGCTACTCAACCCATTGATCGCCTGAAGAGGAAGGTACTCAAGTTCAGTACAGCCGCAGAGCAGGCGCTCCATTTCATCCTTTGGGATGCAGACGGCGATGAGCTCGAGGTGCTTCAGTCCTAGTAGAAAAAGAGCGGACACGTCATTAAGCGGGGGGATGGCAATTCATGAACTTGGCGAGGCGCAGCGTTGGCGCGAGGCGGAGTGCGGACGTTGGCAACGAGCGCATATGCCCATCATTAAAACTAAGCTCCTCGAGCTGATCTAGGGTGGGGGATCGGAACCACTCGTCAAGCTTGTCTCGGTCCTTGCCGTTGGAACGAAACTTGCCCGTAATAAGGCCTCTGATTGGGCCAAGGTGACTGGCGAGGATCTAGGAGAACGCATCCAAGCTTTTGCGATAACCATGGCAGAGCTCGTGGGCGTCGATGAGATCGAGAGGGCTGGAGTGCCATACGGGGAGCTACCACCGGGAAAGGATGGTTGTCCTTGCCCCATATTTGGTTGGGAGGAGGGAGATGATGACTATCAACATATCATCGGGGAGGCTGCTGATGAAGTCTAGGCCTGCTGGAGTCGCTTGCGGTTCTTTCTCGACCCGCCTCCGCTTGTTGGCAGCCTTGTTCTCCACCTCCGGAGTCTCCTCGCCAGTAGTGCTTTCTGATAGAAGTGGGATTATAGGGAACACTTAGTTAAGACAGGGCAAAAGAAAAGTGTATTGGTAACTAGAAGTTAGTAGGTAGGAATATAGTAAGAAAATGGAATAACAATTGGTTGCTTAAATACTACACAATTCCTTTGATATTGCTGGGTAAGTCAACATGCAGATACTTGAAAAGAACACTAACTTCGAACAAAGTCTGGACGGATGATATCGTCGGGGAAGTTAGCATATATCTCATGACCAGACTCTTTTATGTGCAGTGCAATTTTAGTGCCAGCTTTCAGTACATAAAACTTAGAAATTTCTGTCCAAAGGCCCGTGCCAAAATAGGAGTCTCCACTTTCATCAAGTCTTATAGTAGCAATGAGTGTAAATCCATGGTTTGTGTTCAGTATGACATCCCTGCAATCTTGAGTTATGTAAAGGGCAAGATTATGTACTACAGATGATGTTGCATGGCAAGGGATGTGCCGCAGAAAATGGTAGGATTGTTAAAGAATATGGTAAAATTCAAATATGGGCAAAATTGAAAAAACAGTACAACAGTTGAAACCAAAGGACAAAAAACAATAATTAAACAGATAGTGTAACCATGATGTCATGGGAATATGAGAGTAATCGAAAGAACAATACATCATTAATTTGCCTAATATAGAAAGAAGAGGAAAAAAATCCCCTTTGACATATATGCTGCATTGGCACCTTTTATCCAGATGTAGCAATATATAGTATATGTTCAAGAAAGTAGGCCATGCCAACCGATGTAGGGTGAGATTGAACATACCGTGCGCATCCTGAAGTCATCTGGTACGGTGAGATGGAACTCCACGGATGTCTGACCGAGGCCCCAAAGTCCTGATGTGTCCGCGCACTGTAGACTCTATGAATGAAAGAAAACCCTCAAATCAGCTCGAATAAAAATGAATTCACAGCGATTTCGGCCGGGTGAGTAAAGGAGGCAGATGAACTGGGATAAAAGATGAGAGAATATCTCAGTAAATTAGTTACCTTGTTGTCCATGAGAAAAAAAACCTCAATACCACGGATTCCCCTATTGGGCGGAGCTGGATAAACCGCGAGCTGCGTCAAGAAAGTCGATGGTGATAGGCGGTGACAAGCGGAAGTGGCGAAATGCGGTGGGGTTTGCCGGTAGCCTTGCGGCGACGACAGGCGTCGAGCCAAGTGGTTGCGGTGGCGATAGGCGGTGCCATGCAGAGTCGCGGAGGAGCTTGTGCAGGTGTGAATGGGGACCGGAGGGGGTGGCGAGCGGGGTGAGGGTTTTTGTGATGTGGGGATGGTGAGGGTTTTCTTTTTTATTTTTTGAATTGGGTGGTGAGGGTTTTCTGTCCCGCAAAGAGTTTCGGAGGCAACGGTTTGCTAGAGCCAACCGTGTGTGATTGACGTAACTGGGAAAATGAAAGTCATTGCACATGGTTCCAGTTTGTGAACCGTGTGTGATTGACGTACTACCTCCGTCCTCGTTTATTGGTCCCCTTTGTAATTTGTGCCAAATTTTGACCAAAGATTTAACTAACAAATGTTTATGCATGTCACCAAAAATTTATATCATTGAACACTATGTTCAAATACGAATCCAACGATATAATTTTTGCTGACCTAAACTAACATTTTGCCAGTTAAATCTTTGGTCAAAACTTAACACAAATTACAAAGGGGACCAATAAACCAGGACGGAGATAGATTCCATCAACCGAACTAATTGCATCAATATCCCACATTTAGACATAAGTAAACATAGATTAAACATACTCAGGCATAGATAATAAGTGTACACAAGCATAGTTCAACCATAAGTATATAGTTCAACTGTCATTAAGCATACTCAAGCACATTTATAATTAAGACACTACATAGCCATATATAGTTCAATCCCACATCTCATCTCATATGCCGGCAAGATCCTAAAGCTTCTCCAAGTACTCAGCGTACGCGGCGTGCGCCACCCTGCGAGAGTACTTCTGCCTGAAGGAGCCAACGGCTCGTCCTCTTGCATGCGCCGGAACACTTTGATACGCGTCATGAAGCTTTTGGTTGCAAAATGGGCATCGATAGCCCCCGTTTCAAGTCCTAATACGCTTGTTATGCATTCCCGCATAAAGCTCCTTGAGGAATTGCCCATTGTACCTCCTCTAGCCATCTTCATCCTCGCTGTCGACATCGTCAGATAGCACCTATACATATAGTAAAAAAATGTGGCATCAAATTTGGAATACAAACTAATCTCTAGCGAACATTTGGCAGTTGCCAAAATTTGGCATCAAATCAATGTTTACATGCCGTAAAGTAGGATTAGGAATTTATGGCTATTTTTTTAGAAATATCCAGAGATTATGGTTTGATTTTTAAGCACAATCGTCTATGTACAGACCAATCTTGAAAAAAAATGGCACAAAAATATATGTAGGTCATTCAAAATCAATTGTTAAGGCCTGGCTAGGAATTATTAGCACGAAGACTAACCATAGTCGGATTATTAGCAGAAATCATTTGCACAGATGAAACAACTAATCACTTATCATTTGTACCATTCAAACAATCGATACACTACACGGATCTAATGAAATTTACTCAGATTTCATGGATTGAGAGAACATAACCATATGATTTCTATTCCAAAAAGGGGGAGGCAGGAGTAACCAGAGAAACCCTAGGATGTATTTGACACATAAATGCGTATAGATGACTAACCGATTGTCCGTCGTTGTCGGAGTCGTCGCCCGAGTCGGTGTGGACCTCCGGCTCCGACTGTGGAAGCAAGACGCCGTCAACGATGTCAAGGTGCAGCGATACCTCTTCGGTGGTAATGGCACCCTCTGTCTCCATCTTCACACCGTGCTCTGGTGCTTCAGCAGCCCCAGCGTCGCCACTCCCTCCGATGGGGCGCTTCGGCGGCATCCTCATACACCGAGGGCTTTGAGGACTGAGAGCGGCGTCGAGGATGCAGGCAGAGAGAGAGGACTGTATGTGTGGCGAGGGTGGGGGGTGTAGCCGCTCGGGCGCGCCATTAATATGGTGTAGTGGGAGAGAGGCGGGTGGTGGTCAAACCGCTGGCTCGCCTCCTGGTGAGCCTGCGCACCGGACTGCTGGCATGACTACCGTCATTTCACACAGCTACTCGCACGCCTCCCGATGACACTGCACATCAAGCATGCCTCCTGTCAATTCACACACCTGCACGCACGCCTCCTGGTCTGCCTGCGCGGCGGACTGCTCGCATGCATCCCGTCAACTCACGCCTGCTCGCACGGTACACGGGTCGCGGGCGTCACGTATATTGTTTTTCTATTTTGATGATTAATGATGCCGCTTTATTGCTTAACCGAAGCATGGCACATATCCATTGTTGGTCTAATGCCCATGGTTCGAATAAATAATCCGCTTACTATATTGGTTCCCAATTATTAATAATCTCCCATTTGTACTACCTCTGTCCGACTTTAAAAGGCCGGTGAGCCCCGATCACACGTCCGTAATTTTAAGTCCGCTCCTTTTGAGTTCCCTGCTTTTTAGCTGGGTTTGGTTGGCTCAATGTACGCTGATTGGGCAAATTAATTAGCCAGAGGATTTGCGTCGCATGCAAGCGCAAGGAAAGAGTCTCCATGCAGAATTTAATTATTTACAACTGTGTAATCAAAGCAACGGCCAATGCATGCTCGGTCAAAAATGGATTTTCTCTCTCCTTACTATCTATCCATTGGTGCATATGGCCAGTGTTGCACACAGAATTAAACCTTTGTCGTAACTTACGGGGAGTAAATTATGCATTGGTCCATGCGTTTGAGTCGAGGGGACTTGAAAACCAGGACGGAAGTAGTAAGAAGATAAAGATTACATCAAAACTTGTCTCAAATTTGACAAAAAAGTACAATACCACTGTGTATTGGTGTCCATATGACAACACGATAAGTTTCATGAATTTCAAATAAGTTTTGGATGTACTAGATTTTAAAAATCAAGATTCTCAATGTTTGAAATTTCTTGCATGGGGAGTAAACATGCACCCAGTGAGACACATGTGTTTTTCAAATCCATTTATGTGCACTGTCACGTGTGTATGTAGCTCAAATTTGATTTTTGCACATTATACCCCTAGAAAGTGAATCGATGTACTAAAACGTCTTAATGATTTATGTTTTTTTTCAAAATTAAAATGTCCCTCCTTTGGTAACATATGTTCACCGCGGGGAAATTTAACATGCATCGTAGTTGCGGTGGATGCGTGGTGTGTGTGTGTGCGTCTGGGGTGGGGGGGCTAGCAGTACACTACGAGTCGTGAGCCACTGTGTGGGTTGGCCATTTTGTGAGGTAGGTGCCACATCAAAGTCATGAATTCATTGGTTCAAAACATTACACGACCCTTTCATGCATACACTCAATCGCGTGTGACGCTCTGTGTGGGCCCGCGAGGTTGTCGTCCATCACTTCGACCAACAGCCAGCAGAGAGGTTAATTTGACCGGCAAAGGTTGATTCTTTTTTGTTTGTGTTATGGTGGGAGTATATAGTACATGTCGAAGAGGTGGGAGGGGACCATATACTACGTACGCGTCCGCGAACACACCTCAGTCCGTGTCGGGACTTTTCGGTTTCCGTGGCACGTGCCACATCAAAGTTGTGCATTGGCTATTCAAACATCACACAACACCTCTTTGGGCCACATGCATGCAGGCGATGGTTATCCTTGGACACTCACGTGTGACGCTTCCATCTGTCGGCCCGTGAGGTAGTCGTCCATGCATGCATCACTTTGACCTACATCAGGAGAGGTTAATTAATTTCACCATCTAGGAGGATTCTTTTTGGTTTGTAATTGTCGGGGACGAATCCACGATCACCTATGGGACCCAGGGAAGGACCCCTTTACGTTCGGCAGGGAGAGACGGTCGCACGAAGAGCAAATCTAGCGAAGAACACGACAGTGCACGAGAGAGATTTACCCAGGTTCGGGCCGCACGGATGCGTAAAACCCTACTCCTGCTTTTTGGTTTATTATCTGTATGATTGTTCTAGCTCCAGGAGCGCTACAGTACAGAGTAGCTGCGTACAATACCGGAGTTCTCCATTTCCCAGTTCCCCACCTTTCACGTTGCCTATGGGCCTCCTTTTATATGCACAAAGCGGTCACCAACAGGTGGCAAATAGTAAAGGTAGAGGTGGAAAGTTGCTAGAGTAAGGCCATTATTACCAGGATGACATGTCCTACCTACCACTGACGGCAGGGGACAAGGGCATTAAATGCCCATGCCTTTGCTGTCCAGATACATGTACCCGGACGTCTTGGACGTGGGAAAAGCCTATCCCACCTGCTCCTGCACCGCTAGCTACAGTGTACCGCCGTCTACATAGTGCCCTGCCACACACGCTTGGAAGGACCCAGAGCGCCACGCTGGCAGAGGCACCGGAGCGGCACAGTATCACAGTGGTACAGTAACGCTTGCCGCGGCAAGACCTTGCCGCACCTGACAGCTTGCCGCAACCCATAGCTTACCGCGCAAGGTAACTTGCCGGGGCAAGTACCTTGCCGCAGCTGCTATCTTGCCGCAGCCAATACCTTGCCGCAGCCAATGACTTGCCGGGGCAAGTACCTTGCCGCGGCAAGTACTCTGCTACAGCAAACCTCAGGCTGGGCCTCAGCTGTCCCTCCCGGCAAGCTCCTCTTGCCGGGGCCTTAACTCTTGCTTTGTATACTTTGTTCTTGAATGGCTTAATAATCTTGAGCTTCTCTCTGGCTGTCCTCCCGCAAGCCTGGCCGCGGGATGCTACTACTGCCCGTGCACAAGTACGGGGTACTAGGGTACCCCTATTCTAGTACACCGACAGGAGCCCCCGGGCCTGGGCCACACACGGTGCCGGGCGTTGTTGGGCCAGGCCCAAACAGTGCACGGGCACGCGTGGCTGGGATAAGCCGAAACGTCTCTATGCTGTTTAATTGCACGCTTTCCCACACGTCGCGCGTTGAATGCGGAGCGTAGGAAGCATGCACAGTTATCTCGAATGATGAAGGGGCGGATGGTTCCGCATCTTTCCCCATAAAAGGAGGGACCTGCAGAAGCACTCACACACCCCTCTCACCATTCTCGATCTCCAAATCTCCGCCTTCTTCTTCCTCCGCTCCAAAACAAAGCGGTTTCCCAATCCTCCGCCACCGCGCGCGTCCGCATCTCCCTCGGTCCTCAGCTCCGCCTTCGCCATGCCTCCCAAAGGAGAAAAGGGGAAGACGGGGAAGTCCTCAAGGATGGAGACCCAGGCGCAGTTGAAGAGGCAGAAGTACGCGCTCTTCGCTCCGACGCTCACGGGGGCGGATCTGAAGGCCAAGTTCCAAGGCATGTGGGCCGTGAGGACCAAGGCACATCCGACCACCCGCGTTCGCCCAGCCACCGACGAGAGCGAAGTGAGCAAGTACCCCTTCTTCGCCTGCTACTTTTGGTGCGGGCTCTGCCCACCGTACTCGGATTTCTTCAGCGACGTCATGTACACCTTCAATCTCCGTCTGCTGGATCTCACACCGAATGCCGTATCCACCATGGCAATATTTGGGCATCTGTGCGAGAACTTCGTCGGCGTCGTACCCAACACCGCGCTGTTCAGGCATTACTTCACTCCCCGTGCTGAAAAGGGGGAGCTTCTCACTGTTGGCGTCTCGTTCGTTTCAAGATTGGGCGCCAAGGAGCATTATCTGAAGGGGGATCTCCGCCCAAGATGGGGAGAAATCCAGTCTGAATGGTGTTGGATCATTGACGATGAGCCGCCACCATACTGTGAGCTTCGCAAGACCCCAGCAGCGCGTGGCACGGGCTGGAGCGATCTGGATCCCCAGGACAAAAAGCTGGAGATTGCCACTACCAGGATCATACGGCTCAGGGAGGCCGGGCTCACCATAGGGATGGTTGGCGCAGACTTCCTCCGCCGCCGCATTGCTCCTCTGCAGTAGAGAGGAAGGCCGGCCTCTGATTGGAAGAATCCAGCCGATATCATGCGGCTGTGCCCTGGACTGATCAACAACTTCACAGTTCTGCAGCACGACTTCTTCATGCGAGAACTGTTCGAGCAAGAGACAGATCCAGAGAAGCGCGACAAGGCGTTCACGCTGCCAAAGCACATCGTGCCCCTTTGCAACAACTCCGCATTGAGTGCAATCATCGCTATGATGCCGCTCTGCAATGCGCACAGCGTTGAAGCAACTTGGGGCATGCCGCTCGAAGAAGACGTGCGGCGATTCTTTGACTCCACGGTCGAAAAATAGGTCCGGGTGGAGGAGTGGCTCGTCCGCAACACCACTGAGCAAGAAATAGAATTCATTGCTCGAAGAGTGGAGGAGGACAGGCTCGCCAGGGAAGCTGGCGATTTTGGTTATACTTTGGCGGAGCTCGATGAGGCACAAAAGGAGAGCCTTGCCGAGCAGGGGATGCTTGCCGGGAAGGGCGAGCTCGCCGCACCCGGCAAGGATGTCGGGCCAAGCCAGCCTGCCGACGAGTCAGGCAGCTCGGAGGATGAGGGCTCCTCTTCCGAGGAGGGCACCGAAAGCCCACCGCAGTCAGAGTCCCAAGCCCCTCTGAGGAGGAAACGCCTTCGCAGGCTTGGCAAAGTGGCTGAGCGGCAAGAAGTTCAACAACCGCCGGAGCGCCGTTCGACGCGCTCGACCGCGGCAAGGGCTGGTGCTGCGGGAGCGTCTCACGCGGCCTCGGCAACTGGAGCAGGGTCATCAAAGACCGCTGCTACTACCCCCGCCAAGCGGCCAAGGAGCCCAGCTCCCCCTCCTCCCCCTCCTCACACGGAGGCGGACTTTGATTTTTCCGCTCTCAGCGAAGAGGACGACGAGGAAGAGTAAGTTCCCTTGCCGCGACCCTCAATCTTTGTAAGATTTTGTTTCTGTCCTCACTTGTCGCGCTCCGGCCTTGCTTCCGTAGGGAGGAAACCTTGGCGGAGAGGACAAGGAAGAGAGCTAAGGTCTCGACGAGCAAGACCGTGGTGGTCGTCGAAGATGAGCCCACGGCAACCACCGGGGGAGCGTCTGAGACCATCCCGACCAGCTCAGAGCCCAGCCCTCGTCGCAGCCCCCAGCGTAAGTATTTCAACTACCTTTCGCTGGCGGTCGCTGAGGAACAAGCATTTGTCACTGACTTCTTTGGGCGTGTAGGAGAGGAGCAGCAAGTGGAGCCACCTGAAGGTGCTCCAGAAGTACCACCCCCCTCGACCACACCGCCAAGGAGAAGATCTCCGGTAAGGGCTCCCACTAGCGAGCCGAGCCACGAAGAGGAGCCGGCAAGCGCCGAAGCGCCAAGCACCAGCGCTGGCGACCCCACCCCAATGACAAACGTTGACGGGGGAGGGGAGCCCATCGCTCCTGAGCTCAACACGGGTAAACCCACTTGCCGCAAAACTCTTTCTGCTTTCTTTCTTTTGTCTTCTTGAATTTCTTCCTGAAGCTCTTTTTGCTTTACTTCTCGGGTTGGCAGAGCCCTCCTCGGTGGAGCCAATGAACATTGACTCTTCTGCCGAGGAGAACACCGCAGGGGCCGTCGACGACGAGGCCGCCAAGGCCGCCGCTGCCAAGGCCGACAAGCTGGGAGCCGACAAGCTTGCCGACGAAGAAACTGCCAGGGCTGTCGAAGAGGCCGGCAAGGCCGCCGAGGATAATACCGCCAAGGCGCCCACCGATGAAGCCGCCAAGGCTGCTGAAGCTGAGGCCGCCCAGAAGGCTGCTGAGGAGGCCGGCGAGGGAGCCGGTGGTCGTACTGACGGCCCTGAGGCCACAGGAGCGCCAGGCGCTACTCCGACTACGGGTCCCTCAACCACTGACGAGGCGGCAGTGCCCAACTCGCCTCCGCCAAGCAAATACATCCGGGTCGGCGAGAACGTCTACGTCAGCCTCCCCTGGACGGTGGGCTCCAGAGCGCCAACCGAGGAGGATGTTGTGGACCAGGATATCCTTGCCGCTGCCGGGCTCCAGCTTGTGGATGCGCCAGGCGCCAGCAGCAGCAGCACGTCTGAAGAGGAGCAACTGCTTCAAAAGCTGCTGAATCTTCATCGCGCCCGACGGGAGAAGCTAGCTTCCAGGGAGGCGCTCATCGAGAAGGCCGAAGCTGACATGTTGAGGCGCGCGGAGATCTTGGCAGACGTCCGCGCGCGATCTCTTAATGCGTTAGAGGTCAAGCGGGCACAGCTGGCCGAAGAACGGCAGGCCCTCCTCCTGATGAAGCAAGACATTGAACAAAAACAGGAGGAGACCGCCAAGGAGTTGTCTGCTCAGGCCGGTGATCTGAACCAGCAGAAAGTGGACCTTGATGCCCACGAAGAGGAACTTGCCGAGCGCAAGAAGAAACTTGCCGAAACCCTCCAGCAGAAAGACGAGGAGGTGGCAAGACTTGTCGCAGAGCGGACCCAGGGGCAGGCACAAAAACACCAGAAGGAAATCGAAGCCTTGGCCCAAGAGTACGCCAGCAAGTTGGTGGAGGCCAGCAAGTTGGTGGAGGCCACCAACGCTGTCGCTGCTACAGAAGTGAACAGGAAGGAAACGGAGGAGAAAGTGGCAAGACTAGAGGCCGCCCTCAAGGCAAACGGTGACAAGCTCTCAACGCTTGAAAGTGAGAGGGCAAAGGTGACCCACACTTTGGCGGAGATGCAAGTTACCATAGCCAAGAAGAACAATCTGCTTGCCGCCGCCAATGACTCCAGAGCAGACCTGAAGCTGAAGCTGACCACACTGAAGGAGACGCTCGACACCACCAGAAAGCGCGAAGGGCTTCTAATGACAGAGCTCCAGAAGGAAAAGGGTCTGCTTCAAGACGCTATTGCAACCCACAAGAAGTTCAGGGATAACGTGGGGATCTTCACAGACAGGCTTGCCAGCGCCGCCGAGGACATCGACAAGGAGCTGACTGCCCTGAAGGTGCCGGACTTCGGGTACTCCACCGACAAGAACACGCAAACTAGCGTCAAGCTAGCCGAGTTCTTCGACGGAGTAGTAGAAGCACTCCAACAGCTCCAAGTCAATCACAAGGCTCAACTGGCCGACGAGTCACGCAGGCTTTGCCGGGGAGTTCTCCAAAGGTTGTTGGTGAAGATAGCATACAGAAACCCGGGCGTCGACTTCAGCAACATCTTCAAAAGCTTGCCGAAGGGATACGACCCCGCGCCACTAGAGGCCCTTGTCACGCCCATCGTGGAGAGGGTGGACCATATCCAGAGAGTCGAAGGCGAGCACCGCAATTAGAGAGCCCATTCTTCTCCCTCCTTGCCGCCGCTAGACATGTTAAAGAACAATCTGTTTAAGCCGCGGCAACTTATCTTGTAATATAACTTGCAATATTTTGGAGTTAATGCATGTCATCTCCCTTGAGCAATTTCTTTCTTTGTGTGTACTTGCCCTACGCTTATAGGGAACTTGCCGGTGCGCGCACCATTGCCACGAGCGCTGCGTGCGGGACTTCAGCAGCCTGCTGGCGGTGCCGCTGCCGGCAAGCAACCTTGTCGCGCTCAGTGCAGCCACTTAGGTTGTTGAGCGGACTCGAAACAAGGTAAGGGCGCGACCGATTACGCTTAGGTTCCGTCGCGCACAGGTTTTCCATACAAAGAGTAGTATCGTTCAAGGAAAATAACCTTGAAAATAAAAAAGAATTTGATTGCTCAAACTTTGGCACTTAGCTTTGTCGCTGATCTCTCCGCGGCAAGGTCTTGTCACTGCTTGCCGCTGCCTTCTTCCCGGCAAGGCAAAGTTTCTTTGAACGACGCCTGGTCCATATCCTTGTCCCATCCCCCCCGGCAAACTTGTGCGCGAGGGAAGCTTCTGTCTCTTTGAGAAAAAGAAAGAAGAGAAAATAAAGATATAGGAGCTTGGCGGCTCGTTAATGCTTACCGGGGAGGCTGCACTGCACAGTATGTCAGATAATCATGCAAAATAAAAGTAAACATGAAATCGTCAAAAACTGCGAAATACAAAAGCTTTATTTATGCACAGGGTCTGCGCCTGGCTTTGTACAAAGGATTACATGCAACAGCGGCAAGACTTGTACAAAAGGTGGTTGCCGGGGAAGGGCCCGGCAACCGCGCCTTATGGAAAAAACTTACGAAGATGCTCAATGTTCCAGGAATTGATCACTGGAATGCCATCCTCGGTCTCCAGGCGGACAGCGCCGGGCCTGGTGACTCGTTTCACCCGATAAGGGCCTTCCCACTTCGGCGTCAACTTGTTTGAATTCTTGGCCGACTGAACGCGCCGAAGAACAAGGTCGCCTTCCTCGAGACTTCTGGCATTAACTTTGCGGCTATGGTAGCGACGCAAAGCTTGCTGGTAGCGAGCAGCTCTCACAGCAGCCTGAAGACGATCCTCCTCGAGGAGCACAGCGTCATCTTGCCGCAGTTGCTCTTGCTCAAGCTCATCGTAAGCGAGCTCTCGAGGTGACCCGTATACGAGTTCCGTGGGGAGAACTGCCTCTGCTCCATAAACTAGAGCAAAAGGCGTCTGGCCAGTAGCTCGATTTGGCGTCGTCCTGATCGACCAAAGAACCACTGGCAGCTCCTCGATCCAGTTCTTGCCGCACTTGCGCAGCCTGTCGAAAGTTCTCGTCTTGAGCCCACGCAGCACTTCAGCATTTGCCCTTTCAGCTTGACCGTTGCTTCGTGGGTGAGCAACAGAAGCGAAACAGACCTTGGCGCCAAGGTCTTCGACATACTGCATGAAGGCGTGGCTCGTGAACTGGGTACCGTTGTCGGTGATGATCCTGTTAGGAACACCAAAGCGACAAACAATTCCCTTGAAGAACTTGATGGCTGATTGTGCTGTCACCTTCCTCACTGCTTCCACTTCCGGCCACTTCGTAAACTTGTCGATGGCCACATACAAGTACTCGAAGCCCCCGGTGGCACGGGGAAAGGGGCCGAGGATGTCGAGCCCCCAGACCAAAAATGGCCAGGAGAGAGGGATTGTCTGGAGAGCTTGAGTTGGCTGATGAATCTGCTTGGAATGAAACTGGCACGCTTCACACTTGGTTACTAGTGCAGTTGCATCCTGGAGGGCGGTGGGCCAAAAGAAACCTTGCCGGAAAGCCTTTCCAGCAAGGGCTCTTGACCCTATGTGGTGACCACATATGCCTCCATGAATCACCGCCAACAGCTCCTGTCCTTCTTCCTGGGGAATACACTTCAATTTCACACCGTTTGGTATTTTTCTGAACAGCATGTCATCGACAAATTGATACATATAGGACCATCGGGCTACTTTCTCCGCTTCTTCCTGCTCTTCGGGAAGTTCTCCTGTCTGAAGGAAACGGACGATCTGCTGCGCCCACGCTGGAGCCTGTGGCTCGACAACGAGGACTAAAGGCATTTCTTCTGCCGCGGGAACATCAGGCCCTACGGCAAGAGCTTGTCGCTCTACCAGAGCCGGCCGTTCCCCGACGAGCTTGGCGGGAACAGCCGCTTCAACGACAAGAGCCTGGGGCCCTGCTGGAGCGTGCTGTCCTTCAACAAGCTCGTCGGGAGCAGTTGCTTCAACGACGGAAGCCCAAGGCCTCGTCGGAGCATCTTGCTCCTCAGCGCTTCGATCAGGAGCGCCTGCTTCAATGACAAGGACCCGAAGTCTTGTCGGAGCAAGTTGCCCCTTTGCCTCTTGCCTAGGAGCACCCGCTTCAACGACAAGAGCGTGAGGCCTTGTCGGAGCAAGTTGCCCCTCTGCATCTTTGGCGCTGGCTTTGGCAGCCTTCTTGCCGGCGGCTTCGGGGAGCTCTGCCGGGAAGTAGTCGCCAGAAGCCAACTTCCTCTTCCTGCCTTGCCCTACTGATGGCGTCACGGATGGCTGAGTTAGTTGGAGCACAAAAGTGCCTGGTTCCACAGGCAATTTGAGTGCGGCGCGCTTTGACAAACCGTCGGCAATGTCATTCTCAGCACGTGGGACGTGCTCCATTTGTAGGCCGTCAAAGCGTTCCACCAACTTCCTCACCTCATCTACATAAGCTTCCATCAATGGGCATTGGTAGTTCTTGTTCACTTGCCTGACGACAAGCTGCGAATCTCCCCTGACAATAAGCTTCTTGATCCCAAGGTCTGCCGCAATCCTGAGACCGGCAAGCAACCCCTCATATTCTGCAGTATTGTTTGTCGCCTGTTCCTTGGGAAAGTGCATTTGGACCACGTACTTGAGGTGCTCTCCGGTGGGTGCGACAAGCAGTACGCCAGCACCGGCGCCTTGCAGCGAAAAGGCACCATCAAAGTACATGAGCCACTCTTTGCTTGTCTCCTTGCCGGGGAGAGTCGTCTCTGGGATTTCTTCGTCTGGCGTTGGTGTCCATTCTGCGACAAACTCTGCCAAAACTCGGCTCTGTATGGTTGATGTACTCTCAAACTTGAGACCAAAGCTCGACAACTCCAACGCCCACTCGACAATCCTGCCTGTCGCTTCTGGATTTGCAAAATCCTTTTCAGCGGGAAGCGAGTGACGACGGTAACTTCATGTGCTTGAAAGTAATGGCGCAGCTTTCTCGAGGCCATGAGAAGGCTGAAAAGCAGCTTCTGCACACTAGAATACCTTGACCTAGCTCCCTGCAGAAGAGAGCTCACAAAGTAGACCGGGCGCTGCACCATTTTCTTCTTTTGTATCACTTCGCCTGACTGTGCAGACGAATCCTTGTCGGCAGCAAAACTTGTCGGGGGAGCCCCCAGCTTGTCGTTGGACGTGCTTGCCGCAGTTACTGCCTCCTCATCCATCTCTCTCTCCGCTACCAGCGCAGCACTAACCACTTGATTGGTTGCCGCTAGATACAGCAACAACTTCTCTTGTGGTTTAGGTGCAACAAGTATTGGAGGAGAGGAGAGGTATCTCTTCAAGTCTTGCAGCGCTGCCTCCGCCTCCGGAGTCCATTTCAATGGACCTGCCTTTTTTAAGAATTTGAAAAATGGCAGGGCGCGCTCAGCTGACTTGGAGATAAACCTACTGAGAGCAGCAACACAGCCGGCAAGTCGTCGTACATCCTTGACGCGCTTCGGTGCTTCAATTTGCTCAATGGCTTTGATCTTGTCAGGATTGGCTTCAATTCCACGTTGAGACACAAAGAACCCGAGAAGCTTGCCGGAGGGAACTCCAAACACGCACTTCTCGGGGTTGAGCTTCAGGTTGATCTTGCGCAGATTTACAAAAGTTTCTTCTAGATCTTGAACCAAAGTAGCCCTGTCCTTGCTTTTGACCACTATATCGTCCATATAGGCTTCCACATTTCTGTGCAGCTGAGGCTCAAAAGCAATCTGGACGGCTCTTGCAAATGTTGAACCAGCATTTTTCAAACCAAATGGCATACGTACGAAATAGTATGTGCCACAGGGTGTGATAAATGCGGTCTTTTCCTCATCTTCCTCAGCCATGAAGATTTGATGATACCCTGAATATGCGTCAAGAAATGAAAGCAAATCACATCCTGCCGTGGAGTCAACAATCTGGTCTATGCGGGGCAAAGGAAATGGGTCTTTGGGACAAGCTTTATTGACATCAGTGAAATCAATACAAAGCCTCCATTTTCCATTCGCTTTGCGCACGACAACAGGATTGGCCAACCACGTAGGATGGAGCACTCCTCTGACGAGGCCTGCTGCTTCCAACTTCTTGATTTCTTCCGCAATAAACTCTTGCCGCTCCACAGCTTGCTTTCTGGCTTTCTGCTTGACGGGCCTCGCGTGGGGACAAACGGCAAGGTGGTGCTCAATTACTTTCCTGGGAACACCGGGGATGTCGGACGGTTGCCATGCAAACACGTCGACATTCGCCCGCAGGAAAGCAACGAGCGCGCTTTCCTATTTGTTGTCAAGTATGGCACTGATGGTGAAGGAACCACCAGTGCCGTCCTCCTTGGCGGGCACCTTCTTTGTCGCCGGCGGAGCGGCTTTGTTCTTCTTGCACTTGCCGATGGAGCTCTCTGGTGCGTCCTTGACGGCAGCGCAGCACTCCGAAGAGGTGCGCTTGCCGGAGTGGGCACAGGAGCTCTTGCTGGACTTCCTCTTGTTCTCCCCCCCGAGAGCTTCAGCGGCAAGTGCCTTGGCGGCAGTTGCGGCAGCTGCTTCCCGGTAGATCTTGTCGGCGCAAATAAGCGCATCCTTCTTGTCGCAGGGAACTGTGATAACACTTACTGGGCCTGGCATCTTCAACACGTTGTAGGCAAAATGAGAGGCTGCCATGAACTTGGCGAGCGCTGGACGGCCAAGTATCCCATTATAAGGCAATGGAATATCGGCAACGTCAAAGGTGACCTTCTCGGTCCGGTAGTTCAGCTCGCCGCCAAATGTCACTGGCAGCGTGATCTTCCCTTTCGGCTTGCTCCTTCCTGGATTGACTCCTTGGAAAGTACCAGTTTCCTCAAGCTCGCCGTCAGGGATTTGAAGTTTCCGGAGCACAGCGGGCGAAATCAGATTCAAACCGGCCCCACCGTCAACTAACATCTTCGTGACCTTGAGGTTGCGGATCGTTGGTGAAACCAACATTGGCAAGCACCCTGACCGCCGCCGTTGTGCGGTCAGGGTGGTCCTCAATGTCAAAGACGATAGGCGTGTCGGACCATTTCAGAAGCTTTCTGGCGTCAACAGATGGTTCCGCCGCATTGATCTCTCGCGCCCACTGTTTAAGTTGGCGGTGAGAAGAATGCAACGAAGCACCACCGTCAACACACAAGACTTCTGCGGCTTTCTGAAATTCGTGCTCACTGGATTCTTCATCATCTAGATCATCATCATCATCATCTTTGTCGCGGCCACGAGGAGGCCTGTCTCCCTGCTGCTGCTTGGCCTTGCCGCGACGCCCTCCTCGGGCAGTGCGCTTCTTGCCGGACCTGCCAGCACCTTCTGGGGCCTTCTCCTTGTCGCGCCTCTCATACTCAGCTTTCTGCTGTTCGACAAGCTGCTCGACCCGTCGACAGTTCTGGAGATCGTGTCCCTTGGTGCAGTGGATCTTGCAATATTGCTTGTCGGAGCCGTCCTGCTTGTCGGCAGCCGCCAAGGCCTGACAGTTGGCGCACGCGGCAATCTCCTTGCCGGAGCCCTCGACTTTGGCCTTGTCGGCGCTGCCGTTGCCGCTGGACTGCTCGACAGCAAGCACACCTTTGCCCTTTTTCTTCCTGTTGTTCCGCCGCCGGCCCTTCTTTGCCGGGGCGGTACCTTCGCTGTCAGAGCTCCCCCCTGCGCCAACACCTTCACCGGGAAGTTTCCTTCCCTCTTCAGCACGCGCACACTTGTCGGCGAGAGCATATAGCTGGCCAATGTCTCTGACCTTGGTCATCGCCATTTCCTCTCGCATCTTGCGGTTACGCACGTTCTGATGGAACGCGCTAATAACCGCAGCGGGGTGAACATCTGGGATGTTGTAATGTACGCGGCTGAACCTTTGAATGTATTTGCGCAGGGGCTCTCCTTCCTTCTGGGGGATGAGATGAAGATCACTCTCCTGGCCATGAGGTTGATGACCGCCAGTAAAGGCACCAACAAACTGATGGCACAGGTCCGCCCATGAAGAAATGGAGTTCTCCGGCAAGTGCATGAGCCATGAGACGACGTTGTGTTTTAACACGAGCGGGAAGTAGTTAGCAAGAATCTTGTCGTCTCGTCCCCCGGCAGCTTGCACCGCAATGGTGTAAATGCTGAGGAACTCCGACGGGTGTGTCTTGCCATCATACTTCTCCGGCACGTCAGGCTTGAAAGCCTTGCGATTGGGCCACTGGACCTGCCGCAGCTCACGGGTGAACGCTGGACAACTTACCGCGTACGGCAAGTCGCCAGGATCCCCTGGCGCATGCATGTCAACAGCGGGCCCTGCGCGTCTGTCAGACTGACGATGCGCTTCTCTCCTTCGCTCGATAGTGGTATGAGCGTCTTCTCCTCTGCGTTCCTGAAGAACGAGGCGCTGGTCACAACGAGCTCGCGGGTCAGACGACGCCGTGGAATCATCGCCACGGGCGTCGTTTCGACGTGTCGGCGACCGAGGCCGTCTGGGCGGGGAGTGTACGGTTGTTGCCCCCTCGCCGTTCTTGTTGGTGACAGCATTGTCACCAGTTCTCTTGTCGGCCGCACGCACCGGGTCGGCATCAGCGAAGCTGAGAAGGCTCTGAATGGTTGCCCTCCACTCGTCAAGCTTATCTGCTGGTGGAGGGAAGTTCAGGAGCAGCTGCGCACGCGCCAACGCTTCTGCTGGTGAGGGAGGTATCGAGTGGCGTGAGGACTGTGGGATGCTCTTACTCCTAACAGTGTTAGAAGGAGCATCTCCACGCCCAGGCGACCGCACCTCGACCCCGCCAACGTGTTGTTGCGTATGGTGACCCCGCGCATCTCGAGACCGATGCGCAAGTTCATTATCCAGGGAGCGCCTGGCACTTGGGGCGTCAGGACGCTGCCTGTCACGGGCTTCTTGCGAAGGCCGCGGCATCTGAACCGGCGCAGGCGTTCCAGAACGCGCAGCACCGTTTCTGGAGCTTGCAGGGCCAGCAGCAGCGAGCAGCGCTGCGTTCCCAGACCCAGCAGCGCCAAGATTGGCGTTGCTGGCCCGGTTTTGGACAGGTGGAGGTAATAGGAGCTCTCGCTCTCCAGTCCCCCCAGCAGCCGCAATCATGTCGGCACCCTCCTGCATGGGAGCAGGCGGGTTGGACGTAGACGCACCGATGGCCGAAGTCTTCTTTTTTGGAGCCATAAGGCGGAGGATGGCCCAAAAACTAACGCGCAAATCGCTAGATTAGGTTCACACAACCTCTTTCCCCCTACCTGGCGCGCCAAAGATGTCGGGGACGAATCCGCGATCACCTATGGGACCCAGGGAAGGACCCCTTTACGTTCGGCAGGGAGAGACGGTCGCATGAAGAGCAAATCTAGCGAAGAACACGACAGTGCACGAGAGAGATTTACCCAGGTTCGGGCCGCACGGATGCGTAAAACCCTACTCCTGCTTTTTGGTTTATTATCTGTATGATTGTTCTAGCTCCAGGAGCGCTACAGTACAGAGTAGCTACGTACAATACCAGAGTTCTCCATTTCCCAGTTCCCCACCTTTCACGTTGCCTATGGGCCTCCTTTTATATGCACAAAGGGGTCACCAACAGGTGGCAAACAGTAAAGGTAGAGGTGGAAAGTTGCTACAGTAAGGCCATTATTACCAGGATGACATGTCCTACCTACCACTGACGGCAGGGGACAAGGGCATTAAATGCCCATGCCTTTGCTGTCCAGATACATGTACCCGGACGTCTTGGATGTGGGAAAAGCCTATCCCACCTGCTCCTGCACCGCTAGCTACAGTGTACCGCCGTCTACACAGTGCCCTGCCACACACGCTTGGAAGGACCCAGAGCGCCACGCTGGCAGAGGCACCGGAGCGGCACAGTAGCACAGTGGTACAGTAACGCTTGCCGCGGCAAGACCTTGCCGCACCTGACAGCTTGCCGCAACCCATAGCTTGCCGCGCAAGGTAACTTGCCGGGGCAAGTACCTTGCCGCAGCTGCTATCTTGCCGCAGCCAATACCTTGCCGCAGCCAATGACTTGCCGGGGCAAGTACCTTGCCGCGGCAAGTACTCTGCTACAGCAAACCTCAGGCTGGGCCTCAGCTGTCCCTCCCGGCAAGCTCCTCTTGCCGGGGCCTTAACTCTTGCTTTGTATACTTTGTTCTTGAATGGCTTAATAATCTTGAGCTTCTCTCTGGCTGTCCTCCCGCAAGCCTGGCCGCGGGATGCTACTACTGCCCGTGCACAAGTACGGGGTACTAGGGTACCCCTATTCTAGTACACCGACAGTAATACGGTAGGAGCATATAGTATGCGTTGAAGAGGGGGAAGGGGACCGGCATATGTAGTACGCTTCATGAACCTCACTCTGTGTGGGGGCTTTACGGTTTTCGAGGCATGTGCCACATCAAAGTTCTGCATTTTGGGTATTCAAACATCACAACCACACACACCTCTCCATACAAATGTTTGGCCCACATGGAAAGCGATGGTGGTTGTCCTCTCGCACCCACTCACGTAGTTATCAGGGATATCGATGTTTTCCATCTGTGGGCCCACTTGGTCCATCACTACTTTGCTCGACAATGAGAGAGGTTAATTTGACTTAGGAGGGGATTATTTTTTGGTTTGTATTACGGTATATAGGTCATGCTCTGGGATGGCATGATATAGTTTGAGCACACATGCATGTGTACGCATGAATCCGTCCCACCGAGTCAAAGTGGGCAGTGCCACGACACGTCATGAACCGATCTTGCTCTGTGTGGGGACTGTACGATTTTCGACGCACGCGCCACATCAATGTTGTGCATGGTATTCAAACATGCACGCATCACCTCCATACATACAAATGCATGCAATGCTCGTCTTCGAACGGTACACTCCCTCACGTGGTTATCGGTGACAAGCCTATATATTCGTGGGCCCGCGTGGACATCCATGATCACTTTGACCGACAACGAGATAGGTTACCATGGTGGATTCTTCCTTTGGTTCGTGTTATCGTAGTAGGTCATGGTGAGATTTAGACCTAAGTTTGAGCGCATAATATGCATGCATGCATGAATCCGCGTCATCGGCTTGAAGTATGGTGTGACATACATATATACAATGGGTCGTCAACTAACCCTCGCTCCGTGTGCGGATTTCTGGTTCCAAAGCACGGTGCCACAACAAAGTTGTTCCATTTTGTATTCCAACATCAACACTCCATACATATGTTTGGGCCACATGCAGGCAGTGGTTGTCTTCGGGGACTAGCTACTTGCGTTATTATTGGCGAGCTAGCCCATCTCTAGGGTCGCATGGACGTCCATCACTTTGACCAACAACAAGAGAGAGGTTGTATGACCAAGGTGGATTCTTCTTGGTCCATTTTACAATACATCTTGTTGAGATGACCTCTCCCGCCGACTGAAAGTGTGTGTGTGTGTGTGTTTGATGGGGGGGACTGCTATTTCACACTTTGCTAGGTGAACCTCCGTGGGGGCGGGCATGCGTTCATAGCTTTGGATTCCCCTCCTGCCGACACGAAGGGGGGGACAAGCAATATCGTGCGCTTTGTGAGATAGGTGCCACATAGAAGTTGTACATTTGCTATTTGAACATCAAACCACCCTTTTCATACATATATTTGGTCCACATGCAAGTGTGTCCGTGTTCTGACCCTTTCCCGCGTCATTTTTGCCAAATTTATGAACATTAGACAAGTCGGATGACGCAACAGACATGGTCCACTCACACAAAACGTATGCCACGCCGGTGCCCCTGTCACGCACATCAGCACAATACATTGGGCTCCATGAGGCTTCCCCTCTAAAAAATATCTACCCGCGTGCAGGGTTTTTCTATTTGATAACACACGGTTATTATGTTTTGACCGTGTGTGATGTTTGTTGTTCCCGCTCCCGCCTGCATCCCTTAAAAATATCTGCCCGCCTCGAGGGTTTTTCTGTTTCATAACACACGGTTGTTATTTCGGGACCGTGTGCAATGCACCATCATCCAAATTTTCAATAGCCCCGGCATTTTACTCCCGCTTTTGACTCCCGCGTAGTAAAATTTTCAGTACCCACGTCATTTCCTCAAACACCCTCCCCCTCCACACACACCCCAAAAACTCCTCGGGCGCACGCGCCCACACACACACCATAACCCCTCCCTCGCTTGAAACCCTAGCAAGGTTGCCGCCACCACAGCTGCAAGGCCTTCATTGTCAACATCTGCCGGTTTGCCCGGGCAGCTTACCCACCGATCTCCATACCCTAGCCGCCCTAAGTTTCTTAGATGACACCTGCCAAATGCCCCCTTTCCCACAGATCCCCATCCCCAACCCCCACTCCAAAGCGTCGCAGCCTAAACCCGGCTACGCTTCCCGTGGAGCTCGAGGAGCGACTGGCCTGAAAGAGATGTATCACGGCCTCTTCGCCTGACGTCGCCGAGGTGGCCGCCGAGGAAGCTGACGACCATTACTGGCCGCAGGCTCTCAATCAGCGGGCCAGAGTATGTGGGTATGTCGCAAACGCTAGCTATGACATCGAGGTCATCGACAACGATGGCTTGACGCGACTATGTCACAGGTTAAGTGGACCACCCCCAACCCCTCAGTTTCAACCGCCGTCGATCTCATCCATGGCCCCGCCGCTGATCACCTCTGGCTCGCTGTCAAGAATTTGCCATCCTACATAGCCATCTAGCCCCTTTTGTCATTTATGAAGGACATGTTCTATGACGCTGGCTTGGGATCCACAACTTCCAAGTCAGACCTCATCGACGGAGACCACAAGGAGGGCACCCTCTTCGGCTCTTCCAAGGGGAAAGAGCCCATCTGCATCATCAGGGAGGGCACCCTACAACTGTGCTCTTCCAAGGGGAAGGAGCCCATCTGGGACAACATGGAGCGCACCTAGGGCCCGTGCTCTTCCCACGGGAATGAGCCCATCTATGACAAGTGAGGAAACCCATGATTTGTTTTGCCGTGCCTCTTCATAGGGGGGAGGGGAACCCATGATTTGTTTTGTCGAGTGCCTTTTGTAGTGTAGTGAGAATATGTCCAATTTTAATTGCTATATTTGGTTGTTTGCAGTATGCCTTGTTTATTTCAGTTGTTCACAATGTGATGCTCTATATGTGCAACTATTTACTGTGCAGTACATTTTCATCAATACCAGTTTTAAACATATATACCGATAGGAATGCATATATTTGCTTGTTAGTAAGCCTGGTATAGCTAGCATATGCCTCTTTTAAAGTTTTTTTGGTTGTTTGGTTGTTTGTAGTTAGTATATGTCCAGTTTCAAATGCTATCTTTGGTTGTTCATAGTATGCCTTGTTTATTCCAGTTATTCACAACGTGATGTTCTATATGTGCATGTATGAACTGTGTAGTTTAATTTCATCAATAGCAGTTTCGAGAATACCACTATGAATGACTACATTGGTTGCTGTTAAGCATGTTGTAGTTAACACGTCTTTCTATTTTTATTTAACAATAACTAGTGTACTTAGACCGGCACAATACCAATTTGAATGATTATATTTGCTTGTTGTTAAATGTTAGGCCTGTTGCAGTTAACACACCTTTCCACTTGTTTTGCTTAACTAGCGTGCTTAAACCTGCACACTGAAGCTATTGTTTGGAGATTATTTTGTCTGCCATGGATATATTTCGTTGATGTTTAGCCTGTTGTGCTTAACATGCCTCTCAATGTGCTTACACAGGACAATTTTGGGAACGACTGCTATTTTCCATCGAGGTTAGTTTCATCCCATGGCTTACATATACTCTATGTTTAGGATATCGGTAGCTGGTACCATATAGGCTGGGGGCTGATAAGGTACTAATCGGTGAATCGGACTTTGAACTGAATATATCTGTAACGCATTTATCGTTAGGTTAACTAGGGCATATCTAATATATCTGAGGCTACATAGCAACATGCACTGTACTGAATGTCTAAATATGCAATCCTAGGCTACGTAGCAACAAGGAAGAGTGTTACCTTAATGTTCTGATGATGTCTAGATATACGTAGAAGAGCAGCCGCAGCAGCAACAACAACAACAGCAACAGCAACAACAACAGCAACAGCAACAGCAACAGCAACAGCAACAGCAACAGCAACAGCAGCAGCAACAACAACAACAACAACAACAACAACAACAACAACAACAACAACAACAACAACAACAACAACAACAACAACAACAACAACAACAACAACAACAACAACAACAACAACAACAACAACAACAACAACAACAACAACAACAACAACAACAACAACAACAACAACAACAACAGTTAATCAGCCGATAATTTGTAAAAATGCAATAAACTCCCTCCGACCCATAATATAAGATGTTAATTCATCCAATATGCGAGTATATTTGATGTTATAAGATATTATATAATGGGACGGAGGGAGTGTTGTACTACATCATTGTGCAATTGTTGTTTAGCATCTAATATCAACTTGGTGCTTTTAGGTACATATGTCATTGGTAAAGATCCGCGCTTCGACCCTTTCTACGTATGGGGCAATAAGATATTGATGAACCAGCATCAAGTGAGGAAGCTGATAAAGATTATTAGTAAAATGGGTCAAAAGATGGTAATTAAACTATTTGTTTACACTTTATCCAAGACAATAGCGAACTGCAGGATGGTAAGTAAGAACTCTGTAGCCTTCTTTTTACTGCCCATAATGAGTTGTGTTAGATGACAGTGTCTGAATCTTTTTTCTTTGTAGTGGTTCCCAAAGCAGTTTACTCAAGATTACCTCTCAAACTACATGATTGGTGGGCATGCATAGGTTAAAGTATGTCTACCAGAACACGGTGATTATCTAGATGTGTTCATGAAGACAGTGAAGGATGGACGGTCGGCCATCACAAGGGGTTGGACTAGAGTTGTGCGTGCCTTCTGCACGGAGGAGGGCACAATATGGGCATTCCGCTTCACCTTGTTCAGCAACCAAAATGTATTTCACCTCTTTCTTTACCGTCTTTAATAGTACAAGTATACAACTGTGGTTCATCATTCTTTATTTGGTGCTTATGTAATTCTTGAACATATGTACCTGTGTATCGAATAATGCATTGGTTGTTTGAACCTGATGGATATGAATAAAGCTATAACATACTTTCAAATTCAAATCCAGTCCAATTTTAAATAGGAGCAATTAAATTACGGTGAAATTACGCTCTGCAGGTCGTTACGGCGCACACGGTCAGTAGATCAAAAACATTTGTGATATACACCATAATCCGACAAGGTTCACAGAGAGGAAACATGTGTGAACATGCACACAGTTGCCATTTGCAAAGCGTGTGTGATGTCAGACAATATCACAAACGGTGCGGGCAAACGAAATGTTTGTGATAGTTGCCTTATCATACTTGATTTGCAATCATGAATTGTTTCTGATGTGGTACGCATCGTAAACGTTGCACCACTGAATAGAGTGTGTGATAGTTATCATGTACGACATTGTTACGACGGTCCGACATTTCATAATCCTATCCGACACTCGTACGATGATTAGCTAATATTCTTAATTAGTTATCACATATGATTCAGGAAAAGTGAATGTGTGTGATTGTCAGAATACTGACTGCGATGGTAATGCCAGCACACACGAGTATCAAGGATGGAACATTTGGGATATTCGAGATATCAGAAACGGTCTTATAGGGACAACTATAGGCATCATGGCTCCCTATCCCCAACGGTTTTTGGGTCGTGTGGGAAGGACCCCCCTATCGCACACACTCACTCGCCGATGGTTCAAAATGCCGTCGCGGAAAGGGGTTAAAAATCGTTTGTATAGCACCTCACTTTACCATGAGCATCATGAAATTGGCGGTGAAGGAAGGTTGATGATGAGGACAGCGACAAATTCCACCCTCCAAAGCCCCGAACGGACTCCAAATCAGCCCTCCCGATGAAGAACAAGAGGTGGCGGCGGCTTCGTATTGTAAAACGCGATGAATCCTTCTCTCCGATTTTTTTCTTGGCGAATAGGCATATATGGAGTTGGAATTAGGGTTGCCAGAGGTCCAGGGGCCCACAAGCTCATAGGGCACGCCCTGGGGGGTATGCGCGCCCCCTGAGCTTGTGGCTCCTGGGTGGCCCTCCTCTGGTATATTCTTCCGCCAGTATTTTTATATATTCCAACAAAATTCTCCATAAATTTTCAGGTCAATTCGTGAACTTTGATTTCTGCACAAAAACAACACCATGGCAATTCTGCTAAAAACAACGTAAGTCCAGGTTAGTTTAATTCAAATCATGCAAATAAGTGTCCAAAACAAGAGCAAAAGTGTTTGGAAAAGTAGATACGACAGAGAAGTATCAACTCCCCCAAGCTTAACTCATTGCTTGTCCTCAAGCAATTCAGTTGACAAACTGAAAGTGAGAAAGAAAAACTTTTACAAACTCTCTATGAACTAGACATTGTAATTCATGGTAAAAGAGATCCAGTCACACTCATACTCAACATCAACTAAACACAAAGCATAAAAATGACAATAGTGCTCTCCAGCTGGTGCCTTAATGAGAAGACGATGACTCAACAATAAAGTAAATAGATAAGCCCTTCGCAGAGGGAAGTAGAGATTTACAGAGGTGCCGGAGCTTGAAGCTTTTAAAACAGCGCTGAATATAATTTTGAGAGATATGCTTTCATTGTCAACGTAGCGACCGAGAGTTTTCAACGTCTTCCATGCTAGACACATTGTAAGCGGTTCCCAAACAGAAAGGTAAAGTTTTACTCCCCCTCCACCAACAAACACAAGCCATGGCTAGCTGAATCCTCGGGTGCCCTCCATACCAAAAACAATCTGGGGGAGTTTTGTTTCATTATTATATTTTGATTTTGACCAAAGGACTGGGCATCCCAATTACCAGCCACTTTCTCATGAATGACAAGCGAATAAACATTCATCGTGAGAATAACCCACCTAGCATGGAAGGTGCTGACCGCCCCCTGTCACTTCATGAGCGATTTGGGCATACAAAACAGATTATTATTTGAAGATTTAGAGTTTGGCACATGCAAATTTACTTGGAACGGCAGGTAAAATACCGCATATAGGTAGGTATAGTGGGCTCATATGAAAGAACATTGGGTTTTAGGAAGTGGATGCGCAAGCAGTATTCCCGCTTAGTACAAGTGAAGGCTAGCAAAATAGATTGAGGAGCGACTAACTAGAGAGCGACAATGGTCATAAACATGCATTGAGATTAATCAACATTGAATATGAGCATGAGTAGGATATAGAACACCATGAACATAAATATCGTGGAGGCTTTGTTGGTTTTGATTCAACTACATGAACATGTGCCAAGTCAAGCCACTTGAATCATTCAGAGGAGGATACCATCCTATCATACTACATCATAACCAATTTAAATGCATGTCGACACACAAGATAAACCATTATCCACTCCTAGCTATTTAAGCATGGCATGAGTAACGATGATCTCTAATTGTCATTGCAAACATGTTTACTCATAATAGGCTGAACCAAGAATGATTAGCTAATCATATTTACAAACACAAAATAGGTTGAGTTCATACCAGCTTTTCTTCACCTCAATCAATTCTTCAAATTTTGTCATTATTGCCTTTCACTTGCACGACCGAACAATGTGAATAATAATAATAGTGCACGTGCCGTGGACTAAGTTGGAATCTGCAAACATTTTATTCAAAGGAGAAGACAAGGTAATATGGGCTCTTTGTTAGATCAACAATAATGCATATGAGAGCCACTTACTCCTTACGACGACCCAAAGAAAAGAAAAGAATTTCAAAGAAACACACTGCAATATTTTTGGAGTTTTCATTTTTCTGAAGAAAGCAAAACGAAAGAAATAAAAAGATGAAAATGAGAAAAACTATATACACGGGAAAGCTCCCAACAAGCAAAAGAAGAATGAGAAATCTTTTTGGGTTTTCGTATTTTTTTTTCAAACACACGAGGAAGAAAGCAAAATAAAACTAACATGGATTATACAATGAAAAAGGATGAACACCAAAAACTGGAATGAATGTGTGATGCATGAATGTAATGTCGGTGAGAAATACTTACTCCCCCAAGCTTAGGCTTTTGGCCTAAGTTGGTCTATGGCCTCGGCTGGCCTTGATGATACCCGTAGTCATAGTTCGGGTTGTACTGGATCGCATCCGCCACCGCTTGGCGGGCTGCCTCGTTGAGGCGAGCGGTCTCCCTCGCCCTCTCATACTCCTCTGCCTCCTCCATAAGTATGAAATATCTCTGTTTTCCCTGAAAGTTAAAGAAGGCAGGAGCGGGAAGCATAATATGGAACACGCGACGCCTGTTAAAGATTAGCCTGTACTAGAATGGTAGATCGCCTCTTTCAAGAAATTGGAAACGTTCCATAGAAGCGTAATCAAGGAAAACAGGCGGCAACTGGGTATCATTTTCTTTTATCGACACCCCAAGATAATTAGCCAAATGAGTGGCATAAATTCCACCATAGAAATCTCCATCTAAGGCATTATTATGTAACCGACGTGCAACAATAGCCCCCAAGTTAAATTGTTTATCGTTCAGTACCGCACTCTTAAGAATGCTTAAATCAGGGGCGCATAGGTGGCTATGGTCATGTTTACCATTAATGCATCTACCTATGAAGAGAGCAAAATAATGTAAAGCAGGAAAATGAATGCTCCCTATAGTAGCTTGTGTTATGCCTCTAGTTTCACCCCTAGTGATGCTAGCAAGGAACTCAGTGCAATCAGATTGATGAGCTTCAGTGTAAGTGCCCCATTGTGATATTTTGCACACTTCATTAAATTCTTTAAGGTCCATGCGAAATAAGTTTTCATAGAGATTAAATATAACATAATGCGTATAGTGATGGAATGAATACTTAAATTTCCGCACAAAAGAATCAGTGAGATTGTAATATTGTAAACACTTATCTGACACGAAGTCCGTCAAACTGGCATTGTGTACGTACATATCAAATTCTTCCATGAAACCGGTTGAGTCATGAAGTAATCTAACGGCCATTTGCAAGGTTGCACTAGAGCTTCCCGTGGTGGTTCAAGGTCCGGCTCACGTAAAGCGAGCCTTGGGAATTTCTTGCTCGAGGAACCACCCTTGGAACATCTTCCTAAAAAAATTCTCCTTCTGGAAATTTCTAAAATTTTAAATCGAAATAAAAGTGAACCAAACTCAGCAAAATCGATAGCAACTACTCCTACAAGTGTCTAGAGGCCATATCATGCACCAAAACTAGTTTGAACCATATAATTTTGACATGCAAGCTCAAGAACATGGTCACCAACAGTAGCTAAATGTGCAAATAATAAACCACTAGAAAAAAACTAATTGGACCATCGGAGGAGTCACATACCGATGAGCAATCCACCAAAACAGCTTTGGAAACGGAGCTACGAGCAAGGAGATCAAAAATTGCAGCAAGAAGAGCAAGAACACGGGGTATGGAGCAAATTTGATTTTTTCTGGAGGAAGAGGATGAGCATGTGTGGCAGCAATAAGTGAGGGGGCCTACGTGGGCCCCACAAGCCTTCATGGTGCGCCCAGGGGGGTGGGCGCGCCCTGTGAGCTTGTGGCTCACAGGTGCACCCCCTGGGGTGTGTTTAGTGCCACTATTTTTTATATATTCCAGATAAAATCATATTAAATTTTCAGGGCATTCTGAGAACTTTTATTTTCTGGTCATTTTTTATTGCATGGGTAATTCAGAAAATAGTATAATCATGGCATTTCTACTTTATTAATTCTAAATAATAGAAAGTAAAAAGTGGGTACAGAAAGTTTTGTTTACTAAATTCATCGACCACATGCCCGTCAAAAGGAATCCATTAATAAGGTTGAACAAGGCTTATTAACAAACTTCTTCTGAATGATATGAAACCCAAGAATCTTCGTATAACACTAGGTTACCTCAATGGGGGTATGCATGTCCCCAAGAATACGGATTTGATATTTCTTTTTGACAGTAGGAATAGGGAATTCAAAACCTCCAATAGTAATTGTTGAAATTTTTCCAATAGAGTTGATACTATTCACTTGAGGTTGTTTCTTCGGGAAATGCACCGTATGCTCATTACCATTGACATAAAAAGTGACATTGCCTTTATTGCAATCAATAATAGTCCCTGCAGTATTCAAAAAGGGTCTACCAAGGATGATCGACATACTGTCGTCCTCGGGTATATCAAAAGAATAACAAAGTCCGTTAAGATAGTAACATTTGCAACTACGATAGGCACATCCTCGCAAATACCGATGGGTATAGCAGTTGATTTATCAGCCATTTGCAAAGAGATTTCAGTGGGTGTCAACTTATTCAAATCGAGTCTTCGATACAAAGAGAAAGGCATAACACTAACACTGGCTCCTAGATCACATAAAGCAGTTTTAACATAGTTTCTTTTAATGGAGCATGGTATAGTCGGTATTCTTGGGTCTCCTAGTTTGTTTAGTATTCCACCCTTAAATGAATAATTTGCAAGTATGGTGGAAATTTGATCTTTCGGTATCTTTCTTTTATTTATGACAATATCTTTCATGTACTTAGCATTAGGAGACATTTTCAGAATATTAGTCAAACGAAAGCGCAAAAAGACATGTCTAAGCATTTCAACAAAGCGCTCAAATTATTCTTCATCTTTATTCTTTGAAGCTTTAGGAGGAAAGGGCATGGGTTTCTGTACCCATGGTTCTCTTTCTTTACCATGTTTCCTAGCAATGAAGTCTCTCTTATCATATCTTTTATTCTTAGGCTGTGGGTTATCAAGATCAACAGCAGGTTCTATGTCCACATCATTATCATTATTAGGTTGAGCATCTACATGAACATCATCATTATCATTGTTACTAGATTCATGTTCATCACCAGATTGTGTTTCAGCATTAGAAATAGAAATATCATTTGGATTCTCAGGTGTGTCTACAGTAGGTTCACTAGAGGCATGCAAAGTCCTATCATCTTTCTTTTTATTTCTAGAAGGACTAGATGCATCAGTATTAATTCTTTGAGAGTCTTGTTCAATTCTCTTAGGATGACCTTCAGGATACAAGGGTTCCTGAGTCATTTTACCACCCTAGTCATAACACTAACGGCATGATCATTCATCTTATTGTTCATCTCATTAAGCAAATCATTTTGTGACTTGATGACCTGTTCTACTTGGGTTTTTATCATGAATGCATGTTTACTCACACCCTTGACATCATTAATATTTCTAAACACAAAGTCACTCAAGCGTTCAATCATATAAGCATTTTGCTTCAATTGTCTACTAACATATGCAATAAAGTTTTCTTGTTTAACAATAAAGTTATCCAATTCATCTAAGCATTGACTAGCATATTTAGTATAAGGAATATCACCTTCATCAAATCTATAGATAGAATTTATCTCTACTACCTGTGTTGGGGTTTCGAGACCATGTATTTCTTCAATAGGTGGTAAATTCTTGACATCTTCAGCTTTAATACATTTTTCTTTCATAGATTTCTTTGCCTCTTGCATATCTTCAGGACTGAGAAATAGAATGCCTCTCTTCTTCAGAGTTGGCTTGGGCGGTGATTCAAGAAGAGTCCAATCATTATCATTCCTCAATATATTATTCAATAGTTCTTCAGCTTGTTCAAAGTTTGTTCCCTAAATACACAACCAGCACAACTATCTAGGTGGTCCCTAGAAACATCGGTTAGTTCATTATAAAAGATATCAAGTATTTCATTTTTCTTGAGAGGATGATCAGGCAAAGTATTAAGTAATTGGAGAAGCCTCCCCCAAGCTTGAGGGAGATTCTCTTCTTTAATTTGCACAAAGTTAAATATTTCCTGTAAAGCAGCTTGTTTCTTATAAGCAGAAAAATATTTTTCAGAGAAGTAATATATCATATCCTGGGAACTACGCACACAACCAGGAGCAAGAGAATTAAACCATATCTTAGCACCTCCCTTTAATGAGAAAGGAAACAATCTAAGGATATAGTAGTAGCGAATTTTTTCCTCATCAGCAAATGGGGTGGCTATATCATTCAGTTTAGTAAGATGTGCCACAACAGTGTCAGATTCATAACTATGAAAAGGATCGGATTGAACCAAAGTAATTAACTTAGGATCGACAGAGAATTCATAATCCTTATCAGTAACAAAGGTGGGAGACATAGTAAACTAAGGGTCAAATTTCATTCTAGCATTTAGAGATTTTTCTTTCAGCTTACATAGTAATTTATTAAGATGATCTCTATCATTACAAGAAAGAAATTCCCTAGCTATATCTCCATCCATAACATAACCCTCAGGTATCTTAGGCAATTCATATCTAGGAGAGCTAGGTCTAATAGGTGTTTTATCATTTTCAGTTTCAATAATTTCATCAATTTCAGCACTATCAATTTCTTTAGCTTTAGCAAGTTGTTCATCAAGAAATTCACCCAGTGGCACAGTCTTATCAAGCAAAGTACTAGCATCATCATAAGAATCATTCATAGCAGAAGTAGCATCATCAATTTCTTGCGACATAACAGGATTAATAGCAGGTGGTGGTGTTGCAAGCCTACTCAAAATAGAAGGCGAATCAAGTGCAGAGCTAGATAACAGTTCCTTACCTCCCCGCATCTTAGTGGGAAAGATCTTGGTTCTATCATCCTTAAGATTCCTCATAGTGATCAACATATATAAGTCCCAAGTGACTCAGCAAATAGAGCTATGCTCCCCGGCAACGGCGCCAGAAAAAGGTCTTGATAACCCACAAGTATAGGGGATCGCAACAATTTTCGAGGGTAGAGTATTAGCAGTTGAGTTGTCAATTCAACCACATCTGAAAGACTTAATATCTACAGCAAGGTGATTAGTAGAAAAGTAGTATGGCAGTTTGATAGTAACGGTAACAGTATCAATAGTAACAGTAGCAGAAATAGTAGCACTTTTGTAGTGATTGTAACAGCAGCAACAGCGAGAGTAACTTAGCAAAGATCAATATATGAGAAGCATAGGGATTGGATCAGGGATTGATAATTGCGTTGGATGATATTCATCATGTAGCAGTTATAACCTAGAGCGAACAGAACTAGCTCTAATTCATCAATGTAATGTAGGCATGTATTCCGTATATAGTCATACGTGCTTATGGAAAAGAACTTGGATGACATCTTTTGTCCGACCCTCCCATGGCAGCGGGGTCCATAAGGAAACTAAGGATTAAGGCCTCCTTTTAATAGAGAACCGGAACAAAGCATTAGCACTTAGTGAATACATGAACTCCTCAAACTACGGTAATCAACAGAAAGAATCCCAATTATTCTCACCTTGGGGTATGCGGATCATAACACGTAATAGGTGCATATAACTTGCAAGATAGGATCAAGAACACACATATATTCATGAAAACATAATAGGTTCATATCTAAAATCATGGCACTCAGGCCCTAGTGACAAGCATTAAGCATAGCAAAGTCATAACAACATCAATCTCAGAACATAGTAGATACTAGGGATCAAGCCCTAACAAAACTAACTCGATTACATGATAAATCTCATCCAATCCATCACCGTCCAGCAAGCCTACGAAGGAATTACTCACTCCTGGTGGTGAGCATCATGAAATTGGCGGTGAAGGAAGGTTGATGATGACGACGGCGATGGATTCCACCCTCCGGAGCCCTGAACGGACTCCAGATCAGCCCTCCCGATGAAGAATAGTAGGTGGGGGCGGCTCCGTATCGTAAAACACGATGAATCCTTCTCTCTGATTTTTTTTCTTGGTAAATAGGCATATATGGAGTTGGAGTTAGGGTTATCGGAGGTACAGGGGGCCCATAAGCTCACAGGGCGCGCCCTAGGGGGTAGGCGCGCCCCCTGAGCTTGTGGCTCCTGGGTGGCCCCCCTCTGGTATATTCTTCCGCCAGTATTTTTTATATATTCCATAAAAATTCTCCATAAATTTTCTGGTCAATCCGAGAACTTTGATTTCTGCACAAAAACAACACCATGGCAATTCTGCTGAAAATAGCGTCAGTCCGGGTTTGTTTCATTCAAATCATGCAAATTAGAGTCCAAACAAGAGCAAAACTGTTTGGAGAAGTAGATACGACAGAGATGTATCACCAGTTATAGATGGACATCGAATATCCCACTCTTTCATAACTTGGTTAACAACTAAATCCGAGTCATCGTATACCATCAATCGGCGAATTCCGAGTGAGATGGCCATACGCAACCCGTACAAAACGGCTTCATATTCCGCTTCATTATTGGAGAAATAGAAATGAATTTGCAGAACATAGCCGAGTCGGTCTCCCTGGGGGGAAACTAGTACTACTACAGCCCCTGAGCCATTCATCATCTTAGAGCCGTGAAAGAACATGGTCCAATGCTCGGGGAGGCCAAGAGCTAGTTGCTGGTGTTCAGTCCACTTGGCTAAGAAGTCTACTCGAGCTTGTGACTTTATAGCTTTTTTTGCCTCAAACTTGATATCCAAACTCAAGAGTTCAATGGCCCATTTAGCCACTCGGCCAGTTGCATCTTTGTTATTCATAACTTCTCATGAAGGAGCACCACTAACCACCATGACTAAGTGCTCTTGACAGTAATGTGCCACCTTCTTTGCAGTCACGTAGATTCCATAAACTAGTTTCTGATAGTGTGGATAACGCTGCTTGGAAGGGGTCAACACTTCTGAAATATAATACATTGGTCTCTGCAGCTTTAAGGCTTTGCCTTGTTTCTCCCGCTCGACTGTGACTATTGTGCTAACCACTTGACTTGTAGCTAATACATACAGAAGCAAAGGTTATTTAGCACTCGGAGCAGCTAACACCAGAGCATGGCTTTAAGTTCCTCGAACGCAGCTTGTGCTTCATTCGTCCATTCAAATTTATTGGATTTTTTCATCAATCGATAAAGCGGCAGGGCTTTTTCAATGAGTCTTGATATGAATCTACTCAAGGCTACGAGGCAGCCCGTGAGTCTCTGTACATCATGGAGACACTCTGGTTTCTTCATTTAGAAAATTGTGCCAATTTTTTTGGGGTTGGCCTCGATTCCTTGTTAGGAAACAAGGAAATCGAGTAGTTTGCCAGTTGGAACCCCGAAAACGCATTTATCCGGGTTTAGCTTGATCCCAAAAGCACAGAGGTTAGTGAAGGTCCCAACGAGGTCTACTAGGAGGTCGGAACATTTCCTAGACTTGACCACGATGTCATCCATGTAGGCCTCCACATTTTGGCTGATTTGCTTTTGCAAGCACTTGAGGATCATGCGCTGAAAAGTTGCGCCAGCATTTTTAAGTCTGCATGGTATCATGATATAGCAAAAGCACCCAAATGGGTGATGAAGGCCGTTGTTATTTCATCGGGACCATACATTTGGATCTGGTGGTACCCGGAGTATGCATCTAGAAAATACAAACGCTCGTAGCCAGCAGTGGAGTCCACTATTTGGTCTATGCAAGGAAGAGGAAAATGATCTTTGGGGCAGGCCCTATTGATGTGCTTGAAATCTATACACATCCTAAGAGAATTATTCTTTTTCGGCAACATGACGATGGTGGCAAGCCACTCAGAGTGGTACACTTCATGGATGAATTCAGCTGCCAGCAGCCATGCAATCTCCTTGCGCTTTTTAGTCGAACAGCACCGCAGGTGCTCTTTCACTGGTTTAGAGTCGGCATGGAGTCGTTGCTCCGCCAATTTCTTGGGAACACCCGGCATGTTAGAAGGTTTCAATGCAAAAATGTCCCAGTTCTCACGGAGAAACTAGATGAGCTCGTCTTCCTATTTGATGTCAAGCCTGGTGGAAATGTTTGTGGGTTGAGCATTCGGATCCTCTGGGTGAACCTCAACTTGCTTGGTCTCACCAGCCTACTAGAAAGTGGAGTTGAATGCCGGCTTCTTTGATTTCAGAAGCTCACTTGGATCTACTTCCTTACTATACTCTTCTAGGTCGGCTACAGCCATATGCTCATCGCCAATCAAGGAGGCTTGCCGAAAACACTCTTGAGCTCTTTGTCAGTCTCCTGAAATGGTGATCACGCCATCCGGACCAGGAAGCTTTAGCTTGAGATACACATAGCATAGTCTGGCCATGAAACGTGCGTAGGCAGGCCTACCCAAAATGGCATGATAAGCACTCCGGAAGTCCACCACCTCGAAAACCAGGTTCTCTTTTCTGAAATTCTTTTCCTCACCGAACAAGACATCTAAGGATATCTATCTGAGTGATCTTGCCTTCTTACTAGGGATCACCCCATGAAATTGAATGTTTCTCTTGCTTAACTTGGACATTGAATGCCCATTCCCTTCAATGAATTAGCGTAATTGATATTCAAGTCGTTGTCGCTGTCCATGAAGACTTTGCGCAGTCGGACTCTACTGACTAGGGGATAAACCACCAGTCTCTGCTACCCAGAGGTCAGTATGTAAGCAGGGTGACCCGACTGATCAAAAGTTATGGCTGTCTGGGCCCAATCTAAATATTTGGTGATAGATGGCATTGCCATGTTCACCTCTCAGTTTATGACCTTCGGATTTCTCTTGCACTCGGGATCAACAAAAATCATCAGGACTTTCTCCATTGTGGGAAACCCACTGGCGGGCTTCTTACCCCCATCGTTGTCATCTTGATCCTTGTCGTCCGTCTAATCTTCGATCAGGTACTTTTTAAGCAACTTACACTCCTGAGTGGTGTGCTTCGGAAAGATCAAGTTGCCTTCTTTGTCCCTTTTAGTGTGAACCTAAGAAAACTGATCAAGAGTATCGGCGTATTTCTTCTTAGGGATCCATTCCTTCTATTGCTTTTGGGGCCCCTTGCCTTTCTGTTGTCCAGTTAGGGCTACCGCCTCGACATTATCTGCTACATCAGCTTTGTGCTTCCGCTTTCGGCCGGAATTATGGCCCGACTGATTTGCATCCCCTGCACAGGCCTTACCACTCTGCAATCGTTCTTCTTCCTTGCCATTTGCGTACCAGCTAGCTATTTCCATTGCCCGGCTCAGGGTCAGGATCTCTGTTCGGCCGAACTTGAGGATCAGCTCACGGTGTTTGACACCTTGCTTGAAGGTGCAAATGGCTTGGTGTTCACTCATGTTTTCGACTGTGTTGTGGAGCGTGGCCCACTGTTGGATGTACTCTCTAAGAGTCACATTGTTTCTCTGAACACAATGTTGCAATTCTGCTAGTCCACCTGGCCTCTTGTAGGTGCCTTCAATAGTCTTGACAAACACTCGGGTGAGATCAACCCAACTATAAATGCTGTTGGGCGGCAACTGATTGAGCCAGGCCCTTACCGACGCCTCAAGCATTAGGGGAAGATGCTTCATTGCGAGATCATCGTTGCCGCCACCAATTTGTACGGCCACTCGGTAGTATTCTAGCCAAGTCTCTAGCTTAGACTCGTTCATGAACTTGCTGATTCCAGTTACCATTCTGAAATTAGCAGGAATTTCTGTAGCATGAATGTATCTGCCGAAACACATTGACTTGAGGAACTGGATCCACTTGGATAATCTCTGTCATAATTGTCTCATTGAGCTCAGCTCTGGTCGACCAAATTCTGAGCAAGAATGGATCTTATATTGAATTGTGGGTCACGGTAACCCATACTCTCATGGTCTCGCAGACGATAACCACCCGGCTGACGTGGGGGTTGCCTCTTCGATCGTCCCCAAACCAGCGCCTGACGTCATACAATCGGAACGCGTACGGGGCATCCTATGGAGCAGTGGCTTTATCACGGTAATGATCGTCACGATGTTGGGGGGTGTGACGTGATCATGATTCCGATTCCCAAACTGCTCTGGCTGCCGAGTGCGAGCTCCTCCTCTCGAGGGAGGGGACCCATCTGTGTCCTCTAGATGCGACCAGGTTGTGAGCCGACTGAATTGTATCGGTGCGCATAGATCTATTGTGGATGCGATCTTGGCACTTGATACTGCGGAATTCTGAGCCATCGTTGTCTTCTGGAGTGCTTGGATTTGTCTAATCTCTTCTCCAACCGCCAAGCTAGATGGTTGGATGGATTCTGTAACCCGCGTCGCAACCGCCAAATTTTGCAATGGAGTGCGCAGCACTCGGTAGTTGCGATTTTTGTTGTTCGGAAACAACTGTCTACGGTTCTGACTGGAACTAGGTTCCTGATGAGCGCGATCTTCAAGCATCTTCTGTAACTACTTGAGGCGCGTGTACTCGGCCAAGGTGGACAAATGTGTCGATTCCAAGGCCAGAGCCTCCGGAGTCGTTTCCATGATGGGCGTGTGTAAAGCCTGCTCATTCCTCCGATTCAGCTCTTCCCTCTGCTCCCGAGTGAGAGGCAGGGGTAACTGGTCCTCGTCCCGGTGATTGTTTCCCAAGCCATTACCAGCGTGCGCATATGATGCGCCACCAAGACCATCCCGTTTATCCAAAAAACCAGGAGGCGTGTACTCTGAACCTACCATCAATACCTCTGCGGTAGATTCAAAGCTTTCACCATCGACTTCGTCTTCTAACTCCTCGTGAAGGGAGGCAAACTGATCGTGGGCGGGCTCATCGGGCTTGAGTGCTGCTACTTGCTCAGTCGCGACTTGCATAGTCACAACATGCTTGATCCACCACTGGAGCTGCGATTGGCCAAAGCGCTTGCGGCGACATCCAGTGGTGGCACAGGGGATTGTTTCGTATGGGACCGACAGCTGTCGGAGTAGAACTCCAAATGAACTTGGGTGGAAGTGCGCTGCACCCTAGATGGGCAGTGATTCTGCATCCAGTGGGGCTTCCTGGAGCCAAGCTGATAACCCACAAGTATAGGGGATCGCTACAGTTTTTGAGGGTATAGTATTTAATCCAAATTTATTAATTCCACACAAGGGGAGCCAAACAATATTTGAGAGTATTAGTAGTTGAGTTGTCAATTCAACCACACCTGGAGAACTAAATATCTGCAACAAGGTAATCAGTAGCACAGTAGTATTAGAACTAGTAGCAATAGTAACGGTAACAGTAACAGTAGCAGTTTTTGTAGTGATTGTAACAGCAGCAACAACAGCGAAAGTAACTTAGCAAAGATCAATATATGAAAAGCGTAGGCATTGGATCAATGATGGATATTTGTGTTGGATGACATTCGTTATATAACACTCAGAACCTAGAGCGATACACATTAGCTCCAATTCAAGAATAGCTCCAATTCATCAATGTAATGTAGGCATGTATTCCGTATATAGTCATACGTGCTTATAATAAGAACTTGCATGACATCTTTTGTCCTACCCTCCCGTAGCAACGGGGTCCATAAGGAAACTAAGGGATATTAAGGCCTCCTTTTAATAGAGAACCAGAACAAATCATTAACACATAGTGAATACATGAACTCCTCAAACTACGGTCATCACTTGAAAGAATCCCATCTATTGTCACTATGGGGTATGCGGATCATAACATGTAATAGGTGCATATAACTTGCAAGATAGGATGAAGAACTCAAATATATTCATGAAAACATAAAGGGTTCAGATCTGAAATCATGGCACTCGGGCCCTAGTGACAAGCATTAAGCATAGCAAAGACATAGCAACATCAATCTCAGAACATAGTGGATACTAGATATCAAGCCCTAACAAATTGACTTGATTAGATGACAAATATCATCCAACCCCATCACCATCCAGCAAGCCTACGAAGGAATTACTCACACCCGGTGGTGAGCATCATGAAATTGGTGATGAAGAAGGTTGGTGATGATGATGGCGATGAATCCCCCTCTCCGGAGCCACGAATTGACTCCAGATCTAGCCTCACGATGAAGAACAGGAGGTGGCAGCGGCTCCATATCGTAAAACATGATGGAACTTCTTCTCTTATTTTTTTCCTTGGGGAAAAGGAATTTATAGGCTTGAGATTAGGGTCAGCGGAGCCCCATGGGCCCCACAAGGCAACCTGGCGCACCTGGGGGGGTGACCGCACCCTGTTGCCTTGTGGGCAAGAGGGAGCCCCTCGGGTGGGTCTTGGCTCCAGTATTTTTAATATATTCCATAAAAAAATCTCTAGAAAGTTTCGTCCAATTCCGAGATCTTTTATTTCTGCACAAAAAGACAACACCATGGTAGTTCTGCTGAAAACAGCGTCACTCCGGGTTAGTTCATTCAAATGATGCAAATTAGAGTCCAAAACAAGACAAAAAGTGATTGGAAAAGTAGATACGACGGAGACATATCAACTCCTCCAAGCTTAACTCACTGCTTGTCCTCAAGCAATTCAGTTGACAAACTGAAAGTGATAAAGAAAAACTTTTACGAACGCTTTGGTTCTTGTGTCTGTATATAAGCTTAAATAGGACCCAAGTTTTCAGCAAAGATCATAACTAACCATGCCAATGATAACACTTAGAAATTATATTCACTCATATCAATGGCATAATCAACTAGCGAGCAATAATAACATATTTCAAATGACAACACTTTGCCAAATAGTCATGATATAATATGATAACATGGTATCTTGCTAGCCCTTTCTAAGACTGCAAAACATAAATGCAGAGCACATCCAAAGTTCAAGCAACGACTAAATATTGTAATTCATGGTACAAGAGATCCAGTCATGATGAACACAACATTAACTATACACAATGCATACGAATGACAATAGTGCTCTCAGGACTGGTGCTTTAATCGAAGCTGACGACTCAATAATAAAAGTAAATAACATAGAAGTAAATAGATAGGCCCTTCACAGAGGGAAGCAGAGATTTACAGCGGTGCCACAACTCGAAACTTAAATCAGAGATAAATATAATTTTGAGAGGCATGACTTTCCTGTCAGTGTCACGACAAGAGTTTTCAATATCTTCCATGCTAAACACATTATCAGTGGTTCCCAAGCAGAAAGGTAAAGTTTACTCCCCCTCAGCCAACAAACACAAGCCATGGCTAGCCGAATTCATGGGTGCCCTCCATACCAAAAACTTTCCGGGGCAGTTTGTTTCATTATATTTTTTTCATTTTGATTATAGGACTGGGCATCCCAATTACCAGCCTCTCTTGTGCAATGACAGATGAATAAACACCCATCGTGAGAATAACCCGCTTAGCATGGAAGATACTGACCACCCCCTATAGCTCCATGAGTGGTACAGGAACACAAAACAGATGATTATTTGAAGGATTAGAGGTGGCACATGCAAATTTACTTGGAACAGCAGAGTACTACCGCATATAGGTAGATATGGTGGACTCATCTGGAACAACTTTGGTTTAGGGATTTGGATGCACAAGCAGTATTCACTAATGCAGGATGGTCCAAAACACGACACATGAATCAGATATCCTTTGAGCAAACTGTGTGCGATGCATTAATCGCAAACGGTGTTGTAATAAAACCGTCACCAATAATACAAACCATTTGTGATGGTGGAGACATCAAACACGATTCAGATTAGAGTTACGTCTGTGATATGTAGCATATAATTGATCCATCCGAACTATTTGTGATGAGCCAAAAACAGAAACGGTCAGCCATATCAAGGTGTGTGCGATAGACGACATACAATTCACTCGGATGAACTGTTTTTGATTAGGAAACACAACAGAAACGGTCAGCCACATCAAGGTGTGTGTGATAGATGGCATACAGTTCACTCGGATGAACTGTTTGCGATGAGCCAAAACAACATAAATGGTTCAACTTAACAAGTTGTGTGTGATACACGACAAACAGGCAACTCGGATGAACTGTTTGGGATGATAAAAAATAACACAAACGTTTACATGTGACAATATGTGTGTGATACCAGGAAAACTTGTCACTCGGATGAACTGTTTGTGATGATAAAAATAATACAAACAATTTAGCGTAACAAGATGTGTGTGATACCCGGCAAACATGTCAGTAATCAGAGTTGTGTAGTAACACGGACCAACAATAACACATACGATTCGTGCTAATAAGAACCTGATTCAGAAAATGATTGCACAAAATTATCGTTCGTACTCATACATAATCAAGAAAACAACATAATAGCAGAATTACATATCAGCAAGGTTCAGAAAACAGCAAAATATAAACAACTACTCGTCGGCATTGTTGCAGGGCAAGCCTGTTGGTGCGACGATGTTGAAATGTTCTCGTGCTCCAGCAAAGACTTCCCACGAAAGGAACAGCCGCATGGGTAAATTGTAAAACCCTCAATCCCCTAGCTAGCTTCTAGCTATAAATAACCACATCAATGGCCGGCAGCATCGACTAACTACTGATCCGCTTGCTAGCTAGTTACCCACACATACTAGCATATCCCCAACGGCCGACGACAGGTAATGATCCCCTTGCTAGCTAGTTACCCACACATATCGCCATACCCCCAACGGCCGATGACAAGATCGATTTGGGCGATGGCGGAACCAAGGCTGGCGGCGCGATGGTCGGCTTGGCGATCGACGGCCATGCCGCCACCTCTCTCGACGACGGCCAGAACAAGTAGGAAATGCGGTATGAGCAAGCCACCAGGTTAGCCAGGGTCGTCCTGAAAGCGGACAGGGATCACCAGCGGGCGATACTACTGGCTCGGTGTAGAGTGCGGCAAATGGTGCGGGCGGCGGAGCAGGAACCACGACGATGCAAGGACAACTGCGGCAGTGACGACCACCGCATGAGGCGCACGGTTTTGTCCGAGATGGAGGAGGGCGCATTGCCGGACGTCGTTGGGCATGCTTGGGAGCCGTGACACCAGCCTTGGTGAGAGCCAACGTCGTCTCACCACACGTCGCCGGGGTAGGCCTGGCGGTCGTGGTAGCCTTGGTGAGCGCTGCGCCCGAGGTAGTACCGGCGATCACTGATGTTGAGGCTATCCTGGCCTCGATCGATCAAGGTGTGTACGTCATCGACTTGGCGGCATCCACTCCTCCTGGGCCCAGGATCGACACGCTGATAGACGATGGCAGTTGTGTGTGCTGGGTCGGTGTCAGGTGCACATTAGCTCTTTTGTGTACGCGCAGTTCATTATATTCTTGTAAATTAGCGAGCTAATGGTTTGTAAATTACTCGTCGAACTAGGCACTGGACCAATTTGAGCATATATATATATATATGCTCGATTGATTTGTTCATGCATGTCAAATTTGTCAATTGTATGGGCTGGCCTATCTATATATTATCTCAATTTGCAATATGGACAATTAATATGCAAATGGCTTCTAGACAACGGTGTTGATCGTCACGTCGAAAATATGGACATCCTCTACTCTACAGGGCATGCGCTTAAACTGAATGAACTGTGTACGATACTAATACTTTGCATGAAAAATTAGGAACTTGGCAAATAGCATTTGAGTAAGATATATATACTGGTGACACTATTCGACAAAAGGTGGATCTAGGTAACACGGTACGTAACAATTCCGAACTTAACAATTTTGACAACCATATGGTCCATATTTACATACTTAACATAGTAACAACTAGCACATTTTAAGAGGCAGAGGGCCAACAACCACAATTATCTGCTGGAAGCAGCTTGATCACGGTGACTTGTCATCTCGTAAATGAAAAGGAAGAACCCTCATGTGCCTTGGTAGAGCATGAGTAGAACAGTGTCTCCAATTTTCCAATGTGGATGCATTGCCACGACAAGCGAGAACTTGTTAATTTGAATGGTTCCATTTCTGCGGGAAATGCAATACCTTCCAATCACTTTGCCGTTATTAGCAGACACAAGTGTAATTCGACCATGCCGGGAAATCGACTCGGGAACTGCTACAGCGGGCAATTTCTGTTGCAATGAAGAATAAAAACCAATTGTAACATATAATTGAAGCTATATATAGTTTATGAACATCAAAATAAAAATAAGACTTTGTACAAGTGTTTTGTGCACACAATTGGTCTTGTTCAATGTGTGCACCGGTGGTATAATTAATCCCATCCAAAATCCAACGTTCATACGTTGTGCTATCCCTGTCAGATTATCAACAAATTTAATGACATGCTCCAAATCTTTCCTGTGAAATTTGGTACGCCGAGTAAAATATAGATCGTTAAATATGCATCCAACATATCATGCTTAAAGGGTAGAATGGGATTATTTACTCAGAACATGGCAGAAGAATAGTGGGCATAAATTGGTAATTAGAATTTGTTATTGTCTAGGAACAGAGTCAGAAAATGAAATCACAATTGGTTGCTTAAATAGCGATCAGTTAGTCAGAACAAATACCCCGATTTTCCTAATTAATATGCCAACATGGAGAAAGTTGAAAGAACACTAACCTCGATCAGACTGTGATTGGTTGTTGACATTGGGGAAGTAAACATCCATGTTAATTAGACCAGGTTATGGTGCATGCACTAGAATTTTATTGCCATCTTTCAGTTCATAAAACTTAGAAATTTTTCTCCAAAGGTCCGCATCAAAATAGGAGTGACCATCTTTATCAATTTTTACCCTAACTGTCATTGTAAATCCATGATGCATTGTCAATATGACATCCATGGAGTCATCAACAAAGTAAAGGCCAAGATTTCCTTCTACATGTGTTGTTGCAAAGCAAGGGATGTACTGCTTGAAATGATAATTAAGATAGTTACATATATTGAAATAACAGAGCGCCATGCAAATATGGGAGTAATTGAGAGAACAGAACAATATATAGCTGAAAGCAAAGTACAAAAATATATAATAAAAAATATAATGTAACAAAGATTTCATCCAAATATGAGAGTAACTGAAAGAACAATACATCATTAATTTGCCTAATTTAGAAGAAAAAATCGTCTTCGACGTATAGGCTGAATGTGCGACCGTACCTCTTATCCAAATGTAGCAATATATGGTATATGTTCATAAATTTAGGCCATGCCAACCGTGGTAGGGTGAGATTTAACATACCAAGCGCTCCCTGAAGTCATCTGGTATGGTGAGATAGAACCTCGTTTCCGACTGGCCACGACCATGCTGGCCTGATTTGTGCTCGCACTGTGGACACTTTAATGAAAACCCACGAATCAGCTAGAAAAAATGAATCCACGGAGATTTCCACCGGTTGATTAACAGGGACAGATGGGCTGCGACAAGAGATGAGAAAATATTTTGCTAAATTAATTACCTTCTCCATGTGAAAAATCCCTGTCCCAAACCCGCGGAAAATCCCGCAGAAAACCCCAATCGACTAGAGTCCAGAAAGTTAGTGCAAGTTGATGCAGATAGGCGGCAGCAAGTGGTAAGGGAGAAATCCTGTGCCATTTGGAGCGTGACCGCCGCCCGCCGATGCCAATCGTCGAAGTTGGGGGTGGCCGCCGCGATAGAAGTTGATGACGTGCAGAGGTGCGGAGGAGTGTGCGGCGAGTGCGTGGGGATGAAGTGGGGAGGGTGAGGGTTTTCTTTTTTCCTTTTTGACCTGTGCGTGAACGCGCATGGTTCGCGGAGGTGAGGTAGATGAACCGTATGCGATAATAAATCACCAAGATTGAAGGGAAATCCAAATTTCGTTTGTCCTTTTCCTTGAGTTTTTTTCCGTGATCAACATACACCCTACAAATCACCGTGTTCAAATTTGGCACCTATTCATGCTCATTTAATATATTTAGGTGATTATGTGCATTTTCTAGGCATTAATGCTCATAATTCAATTTTAGACAATCGGGGGATGAAAAAGTGCACAAAAACGGTCTGGAAAACCATGCTCGTGGTATTTAGTAAAATTTCATGCCTTTTGCAAGCAATGGGCAGAGAGTTCAAGGATATGTGTGGCAAGAGTCAACCACAAACGTGTCATTTATTGGTTTTTCAACTGTAGAAAAATGAAAGACATGCTTGAAAAACATGACGCCTGGCATGGTGCCATGGTATGGCCTCACCATGCCTTGGTAAAAATTTGAGAAGGTTTGGCTTATGTCATCATGCACCCTTTTCATAAATCGAACCATCGCCAAGGAAGTTTCATGGTTTCGAGAGGGAAATCACCAAGATTGAACGGGAATCCAACTATCCTTCGTCTTTTGTCCATGAATTTTTTTATACGGTCAACATACAACCTACAAATCACTGTGTTCAAATTTGGCACTTTTTCGGTCTCATTTACCATATTTAGGCGATTATGTGCATTTTCTAGGCATTAATGCACATAATTCAATTTTAGACAATCGGTGCATGAAAAGTTCACAACAACGGTCTGGAAAACCATGCTCGTGGTATTTAGTAAATTTTCATGCCTTTTACAAGGAATGGGCAGAGATTTCAAGGGTATGTGTGGCAAGACTCAAACACAAATGTGTCGTTTATTAGTTTTAAAACTATAGAAAAATGAAAGACATGCTTGAAAAATATGACGCCTGGCATGGTGCCATGGTATGGCCTCACCATGCCCTGGTAAAAATTTGAGAAGGTTTGGCTTATGTCGTCGTCATGCTCTTCATAAATCGAACCATCACGAGGAAGTTTCGTGGTTTCGAGAGGGAAATCACCAATATTGAAGGGGAATCCAAATTTCCTTCGTCCTTTGTCCTTGAGTTTTTTCTACGATCAACATACACCCTATAAATCACCGTGTTAAAATTTGGCACTTTTCCGGGCTCATCTACCATATTTAGGCGATTATGTGCATTTTCTAGACATTAATGCACATAATTCAAATTTAGACAATCGATGCATGAAAAATTGCACAAAAACTTTCTGGAAAACCATGCTCGTGGTATTTAGTAAATTTTCATGCCTTTTACAAGGAATGCACAGAGATTTCAAGGATATGTGTGGGAAGAGTCAACCACAAATGTGTCGTTCATTGGTTTTTCAACTATAGAAAAATGAAAGACATGCCTGAAAAACATGAAGCCTTCCATGGTGCCATGGTATGGCCTCACCATGCCCTGGTAAAAAAAATGAGAAGGTTTGGCTTATGTCGTCATGCATGCTCTTCATAAATCGAACCATCACCGAGGAATTTTCGTGGTTTCGAGAGGGAAATCACCAAGATTGGAGGGGAATCCAAATTTCCTTCATGCTTTGTCCTTCAGTTTTTTTCTATGATCAACATACACCCTACAAATCACCATGTTCAAATTTGGCACTTTTCCTGGCTCATTTACAATATTTAGGCGATTGTGTGCATGTTCTAGACATTTATTGCAGATACATCAAATCCCAGCTACAGCTACACGGGTGCGATGAGAGGGACGTGGATTGCCATTCGATCATGGGGCATCCTACGGTGCATAGGCACGATCCGCGTGGTTGGGATTCCGGCCAATCAGAATGCAACCCACAATAGGGTGAGCGCACACGGTTTCCAGAGGAGATGGAGATGAACCGTATGCGATAATAAATGACCAAGATTGTAGGGAAATCCAAATTTTGTTTGTTGTTTGTCCTTTTTGAGCTCTAAAAAACCACCGCACTATACGGTTGTCTGGCCACTCCGCCCTAGAGCTCTCTTCAAGCATCGTTCATGCCACCGTGCCGCAGACTAACTGGTAAGGAAGTGATGGCATCCCGCCATGCCGAGTTCCTCGCCACCCGCTACCGCACACTAAATGGTAAGGAATGGATGGCATCCCACCGCGCTGAGTTCGTTGCGGCCCGTGGCCGCACATCTACGTGGACGGACTTTGAAGCTGCCATGGACTAATGGGCGGTGGAGCAAGAGGAGGCCAAACACGCACAGAAGGAGCGGAAAAGGCCAAAAGCACTCAAGAAAAGAGAGTCCTGCCGCTGTAGGAAAGAAGAGGCCGCACACGCTGCTGAGAGAGCTCGGCGAAGATCCAAGCATGATGGGTTGCCGCCGACAAGGCCAGGAAGGAGAACAACAACAACCAACATGCCCCGATGCCTCCACCTGCCAGGATCATGACGGTAGCTACCGCGACGCTGATGAGAGCTGTGTAGAGATCCAAGCATGGTGGGCTGTGGCCGACAAGGCCGGGAAGGAAAATGATTACGTCTGGCCAGCATGTGAGAAGTAGTTAGTGCGTGTGTCGCCTATAAGTTTGTTTAATTAATTACGAGCATCTACCAGTACTACATAGTAGTTTTAGAGCAAATTACCAATATCTAGGAATTTAAGTTGGTATCTATTATTAATGTACAATGTCGATAAGCGACATCCTTTTAGGGTTTTGAGCGTTGCTTAGCATGTGTTCACTGAAGTTTTAGCCGTACCCCGGCCCTAAATCCTCCCAAAATGTCCAACCGCGTCCACCCTAAGCTCCTTCCTCTCCCATCTCTGCATGGCATGCTTCTGCTCTGGTGCACGTGCTAGAGACGAGCTGGCCGCAGTTGGTTTTTAGTACCACCTAGCCGCGTGAGTTGGCTGCACACCGGCTTAAATAGCCGTGCCGGCGAATGGCGGCAAGCTTCTCTTTTGTTGCATAGGGTCAATTCTGGCCATGTGAGCGAGGCAGGTTGACACTTGATTGCATTTCATAAACCTATGATTGTTCATCGAGTGTCACCTTTGCCTCGTTCATGTACGTTGAATAAACCTGCTACAATGGAACAGATTTTTAAATTTGCAGGTGCGGGTGTAGATGCTGATAGATATAAGAATTATTAGAAGATCACAAAACACACGGTTTCTATGGTGTACCGTGTGCTTGTTTGCATTAATGATCCATAAGTCAGTTACTTGTTTGATGCTTTCTAATAACCCAAGCGTACCATCACGATCGCCATTGACCGATATAATCAACTACACATGTAGAATTTTTTGGAGACGGGATCCGCCAATTTTCTCTTTTCTCGCACACGAGTATTTCACACGCTTCATCTGTATTGTGTGTTTTCCCCGCCCAAGTTTTGAGTTTCGCAGCGAATTTTTCATTAGGCGCGTGGTTTTAAAATTTATTCCTCCCACCACATCCCCTCCCATCACATTTCTGCAGTATCTCCCCGCCCTCCCCCTCCCCCTCCCAGCAGCTCAAACCACCGTCGCCGCAACCACAACTTCAACCACATCTACATTCTGCCAGAGCCTCACCCATCCAGTCAGGTAACCCACCGATTTCTATCATGGCCCCGGCCTGATTGCTTAATTGGCGCTTGCAAAACATCCTCATGCCTCCAAATCCCCACCGCCCCTACTCCAGAGCATGGCCGTTGTGCATGTCGACCTGGATGAACACCTCGCCTTCGACGCTGCCAACTTGGGGCGAGCTCTAGCCCAGATGAACTGCCCTAGCAACTACCCATCAGGATTTACCAAGATTGAACTGACCAGTTCAGTCTTAGCAATAACAATTGGCTATGTTTTGTACGGTTGATGTATTAAGCATGTTGTAGTAAAATGCCTAACCCATCTTAGCTATTTTCCATACCTTTTTATAGACAACTGGGCCATTCTCTACTCTAGCAGCACTTACCTTACGATGTTTAGCTCTATCAATTTCATTTTTATCAGTACCAGTTTCAATGGCTATACTAGGTTGTTTGTAGTTAAATGAGCCTTGTTTATTTCAGTACTTCACTGTGTGATGTTCAAGTATGAACTGTACAGCTCAATTTCACAAATACCAGCTATAAACTTACAATGCATGACTTAGGATGATGTTAAGCCTGTTGTAGTAAATAGTTCTATCCAGTTTTTAATCCTTCCCTTTGCTATCATGCTACTCTTCGCAATGAAGATATCACTAGAGATGTTGTCGCTTTATTTCCATTTGCTATTTTTGGTGGATGCCAATTTTCAGTTGTAGTTAACATGCCTTTCCATGTACTTACACAGGGCCATAATGGGATATGATGTTGTTTGTCATCGAGGTTAGCTACATCCCATGTCTGATAGTATTTTACATCATTCGTGCAATTGCAGTTTAGCTTGTAACATTTACTTGCTTCTTGTAGGTACACATGTCAGCGGCACTGATCCATGATTCGACCCAGAGGAACACCTCGCCTCCACCGCCGCCGACTTGGGGCAGGCTCTGGCCCAAATGAAGTGCCCCAGCAACTACCAGTCGGGATTTACCAAGTATGAACTGAGCAGTTCAATCTTACCAATACCAGTTGGGTATGTTTTGTACGGTTGATGTATTAAGCATGTTATAGTAAACACGCCTAGCCCGTCATAGCTATTTTCCCTACCTTTTTATAGACAACTAGGCCATTCTCTACTCTAGCAGCACTTGCCTTGCGATGTTTAACTCTGCCAGTTTCAATTTTATCAGTGCTAGTTTCAATGGCTATACTAGGTTGTCTGTAATTAAACGTTCCTTGTTTATTTCAGTACTGCACACTGTGTGATGTTCAAGTATGAACTGTCCAGCTCAATTTCACCAATACCAGCTACAAACTTACAATACATGACTTAGGATGTTGTTAATCATGTTATAATTAACATTTCTATACATTTTTAATCAGTCCCTTTGCTACGGTGCTACTCTTCGTAGTGAAGATATCACAACATATGCTCTCGTTTTATTACGATTTTCTATTTTTTGTGGATGTTTGTCGGGCCCGTCGGACTGGGCATACCCAGGGCCATCTGCCTGTGGCCCAGGACATGGCGCATATCCTGGGCCCACCGCGCGGCCCACTACATGACTTCACGAGTAAGACCCTCGTGAGGCCCCCGCCTCGCGAGGCACGCGTCAGCAAGCATCACCAGGAGCCTTGCGAGGCCCTCTCGCGGGGCGGTTTCCCAAGGCTACCTCCTGAGGCCCCTCGCGGAGGCGAACGAGTCAAGAGCAGCTCAGCGGGGTCGTGCGGTCCTACGTCCTCACGTGGGTGACATGCGCGACGACGAGTAGTGCTAGAGGCCGCACCAGCAGATGCGGATAATGAGGCTTTCCTCTTTTGTGCTAAAGGAGCGAAGCCAGCTCGCCGGTTCCCAAAGCAACCCCCAAAGGTTGCCTGATAGGTGCAAGAAGACCAAGATGATGAGCACGCCAGGACGGAGGTCATCACCGAGCCCACCGGTGCGTCACGGCAAGAGGCTGTTGCAGGCGAAGACCACCTTCAGTCAGGATAAGCTGCGCCCCTGTCCCCCTTCAAACTAGCCGTTGTGGCAACCCTTCCCGCCAAGTGTTTTCGGGGGAAGAGGACTGGGGCTAGTATAAGAATGGGTAGGGTGCCACCGTAGGGCGGATCGATATTTTCCCCCATAACCCTTGTACTCTGATTCTACCTCTCGCGAAGCAATCTCAGACAAGCAGCAGTAGGGTTTTACACCGCAAGGTGGCCCGAACCTGGGTAACTGTCGTGTCCGTTGTTCCTTCCTCCTAGTTCGTGCTCGCGGAGCATTACCGTGAGGTTGAGTAGTAGAGTAGGGCGGCAGTCAGCGAGCGCACCCCAGTGTTCGAACCTCTTGGGTCCCTGGAGCCCCAATTTCGACATTTGGCATGCCAGGTAGGGGTGTGCTGTTGTCCTCCCACCCTGTTCAACTCGTCAGCTCCATGGCTGACGCTCGCCATCAACACGCGGGGTGCCGAGCGCTCACCCTAGCTCATGGGATGCCCTCGGGCGGTGTGGGCTGCCAAGATTTCACCCAAGAGCTCCGTCGGGTCGATTGGCCCACAAGGTTCTGACCGGAGATGCCACCACCTTACAATGGCGCGCACAACCCCGCAGAGTTCCTGCAGCTCTACACGCAGAGCATCCTGGCGCCAGGCAGCGACGATAAGGTCATGGTGAACTACTTCCCCATGGCCCTCCGGGGCGCCCCACGCTCTTGGCTCATGGGCCTCCCTAGGGCTTCGGTCCCTTCCTGGGACGTGCTCTATGGCTAGTTTGTCACGTGTTTCACCCGGCCCGGCGAGAGCGCCGGAGACCACCAGGGGGCTCACGCGGTGGCATGCATCCTCGGTGGATCTCAGGCCCCCGCTACCGGTCGCCATGTCAAGCGGCTCTGTCATAAGATGAATGCCGCCCTCCAGGGGCGAGAAGTCGCACCGCCGCCTAGCTGGGCACGGCGCGACATCACCTTCGACATCAGGGATCACCCCTAGTCCATAGCCACCACATGCACGCTCCCCATGCTGTGCACACCCACCATCAGCAATGTTGCGGTCACCAAGACCCTCATCAATGGGGGCGCCGACCTCAATGTGATCTCCGTCGAGACCCTCGAGGTGCTCCAAGTGCCCTATGACCAGCTGATGTCGACCAGGCCCTTCTCTGGGGTGATCGACGGCTCCACCGTCCCCCTGGGGCAAGTGCGCCTCTCCATCACCTTTGGCATGCACAACAACTACTGCACTGAGCTCATCGACTTCGACGTGGCACGCATCAGCCTACCGTACAACGCCTTCCTAGGCTACCCGGCGCTTGCCAAGTTCATGGCAGCAACCCACCCCTGCTACAACGTCATCAAGATGCCCAACTGCTGCGGTGTCATCACTATCACCTGTGATGAGGGGGACGCGGTTTGCTCCCTCAGGTGCGCGTACAGGGCCACTGCGACCGCGCACTCGGCTGCGGGGGGGGGGGGGGGGGGGGGGGGGGCGAGGTCGCGCCACCTGAAGCTGCACCAACAAGGAAGAAGCAACTATTCTCCCAGGACCATGCCGAAATGAAGTAAGTGTTGGTCGATGACAGCGGCTCGGGCCCTACCTTCACCATCGGCGCCGGCTCCCCCCGAGCAGGAAAGCGCGCTCGTCGCCTTCCTCCGGACGAACAAGGATGTGTTCACGTGGAAGGCGTCTGACCTCTCTGGGGTCCCGAGGGAGGCGATCGAGCACCACTTGGCGGTATGCCCTAATGCACGCCCCGTCAAACAAAAAGCGTGGTGCTAGGCGCCAGAGCAGCAAGATTTCATTGTCCAATAGGTGCACAAGCTGCAAGCGGCGGGGTCATCCGAAAGGTACGCCACCCAGAATGGCTCGCCAACCCGGTCGTGGTCCCCAAGAAGGGTGGCAAGGAGTGCATGTTTGTCGACTTCATGAGTCTCAACAAGGCCTGCCCCCGGGACCCCTTTCCGCTGCCGCGCATTGACCAGATGATGGATTCCACTGCTGCGTGCGACATGTTGTGCTTTCTGGACGCCTTCTGAGGCTACCATGGGATCAAGATGGCGACGGAGGATGTGGAGAGGACGTCATTCATCTCCCCTTGCGGTGTGTTCCGCTACACCTACATGCCTTTCGGCTTGAGGAGTGCAGGCGCCACCTTCCAGCGGCTAATGCGCATCACGCTAGGACCCCAGCTAGGAAGGAACGCGGAGGCCTACGTCGACGACATTGTGGTCAAGACGCGCGAGGCCAAGACACTCATCAAAGATCTGGAGGAGACATTCGCCAACTTGTGCAAGGTCAACCTAAAGCTCCTCGATTAAACTCCTCGGTTTCCTCATATCCCACCGAGGAATCAAAGCCAACCCAGAGAAGATCAGGGCCATCAAGAGGACGTGCCCTCCTGGGACCCTCAAGGAAATGCATCGATTGGCAGGATGCTTGGCCTCCGTAGGGCGCTTCATCTCCAAATTCGGTGAGTGGGCCTTGCTATTATTCAAGCTCATGAAAAGGTCTGGTCCCTTCAAATTGACTCCTGAGGCGGATGCGGCCTTCAAAGACGTCAAGAGGTACCTCACGAGCCCGCCCATCATGATCGTGCCGCGTCCTCGCAAGCGCCTGCTGCTATACCTGGCGGCCACTCCCCAGACGGCCAGCGCGGCCCTCGTGGCGGAGCGAGAGGTGCAAGTTCGCACCAAGACAAAACCCGCCATCCCCGAGAAGACATCGCCCGAGCCGACTCGGGCCTCGCAGGTGCCTACCAAGGGCCTTCCTTAGGAGGCCTCCACCCCCACTCAGGGGGCACCCGCCCTTTCTTAGGAGACCTCTGGTGCCCCGCTCCCGTAGGCCCCCGCTGTCGTGGTTTTGTCACGGCAGATGTCCTAGTGTGAGGACTTAGACGCGAGGCCATCACAAACAGTAATTAACTTGTCGGGGTTGAGCGGGTCAAAGAACACTAGTTTACCCAGGTTCGGCCCCTCACGGTGGAGGTAAAAGCCTACTCCTGCTTTTCTGCTTATTGCTTGAGTATCGATTACAAGGAAGCGGATTCGCTTGACCTAGCTATCGATTGATTGTAACCTGATCTATCTACCCTGGGGACTCGCCTTTATATATAGGTCGATGCCCTGGGCTTACAAGAGTCCGGGTCGTGTTACGACCCGTGACTGAGTCTGACTCTAAGTTGCCTTGCTCCTTTAGCAAGTCATCATACGGCGGCTTATGCTTGTGGGCCATCACCGCCGCCTTCTGGCTGCGGGCCTTAAGCCGGCCCACCTTGTGAGCCGCCCTTCCAGTCTTGTGTCTTGATTTTCCCTGGCCCATCTGAAGTCTAGCTCCGAGAGTCGCCAGTAATATAACCTGGCCCTTATATGGCGGGTTAAATCATGGGGTTATATCCCCAACATTAGGCCCCAGGTTTATTTGAATTTATTCATGTCAATCTTCAATCCATCAGTCTGGCGAGTCTTATCTCTGGGTCTCAAAATCTCGGTTTGAAAAGTTTCATAACCTGCCATATGAAATGATGATGTCACCTTCGCAATTTCAGGGTGTCCCTCATGACGTCATAACGAATCTTGTGTGTATCCACTTATCTCGAAAACTGAGGTGCCTTTTGCTCCTAAAGTTACTGCGCCCCCTCAATTTTCGCACATGCCATTTTTTACTGCCTTTTTCCTCATAAATATGCACGGGGGGTCCTCCTTTTTACCTTTACTTCATCCCCTCCGCTTCTTCTTCTTCTTCCTCTCAAAGCCTCCTGCGATCGGAGCTCTGTTGCGCCCGTCAACCTTCATCGGCCGCCTCGTCTGGGACCACAGCGCAGCCCTACCTTCACCGGAGTCCAGCGGTGCATCTCCGCCCTCTGCTACCACAGCCAGGTACTCAAATCTCCCCTTCTCAGATTCACATTAGTTTGTCGGAGTTCATAGAGTTCGTCGGTGTTCATCCATACTCCTCTGCCATATCTTAATTTAGATCTTGTATTTTCTCCGAGATGCCCATAAAAATGTAGCGGCAGCAGATTCAAGATTTGACCTTCCATCTAGACGTACTATACTCTTGCGAGAATCAACAATAGTTTATCAATTACTTCCACCACTGTCATTAGGTTTAGCCATTATTTTCTTGTTTCGAACCGTCTGTAGATCCACAATTATAAGTGTTCCGACAGAAACTTGTTATCCCACAATTAGCAGAAAACTTAGTAGCCTTCAATTGAGTAACTCGCCTTCACATCTATGGCGGCTCCTCAGCGTAACTGTAACACCAGATATTTGGAAATTGCATCTGTTGCTAAGTCGGCTCACCGTTTAGGGCGGCTTATCCATTTATGTCGTTTTTGCTCATAACATGCAATGTTGTCTTTGTACTATAACTGAGGTGGCAAGTCGTTATTTCTTAAGTAACTCACCATTTATATTTCTACAGTCCTCCATCTTATTTAGGCTGCTCAGTATGTCAAAAACCACCCTTTGCCATTGGGTGCCTTCCCAAGTCTCTGAGCTCATCCTTAAGGATTATCAAGATCAAGGTTTTCTGCCGGCTCAGGAAGAGATCGGCTGGTGAGCCGGCCATGGAGACGATGTTCCTCGACCGGGCGAAGGAGAAGTTGTGGTTTTTACAGATCATCACCTCAGAAGCTTCTCTCCGCCTGGGTTAAAATTCTTTTGGGATGTCTTAAGTTATTTTAACCTTCATCCTCAAGATCTGGGTCCAAATTCCATATCCAACATCTGGCACTTTCAAATCTTATGTGAGGCGTATTTGCAAATAGAACCCACTGTTCCCCTCTTCAAGGAATTTTTCTATATGAACCGTCAAACAGAGTGTGTAGAGGGCCCGAGCCTAGAACTTGGTGGAATTTCAATCTAGAGGCGCAGAGATGGCTGCTTTCCTTTAGCTACCCTGCCAAGTCATCCTAAGGGATGGATCCAGACTTGGTTTTATTGCAAGAATACTGCCCCAGCCAATGAGAACCCTTTGCCAGGTTATAGAGTTGACCGCCTTCCCATAGACTTGGATCTTCCAAGCCGGATTATTCCAGAGGAGCATGCTGAAGCCACCCCTTTCTATCCAAAACTGAGGGCTTTGCTGGCCAATGGCTTAACAGGGGTTGATCTAACCCGGTGCTGGGTAACATGGAGAATCCTCCCTTTAAGCCACCGACCCAGCTTAATGTGTGAATATTCGGGCGACTCAAATGACCCTCAACGATACAGCTCCGATGACTTTACCAGTGATGAAGTCAACAAAATTATAAACAGTCTGCTCGGGGAGACTCGGGAGAACTACAATAAGACGGGGCTGCTACCGTTCTCCAAACTTAACCCGACCCCTCCAGTAAGTATTCCTTTATATCTAGGTTATAAAGCCTTACTTTACTCTATACTTAACTTTCTATCCTTCTTCAATTATGTAGGATGGCTCTCCCTTCTAGAATAAGAAGAGGAAAACTCAAGTGACCAAAACAAAGAATACACCAGCTCGGAAGAAAAACAAACACGCTGCTGTGAATAAGCTGGCAATAGTGGGCGGGTCACCAAAGGCAGACGAATAGTCAGAGGTAGAACTTGACTCCCTTGGCCGTCTCTTTATCGAACTAGCTGACACCTCTTATTCTCAGGGTGATGTTGTAACAAGCCAGGGCGAGGATACTGAGGTAATTTCCATCTCTTCCGGCTCAGACTCCTTGCCTCCAAAGAAGATAAGGCGGGTCATCCGAAAAGTAAGCTTTTATCATCCAGATGCTCATTTAGACCCGAAATTTATTTTGAAGAAAACTCAGCATGAGTCAAGGCACCAAACTCGGAGTGGCGGCTCTGGAGATCTAGTGGATGGGTTAACTCATGAACCATCTACTCGCAAGTGGCGTAATGAGGTGCCACACAGTCCGACTCTTTCTTTACCCAAAGTCGGCCTTATTAGGTAGCCTCTTAATCCTTGCAATTCAAATTATCAAGAGTCGCCACCATCCTCAGGAGACTCATCCTCTACTCAGCTGTCGGCTTTGGTCATAAATCCAGGGTAATGCTCTTTTTAGTTGAACTTTGTATTCATTGGCATATATAATTTTAACATACTATCTTCTTTGCAGAGCCAAAGCCAAGGCCAAGAAAAGGAAAGTGGGCGAGTCATCACCAACTCCTGAAATTCCTGAGTCAGATGAGCAAATCTTGGTAACCCCTGAGGTGGATGCTGAAAAGCATGATAACTAGGGTGACCCACCCCCACAGTCTGACCCAATAGCTGCTGAAGCTGTGGATGTTAATGCTAACCTGGCGGATGAGGTTAACCCGCCAAGTCCCACTCTTGCTTCCTGGCCTGCCAAAGCAACTGAAGACGTTCCTTCTTAAGAAAGGAATAATGAGGTGATTGTTATCACTTGGGCGGGTCAAAAGACCCTAGATACTTCCAATGTCCTGACCAAGCACACAGCTAAAGATGAGGCGCCCTTGCTTGAAAAGGGAAAAACAAAACTTGAGCTGCCCAACTATGAGGAGTTCAGCACAGAAGAGCTGCACGCGGGATAATTAAGCCGCCTTTCTACCAGCCGTGAGATGGAAGCCGGCTTGGTAAGCATGATGAAGCGAAAATACGAGATATGAACAGATTGCTCACTCCTTTATATCATATATCCATACGTAGCCCCCAAGGGTCGGCTTATCAGACCAATGATAAGCCGGGTCTTCAATGAGAAACCTTTAAGATAGAAAGCCTTGAGGTAGCCCCCAAGGGTCGGCTCATCTCCATGAGATAAACCGGGTCTTCCAATTAAATAGACTTGAAAGAATCCTCATGTAGCCCCCAAGTCTTAACCATAGGAATTCTTGAGTATGTTTAAGACTATACAGTCTGAAAATCTTGACATCTAACCCCCAAGGGCCGGCTCATCTTCATGAGATGGGCCGGGTCTTCTACATTATGTTGATAAGGCAAAAAATAGCATACATTAGCCCCCAAGTGTGAAGTAGATTGCTTGCAACTGCTTGGGACTTGAATAAATTTATCTTGCATGAAACAGCCCACAAGTACTGGCTTAACTAGCATAGCAGACTTGACATCAATAGAATAGCTCATGGAATAATAATTTCCTTATTGTTGTAGGAGGCTCTAAGCATGGGCGAATCAAATTTAGCCGGCTTGAAGAAAAGCTTCGAATCTGAACAATCTGAATGCGCCAAGGCTGAATCAAGCCTAAAATCTTCTTTGGAAGAACTGGAGAAGATCAAGGCGGATTTTACTGCAGAGAGATCCACTTTTGAGACCGAAGAGGCCGCTCTGTTGAAACGAGCACAAGACACCGAAAACCAGCTGAAGCCAGTAGCTGAAGAATTGACTGGCTTAAAATGCCATATTTCGCAGATGATCGAAGCCATCATTGGTAAGTAAAACTTTGAATCAATAGAAATGACCTGCCTGGCGGCTTGAATGTTTGAGTATAACTTGCCCGACAACTCATGTTTTCAACATGTTGTAGGTGCCAGAAGCACCAATCTTGGGCAGAACATGCTTATGAAGCTGAAGGCTGTGTATTCCTTAGTGGAACAACTATATGCTGGAAGCTTTCGCACTATTGTGACTGCATCAGGTGGTAAAAAGCCACCGCAGTTCACAAAAGATGTGCTGGATCAATTGTCAACAATGCCCAAGCAAATTGAAGAACTATGGATGTCAACCGCCCGAGCAGGAGCGATAACTTCGCTAAGCCGGGCGAAAGCCTATGCAACAGAGTTGGACCCTAAAGAGATGGCTGGCGGGTTTCCTCAATACAAAGATGACAGGTCTGAATTTACTCCGACGGATTATACTCAATGTGTCAAAGAAATGCGAATGCTGGCCTGTCAGCTTGTGCAAAATATTGACCTGAAGAAGTATTAACCGGCTTACGACAGCATCAACGGGCGAATCAACGCGCCTTCTTTTGATGTGCTGGACTTGACACCGCAATGGCGTAAGCACATGTTTGCCCCTGATATTCACCCTTCTCCAATCATCAATGATGAAGCCGTATTTGAAGCTTTAACCGGTGTCAATTGGGATCTGGACAATCTTCAGATCGGAAGCGCGGAAGAGCCGGCACATGATGACCCGGGGACTTCAACTGCAGGGGGTCAGCAGGAGCCTAACCCGGATGGCACATGGGCCAGCTTATAGTAGTGTAACTCCTAAAAACTTTTGTTGAATTTTTTGGGCTCAACTGAAGCCTTGTAATAGGCTTAATGAACACTTTGGTTGCACTGTCGTGCCTTCGTGCATGTTTATGTGACTTATGGTCCAATATCTATGTTAATAACCCGCCTTGAATGTCTTGTCTTGTCTGACATGCATCTTTTTCTAGCACTATCCTTTGAATAAGGGTGCCCATCTGATATATTGATGCATAAGCATTTTGGGGTTGTAACAATAACCCAACAATTCACCAATTGGCGACTTATAGTCATAGTACTTGATTGCTGATAAGCAACTGGGGATTGATAACCCGGCGGCCCATGGCCAAAAGAAGCTCAGTTTTGATCAATGCTAACCCGGAGTTCTTTTGACCAGGCGACTTAAAGTCTTTGCAATAATATGACCAAGAGCAAAAATTCCTCCAAACACAGAAATAAAGAGCACAAATATATATATCAAAATTATTATGAATTGGATTTCAAGGCTCGACAAAAAAGACCGGCTTTCAAGGCTCGAATCTTGCTTCAATGAAGTTTGGCATGATAGCCTTGGTTTATCCTTGCTTTCCGTAAGCCGGCCCTAAGCCGCTGTTTTAACTTTGACAAGTTCATGATAGCCTTGATTGACTGTCAAGAATGGAGGGTCACAAGGACAGTGACTCATGGTCAGAAAAGGTTAATAATCATCACAAGCAACCCAGAATTCTTTTGACCCGGAGACACAGTCATTGCCATAATGTGATTAAGAGCATAATATATCTGTAGATACAGAAGTAATATTGATATATATAAATACTGAATAAATAGTAAGTCGGCTTTCAAGGCTCGACAAAAAGACTGGCTTTCGAGGCTCAAGTCTTGCTTCAATAAAGCTGGCATGATAGCCTTGGTTTATCCTCGCTTTCCATAAGCCGGCTCTCACATGACTTAAGCCACCGTTTTAATTTTGACAAGTTCAGGGTCATAAAGATTGACTTGTCAAGAGTATGACGGGTCATCTTTTCAGAGTAGCATCAAGCATACAGGTAGGTTTAACCAATATTGTGGTGTTTTTGCCGGGTCAAGAGGGTGAGATAGCTAAACTCGGTGAGTTGGAAGCCCCCAAGTGACATTATGATCAATTAATGAAAAACTCATGCATAATATATGAGATGAAACGACAGAGGCCCCGAGTTTTGGGGATGCCGGCTTTATTACATTGATCATAAAAGATATATACATGATGTAGGTATGTACAATGACGAGAGCCGGTGGCTCAAGTGTAGTAAGGCCGAAGATGAGCAATGTTCCAGGGCATGTTTGTCTCCTCTTCAGAGGTACGTGATTTGTTGTGTTCACGTATGTCGATGAGATAGTATAACCCATTGTTGAGGTTTTTGCTAACCACAATGGGTCCGTCCCAAGGAGATGAAAGCTTATGCATGCCTGTCTGATCTTGAATCAAATAGAGCACTAAGTCGCCCTCCTGGAAACTACGGCTTCTAATCCTACGGCTATGATAGCGACGTAGGTCTTGTGGATAAATGGCCGATCAAGCCGCCCGCGAGATCGCATTCTTCTTCCAAGGCATCCAGAGCATTTTGACGTGCTGTCTCGTTGTCTGTTTCGATGTAAGCCGCCACCCTAGGCGAGTCATGATGAATATCACTTGGGAGAACCGCCTCTGCGCCATAAACCATGAAGAACGGCGTGTAGCCAGTTGATCGGTTGGGAGTAGTCCTTATGCTCCAAAGAATGGAAGGCAACTCTTCAACCCAACAACCCGTCCTGTGTTCCAAAGGAACCATGATCTGGGGCTTGATCCCTCGTCATATCTCCTGGTTAGCACGCTCTGCCTGACCATTGGACTGTGGATGAGCCACTGAGGATACATCGAGACGGATGTGTTCCCTTTGACAAAACTCCTTCATAGCACCTTTAGACAGATTTGTCACGTTATCAGTGATGATACTATGAGGATAACCAAAGTGAAAGATCAGCTTTTTCACAAACTAAACTGCAGTCGCTGCCTCACAATTGTTGACTGGCTTTGCTTTAACCCACTTGGTAAACTTATCAACTGCAACCAAAAGGTGAGTCTTCTTGTCTTTAGACCTCTTGAACGGACCGACCATATCAAGCCCCCAGACCACAAACGGCCAAGTGATTGGGATCATCTGCAACTCTTGAGCTGGAACATGGGCTTGCCTTATAAATTTCTGGTAGCCATCGCACTTGTGAACAATGTCCTCTGCATCAGCATGAGCCGTCAACTAGCAAAAACCATGACGAAAAGCCTTGGCCACCAAAGATCTTGACCCGGCATGATGACCACAATCGCCTGCATGAATTTCTTGTAGGATTTCATGGCCTTCTTCAGAGGAAACACAGCGTTGAAACACGCCAATCACACTGCATCTGTGTAACTCGCCATTGACAATTGTCATGGACTTAGACCGCCTTGTGATCTGTCGTGCCAAATTTTTATCTTCTGGTAACTCGCCTCGAGTCAGGTAAGCCAGGTAAGGCATCGTTCAATCTGGAATAGCACGTAGAGCCACCACCAACTGTCCTTCTGGGTCAGGATAGCCAGGTCTTCCTCTGATGGTAACTTGACAGAAGGGTTATGCAGTACACCAAGGAAAACATTAGGGGGACCGGCTTACACTGAGACCCCAGCCGAGACAAAGCATCAGCCGGCTCATTAAGCTGTCAATCGATATGATCCACTTGATAACCATTGAAGTGACCAACAATGTTAGTCACAGCTTGACGGTAAGCCGCCATGAGCGGGTCTTTAGAGTCCCACTTTCTTGAAACTTGTTGTGCCACCAGGTCTGAGTCGCCAAGACATCTAACCCAGCTCAAGTTCATCTCCTTAGCCATATGAAGCCCGTGGAGTAAAGCTCCATACTCAACTACATTGTTAGTACAGGGAAACATGAGCCTTAAAACATAACAAAATTTATCACCTCATGGAGATTCTAAAATAACTCCAGCCCCCGAGCCTTCCAATTGTCTGGACCCATCAAAGTGTATCGTCCAGTATGTATTGTCTGGCTTCTCCTCAGGTGCTTGCAGCTCTCTCCAATCATTGATAAAGTCTACCAAGGCCTGAGACTTGATGGCGGTTCTAGGCACATATTTCATATGATGTGGACCTAGCTCAATTGCCCACTTAGCAACCCTACTAGTGGCTTCCTTGTTTTGAATGATATCTCCCAGAGGAGCAAAACTTACCACCGTGATTGGATGCCCAAGGAAATAATGCTTCAACTTGCGGCTAGCCATGAACACCCCAAATAACAATTTTTGCCAGTGTGGGTATCTTTGTTTGGACTCTGTCAAAACTTCACTGACATAATAAACCGGCCGCTGGACTGGATACTCTTTGCTGGCCTCCTTGCGCTCCACGACCACTGCTATGCTCATGGCTTTGTTGTTAGCCACCATGTATAGAAGCAAAGGCTCTTTGTCAATCAAAGCAGCCAAGATAGGCGGCTCAGCCAACTGCTTCTTAAGTGCCTCAAACGCCTCATTAGCAGCGTCGCTCTAGATGAAATGATTAGTCTTCTTCATCATCTGGTACAAGGGGATCGCTTTCTCTCCCAGGCGGCTTATAAACCGGCTTAGGGCTGCAATACGACCCGCCAGTCGCTGAACATCATTGATACAGGCTGGCTTAGAAAGAGAGGTGATAGCCTCAATCTTCTCTGGGTTAGCTTCGATGCCCCTTTCTAAGACCAAAAAACCAAGCAACTTTCCTGTTGGCACGCCAAAGACGCACTTGGACGGGTTAAGCATCATCTTGTATACCTGAAGATTGTCAAAGGTTTCCTTCAAGTCATCAAGCAAAGTTTCCTTCTTCCTTGATTTAACCACAGTGTCATCCACATAAGCGTGAACATTGTGTCCAATCTGCCCGTAAAAGCAATTCTGAACACAGCGCTGGTAAGTCGCCTGAGCACTCTTGAGCCCAAAAGGCATAGAAAGATAACAGAAAGCTCCAAAGGGTGTGATGAAAGTTGTTTTCTCCTGGTCCTCTACTTCCATCTTGATCTGATGATAACCAGAGTAAGCATCTAGAAAACATAAACTCTCACAACCCGTCGTGGCATCAATGATCTGATCAATACGGGGGAGAGCAAACGAGTCAGCTGGACAAGCCTAGTTAAGATCTATGTAGTCAACACACATACACCAAGTGCCATTCTTCTTGAGCACAAGCACATGATTAGCCAACCACTGAGGGTGAAAAACTTCAATTATGAACCCGGCAGCTAGGAGCCGGGCCACCTCTTCTCCAATAGCCTTACGCCTCTCCTCGTTAAAACAATGGAGGGAATGTTGAACAGGTTTCATCTTAGGATCCACATTAAGGTGGTGCTCAGCGAATTCTCTCGGTACACCCGGCATGTCACAAGGTTTCCATGTAAAGATGTCTCAATTCTCACGGATGAACTCGATGAGCACGCTTTCCTATTTGGGATCCATCCCCGTCCCAATGGTGAACTGCTGAGAAGAATCACCAGGGACAAAGTCAACTTGCTGTGTATCCTTGGCCGACTTAAATTTGAGCAGAGGGTCCTTCTCAGTGATGGGTTTCTTCCGAGGGGTCATATCCGCCGGGTCAACATTATCTTTATAAAATTTGAGCTCATCAGTAGCACAAGCCGCCTCTGCATAAGCAGCATCACCTTCTTCACACTCCAAGGCTATCTTACGATTACCAAGAAACATAATTGTTCCTCGTGGCCCTGGCATCTTAAGCTGCAGATAGACATAACCAGGGCGAGCCATGCATTTGGCATAAGTCGGCCGTCCAAACAATGCATGATATGGACTCTTGATTTTAACCACCTCGAACCACAGTGTCTCGGCCCTGTAGTTATACTCATCACCAAAGGCTATTTCCAGAGCAATCTTCCCCACAGGGTAAGCCGACTTGCCAGGACAACTCCGTGAAAGACGGTAGAGGACGGCTTAAGATCCTTCTCTGTCATATTCATCCGCCAAAAAGTGTCGTAATACAATATGTTGATACTGCTTCCACCATCCATAAGTACTTTTGTGAACTTATAACTGCCCACTTGAGGGGCTACCACCAGGGCCAGATGACCCGGATCATCAACCCGGGGTGGGTGATCCGCCCGGCTCCATGTTATCGTGTGCTCTGACCATCACAAATACTGCAGCACCGCCGGCTCAACCGTATTGACGGCTCACTTATGGACTTTCCGGTCACGTTTGCAGATGCTCGTGGTGAAAACATGATACTGACCACTGTTAAGCTGCTTGGGATTGCTCTGGAATCCTGACTGATTATTCTGCTGCTGATTACCATGCCAGACTGCTGATTATGACCACCATGATTGCCTGGTACCGATAACCAGAATTTGAGCTGCCACCACCAAAGCCGGCTCCCTGGAAACCTCCAGAGCCTGACAAACCAGACGGCCCATTATTGTTGTCGTGATGCTGAAAAGACTGGTTCCTGTACTCTCGCATGATATAACAATCCTTCCAAGCATGACTAGAAGGCTTGTTGGGATAACTGTGCTTCGGACATGGCCCAGTAAGGGCTTCCTCATAATTCTTGGGCTCCCCCCTGGTTTTAAGGCTGCTTGCCATTACGGCGCTGATTTTTGAACCCGGCATTAGTGTTAGCCACAAAATCTGACCCGCCATCGGGGTGTCTGTGCTTTCCACCATTGCCATGGTTATTGTGATTATTATTCTGTGACGAGGCATTCTGTTGCTGACTCTTGCCGCCACCATTTTTCTTGCCCTTGCTCGACTTATCCTCGTTAGAGCCGGGATCCTTTGTTTCGTCAGAGTCGGCGTATCTGGTAAGTATGTCCATAAGATTGCCCATATCTGTGCCCTTACGCTTAAGCCGCCCTAACTTCTGCTTAAGAGACTCAAAACGAAAGTTCTTCTCTAGGATCAAAACAGCTTGAGCCGCCCCAATGTTTTCAGAAGAGTGGATAATGGCGGTGACCCGATGGGCTCAATGATGGCCGACTCATCCTCACGCTGCACACAGCTCCAAATCCACAATTCTCATCGGTTGCTTGCAGGTTCCTTGAAAATTTCTGATGAAGCACTCCTTTAACTCCGCCCAGGTGTTGATAGAATTGGGGGCCAGGTTTTTCAACCAAGTGCAAGCCGGCCCCTCCAACATCATAGTGAAATATTTGGTGCATACCGCATCACTGGCTTCCAACATATCCATGGCCAGCTCGTAGCTCTCAATCCAAGCCTCTGGAGGGAGATCCACCGTATAATTAGGAACCTTGCAGGGACCCTTAAAATCTTTAGGCATGTGTTCGTTACGTAAAGCCGGCACTAGGCACGGCACGCCAATGGTTCTAGCACTCGACCTGGCTCCCACTGAACCTGAAGGAACAACCGGGGGCGGCTGATAAGCCACCTGGTTTGATGCATGTTCTTCACGATGGGCCCTTGCACCATCCACAACTGCTTGAGCATCAGTCATCGGGTTAAGGGGCGGGTTATTATGGGGCGGGTTTTGGCATCTCTCACAGCTCGAAACCGCCGGCGACTTAGCATGTCGGCTGTAACTACGACTCAGCAGTGGTGTAGAATGAACACGGTGCTGGCTGTAAGAGTAGTTAGCCTGCTGAGCAATCGCCACCTGCAACAGCTCAATGGTGTTCCGGGTTTCAACTGTGACCGGTGACTCGCCGGTGATAGCGATCGCGGTAAGCCGGGTCGCCGCTATCACCATATTATCCACGGGGTTGGAGAAGTGACCCGGCGGTGTCAGAAAGTGCGACGATGGTGTCCGACCAGGGGGCGGGTTAGGTCCCGGCTCTTCCCTCCGGGTCGGCTCTGGCTGGTGAGGTTGGGCTGCTACTCTATTCCCTGGTGCTTCCATGGTTAACTGGGGTATAACCGGTGCTCCTGGAGTACTTGGGCCTGCTCCGGGCGTGTTAAACAAACGTGTCGGCTTGTAACCCGGAGGTAAACGGCTGTGATATCTCTGCTAATGAACTGCATTGGAAGCGTTCTGCTCAAGACTTAGATGCCAAGCCTGCGTTTTCAGACGTTCTGCCTCTGCATTAACCCGAGCTTGCAGCTGGGCCACCCGTGTGTTTTCAGTGTTGATATCCTCCTGGACCTTTGTCATCTGCTCTCGAAGCTTTGCAATCTCCGCATTACTCTCCGCCTGATTTTCCGTAGTGACCGCGGTTGCCAGCAAAGTTGTCAAGGAGTTCATCAGTTCAGACAGAACTTGAGCCGGAGGCCTGACTAAGCCGGATGCTGAAGGATCTGTTGTCGCCGTGGCTCCAGCCGCCATAGTGTGGAGAGCCGGCGCCGTCCCTGCCATGAAGATGGCGGCTCGGCACGGCGGCTCATAGGGGTCTGGAATAATGTTGCCATCAGAACAGCCCCCAAGCCCATCGACTTGAAGTTGGTAGATTGACTCCGTCTTGCCGGTCGAGGACTCATCACCTGAGTAGGTGAGAGTCTCTCCTCCAGAAGCAGAGTTTTCCGCAAGTTCCACACCTTGCGTGAAGCCTAAGAAGGCGTGTTTCCGACCGTCTTGGAACCGGCGGGTTGCATGCACCGCGCCGGCTCGATGAGGCCGGTGCAGATGTCTGTCTCAGGCTCAGATCCACCAATCTTGCCGATGAAGACATGGATTCCACCGAAGGGGACCCGGTACCCATACTCGATTGAGTCGGCCTCGGGGCCCCAGCCACCGTCATCGATGTAGAGCTTGTCGCGACAACTCTTGGTCATCCTGCCAATGGCATATCCCCCGATCCTTGGAAAAGAGCCCTTCAAGAACTCGAAATCACCGTGCGCTGGCCCCACGGTGGGCGCCAACTATCGTGGTTTTGTCACGGTAGATGTCCTAGTGTGAGGACTTAGATGTGAGGCCATCGCAAACATTGATTAACTTGTCGGGGTTGAGCGAGGTTTGGCTCCTCACAGTGGAGGTAAAAGCCTACTCCTGCTTTTCTTCTTATTGCTTGAGTATCGATTACAAGGGAGCGGATTCGCTTGACCTAGCTATCGATGGATTGTAACCTGGTCTATCTACCCTTGGGACTCGCCTTTATATACAGGTCAACAACCTGGGCTTACAAGAGTCCGGGTCGTGTTATGACCCGTGACTGAGTCCGACTCTAAGTCGCCTTGCTCCTTTAGTAAGTCATCATATGGCGGCTTACGCGACGAGAAGGTCTCCAACAACATCGCGGAGTATGAAGGCCTCATCGCTGGCCTCAAGCCCGCCTCCGCTCTCGGCGTCAAGCTCCTCATCGTCAAGGGTGACTCTCGGCCCCTCGTCAACTTCTCCAACAAAAAGTACAAACCCAAGGACAAGCACATGGCGGCCTACCTGGAAGAGGTACGTAAACTTGAGAAGCTCTTCCTTGGCTTGGAGTTGCAGCATATCCCAGGTGGCGTCAATAGGGAGGCGGATGACATCACCAAGCGAGCATCTCATCTCTAGCCCCAGAGTCCCGGCATCTTCGAAGAAAGGCTCTTCAGGCCATCGTCCGCACCGCCTGTCATTGGCACGGCGTCGCCTCGCGAAGAGCTTCCACCCGCGCCAACCACAGGTGCGCCAGACTGTGGCCCGGCCTCAGGAGACCACCTGCTGCTAGCATTGGAGCCCCAAGAAGGAAGCTGGGTGACAGAATTCAAGGCTTACCTGCTTCACGGCACCCTTTGCGTGGAGGATTCAGAAGCGAAACGCGTCATCCGGCAAGCCACCGCTTACTGCTTGCGAGACGGCGAATTGTACCGCAGACGTCCCAACGGTGTCTTGTTGCGGTGCATCTCGAAAGAGCAAGGGTGCGAGCTGCTCGCTGACATCCATGGAGGGGATTGCGGGCACCACTCTTCATCGTGCACCCTCACCGTTAAGGTATTCCGCAGCGGCTTCTGTTGGCCCACCGCGCTCTGCTGAAAGTGCAACTAATCCCCGGGTGGTTTTGGTAATTCATAACAACATATAGCTCATTGAACTAATATCCATTCAAGTTTAATATTTCAGAAAGTTCAATGAATGGCATGGCATGGACTAGAGATGCGGACCCAGCAAAATGCTAAGGACACATATTGGCGAAAGCTCAAGACTCTTCATTTATATTTTAGTGATCCAAGATCACATTGAGTCCATAGGAAAGCCAATACTATTAAAAGGGGATGAGGTGTTGCTTAACGGCTTGCTTGCTCAAATGTTTAGTGATATTGCTCCAAATCCCTCAACCACTTTCTCATTCCAAATATGTCAAAATCCAAAACTCCAACTTGGCCCCACCGATCCATTCCATCCGGGGCCACCAAGTTCATATGACATAGCCACTCCCAGAAACCCTAACAGTTCGTTCACACCGATACGGATCCCGGTCTCACCGATATGGCTTGCAAACTCTCTGTTGCCTGTTGCAATTGTTTCGGTCTCACCGAAATTGCGATCAGTCACACCGAGTTGGCTTGACATCTTCTCTGTTGCCTTATTGCTTCACTTTGGTCTCACCGAGTTGATGCAATCGGTGCCACCGAGTTGATCTTTGCCCTAAGCCCTAGCACATCGGTCCCACCGAGTTGTTCCAGTCGGTCCCACCGAGATTCCTAGCGTTCATATTTTGAACTAAATCGGTCTCACCGAGTTCTTCTATTCGGTCTGACCGAGTTGGGTCAAATGTGTGTAACGGTTGGATTTTGTGTGGAGGCTATATACTCCCCTCCACCCCGTTCTCCATATGTGAGAGAGCCATCAGAACGTGCCTACACTTCCAGCATACATTTTCTGAGAAAGAACCACCTACTCATGTGTTGAGATCAAGATATACCAATCCTACCACAAGAATCTTGATTTCTAGCCTTCCCCAAGTTGCTTTCCACTCAAATCATCTTTCCACCATATCCAAATCTGTGAGAGAGAGTTGAGTGTTGGGGAGACTATCATTTGAAGCACAAGAGCAAGGAGTTCATCATCAACACAACATCTATTACCTTTTGGAGAGTGGTGTCTCCTAGATTGGTTAGGTGTCGCTTGGGAGCGTCCGACAAGATTGTGGAGTTGAACCAAGAAGTTTGTAAGGGCAAGAAGATCGCCTACTTTGTGAACATCTACCCGAGTGAGGCAAGTCCTTCGTGGGCAATGGCCATGGTGGGATAGATAAGGTTGCTTCTTCATGGACCCTTCGTGGGCAGAGCCCTCCGTGGACTCGCGCAACCGTTTCCCTTTGTGGGTTGAAGTCTCCATCAACGTGGATGTATGATAGCACCACAATCGGAACCACGCCAAAAATCTCCATGTCATCATTGCATTTGCACTCTCCAAACCCTTCCCTTTACCTTCATATGCAATGTTTTACTTTCCGCTGCTACACTCTTAGAATTGCATGTGTAGGTTGATTGGTTGACTTGTGCTCATTGTTAAAATCTGCCCACAACTAAAATTGGGAAAATGTTAGATTTTTATTTGTTCAAGTAGTCTTATCACCCCCCTCTAGACCTACTTTCTATCCTACAAGTGGTATCAGAGCTTTGGTCTCCATTTGCCTTGATTTCCATAGCTTTGGTGATCATATACTTGGTTTCACAACCTAGGAGAGTATGCCGTCTAGCGAGGGAAATTACCACTGCAGAGGTCCTTACTTGGATGGTACTAATTTTGCTAGTTGGAAGCATAAGATGAAAATGCATATTCTTGGTCATAACCCCGCCGTTTGGGCTATTGTGCGAATTGGCTTGCAAGATGATTTCTTCGAGGATGGAAAAGAACCGGATCATGAAGCGTCCGCGGAAGAAATGAAGATGTTGCAATACAATGGTCAAGCTTGCGATATTCTCTTCAATGGATTGTGCCCCGAATAATTCAACAAAATCAGCCGCCTTGAGAATGCAAAAGAAATTTGGGATACTTTGGTTGATATGCGCGAAGGTACCGAGTCTATCAAGGAATCCAAATTGGATGTGCTTCAAAGTCAACTTGACAAGTTCAAGATGAAGGATGGTGAAGGAGTCGCTGAGTTGTACTCTAGGTTTGCTCTCATCACAAATGAGATTGCCGGCTTAGGAAGCGAAGAGATGACTGAAAAATTCATTATCAAGAAGATCCTAAGAGCCTTGGATGGAAATATGATACCGTGTGCACAGATCCAAATGATGCCCAATTACAAAGATCTCAAGCCCACGGAAGTCATTGGTAGAATTGTTGCTCATGAGATGTCACTCAATGATAAAGAAGAGCTCCACAACAAGTCAAGTGGTGCTTACAAAGCTAAGTGATGCTCCTATAACATCAAGTGAGAAGCAAGTCTCCAATGAAGAATTGAGCTTAATGGTGAAGAACTTCAACAAGTTCTACAAGAATAGAAGCAACGAGAGAAGCTCCAAGTCAAGATCCTACAATGGCAAAAGATATTCTGGTCGTGATCGCAATTGCTACAATTGTGGAAGACCGGGACACTACTCAAATGAGTGTACGGCTCCCTACAAGAAAAGAGAAGATTCACCAAAAAGGAAGAGTAGAAGAGATGAATCACCTCCAAGAGAGAGAAGGAGTAGAGATGATCGTTATGAACGAAGACCCTCTCGTAGAAGCAAGGATTCGGAAAGGAAGGACAAGTCATCAAAGAGCTACACAAGATGAAGACATCAAGCTCACGTTGGTGAATGGGTATCCGGTTCCGACTCCGACAACTACTCCGAGAGAGGCTATCACTCAGACTCCGAAGGTACTCAAGATGAAGGTGTTGCCGGTCTTGCACTTGTGTCAACCAACTCCTACGACATATTTGACACACCAAATGACGGAATTGGAAGATGCTTCATGGCTAAAGGACCTAAGGTATCACACCCCGAGTATGTTGATTTCAATAGTGATGAAGATGATTTGCTAGGTGATGATGATTTACTTGTTGACAACTCTAGTGATGAAAACTATGATGAACTTGTTAGTAATCATGCTAATCAAGATGAAACAAATGACAATGATAAGAAGGAGATTGAGCGTCTAACTAAAGAACTAAACACTCTTAAGTTAGCTCATGAAACAACTCTAGAGGATCATAGAGATCTCCTAAGGACTCATGAGAAGCTACGCTTTGAGAAGCTAAATTTAGAGAAAGAACACGAGTTCCTAAAAGCTATCAATGATGATCTTCGAAAGAAGAGTTCTTCTTACATTGCCAAATGTCTCCTCTTGTCTACTTACATGCCACAAGTAAAATCTAGCAATAAGAGCAAGAAAGATTCTTCTTCTAGTAGTAACAATAACCATGTTAAATCCAATGTTGTTGCTTCTAGTAGTTCTCTTGATTCCACTAATGATTCTCTTAGCCAAGTTACAGTTGAGCAAGAAAATAGCTTATTCAAGGGAATTGTAGAGAAAGGTGTTTACAAGAGCCTTGCCAGGAGTATGCAATTTGAGGACGCAAGGATGGAAGGCACCAGAAGAATCAAGGTGTTGGTTTTGAACGAAAGTTCAATGCCAATGGAGTTGAGTGGGAAGAAGATCAATACCCCATGACGAAGTTTGTTCCTCAACAAGAGAAGTATGATTCCACTTCTTTCAAAGGAACACAAGCTCAAGATGATCTTCCACCACAAGACCACAAGCTAAAGGGCAAGGACAAGCTTCAAGAAGAGATTGATTCATTTGAAGAAGCTCCTAAGGCCATGGTCAAGTGGGTTCCCAAGACTACGTCAAGTTCTACTTCATCAAGTACGACTACAACTCCAAGGATTCCCATCAAGTTGATGTGGATCCAAAAGAAGAAGAACTAGAGAGTTCTTAAGGGTGACTCCGCCAACATACTGCACTCATATTCATTTTGGCAAGACATGTGCAATCAACTTCCATATCTTGCACTAGTTCATGGAGTCACAAACCCTATTGTTGGTAAGACAAGGGACAAGGTAAACTAATGCTTTTATGGACATCATCATATTTGTGTTTCACTCTATGTCTATGGATATCCTTGCATGTTCCTCGTGGGACTAACCCATGTAGGTATTGAAAGTGCAACACACTCCAATGGATTGCTCCAAAATATCTACATCAACATTGAGCATCCACATCTTCACTATCTACATGAAGTCATCATCGACAAAACCCAAGGTTAGTTCATCCCTCTTAGGGGGCATATCGCATCTAGGGGGAGCTTTGCTCTAAAAATTGAGCTAAAGCAACTCTAATGGTGTGAACACATTAATGCTTTATGTAAAAGTGGTAACCCCACTTGTGCTTAAACGATGAGTATGACCTATGATCAAATGTTCTCATTTGACTCCTAAGTCAATATACTCATATATAGATGACCTAGTCGTCGCCAATTGCTTGATATATGCTAGAGCATTTGTGCATGCTTTGTCACATGTTTCTTTTGCTATCTTATTGTGTGAGCATGTTGGTTGCATAATTTTCTCCATTTGAGGACATCCATTTGTAGTTTTGATTGTTTGGTTTTTATTGGCCAAATGGATGGACAAGAATGCCTAAGAACTCCCTCTAGCTATCTATGATTTTTCTCTTCTCAAATTCTATTCATGCTACATCACAAAATTTGAACAAGTCTTTTTCAGACCCTCTGGGTGAGGAGCACGCGGAGCCACCGATCCGTCAAGGGCTGACTTACAAAACCTCTTAGAGAATTTCGGTCAGACCAACACATTCATATTCGGTCCCACTGAAACCACTAAGTTGATCTAGGTTTTCACCTTAGTGCCATCGATTAGAACAATTCGGTCTCAACGAGTTGCAGAAACTGCAAGCAGTTTTGCATCTCGGTGCCACCAAACCGTTCCACTCGGCGCCACCGACAGCTAATGGGTATAAATACCGCAGCCCGACATTTGGAAATTCCTTCAAACACTCGAGCCCGCGCCCCCATTGCTGCCGCTCTTGGTCTCCGGATCATCGTCGTCTACACCTGTGCGCTGTCGTCACAGGTCTCTGCCGCCGTCAACGGGAATCATCTCCGCCGTTGCCGCCGTAGCGAGCCATCACCAAGTTAGGGTATGGTTCGGCCCCTTTGTGCAATTTTCTTTCTACGATTCAATGCACAAAGATAATGCATGTATTCTTGCCATGATTGAAAGCTTCCTATCCACACAAAAATTCCTCTAGATTCATTTTGATGCAAAATCTTAGGGTTAGGTTTCCGCCGAACTCATCTTGGACCGACCGAATTGAAGTTTTCGGTCCCACCGATTGGCTCAGGCCATTGCACTAAGTACAACTCGGTCTGACCGAAACATACTAATCGGTGAGACCGAAAGCAATTTCTCAGTGAAACCCTAGCATCTCCGAGTCACCGAATTGTAACTCGGTCTAACCGAAACTGCATGTTTAGGCTCTGTTAAGTGCTTCGGTGTCACCGAGATTATCAAATCGGTAGCTCCAAAATGCTTTCTGCAGAAAACTAAAATTAAGATTTTGAATCAATTTTTGGCAAAACCAACTGTCTTTTGTGATGCTCATCCTACTCTACCTACATCCATCTATTCACAGGGTCTGTTGCAGAGATGTCTGAGGCCAGTGATAGTCAGAACAGGTCAGAGGAGCAAGTCAACCTCAGTGAGGGCACTAGTCCCAATAGCAGCTATGTTGAGGGTAGTAGAAGCACCCCTAGCAACTTGCCAATGGCTGCTACCACACAGAGGAAGAAGAGAAATTCTGACAGTGAAGATGAGGACTTTGTTGTTGAGGAAGAAGTGACTTCCAAGAACAAAGTGGTCAAGAAGGAATATGTTGGTGCTGCTGCCACCACCAAGCTAGGCCTACACAAGAAAGCTCCTGCCAAGAGAGTTCCAATGTCCAAAGCTAGAAAATCAACTGTTGCACATGAGACTATGGAATTCACACTTGACCCTAGAGAAGAAGATGAAGCTGCTCATGGAAAGAAGAAAAGGAAGGAAAGGGTCAGGAAGACCATTGCCAGAGTTATTGGAAGACCTTCCATGATGAGAGATTCTGATGAAGAAGAGGAGGAGGAGGAAGAAGCTGTTGCGCCACCTGCCAAGTCTCAAAAGCTGATGCCTGATGCTATCAAGACTAGTTCTGCTCCTTCCAAGCCTGAGACAAAACCTCCACCTGCTGCACCCAAGTCAACTACTCCAAAGAGATCCACAAGGAATATCCTAGCTGCAGAGAAGAATAAGGCCCCAGTGCCTGAGGTTCAAGAGGATGATGAGCCACTAGTGGTCAGGAAATTGAAACCAAAGATTCCAGATCATAATGATGATCATCCTGTGGCTGAAAACATGAAGTTGAGAAAATATGCAGGTTTGAGACAATGGAGGAAGTCTGATCCATATGCCACAAGGAGGAGGACTGCTGTGGACTATCGTTTCCATACCATAGAACAGCAAGACTTCTATGAGACTGTGTTGCTGGGCAGGAAGCCCATAGTGTGTGATATGAAATGGGTTGATTGGGAATGACAACGAAGACTATTTCCCCATGTTCATGAGAGCTTCAGGCTGAATGGAGTTGATACATTTGTTGGACAAGAACTGACTAAATGGAATGATGAAATGATTATGCAGTTCTACTCTACTGCCCACTTTTACCCAGATGGGAAGATTGTCTGGATGACTGAGGGAACTAGGTACCATTCATCAATCTCTGAATGGGCAGAGCTCATCAAAGCTCCAATGGAAGATGCAAATGAGATTGATGTTTATGGCAAACCCAAGAAGGATCACAACTCCATGGCTAACATGTATAAGCCTATTCCTGATGCAGCCCTGGAGACTCACAAGCTTGGATCAATCTACTACCTGCTTGCTGGACTGACCACCATGAACACCATCTTGAGGCATACTTTCTTGCCCAAGATAGGAGATCACAGAATGATACATGGTCATTCCATCAACTTGCTACACTTGTTTGATATTCCCCAAAAATTCAAAGTCATGAGCTTGATAGTAGAGATAGTCAAGACGACAGCAGCTGGCCAGAAGAGGTCTTGTGGATATGCCCCACACATTCAGATGCTGATCAACTCCAAGGTTGGAACTGGGACATATCTCCTTGACAAAGAGCATCTACCTCTTAGGCTTGATTTTGAGGACAATGAAGTTGTCATGGATGCATCACATCCTACATCCGCAGAGGCCCAGGAGAAGAATGAGAAAGCAAAGGCTGCAAAAGCAGCAAAAGCAGCAAGTGCTCCAGATGCTTCAATGGTGAATCTCAAGTCCAAGCAAGATCAGCTCACATATCTGCTAGAGGCTACCATGAGGATTGAGAAGAGCTTGGCCACCTTGACTCAGAATCAAGAAAGTCTAGAGAGGATTGTTGAGAGCAAGATATATGCCCTAGATGTGAAGGTCACAGAGATTCATACCATAGTGGAGAAGCTGAGGGATGATGCTGAGGACAATGTTGACAGACCCACTACAGACAGGTTCCAGACAGTGCCAAGGGCACAGAGGTCTTTTGCTGAGCCAGTTGCAGATTTGAGGCTTGTTCATTCTGCTCCTGCAACCATAGCTACAGTTGCCCCTCCAGTATCTACTCCACTAGCTCCACAGACTTCAGCAGAAGCATTTGCCGATGGACTCCTCTCCACGACGTCTACACACACCGGAGCTACAAGCCAGAAGACCCTTTCAGGAGCTCCCGGAGATTGTGCCTAGAGTGTCGCATAGCATTATATGTTTTCAAACTTTTTGGTAACTTGCTGCCAAAGGGGGAGAAAGTGTATAGATCATAGGCTTCGAGAGAGTGTGTCTTTTGCTTTTGTTGGTTTTTATTTGCCTTCTTACCTTGCTACTTTGGTTGGTTGTTGCTACTTATGCTACTTGTGTGTTATGCTCGTGAGATACTTATGTGATCATGTGTTTGATCATTTTATGGTTAATGTGTGCTTGCATGATTATCTCTATGAATGTTTATGTATGATCAAGCACGTTTATCCTTGGTGATGAGTGCATGTTATCCTATTCTTATCATTTTGTGCGCTCCACCAAGATGTATGTGACATGGAAGAGTGACCCATGATCCTAATCGATTGCGCATTTGCATTCAAATGCAAATTTTAAATAATGCACAAATTTAGGGGGAGCTCTTGCTTATCACATACTTCTCAAAGCGACGATGTATTTCATTCATATTATCATTTGTCGAAGCTTTGATCTATATGTTGTCATCAATTACCAAAAAGGGGGAGATTGAAAGTGCAACTAATCCCCGAGTGGTTTTGGTAATTCATAACAACATATAGCTCATTGAACTAATATCCATTAAGGTTTAATATTTCAGAAGGTTCAATGAATGGCATGGCATGGACTAGAGATGTGGACCCCTCAAAATGCTAAGGACACATATTGGCAAAAGCTCAAGACTCTTCATTTATATTTTAGTGATCCAAGATCACATTGAGTCCATAGGACAGCCAATACTATTTAAATGGGATGAGGTGTTGCTAATGGCTTGCTTGCTCAAATGCTTAGTGATATTGCTCCAAATCCCTCAACCACTTTCTCATTCCAAATATGTCAAAATCCTAAACTCCAACTCGGCCCCACCGATCCATTCCATCCAGAGCCACCGAGTTCATATGTCATAGCCACTGCCAGAAACCCTAACAGTTCGGTCACACCGATACGGATCTCGGTCTCACCGAGATGGCCATGCAAACTCTCTGTTGCCTATTGCAATTGTTTCGGTCTCACCGAAATTGCGATCGGTCACACCGAGTTGGCTTAACATCTTCTCTGTTGCCTTATTGCTTCACTTTGGTCTCACCGAGTTGATGCAATCGGTGCCACCGAGTTGATGTTTGCCCTAAGCCCTAGCACATTGGTCCCACCGAGTTGTTCCAGTTGGTCCCACCGAGATTCCTAACGTTCAAATTTTGAACTAAATCGGTCTCACCGAGTTCTTCTATTCGGTCTGACCAAGTTGGGTCAAATGTGTGTAACGGTTGGATTTTGTGTGGAGGCTATATACACCCCTCCACCCCCTTCTCCATATGTGAGAGAGCCATCAGAACATGCCTACACTTCCAGCAAACATTTTCTGAGAAAGAACCACCTACTCATGTGGTGAGATCAAGATATACCAATCCTACCACAAGAATCTTGATTTCTAGCCTTCCCCAAGTTTCTTTCCACTCAAATCATCTTCCCACCATATCCAAATCTGTGAGAGAGAGTTGAGTGTTGGGGAGACTATCATTTGAAGCACAAGAGCAAGGAGTTCATCATCAACACAACATCTATTACCTTTTGGAGAGTGGTGTCTCCTAGATTAATTAGGTGTCGCTTGGGAGCCTCCGACAAGATTGTGGAGTTGAACCAAGAAGTTTGTAAGGGCAAGGAGATCGCCTACTTCACGAAGATCTACCCGAGTGAGGCAAGTCCTTCGTGGGCGATGGCCATTGTGGGATAGACAAGGTTGCTTCTTCATGGACCCTTCGTGGGTGGAGCCCTCCATGGACCCGCGCAACCGTTACCCTTCATGGGTTGAAGTCTCCATCAACGTGGATTTACGATAGCACCACCTATTGGAACCACGCCAAAAATCTCCGTGTCATCATTGCATTTGCACTCTCCAAACCCTTCCCTTTACCTTCATATGCAATGTTTTACTTTCTGCTACTACACTCTTAGAATTGCATGTGTAGGTTGATTGCTTGACTTGTGCTAATTGCTAAAATCTGCCCACAACTAAAATTGGGAAAAGGTTAGATTTTTATGTGGTCAAGTAGTCTAATCACCCCCCCCCCTCTAGACCTACTTTCGATCCTACATCTGCAACGCTACCGAGCTGGTCGAGTCCTGCGAATCCTGTAAATTCCACGCCAAGCAGATCCACCAGCCAACACAGGGGCTCTAGACTATTCCGCTTTCGTGTCCTTTCGTGGCCTTTCGCGGTCTGAGGGCTGGACATCCTGGGGCCCTTTCCTCGCGTGGCTGGCAGCTATCGCTACCTTTACATCGCCATTGACAAGTTCACCAAGTGGGCGGAGGTTGAGCCCGTGCGCACCATCCCAGTGGCTTCAGCCGTCAATTTCATCAAGGGCCTCGTGAGTCGATTAGGTGTCCCCAACCGCATCATCACCGGTAATGGCTCCCAGTTCACGAGTGGCCTCTTAAAATCCTACTGCGCCAGCCTAGACACACAAATCTGCTGCGCCTCGGTGGTGCACCCACGAAGCAATAGCCAGGATGAGCGTGCCAACGTCGAGGTCCTCACGGGCCTCAAGATGAGGAGTTTCCAGAAGAAGCTCGAGGCTTGCGGCAAGGGCTGGTTGGAGGAATTGCCATGAGTGTTGTGGTCCATCCGCATGACAGCGACCAAGCCCACAGGCGAGACCCCATTCTTTCTTGTCTACGGGGTAGAGGCAGTCTTTCCCTCGGAGCTCAAGCTTGGCTCCCCGCGAGTCATGGCATTCGACGAGTCACGTCAGGACAACTCGAGGGGGGCCGACCTGCAGCTCCTAGAGGAGGCCCGCCGACAGGCCGCCCTTCGCGCCGCAAGGTACCAGCAGGCCTTGCGTCGTTACCACAGTCGCCACGTCTGCCCTTGAACCCTCGAGGTCAGGGACCTCGTGCTTCGTCGGATCCCCTTCAAAGAGGGGCTCCACAAGCTCTCGCCCATGTGGGAAGGCCCTTTTAGGGTTTCCCATGTCTCCAGGCCAGGCACCGCCTGCCTGGAGATGGAGGACGGAGTCCTTGTGCTTAACGCCTGGAACATCCAACACCTCCGGAAGTTCTACCTGTGACCCTCACATGTAAGAATGATGTGGGGCTATACATGCCCCGGAGCCTCCCGACACGCCACAAAATGACCTCACGAGAGCTCCCGCCCATGCCCAAGTGGAAGCCCCATGCTCCACGCTGGCGGAACAATCTAACCGCAGTCATGCCCACACCCAAGTGGAAGCCTCATGCTCTGCGCTGGCGGAACGATCGAACCGCGATCATGCCCACGCCCAATTGGAAGCCCCATGCTCCGCGCTGGCGGAATAATCAAATGAGGGCGCCCCACGGGTTGCACCAACCTCAAGCTCACCCGTGCCAGACACTGCAGCCGCATCTCTTTCTGGCTTGTGTAAACGAATTTGTCTTCTTCCTTTAGTAAAGCTTTGGTTTTTGAGTCATGCTGCATTTTGTTACATTTTTACCACGCGAAGCCACACGTGCTCGTAATCCTCCTCTTGATCCTCACGCGAGCGGGGGCTAGACACAGTGCCTATGCTCGGATCAGTCCCAGCAGCATTGAAAACCCAAGTAACCGGGCTCTGGCTCATGGGCCTGCTCCCGTGCACGTCACCCCACCAAGGTTCTTGGTGTCTAATCTTCTCGCATGACGCCCATGAGCGAGCCAACGAGTGTGCGCCGCTCCCCCAAGGTGGAACCCCCTACGCATGGTCCATGTGTTTCCTTACGCGCGAGCTGCATGCGCGTCAAAGAGCGGCTTCCCGAGCATCTCGCCTCATGAGCCCTTGCTAGCCCCTGATGCCCCTTACCTCCTAGCCTTGCTCAGGCATCGCGATCTGGCTTACCAGTGATGGCTAAGTCCCACACGGGGGTTGTGTCCTAACGATGTAGAATGCAAAAGCAAGCATAAAGGAAATCCAAGCCTCGGGAGGAGGCCCCAGGAGAACCCAAATGTTCATTACAGCAGTAAGGGCTTAAACAAGAGTCATTAACTTCACGCCCCCGCGGGGCCATAATTGAGTATCAACATGTGAATAAAGAGGTGACCTAAGGAGACGCGTCGCCACAACCATCGTCGTCGTCGCCCTCATTTTCCTCAACTCCGCCCTGGCCCTCGCTGTTGTCATGGGCAAACTGCGCGTTCAGCGCGTCCACATGGTCCTCCACCGCCTTCCCGAGGGCGTTGTGGAGTTCCTCTAGGACGGGATCTATCACGGCCTTGAAGTTGAAGTGGGGGTCGGCGCGAAGCAGATAGCTAAAGACGCATGTCGACGCCTGGGTAAGGAGGTCGCGCCACTCCTCCTCGGTGATCTTACCCACCTTTTTGGTGCCCTCTTCGAGCCGCTATACCACCTTGGTAAAAAAGTCGAGGTAGCCGGTGTCGTTAGTCACGATGGGGCTGGAGACGTCCTCCTTGCAGATACAGCCCAGAGCACGGCAGGCCCGCAACTCGAGGGCTTCAAACATCTTGGAGTGCTCGTGCTGCCGTCCTCGAGCCTAGTTCGCTTCGTCCTTCGCCCGCTCCACGAGGGATGCGGCACTCCCCACTTGCTCCTGGAGCGACGCCAGCTCAGCCTCGTAGGTAGCTTTTTGGCTTCTAGTGCGGTGCTTCACCATCCTTCCGCTTCAGTCAGCATTCCTTGAGGCCATCTATATCGCGTTTTAATTCTCCGCACCGAGCACTGAAGCGGGTCTCCTATAACTTTAGCTTTTTGCTATGCTCCTTGGTAAGTGCTCAGCGAGCACTCCCGATTTTCACATCGGTGTCCGCCTAGATCGTCGCTCCCTTGGTCGCCAAGGAGGCGTTGGCCTTTTCCACGCGTTGAGCAAGCGAAGGTTGAGCGGCAGCCACCTGGTGGTCCAGCACCTCCAGCCGCTCGCGCTCCACACTCTGCTTGGACGCTGTCAGCGCAAGTTCTTGATCGAGGGCCTTGAGGTCCACCTCGCGCGTCGCCAGTCCCTCCTTGTAGATGGAGAGGGTGTCCCTCCGTGCTTGGATTTACCACTCCAGGGTGGCGTTCGAGGTCAGGAGCTCTTGCCCACGGGCCTCCGCTGCTTCGCGCTGCCGGTCCGCCGCCTCAGCCTCCTAGAAAGCACGCTCTTGGGCCTGCTTCACCTCTGCAACAGATTTCACATCCTCCAAGCAGGTGGTCTTGTGCTGGAGGCAGCTTAGCTTGATGGCGACTTCAAGTTGAGGCCATGCCGGATCATGGTCCGGCAGTTCACGAGCGCCAAGGCCCAGTCCGGACTGAGCCCCTCACCCCCGTCCACCGTCGCGGTCTGCAAAACCACGGCCTCGCCCACCGGGGGCTGGGAGCTGGATGACGCTTCCTCTGCCCAACCTGGGTGAGGCGACGCACCCCTTGAGCTTGGTGCCCTCTCAGAGGTGACCAGGCTCCCTGGGCCGGCACTGTCATGGACGGCGCGGTGGATGACGGTTCCCTCTTCGCCGGCTCGGCATCCGCCTCAGTGGTAGGTGTCCTGGAGGCCAGGGAATGGTCACCCTAGGGTGCCTCCGGAGGAGTCGCCAGCGCTTTCCCGCGCGCAAGCCCATCTTTGGCAGCTGGGGGGGTGCTCGATCGTCCCGCGCCCCGTGCCCCCGGCGAGCGGCAGAGAAGTCCCGGCCGGGCCCAGGAGCTCTCTCTGCTTCTTGCTCGAGGATGACCTCCACGGAGAGAAGATTCGTGTTCGTGAGGCCTGTGGGCCGCAAGAAGAGTGAAGGCAGGGCACTTACTCATCCATGGCGACCCACTTCCTCTTCTTCAGCGCCCTCAGTAGGGCGGCGTCGCCACCACCCGCACGGGGCTTCTTCCTGTAGCTGGCTAAGGGGAGGGAACCCAGGAGACCCGCGGTCCCGCCTCTGGCGCTAGGCCCCATCGCGGAGGAGCCCGGGGAGTCTCCCCCGGTGCCGCCCCCGGGAGCCTGCGGCCCGGCTGCCGCTGCCCGGCGACTGTTCGTGTCTGGTGGCACCTCAAGAGAGGTGGACGCAGCCTCGGGCGGAGCAGGATTGCTGGCGCCTACGAGCATGGGAGCAGGCTGATGAGTGGGCCACCAGAGAGGGTCATCGCTGCCCCCCGTGACGTCAGCCGGCACTCCACTGTCGCCAGGGTTCCCTGGACCGAGAGTCGCTAGAAAGGGGTTGTCTCGGGGTTCCACGTGGCCTTCTAGAAGCGGCCCCCACTGGTCGAAGTGCGGCATCGCACCGATGAAGGCCTCCTTGCTCTTGTAGCAGTACTGGTGGAGCCCTGCCTCAGGAGGCTCGCCCACATCCTCGCCCGTCAGAATACGGAGCACCTCGCGCAGCACCTTTGGGGGCAGAGCGCCCCTATTGAGCCGCATTGGGTCCTCGGGGCCAGTGAATGCCCACATCGGGTAGGAGTGGAGCTGAAAAGGGGTAATGCGCCGGTGGAGGAACTCTCTCATGACGATAGCCGCCGTGACCCCCGACGCCCTCAAGACGGCCAGCCTCTTCCACACCTTTGCCAACCCTGGGTCGGCAAGCCTTTCGTGCTCCCATCCGGAGCTCCACTCTGTCGGGCTCGTAGGAGGCTGCAGTAGGGGGCTGAATTGGGTTGCATCCACGTATTCCCATTGCCGCCTGAAGCCTTCTATTTCATGGGTGAGCCTCATGTTGATGCCCTCGCCTGCAGTCGCGTCCACAACACAGAGTGAGACGCACCACGAGCATTTGTTCGCCACAGTCAATCACAGACAGAAGAAATGGCGAAGCAGCGCCACCGAAGGGGGCACACCTACGAAGGCCTCACACAGAAAGGCGAAGGCCGAAAGGAGGATGACGGATTTTGGGTCGAGGTGAAGCGCATGGACCTGGAAGTGGGAGAGCATAGCGTTAAAGAAATTGGAAAACGGTGCCAGTAGGCCGACGAAGAGCACAGGAAGGTGTATGGAAATGACGATGGAGTCGAGCTCGAGAGCTAGGCACGAGGCCGGCCAGATCTGGGTAGCCCCCCACTCATTGGAAGCAGACACGGTCATCGGAATGACCTTGGCGAGCCCCTCGGCGTTGACGACTGTGGAACGGCCCAGGGTGGGCTCTTGCACCATGCCCGAAGATGTCGTCACTGTCGCTCTCTTCTTCCTGTTCGAAGGTGCCATGGCGGTACAAAAAAGGTCGGGAGCAGCGAAGCTGCGTCGGAAGGGCGAGGTCATATGCAAGAAGGAAGGCGCTGGGAGGCGGTGGCACAAAGGATGCAATGGAGGTCTCGTGCCCTGTGCGGGCAGGCTTTATGTCAGCCCGTACAGTCGCCGAGGCGTCGTGGGAGAAGTGGGGGTGCCTCACGTCCCATCATGCACCACGCGTCAGGCCTGGCCAGCAAGAGATTGGGGCCCGCGCCATTTTTCCCCTCCTTAACAGACAGAGACATGCGCGTCACGGGCCCGGGGGCTACTGTCGGGCCCGTGGGACTGGGGGTACCCAGGCCCGTCTGCCTGTAGCCCAGGACGTGGTGTATATCCTGGGCCCAGCATGCGGCTCACTACAGGACTTCACGAGCAAGACCCTCGCGAGGCCCTCGCCTCGCGAGGCGCACGTCAGAAAGCATCACCAGGAGCCTCGCGAGGCCCTCTCACGGGGCGGTCTCCCGAGGCTGCCTCCTGAGGCCCCTCGCGGAGGCGAACGAGTCAAGAGTAGCTCATCAGGGTCGCGCGGTCCTGCGTCTTCACGTGGGTGACGCGTGCGACAACGAGGAGTGCCAGAGGCTACACCAGCAAGCGCGGATAAGGAGGCCTTCCTCTTTTGTGCTAAGGGAGCGAGGCCAGCATGCCGGTTCCCGAAGCAACCTCCAAAGGTTGCCTTATCAGTGCAAGAAGACCAAGATGATGGGCATGCCAGGATGGTCATCATTGAGCCCACCGGCGCGTCACGGCAGGAGGGTTTTGCAAGCGAAGATCACCTTTAGTCAGGATAAGCTGCACCCCTGTCCCCCTTCAAACTAGTCATTGTGGCAACCCTTCCCGCCAAGTTTTTCAGGGGAAGAGGACCAGGGCTAGTATAAGAAAGGGCAGGGTGCCACCATAGGGCGGATCGATCTTTTCCCCCACAACACTTGTACTCTGATTCTACCTCTCGCAAAGCAATCTCAGACAATCCGGAGTAGGGTTTTAGACCGCAAGGTGGCCCAAACCTGGGCAACTGCCGTGTCCACTTTTCCTTCTTCCTATTTCGTGCTCGCCGGAGCGTTGCTGTGAGGTTGAGTGGTAGATTAGGGCGGCAGTCAGCAAGCGCACCCAAGTGTTCGAACCTCTTGGATCCCTGGAGCCCCAATTCTAACAATGATAACCCTGTTGTAGTTAACACTGCCTTTCCATGTACTTACGTAGGGCCACAATGGGCGATGTTGTTGTTTGTAGTCGAGGTTAGCTGCATCCCGTGTCTTATACTCCTTCTGTTCCTAAATATAAGCCTTTTTAGAGACTCCAATATAGACTACATACGGAGCAAAATGAGTGAATCTACATTCTAATCTAAAGTTCATATTGAAATCTCTAAAAATACTTGTATTTAGGAACGGAGGGAGTAGTATTTTACATCATTTGTGCAATTGCAGTTTACCTTCTAACATTTACTGGTTGCATGTAGGTACATATATCAACGGTACTGATCCACGCTTTGACCCCTTTTGCGTATGGGGCAATGAGATATTCATGAACAAGCATCAAGTGAGGTAACTAAGAAAGTTTGTTAGGTGAAAGAGACGGGTGATGGGAATTAAAATCTTTATTTACACTTTGTCCAAGACAACAGTGAACTTTAGGATGGTAAGTAATCTGTTGTCTTGTCCCCATGCCCACAACAAGTTACACTATTAGACATGAATATCTGAAAGTTTTCTATTTTCAGTGGTTTCCGAAGCAATTTATTGATGATTACCCTGCAAACTACATGACCGGAGTGGGGGCAACTAAGGTTAAAGTATATAAGTCATACTCCCATGATAATGGTCTAGAAGTCTTCCTGAAGGTGGTGAAGGATGGGCGAGCGATTGTCACAAGGGGTTGGACAAGAGTTGTGCGTGCCTTTGGCATGCAGGAGGGCACATTATGGGCGTTCCCGTTCAACAACACCATCGGCAGCCAAAATGATTGTCGGATTCAGGGCTCCATAGACCCAAAGAAGGTTCAAACTCTGGGGCGTGTGCGAAGAACTCAACCTATCCAACCAACCAACCCGTCGCCCTACAGCCTAGCTTGATGGATCAAGGAAAGAGATGCGCACGGCAATTTACCCAGGTTCGGGCCACCTTGCGGTGTAAGACCCTACTCCTGCTTTGTGGTGGATTTGCCTCACGAGGGGCTATGGATGAACTAGTAAAAGGAAAGAACAACCTCACGAGGTCTACTCTGGGGTGAGAGTGAGTCGTCCTTCGGTTCGGTCTGGTCCCGTCCAGTCCGGTTGCCTTCTATGGTGGTGGCTAACCTATACTTATAGTAGCCTTGGTCCTCTTCCTCCAAAACAAAGGTGGGAAGGGATCCCACAGTGGCCAATTTGAAAGGGGACAAGTGGTACATCTTCTCCTGACGAAAGGTGGTCTTCGCCTGCAAAGCTTCTTGTCATGACGCCGCGGTGGGCTCGGTGATGACATCCGTCCTGGCGGTCTTGGTCTCGTTGCACTAGAATGGAAACCTTTGCCTGATTCCTCGGGAACCCACGCCTGCGCTTGCCTCCTTAGCACCAAAGAGGAAACTTGCTCCTCTGCGCCTGCTGGCTCCCGCCTGGCCTTGGTCGTCATGGCTTGCATCACTGCAACCTCGTGAGGTTGGATACCTGCATAGAAATCTCCGCTCCTCAGGAGGCAGCCTGGGGAGGCCGCTCCCTCAGGAGGTCTTGGCACTTTCTGCCTCGCGAGGCTTGGCCCCTCGCAAGGGTCTTGTCTTGTTGGTGTTGAAACTGGGCCATACCGGGCCGTCGATGGTGCCACGCCGTGGGCCGCAGGCAGGCAAGTCTGGGTACCCTGGTTCCCAGAACGCCGATAGTAGCCCCTGGGCCCAAGGCGCGCTCGGACTTGGCTTCGAGGCGAAGCCAAACGGTAAGGGCGAAGCGCCACGGGCCGCAATTGCCTGTGGACCGAGCCGACGTGTGGCGCTTGACGGGGCGTTGACGCTCTCCTTCAAGGTCTTCGGAGAGGATGGCCGATGCCTGGAGTGCTTCCCCAGGGGAGGCGATCGAGACGGCAACCCCCTCACAGGCCGGCAAATCGGCGAGGCCCCTCGAGGTGAACTTGCCCTTGGCCTTGTCTGCGATTCCTCCAGCAGCAGTGACACCTCCTTTGAACCAAGCTTAAGCGACGACGACATCTACGAGCCGCCATGCTACCACGCTCGGCCTTGAGGGAGGAATGGCGCCAGCCAGGCGTCATGGGCGACACCGCCTGGGTCGCGATCCTAAGGAGGTCATTTCCTTTCATTTCATTCCTGCGCAAAAGTCATGAAGGGCCCCACGGGGGTGTGTAAAGATCGTGACACTTTTGCCTTAATGTTAGCGTCCCCAACTTATGTTGTGTTTGCGTCTCTCGCTTGGGCATGGTTCCCCCTTTTTATTCTCATGGTAGCTTAGTGCTCTACGCCGACAGGACCCAGTCCCCAGGAAAGCTTCGGCCATCGCTGGTATGCCAGGTCGCGATGCCGTGGTCAAGGCCAGGAGGTGAGCAGCCCGAGGTCTGGTAAGAGCCCCCGAGGCGCGATGCTCAGGAGGTCCCCTTCGGCGCGCAAGCGGCTCCTGAAGGACTGAAAAGGGAGTTCCCTTGCCCGAGCGAAATCATGAGAGATGAAACACCGATTATAGGGTTCGCGCCCAGGTGTGCGAAGCGACTTATCTTGGCGAGCCTGCGGTGGTTTCCTTGTCGCGAGGGCGAGCTTCTTGTGCGATGTTAGGCTGTGCCCTTCTCCTGATGGCGCCCCCCCCCCCCCCCCGCGGGGCTCCTACCGACTCCATCTCTCTTGCTCGTCAGGGTGCTCTACGTCCTCGGGACCCGTCTCTCGAGCGAGGCTTGGCCGCCGGTGGTATGCCATGTCGCGATGCCGTGGTCAAGCCAGGGGTGAGGGTTCGAGGGCCGGTAGGAGCCCCTGAGGCGCAATGCTCAAGGGCCCCCCCTTTAACGTGCAAGCGACTTGCGCGAGAAAAGAGTGGCTGGCTCCGAGGGGGTACCTAGGAGGGGTTGCGCCCCATGGCACGCAGCACGGTATCCTTCCGCGGTGGCGTGGTGTTGGTGGAGCTGCTCATGATCCTACCTCTGGAGGTTCCCATCTCTGAGGCTCCAGCCGCAGAAGTCAAAAGCGGCGAGGACGGTGGCACTGTTGTCGACGAGGGGCTTCCAACGAGCAGGGCAGGTGGCGGCAGTGCCGTTCCTTCTTAGTTTTACCCTGCAACATTCACCGTGCTTCGTGGGGGCGTAAGTCTTCTATTTAAGCTTGTGGAACAATATGTGCTTGTAATAATTATTAGGACCCCATGGTTTCCTTATTGCACCAAGTTTCCTTCGTGCTTGCTTTTGTGCTCTGCGTCGGCAGGGCCCAGCCCCGCGCATACCTCGACTGCCGTTGGGGCGTCTGGATCACCAGTATGACACCAAGGGGCGAGGGGCTACGTGACTAGTGAGGCCCCTGAGTCGCGATGCTCAGGAGGTCCCCCTTGACATGCGAGCAGCCATCATGAAGGAAACGTGGACGCCTGGGTGTAAGACTTCGCGCTCTGCGTCGGTAGGGCCCAGCCCCGCGCATACCTCAACTGCCGTTGGGGCGTCCGGATCACCAGGACGACACCAAGGGGCGAGGGGCTACGTGACTAGTGAGGCCCCTGAGTCGCGATGCTCAAGAGGTCCCCCTTGACGTGCGAGTAGCCCTCATACCTTTGACCACCAGCTTTCACCTAGGGGGAACGCGAGAAGACCAGGTACCCGGACCTGGTAGGGTAGCGTGTGCCAGGCGGGGCCTGAGCATAACCCCCGTGTCCAGCCCCCTTGCGCGATCCTCCCGAGGAGGAAGTTGTGGGGTGTTGCGGATCGTAGAGCCGAGAGGCTATCCTGAGGTTGGTGCGGCCACGGTGGCCACCCTCAGTTGTTTATTCACTAGTACGGAGCATGGTGCTTCCACTTTATCATGGGCATAGCCGCTCCTCGGCCGTGTCGTCCGCCAGCGCGGAGCATGGGGCTTCCACTGGTATGTGGGCATAGTCGCTCCTCGACCGTGTCATCCGCCAGCGCGGAGCATGGGGCTTCCACTGGTGCGTGGGTGGGAGTTCCCTCGGGGGGAGACTCCGGGGCGTGTACAACCCCGTCCATACGTGTGGCTAGCACGGCAGGACTGGAGGAGGTGTATCTGGGCACTCATGAACCAGCGCGGGACTCACGAGGCCCTACCTCAAGGCGGGTTGCGCCAGAATTTTTTGTTGCGGGGTGCCTGTAAGAATCATGTGAGACGTTGGGGTGGCCTGCGCCGAGTGAATCTCCGGAGGGCATCGCATGAGAAGGCCAAACACCAACGACCCTAGGAGGTGATGTGAACGGGGCCGGCCCGCCAGACAGAGCTCAGCCATTGGGTTTATCGACGCTGCAGGGACGGACCCGAGCACAGGCGCCGTGCCCAGCCTTCTCATGCAATAATCCTAAGGAAAAACAACCGGCGCGTGGCTCCCGCGGCGGCGAGGCACCGGGTCACGCGCCCTAACTCATCCACTCTCGATTAGCTCATGCGAGAATAAGGCAACAAGGACCACAGGAGGTGGCATGCACGGAAGCTGGCCCATGAGACAGAGCTCGGCCATTGGGTTTAGCGACGCTACAGGGACGGACCCGAGCATAGACGCCATGCCAGTCCTTAATCATGAGGCGGTCGCGGGGATCGCTCCTCACGAGCCGGCTGGCTCCTGAGGCTCGGGATGCTCTGGAGGCCCAGGAAGCTCGCGAGGGTCCGGCACTTCCTCTGCCAGGACCATCTGGCGCCGGGCCTCGTGAGCTGCCAGGACGCCCAACATGTAGCGCTGGTGCGAGGCAGCCACGTCCAGCAGGCCGAACGGCATGCGGACGTAACTGCGGGGGCAGCCCCCACTCCGTCCAATGCGGGACGGCTAGAAGAGCTCCTGAGAAGCAACCCTGTTTGGGCCTGGGATCTTGATGCAGATGCGCAGCTCGCCACCCACGTCAGGGGTGGCAGCTGCACCGGATGATGCGGGGCGACGCTCGCCACGCATGGCTCGCGCCTCCTGAAGCTCCTCGATCGTCTTGGTGATGAACTCCTGAGCATCTGGCGCCTCGCGCCTTGTGCCTTGCTCATGGAGGCGTGCGTAGAAGCACGCCCCCACGTGGTGCCCGAACGCCTCCCTCGTGACGCTGGTCAAGTCGGAGGCCGTCTAGACGAGAGCCCCCGAGCCCGTCCTGAAAGGGGCACCGGGCGCGCCATCCTATGCGAGAGGGAAGGGCGCCCCAGCAGTGGGCGCGGGGCCTGAGGCACGATCATCGGGCGCGCCAGCCTCCTGACGGCCCTTGGGGAGGAGCTGCTTCTTCTTCTTGGGGATGGCCTCAGGAGGCCGGACGGCCTCCTCATCATCAGAGTTCTCGACCGCCGCAGCCTGGTAGGCGCGCTCAAGGGAGCACACTGCAGCCTTCTCGTCGCAGGCGACCATGATGATACCGCCGCTCCCTGGCATCTTGAGGACATTGTAGCCGTGGTGCGTTGCCGCCATGAACTTGGTGAGGGCCGGATACCCTAGGATGGCATTGTATGGGAGGCGAATATGGGTGACGTCAAAGTCGATGAGCTCGGTGTGGTAGTTATCGCGCTGGCCGAAGGTGACAGGGAGGCGGATCTGCCCTATGGGGATGGTGGAGCCATTGATCACCCTTGAGAAGGGCTTGGTGGGGAGGAGCTAGTCGTACGGCACCTGGAGCGTCTCGAACGTCTCGACGGAGATAATGTTGAGCCCCGCGCCACCATCGATGAGCGTCTTGGTGACGAGGACATTGCTGATGGTCGGTGAGCAGAGCATCGGGAGTGCGCTAGCGGCGGATAAACATTTGAGCTGGTCCATGGAGTCAAAGGTGATGGCGTACTTGGACCATCTGAGGGGGCGCGACGCCTCAAGCTTGGGGAGGGCCGCGTTCACCTCACGAGCAAACTGCTTGAAGATGCATTGAGAGGCGGGAGCCTGAGCACCGCCCAGGATGCAGGCAATGGCACGAGGCTATTGTAAGCCCCCGGTCCCATCATCTTGGTGGTGGTCGTCGTTCCTCGTTGGCGGCAGTGGAAGCGGAGGAAGGACAGCGTTGGCCTGAGGACGATCCTTGCGGGGCTGGTCACGCCAGGGGCCGTCGCGAGGCTGGCCCTGCCAGCGGTCCTCAAGAGGCTGATCACGCCAGTCCTGGCAGGGGTCGTGGTTGTCCCAGCGGCCACCACCGTGGCCTCCTCCGCGGCCGTAGCCACGGTTGTTGCGCTCGGGGCGGCGGCCAAGGCGCCCATCATGGATAGCCCTGAGCTCCTGGCAGTCGTTGGTGTTGTGGCTGTGGACATTATGGAAGACGCAAAATAGACGGTTGCCCTTGGGGGATTCGAGGTGGTCGCAGCCGTGCTTCATCTCAGGTTCAGCCGCAAGCACAACTGGGCCCTTGCGCTTCACGTCCTTAGCCTTGGCCTTCTTGTCTTCAGGATCGACCTCCGGAAGCTCCAGGAGGGAGAGGCGACCTTCCTTTGCCCTCGCGCACCTGGCAGCCATGTTGAACATCTCCATAGCCGAGCACAAGTCCTAGTGTATGGCGAGCTCTTCCTTCATCTTGACATCCCTAACGCCCTCAGAGAATGCCGAAATGATGGCCTTGTCCGACACCTTCGGGATCTTGAGGCAGACGTTGGTGAAGCGCTGTATGTACTTGTGCAAGGTTTCGCCTGGCTGCTGCTTGATGTGCCGCAGGTCGCCTGCCACTAGAGCACAGTCGCGAGTGCTTTGGAAGTTGGCGATGAAGCGCTCGCGGAGCTCGTCCTAGGAGGAGATCGACCCCACCGGAAGGTTCAGGAGCCAAGAGCACATGCCATCCTTGAGGGCCATAGGGAACCAGTTCGCCATGACCTTCTCATTGCCATTCGCCACCTCGATGCTCAGCTCGTAGAGCTGGAGGAACTCAGCAGGGTCAGGGTTGCCGTCTTAGCGCGGAGGCAGATCCGGCTTGAACTTGCCGGGCCAGACGACACGGCGCAGCTCCAGGGTGAAAGCACGGCACCCTGCCGCACTCACAGGGGCCAGCCGCAGGGGAGGAGCCTGATCTTGACGCCCGTGCACCGCTGCCTCTGGTGGTATGCGGTCTTGACGTGGCGGTGCTGGAAGCGCACGCGCTTCTCCTTGGGGCTGCTGCACCACCTGGCAGCTTTCTTCATCGCGCACCGACGCTTTGCGTGGCGGGTCGCGCTGGGGAGCTTCACGCCTTGGCTCGGGGCCTACGCCGTGCAGAGGAGGGGGAGGAGGTGCGCCGTGAGCCACGTCGCCCGCCAGGGATGGTGGAGGGCGAAGCGAACGAGACTGTGCAGGGGCCTCGCCAGCGGCATTGATGAGTTCGGCGATGTGGGCAAGCCAGTCATTGGCCAGACGATAGCGCAGAAGCTCGCCCACCATGAGCAGTGCAGACTGTGCGTTCGCCAGCCCACAACGGCCATGAGAAGACGACGCCGTGGCTGGAGTGGGTGATGGAGTCGCAGTGCGGCCATCGCGCTGCATGGACGGTGGCAGCGACGAGTCCTGTTGTTCGCGGGAAGCAGGGTTGGTGGCGGCGTTAGCCACCGGGGAGGCAGGGCGGCGAGGGCGCCGTTGCCCGCGGGTGCCGTCTAGGCGACACGAGCGGCCCGGCGCTCGGCTCGAACATGGCGAGCGTCGGCCATTAGAACGGCGGAACGGCGGCGGAGCGAGTGGTGGGAGAGAAGCTTCAACACGCCCCTACCTAGCGCGCCAAATGTCGGATTCAGAGCTCCGCAGACCCAAAGAAGGTTCGAACTCTGGGGCGTGTGCAAAGAACTGAACCTATCCAACCAACCAACCCGTCACCCTACAGCCTAGCCCGATGGATTGAGGAAAGAGATGGACATGGCAGTTTACCCAGGTTCGGGCCACCTTGTGGTGTAAGACCCTACTCCTGCTTTGTTTTGGATTTGCCTCACGAGGGGCTGTGGATGAACTAGTACAAGGCAAGAACAACCTCGCGAGGTCTGCTCTGGGGTGAGGGTGAGTCGTTCTTCGGTTCGGTTCGGTCCGGTCCCGTCCGGTCCGGTTCCCTTCTATGGTGGTGGCTAACCTATACTTATAGCGGCCTCGGTCCTCTTCCTCCAAAACAAAGACGGGAAGGGAACCCATAGTGGCCAATTTGAAAGGGGACAAGTAGTACATCTTATCCTGAAGAAAGGTGGTCTTCGCCTGCAAAGCTTCTGGTCATGACGCCGCGGTGGGCTCGGCGATGACATCTGTCCTGCCGTCCTGGCGGTCTTGGTCTCGTTGCATTGGAATGGAAACATTTGACTGATTCCTCGAGAACCCACGCCTGTGCTTGCCTCCTTAGCACTAAAGAGGAAACCTGCTCCTCTGCGCCTGCTGGCTCCCGCCTGGCCTTGGTCGTCATGGCTTGCGTCACCGCAACCTCGTGATGTTGGATACCTGCATAGAAATCTCCGCTCCTCAGGAGGCAGCCTAGGGAGGCCGCTCCCTCAGGAGGTCTTGGTGTTGTCTGCCTCGCGAGGGTCTTGTCTTGTTGGTGTTGAAAGTGGGCCGTACCAGGCCGTCGATGGAGCCACGCCGTGGGCCGCAGGCAGGCATGTCTGGGTACCCTGGTTCCCAGAACGCCGACAATGATTTACACTTCTCTCTTCACCTTTACCACCTCTAAATATTGTGGTTCATCATAGTTAATTGTTGCCTAATCCTATAATTACTGAATATATTGTGCTGAGAATTTTATTTATGGATTGGTCGTTGAACCATTGTGCTGAGAATATGAATTCCATGTTTCATAATTCAAAATTCAAAATTTCCAATTTGAATAATAAATTACAGGGAAAAATAAAATTAAACGGGAGGGAATAAAATAATGTACACATGGTTAGAAAGAAAACAGCGTGTGCGATGGAAAAATATAGAACAAACAGTTCTTTGACGGGAAACGTTTGTGATGCTGAACGAAAGAACACAGGGTTTCATATCATATGCGTGTGGGATTGCCAGTAGTACCACACACGGTTCCATTTATAAGCGTGTGCAATTCATGGTAATACGCCAAAAGTTTCAAACCTGTATGCGTGCGTAATATTGGACAAAAAGAACATGGTGCATATATGGAGCCCGTTTGTGATAGGAATACCTATCGCACATAGTTATGAAATGGACACGTTGGCGAGTAGAGGCACCACACACATTTTATATTTTTTAATTGTGTGCATAACGTACCTATCGCAAACACATTGGTAGATTAAATGTTTGTGATATCCACCTTTTCCTCATGAGTATAACTGCGTAATCATTTCGGATGTCTCTTAGATTAGAAGCATAACATCAAGGCCTAATGTGTGGGATAGGTCGCGACTTCTCATATGTTTAATCTATGGAAATCGTTAGTAGCCGCTCGCCTATCCCGGACGGTTTCTGGGTCATGTGGGAAGGACCCCCCCTATCGCACACATAGGCAAGGCGACGGCTTAAGACTCCATTGTGGAAAGGGGTTAAAACTGTTTCTATAGCACATAACGGTACCAGTGATTCCTGCTTAGTACAGGCGAATGCTAGCAAATAGATTGAGAAGCGACCAACTAGAGAGCAATAACGGTCATAATCATGCATTGTGAATAATTAACATGGAATACTAGCATGAGTAGGATAAAAGCACCATGATGGTTTTGAATCAACTACTTGTGTGAACATGTGCCAAGTCAAGCCACTTGAAACATTCAGAGGAAGATACCATACTATCATACTACATCATAACCATTTTAATGCATGTTGACACCCAAGATAAATCATTATCCACTCCTAGCTACTTAAGCATGGCATGAGCAACTATAATCTCTAAACGTCATCATAAACATGTTTACTCATAATTTGTTGAATCATGGATACTGAGTTAAACATATTTACAAAAACAAAAACAAGTTGAGTTCATACCCGCCTTTCCTTGCCACAGTCACTTCATCGAATTATCGTTATTATTGCCTTTCACTTGCACGACCGAATGATATGAAAACAATAATAGTGCAAGAGTGTCGCGGACTAAGCAGGAATCTGCATACATTTTATTCAAAGGAGAAGACAAGGTAATATTGGCTCTTTGTTAGATCAACAATAATGCATATGAGAGCCACTCAACATTTTCATCGTGGTATTCTCCTTACGACGACTCAACAAAAAGAAAATAATTTCAAAGAAACATACTGAAATATTTTTGGAGTTTTTAGTTTTTCGGAAGAAAGCAAATTAACGAAGGAAAAACAAAAAGTGAGAAAACTATTTACACAAAAAAGCTCCCAACAAACAAAAGAAGAAATGGGAAATATTTTTGTGGTTTCTTTTAAAACTACAAACTAAATAAACAAGAAAGAAAAACAGCAAATAAGCGAGAAATATTTTTGGATTTTCCAAAGTTTTTCAAACACACAAAAAGAAAGCAAAAATAAAACTAACATGGTTTATACAATTAAAAAGGATGAACACCGACAACTGGAATGAAATGTGTGAACATGAATGCAATGTCAGTGAGAAAACGTACTCCCCCAAGCTTAGGCTTTTGGCCTAGATTGGTAATCACCACCCGTAGTAGCCATCTGGTCCGGTAGGAAAGTGTTGAGGCAGCGGCACTCGAGCGTCCCAGGCCTAGGCCTCGTTCTCAGCCGCGGCCAACTCGTTCCGGTAAGCAATGATATCTAGTGGCATGACGGTGTATCCGTTCCTGGAATGAGAGTCAAACAAAGAAGGTGCAGGCAATAGAATAATATCACGAGTATCCTCACTAAATACAAAGTTATAACGAATATGGTGAGGAGGCTCAGGTTCATCAATAAAGTGGTGATCTTTCATAGCCTGGTGATCCAAATAAACCTTAGGCAGTAAGTAATCATTGTGCTGTATATTAACATGAAAACGTCTCGCCAAGGGAGTGGCATAAATACCACCATGAACATTACCCCTAGTCATGTTAGTGTGCAGGCGGCGCGCAATAATAGCTCCAAGGCTATAAGTTGTCAGCAAAAAGTGTGCGGCGTAAAATGGCAAGGTCAGGGGCACTGAGCGTGCCACCTTCCTCCCTTGCAGTCAAACATTTCCCTATGAATAAAGGAAAGTAGTGCACAGCAAGAAAATGCAAACTAGTGACTCAGGCTTTCGACACGCCCCTACGCTCTCCCATAGTTAAAGTACGGAGGAATCCCTCCAACTCCTCCAGTCGAAGTTCCCTCAATTCCCCATCAAAGGGAATAAACATATCTGACAGAACTCAGTAAATGGTATCTCATGATGTTTGGCATATAAGTCTAAGCGCACCATGGGAGGCTCGAGCCTATGCAAGAAATGAAAAGTTTGCATAAAGGAATTTGTAAGGATGTGGTACTGATCACACTCATCTGCGAGGAAGTCGGTCAACCCGGCATTGCAATGAATTGTGCAAACTCTTGGTGAAATCCAACTTTGTTCATGAAAGCTTTGTGTGGGCATTCACACGGCCGGACCTCCGTCCTACATGGAATGTTGAGGTCACTATCCTGGGCATCCCCAACGCCCCCCTTGGCACTCTGGCTCGAAGAACCTCTCCAGAAGAAGTTCATTTTCCTACGAACAAATTTCTGAAATTTTTGTACCACAAAATTATGTCAATAAAACTTCACAAGATTGATAGCAACTACTCATATGAATGCCTAAAGGCTATATCAAGCATTCAAACTACTTGGAACTCAAAGAATTCAACATGCAAGCCCATTTTCAGTAGCACCAAGAGCAGCAAAATATAATCCACTAAAGCAAAAACTAATTGGAGCAGTGGAGGAGTCACATACCAAGGAGCAATCCCTCAAAATAGTTTCGGAAACGGAGCTCCGAGCAAAGAGATCAAAAATCTCAGGTTTGGAAGGAAGAACACGAGAGAGAGAGAGAGAGAGATTGAGAGAGAGCAGCCATGATTTTTTTTCTAGAGGTAAGGGATGATGTGGGCTGAGGTACTAAGTGAGTGGGGTCCTATGGGACCCACAAGACATCTTGGCGCGCCTAGGGGGTGGCCGCGCTCTGTTGCCTTGTGAGCAATAGGGCACTCCCCGGGATGTATTCAGTGCCAAAAATTCTTATATATTCCAGAAAAAATCATGTTAAAATTTTATGACATTCTGAGCACTTTTATTTTTGGGCCATTTTTTATTGCATGGATAATTCAGAAAACAGGATAATCATAGTATTTTACTTTATTAAACTAGAAATAACATAGAGAAAACAGTAGGTACAGAAGGTTGTGCTTACTAAATTCATTGACCACATGCCCCTAAAAAAGAATCCATTAATAAGGTTGATCAAGTCTTATTAATAAACTATTTCTGAGTAACATGAAACCAAAGAATCTTCGTATAACACTAGGTTACCTCAATGGGGATATGCATCTTCCCTATAATAAGAGTTTCGTATTTCTTTTTGACAGTAGGAAGAAGGAATTGAAAACCTCCAATAGTGATTGTCGAAACCTT